>CM076140.1:4327500-5527500 GCA_038025085.1 Tetragonia tetragonoides
TGCTGATAGTTGAAGTCACTGTGACATTGAAATTATTTCTTAGGGTTTTGGGGAAAATTAGGGTTAGGGTTAGGGTTAGGGTTTTAGGGAGTGTGATGGTGGAGGGAGAGAGGTGATGGAAAACGCGGAATCGGACGAACCTGACAAGAAACGACCTCATTTGAATTGTCCCATGGCTCGCAACTCTGCCCTTTCTCCTGATAATAAATCGGTACTCTCTCTCCCTTTCTGATTCAGGCACTAAGTTGATTGATTGAATCATTTATTTTTGTCATTTTTTTTTTTAAAATGATTTCGACATTTAATTACGGTTTATTGCGTCCCAATGTAAGTTTAACTGTTTGCACCCAAAAAAAATAAAAATATATGTAAGTTTAACTGCTTAAGTCATGGTATTTGCCTTATATGATGCCATCATGGGTTCTGCTGTCGAATTAAATTTATTATGTGACTACCTTTTCGAGAGTCCATGAGTGTTACTGCATTTGCTAGGTTGTATGCTTTAGCTGAAAAAATTATGGAACTTATTTGGCAACGGCAAGTTATCTAGATACTGTATAGTTTGGATTGGTGAGCTATTTATTATCAAACAAATGATTTCATTTCTTATCTAGACCTGTCATCATGGTTAAGGATGATTTTGCTAGAATAGGATGGATTTGTGAATATGTAGTGCATGTTCGCGGTAATCCAACCAAAGTGCCCATAGACTGCCAATTGATGCTTGTTCTGGTACTTTTTAGGTGTAAACCTATTTTTCCTCTTTTATTTGAAGCCCCCTTTGTAGTTTAATGCGTTCGTTATCTGGCGCAATTTCAGTTAACTTGTGATTCCATTCGGCTTCCGGGTCATTTTGTGCTTTATCAGGATGTGTAGGTGGGTTATTTACCAATTTTAATTGAGGTACTTGTGCTTGTGCAACTACAGGCTTCAAGTTGTCCTTTTAATATCCTTGTTTAAAATGATGCGTGTGAATCCCTATTAAACACAGACAGCAAATGCAATTAACTGGTAATTTAGTACTCAAGGAGTCCATTGGATGTGAAATTATCTTCGCTTTTCCCTATTTCTGATTGCCGTTGCTAGCTCTCTTTTTTCTTTTTTCCATATGGGCCGTGCATATTTCATTTTGGCGCAAGTATCCAACCCTTTCTTTAGATTTATTTCTTTTTCTTCACCTCTTCTCCAGATACGCCTCACTTTTAAGTGATACTAATGCGTTTGCATGGATAATAACTAGTTTCTTTTTACAATGCCCACAACCTTGAAGTGGCTGTAGCAAGCATGGCATGATTTGAGTACGCTAATTTCTGAAGGGCTTCAGAATAAATTTAGAACAATCAAAGAGGAATATTTGGATAATTCTTGTTATAGAAACATGAGAAACATGATTGTGGAATATAGCCCTAATATCTGAACCAAAGGCGTCTTTTAGGGGGTTTATTGTGGTAATTATTTTAGATGGATGCAAATCCTAGTTATGACCTTCATTTTCTGCAGGTTGATGCAGCTGTCCTCCAGTACCAGAATCAAAAACTTGTACAGCAATTAGATAAACAAAAGCATGAGCTGCATGATCTTGAGGCCAAAATCCAAGAACTTAAAGAAAGGCAATCTTCTTATGATGATATGCTCGTAACAGTGAACCAACTATGGAACCAGGTTATAGGAGTTTTTCATGGACCTTTTTCCTAATTTCTCTTTTGTCCTGTCTGTTATTTGGTTCCTCTAATGCAATTTGGTGGTCTTGTCGTTTAGTTGGTTGATGATTTAGTTCTGCTCGGTGTTAGAGCTGGAGGAGGCCAAAATGTATTGCAAACTTTAGATGCCGAAGACAGTTATCGAGGTTATTTTAGTTATATCTATGTTCATAAGTTTTTATTTATTTGTTTTTGACAATTACATTAGTAAAACAGCATGGAGGAGAATAATGTTCTGCATCTAAACTCAATGATTCACTTTAAATACCTCATAGGTTCAATCCCATCATGTCCTGCGGAGGATATGTTTCTTTGTAGGCTTCTGAATGTGGATTCTGTTGAAAGTAGAGGAGAGGATTGTGTGAAAGTTGTGGAAGAAGCCCTTGCTCAGCGTCGTTCCTCTACCTGGGGGTTGCTTCGTTGCCTCGAAGATGTTATCCAGGACCAAATTGCAAAGACAGACAAAGTTTTTCAGGAATTGCGCAAAAATGTTTCTGCAGAAGGTCAAGGAGATCTATTGTATTTATTACGTAGCTTCATTAATTGTTAGCGAGTACCTTTTTTTAATATTTTATTTTGAGTATTGATCCTGTGCTATATTTCCATTTGTGGATGTAGCAGATGCTGTTATCCGATTGAATAAGGTTGACAGTTTGATGATAGAGGAGGCTAGCAGTCTTCGTGAGGTCGTTGATGGTCTTGATCAGAAACATAAGGAGTACGACGATAGAATTCAAGTATTTATACAGAACCAGTCAGTGGATCAAAGTGAGATCAAACACCTTGCAGGTCTGACACTGTCTTTCACTTATGAATTTATATAGAGAAGCAAACTTCATTAGATTGGTGCCCTGTCTTCCCACTTGATAAGTTGATTATTGTTCATGTAGGTGATGATATGTTTAATTCTTGCACTTACACTTCCATTGTCTTATTCCTTGTACTTGTAAAGGTGAGCTGGAAGAAAGCATGGCTGAGCTTGAAGAAAGCAGAAGAAAGCTTGTAAATCTGAGAATGCAGAAGAATGCGGCATCTGAGGCATACAGTGCAGTTTCTGGTGCAGTAAATGGCAACTTGTCTCCCGAAAAGCTATTGGATAGGACAATGGGTCTTCGGGAACTGAAGGATTCTATTGAAGAAGCAAAGGTACCTAGCCTGTAAACCCACCCTTATTTGAACATAAAAGGATGGTCAAATCTACATGACCTGTCTTCAAGTCTTTTGCATAAATTAATAACATTGATAAATTATGCAGATACTGGCAGCTGAACGTCTTAGTGAGCTTGAGGATGCACGTGAAGATAATTCGCCTCTGTCAAAACAGTTGGTAGATGTTGAGGTCTGTTACCTGAAAATTATATCAATTACTGTTTTGTACATGGAATAATTTGAGTATAATCCACCTGGAAGGCCGGAAACTTTCTACTGTTACCATAACACCACACAACGGTGTTACTCTCTGTGGGCCCTTAATGAAGGGAGGGATATGCAATTCACATGGTTCAATAAATAGTACTACTATAAAAAAAAAGGTGGGAAGGGAATTTCCCATTGGCTACATTACAAAGTAACACCAATTTAGTGGTGTTACAGTGACACTTGAAAGTTTCTGAATCCACCAGGTTTGGGATATTATGATATGGTCAAAGACAGGGATGCTTTGTATTTTGCTAATCTTATATCTGAGTTGTAATGTTATCTTTGCAGAATGAAATGAAGGACGACAAATATGTACATTCTTCTCGGTTGTACAATTTACTAAATGATCAGCTCCATCATTGGAAAGGTGAAGTCATGCGATACAAAACCTTAACAGACTCTCTGCAGGTGATGCCTCTTTTTTTCTTTGTGCATATGCCTGAGACATATCCTTCTGTATACTTATGCACTGTTCTAAAAAGTTTTCCTGCAGGCAGAAAGGTCTTACCTTATAAGGAGAGAGAAGGAACTGGATTTAAAAGCTGAATCAACAGACACTGTAAAAGCTGCCTTTGAAAATGCTGAAACAAGAGTTGAGGAATTAGAGATGCAGCTCCAGAATTCTGTTCTTGAAAAGAATGATCTTGAAGCCAAAATGGAGGAAGCTGTTCAAGATTCAGGTAATTGATTGACTGCAAATGTGTGAATCTACAGCTTCATAACCTACCAGTGGCTAATATTTGAACCTTTTTTAGGAAGGAAGGACATCAAGACAGAGTTCAATGTGATGGCTTCAGCTCTGTCTAAAGAAATGGGAATGGTGGAGGCGCAGTTGAGTCGATGGAAAGATACTGCTCAAGAAGCCCTATCCTTGCGTGAGCAGGCGCAGTCACAGAAAGCATTGTTAAGTAGAAAGGTATGCCACTATGACTCTTTGACAGACTTAAGCTGCAGTTCATTGTTAGCTGAAGACATGGGGGGCTAGAGATATTGGTATGTCACATGACCTGTCCCCCTTAACATCAATGTCTGTGTTGCTCAATCCTCATATGGATCGAACACTTGTAGAAGGATGTAGCGTTGGTGCATTGAGTACTATATTGTGAACTATGGATCTTCATTCAGCATCTTAATTTTTATGCACAAATGGTAATTAGGACTAGAAGACCAAATTGTTGTGGTGATAACATGATGATGTAAGCTATGTTTTTAACTTTATCAACTTGATATCTAATTCCATCCCATTTTTTACGCAAGCATGTTTTGTTGTCGTCAAATGTCATGATGTGTTCTGGAATTATCTTTCCTTTAAGATGTTGACAGTTTTCTGTTGCTGGTAGACTAGTGAAGTGGAGGTATTGGGTGATAAATGTGCTCAACAGGTGGCAGAAATCAAATCGCTGAAGGAGTTGGTGAGTTTGTCAATACTGGTTAATAATATTCCACCATTTATGTTTCTTGAATGAGTGGTTAATTGTTTTTAGTTGATGCTTCTAAAGATAAATTTGATGTAGTGATCACAAATCCCGAGTTTGTGATCCCGAGTTTGTGGGGAGTCTGTGCTGTTATCTTATGAATGCAACAATGTTGCAGATTGAGAAGCTTCAGAAGGAAAAGCTGGAACTGCAAATCTATGTGGACATGTATGGTCAGGGAAGTTATGACAATAGGTATGTGGATAATGACACTGAAAATGCAAATAATATGTCATCATTGATTCTTTGGATGGTCTGAAAGATTTGCTATGATCTTTTAGTTTATTCAGCCCTATAGTGTTAATAAAGAAGTTTCAGTTGCCAACAATTTTGGCTGCCTCTTTAGATTTTACTATCAATTCTGTAGTTCTCTCCATATAGAATGGAGTTTCAAACAAGTTTTTCTTCTATTTGAGGTCCACTATCGCCTATATAATATCTTCATCAAAGACTCAAGTCAGCATGTCAATGGAGTTCCAAAAATCCAATCACCTCTTTTTGTCCCTTTGAGGGGTGTGGGGAGTGGGGACAGGGGTCGTAAGTTTCTTTTGGTACTCCTAGGCTCTTAGCATACATGCATTGTGACAAATGCGATGTTTTTACTTATATTCCTCCACTGTCTTGCCTTGCTAAAACCTGTTAACTCCTTAACCTCTTTACTCGATGCAAGTGCCGTGAGATTGTGCGTGCGTGGTTTTGTGATTATTTTATGAGTATCTTGATCAAAATGATTGAACCCAGATATGACTGTCCATTCAGTGGTTGGCTCCACCCCATTTAGAGTATTTGTAATGAACTTTCATCCTGGCACACAACTTCAAAATTCACTTCCTTTTCCTTTTTCTCCTGACTTCAGAGGGGAAAGGGGGAAGGGGGTAGGGGGTGGGAATAAGTATTTGCTTATCAGTCTGAGTCTTATATTTTAGTTCATTATATCTTGGTATCATACAAACAACCTTCTGGTGATGGCTGAATGTCCTTTTCCAAAGCTTGGTTGCAGATCTTAGCTTGGTTGTATATTGTCTACATGTCTTGACACCTGTAACATCCACTCTTTGATATTGGGGCTAAAGTGCCTTGACAGGAAGAATGGTTAAGGTTAGAGGTGCTAGGATTGTGGGTATCAGATTTCAGTGGGCACTGTCCTACTGAAAGTTTGTGTTTTGCGAGATGTAAGTCTCAGTATCACGTATAATGTATATCTCAGGGAGGTTTTGCTGTGCTTTATTCTTCTTGTATTATTGCTGTGACCAATGTTCATTCTAATGGATCCAAAAGATTCACTATTTTTTTTTTGATAATTCAGCCTTCTCATTAATAATGAAGAATCATTACAAGAACGCTGGAAAGCTATACAAGGCATTAAGAGCAAACCAAGCATAGCAAAATACAGAAAACAAACAGATTACAGAGATCACAATTTTACAACCACGCCACAAAGATATCATCTCTAGGCAGGCCCTGCTTTGCTAAACCATCTGCAATCGTATTTGCACTCCTAGGACGGTGTTGAACTGAGAATTTTGGCCACTTCTCCATAGTTCGCCTAATGAAATTGAGATCAAATCTTGCATTCGAAGGACAACCCTTTCTATCGTTGCACCAATTTACTGCATTTAGGGAATCCGATTCAAAATTTATATCAAAGTTTGACAACCACTCCTTTGATAGCGTCTCCATAAGAGCCCTCCCAATGGCACAAATTTCAGCATGATTAATCTCAAGACATATCACCCTGGCTGAAAACACACATCTAAACTTGCCCTCCCAATCCCTCAAAACACCCCCCACAGCCGCAACACCATCTTTAAAAGAAGCGTCAGTATTCCACTTCAAACATCCCTTCTTTGGAGCCTCCCATTCAATCACTTGTTTTTTCCTAAGTGTAGGACAATAAATTTTCAAGCAACTTGGTGTTTGACTAACCTGTTGGTGAGTAGGGAAAGCTTTCATCCCATGCCTTGATCCACCAACCAAGCCTCGACAAAATAAGCACAAACACCTCTGCACTATCACAGTTCTTCCCCTCAAAAATTCTAGTATTTCTTTCCTTCCAAATCGACCAAACCATCACATAAAGGAAGGTTATATGCACCTTTCTGAAATGAGGAGCTGCTGTCAACGCACCCCACTGATCATATACCTCCATCATTCCCCACGGCACACACCACGACATGCCCCAAAGCTCAAGCCAGCGATTCTAAATTCCTCTAGCAAACGTGCAGTGTATTAGCAAGTGATAACATGACTCCTCTTCACTCCCACACAACACGCACAACGGGTCATCTACGCAGCTAAACCCCATCCCCGCAAGCCTATCTTTCGTCTTCAAACGCCCACGACAAGCGAGCCACATAAAAATTTCCACCTTAGGTGGAGCTAGGCCACACCAAACCCCTCTGATTGAATCTGTGATCAAGTTTCCTTCCCTCAAGATTTCGTGTCTCATTGCCTTTACTGTAAAATTCCCTTTGTTTTCTAATTTACAAAAAAGCTTGTCCTCAACCCCTGGGTCTAATTGTACCAGTGCTAGTAACGCATCTAGCTGTTGCTTTAACTCTTGCTCCCACACAAAAAGACTCCTCCAGTTCAAACACCACCAAAAGATTCACTATTCTTTGGGACTTTGGCTTTGGAATATAATAGGAGTAGATTGTATCAAATTGGCTCATCAAATTTTAAATTTTTTTAGATAAGAAAAAGAGTTTCATTGAAGAATATCAAAATGGCTCATCAAATTATCTGCACTTATATGTTTTAATTTGATGGAAGCTCATTTTAGCAAACTAGATTGTTGATGTACTGGTTGAAAGCTTCTTGTAGCACTAGATTGTTCATTTAGAATAAGGTCAGCATTCCAATATTATATGTATGGCTCTGGAGATACTAGTGATTCGTCATAAATTAATTTCCAGTTATTATATGTAAGGGTTTGATGTTCCATGGTATGTTTCATGAATTAGTTTTGCAGTTGTGGCCTACTAATATTCTATCATTTCAAGATTGATATTTTTACATTTTCTGAGGTTGATTTTGCTTTCAGTATACTTTTTCTTCGTAAGTTCTTAGCGATCTTATCTGTTGTGTTGCATATCGGTGCACTACACTTCATATGCTTCCGTCAATATTCTATTTCGGAATTTCAGAGATTTGATGGAAATCCAAGAATCTGAACGAAGAGCTTATTTGCAAGTGGAGGTGCTCAAAAATGCTATGGATGAACATAATCTAGAGCTAAGAATAAAAGCTGCAAATGAGGCCGAGACTGCTTGCCAGCAGCGTATGTCTGCTGCTGAAGCTGAAATAGCTGATCTAAGGGTCAAACTAGATGCTACTGAAAGGTTTGACTTCATATAGTTTATCCTCACGTCCTAGTCTTTATTTGTAGATCCACTATATAATGCTTTAGAAAATTTACAGTGTGGCACTTACCTTAGTGAATTTCAATACTGTGGCCTATGAGAGAGTCATGTATATATACGCCCTTACCACTGTCAATATTTGACGAAATTCACTCCATCTTACTCCCAAGGTTGCCAATTCTAATGAAAGTGCATGCCACTAAACTATAGTAGATTGCCTTTCCAGTTTGTATTTGTAATGGATTAATAAGTCACTATTACCATTCTGTCTGCAGGGATGTTCATGAATTGACAGAAGCAATTAGAATAAAAGATGCAGAGGCAGAAGCTTATATCTCAGAGATCGAGGTTTTCATGCCATTTTCTTCTTTAGGATGCCAGGAGCCGCTTGGCAAATGACATTTATCATTCTTCCCATCTTTTCTTTTTTGCTTAGATTTGTTTCTACCTGGCAGACCATTGGTCAAGCATACGAAGATATGCAGACACAAAATCAGCATCTATTGCAGCAGATGACTGAGAGGGATGATTACAATATCAAGGTTGAATCATAATCTTTTTGTTCATCCTGCTTTTGGATTTATTATTCTCTATCTGATTCGATAGGAAGTTTAACTCTCAAATCAATGCTAGGAAGTTTGTGCATTGCCTAGTAACTAAAATTTCTGCTGTGTGGTATTCTTTAGCTGGTCTCCGAAAGTGTGAAGATGAAGCAGGCTGCAAGTACACTTCTATCAGAGAAGCAGGCCCTGGCCAAGCAATTTCAACTAGTTAATGCGTCAGTGGGATCGCTTAGGGCAAGGATATCAAAGAGTGAAGAGCAAGTATGTCTTCATAATTTTCTTAAAATTTTGCACTGTCCACAGTGATTAAAAATAATTAACTCTTTATATGCAGATGAAAGCTGTTATGTCAGAGGCCATAAACTCTTGTCAAGAAGACAGGCACCTCATTGTTAGTCTGGAGACAGCAAAATGGGAATTAGCAGACGCTGAGAAGGAATTGAAGTGGTTGAAGTCTGCCATAGCTTCATCTGAGAAGGAATATGAGCAAATTCAACGAAAGACTACTGAAACTCAAAAGGAGTTAAACAGTGAAAGGTAATGACCGTTGCTATTTTGCCTTGCTCCAAGAAGTCCAGTTTGATATCCTAATTGGCAAGAATCATCGCTTCCTATCTGGCGATTATTAATTTTTTGTTTTTTCCTTGGGGAGGGGCATGGGTTTGCAAGGATTAAAACACAATTGTTCAATTTTGAGTCATTTTCTCCTCTTTTGGTGCGTGGTCCACATTCATGCATCTGTCAACTAGCTACATTGAAGGTCATATTCGTCCATCCATACTTGATATGGCTTCTTCAGAATATGATTGTTTTTTCTTGTGTGAAACAGGGATGACAAGAAGAAGCTTGAGGAGGAGCTCAATGAATGGAATGACAAGGTTGCTGAGATGATTTCTGAAACCGGGGAAGCTGCAGTCCAGAGACTTCAAGAAGAAATAAAGGACTGCAAGGCTATCCTCAAGTGTGGCGTGTGTTTTGACAGACCGA
Source organism: Tetragonia tetragonoides (assembly GCA_038025085.1). Taxonomy (NCBI): domain Eukaryota; kingdom Viridiplantae; phylum Streptophyta; class Magnoliopsida; order Caryophyllales; family Aizoaceae; genus Tetragonia; species Tetragonia tetragonoides. The sequence goes on from CM076140.1 coordinate 4,337,007, forward strand.
AAGAGGTAGGCTTAATGTCCTTGATCATTATTATCTGTTATACATGGACTAGGTGTTTGCCATTATCACATTTGTTGCAGTTAACTGTATATCCTCTAATCTCTTTTTTGCATATCTCCACCCTTATAGTTTTGGTTATATACTTAACAAGTGAGGATGTCTTCCGTTTTGTGTTGCCTAGGTTGTTATTGTGAAATGCTACCATCTTTTTTGCAACCAGTGCATTCAAAGAAATTTAGAAATCCGCCACAGGAAGTGTCCTGCATGTGGGACTGCATTTGGCCAGAATGACGTTCGGTTTGTAAAGATATGAATGAACTTGTCTACTAGCCACCATTTGTTGTTTGGTTGCAAATAACAAGATGTTTTGTATCATATGGTGCTCCACGCCATTGGAGCTGGCTGCCCTTACCCCCTGTAGATAGTAATGAATGAACATAAAGAGCCCCAAGAAATTAGCAAAATGATGTGCTTGTTCTTCTGCTTCTGGCAACACAAGAAACTTGATGATCCTAATTCAGTAATTTGTTTGCTGATAGCCACAGAGGAATGGTTTACATGATTATAGATTTTCCACCCAATTAATAAGAGGTGGTTTGTTGAAGCTTGTCCAAGCCAATCTACAATGTGTCATTATAGTCAGTTTTGTAATTATTGTACTAATGCTGAATGTGTTAGCACATGATTTGCAGTTGCTAATTCCCTTTCCGACTTCTTTCTGTCTGTGGCCCCTACTTAATAGATGAGAGAAAAGGACCGAGAGGGATGGAGGGGTCAGTGGTTGTTGGAAAGAGGTAAGGGACTTTGGTCCCCAGGTCCTTACAGTGTGATTTTGCTATGATATGTATACATGATGATTGATAATGATGCTAGGATGACATTAATGGTGTTGATAAAGAGATTTTTAATGGGACCTGACTTTGCCATTAGAGTCATCTAGTGCTCTTCGAAAGTTGTCTGAAGAGCACCTATGTTTACTTCACACTTGTCATCTCGCTTCGTTTTCTAAATTCAAGTGTGCTCTTATATTCTTAGCCATTATTTCTAGCTCTGTTTTCTGTACTGAACCATCCAAAAATGGTTGTGGGCTACTGGAAACTTGGCTTTTCCATTAGTGTTGCATATATCTGAATCTTCCGTGGGGTTTCCCTCGGTAGCATCCTTACTGAACCATTGTCCGAAAATTCTTATCATTAGGCAGCAAGGATTATGCTAAGCACATCAAATCACATCACTTGCTCACAGCCCTGCGTTTTTGGTATTATGTTTTGAGGAGTGTAAAAGGTGGATCGTACTGAACTTGGCTTTGTCAAATTGGGTATGCACACAATAATAGTGGTGTAACTGGTGATAGTGCATGATATAGGCTGGACGTCAAATTTCATTGTCTAAATCATTAAATTGTTTTCATTCTCTTTTGGAGCACTCTAGTACTCGTAGTATATGTATATGCTTGGGCATTTATGGTAAAGGAAAGGAGATTGATATTCGGACTCAATTCACGATTACCACTTGTGCTCACCAACTGGGGGGAGTACCATTGTACCAAGTACGACCAAGCTGAAAAAAGATCAGTTACTACCGCTAGCACTTAGAAGTACTTGGATGTCTATGAACAATGAACAATGAACTATGAACAATGAACTATGAACAATGAACAATGAACAATGAACTATTTTGTGTTAGTGAAATGTAGCAAAGACGGGGCACAGCGGGGGCATGCATGTGGGTTTATTCTTTGCTTGACGAAAATGAAACGGACAAGGGAGTAGGGACCCAAACCCAATGGGGTCTTTCTCTAGCAACGATCTGCTGCCACGTGATATTCCATGATACTTAACATTTAATTTTAATAACGCACATTTTAAGGCTCCCCATTACGATCATTGATTTCCTTTGAAAATCACCGTCTCTTCAACCAGTTTAGGCCACGTGTCTTGTGCTTGAATCTAACTGCTTATGCCATAAATCTTCCATTAACTGCTCTCTACATTAGTGGTAAATGTTAACTATCAAATGGTGGTGCGTTAGTTTTTGCCTCTTTACCAAACCAAACCCATTAATGCGCCACCAGCAAACCAGTGCTCTGTAATTAATGCTGGAATTTACAAAAACTTGTGTGGACTAGTCTATGGTGGAACAATACTTGGAGTCAATCCTCTAATAGTGGAGCCACCCCATACTTTACCTGGAGTCACCCCTCTAATAGTGGAGTCATCCCCTACTTTACCTGGAGTCATCACTCTAATAGTGGAGCCACCCCATACTTCACGTACGGCCACCCCTCAAATTTATACTTGGCTTCACCCCTCTAATAGTGGAGCCACTCTTTACTTTACCTGTAGCCACCCTTCAAATTTATACTTGGTATCACCTCTCTAATAGTGGAGTCACCCCATACTTCACCTGAAGCCACCCCTCAAATTTACTTAGTCCACAGTGAATTAAGTTCACACAAGACATACTGATTAAAATTTACCTCAGTTATTCACGGCTTGCCTTTTGAGATAATGACATATACTGGTACATGATAAATACCAACGAACTTATTCCATTCTTTTCATTATAATAGCCCGACCTTTGCCCTCTTTAGTTTGTACTCTATATATCTTTTGGTCTAGTGTACTAATAATCAAAATCTAGGAAAGCAAAAAACACAGCTTTCTGATTCTCAGTGTCCTGCATGGTTACTTTTAAATAGCACTTTGTCTAGGGAATGTCTTTAGTAAAAATGCAGAATATTCAAGTTAAGTATTAAAATCTCTGAAATATTTATAATTTACTTTTTTTTATTTTATTTTTATATAAGGTAAGGAGGATAAAAAGAAAATTAGGAGGCTCTCCTCTCGAGAGCGACTCCTAATATATCCTCATAAAGAATCTTGCTTAAGGATTCTGAATTAGAGGAGGACCAGAAAGTCTCTTCATCGCACAAATGTCTAAAGTTAGCCATCCAATCAGCAGCTTTATTACCTTCCCTGAAAACATGTTGAACGATGATAAGGTTTACAGTTGCAAGAAATCTACGTGTGTCAATGATAAGTGCATAAATAGACCACAGAATTTCAATTTCTCCACGTAAGGCTTGTATGACAGTGGAGTTATCCCCTTCTACCTGAAGTTTTGTTAGGCCTAATTCAATTGCTTTCTTAACTCCATTCCTGAGACCCTTAGCTTCTGCTATGAGAATAGAAGTGCGTCCTAGTTTCTTTGCTCCAGCACTGATGAGTGTACCTCCTTCATTTCGAATTACAAAACCTGCAGCAACCACACCATTTTTGAGGGACCCATCAAAATTGATTTTCACACTGCCTATTAGAGGGGTGCTCCACCGAACAAGCTGACTTGAAATAACTTTGGGCGAGGTAGAATCTCTCTCCGGATTGGGATCAAAGACCGTTGGTTGTTGTCGTTGTCGCCATTCGAATTCAGTGGTTTTTGCTCGCAACCAACAACCAATAATATTAAAAACTTCATTATTAAAGACAACCTTGTTGCGTTCGGTCCAGATGCTCCAAAGAAGAAGCATCGACTTCGTACAACACAAGCTCAAGCACTGTAAAAAATAATTGCCATCATCAATGAAATGTCTCAGAAAACTAAGGATATCTTGTCCTAGTAGTGGTTAAGAGTGAGGTGCTGAGTATATTAGGTTTTCAGGTTCAAATCCCTCCTTTTTCATATATATATGGATTATACTAGTCTTTGTGCCTCATCTAAACTAAAAATAAAAAAAAATAAAAAAGAAATGTCCCGGAGAGTCTCTGCAAAGAGAAAATGTCTCAAGAGAAAGAGAGAGATTTTGGTACAAACAACGCAACATTCATATCTTAAATTGAATCACTCTTAAATCCAGTTGTCAACTATTGTGACCATTCTATTTTTGTCATGTTAATTGCATGTACATCACCTTTACATTTTAGTTTGATCCAAATCGTGACCTAGTAGTACTGTTAACTTGTTTCAGCAAGTATTCCAAAAAACTGAAATTTCACGAGAAATCTATTACTCATTGCTCTTTAGCTATTAGTAAATTAAATGCTTCAAGGCTAAAGTATATAATGTTGTTGCATTCCTTTTAATAATTAGGATATCTCCTAGTATTATATGTTTGTATTTAACGATGGAATTCGGAAGTACCCAATGTAAGAATTTACCTTTTAAACAGGATTGTCTAATCTTTAATGCTTAGCGTTTTAAAAAACAAAAGGTGTAGTAATGGTTGAACTTATTAACGAACAAAGAATTAGTTTGTTCGTTTTATCAAAGCTCGTGACATAGTTTTGTCTTCATCCCATTGTAATTATTAGATCTTGTTTCTTTGCGTACTCGATCTCATATCATCTCATCAGATGAAGAGAGTGTATGGCGTGCTAACATACAGTATATAACCCTTCACCTTAGCTAAGTCTACCAAACGACGTGCATAGTATAGTGTATTTAGCTAATTATGATCTTCTACTATGGAACTGATTGTAATGTACTCCTATGTAGAACTTTCTCTATATTACTAAGGATAACATACACTATATAGAAACACAATATTGATCCATGTTAGTAATTGGTATTAATGGTATATAGAGTGCTCAATTTTTGCTATTAGGACGCATGTAATAATCCGCAAATTATACGCGTCGGGTAAGTCAATCCATCTTTGATGAGTTAATGAACTCAAGTAGAGGAGGGGATCCTCCTACAAAGAAAGGTGGAGGAGGTTTTTATTCTCCCTATATATAGATAACTAAGATAAAGATTCGAACCCCTAGCCATTGGGCTGTGAGAGTGAGACACTTACCACTTGTGCTCCCAACTTTTCCTCCTATGGACTGCTCAATTAATTAAACAAATATGTTGTGTAGATACGCATCGCACGTACAATGTCGTACATAAGAAAATTAGAAATATGTTATAAGGAGAAGTGTCAAGTGTGCATGGATGTACACATTACAGTCGCATGCCAGGAAAGACAAATTTGAAAATCAGGGGGAGAGAGAGAGGCACATGCAAAGAAATCTTGAGATCTACGACTGCGTGCTTGTATTAAGTACAAGTACTACTAGTAAGGTCCTGTTCTTTTCGTCGATTTCATACTGTATTCTGTTCCGTTCCGTTCTGTTTTGTTCCATTCCGTTCCGTTCCGTTCCGTATTCTATACTTCATTTTGTCTCACATTTTTTTGAATTATCCGCGCCGTACCGTTCCGTTCCGTTCCGTTCCAATCCATTCCGTTCCTCACCGTCTCGCACCATTCCTTAGGCCCTGTTCTCTTCAACGGAATGGTGCGGGACGGTGAGGAACGGAACGGAACGGCACGGCGCGGATAATTCAAAAAAATGTAAAACAAAATGAAGTACAGAATACGGAACGGAACGAAACGGAATGCAACATGGAATCGACGAAAAAAACAGGACCTAAGTACTGCTAAGCATTTAGTCCACGTCTTCAATAATCTTCCAATCCACCTCGCTCGTGGACACGCTGACCAGGGTTCACTGGTTCAGGACTCAGTCAGCACTGCCACTCAGCAATTGGAAATACTTTTATATTACTTTATAAATAAATAAATAAAAGGAATATTCATGACTTCATTAAATCTTTGTTACACCAAAACCAAAAGGGTAGGCCAATCAAATCCTACTCTCCTATGTGGAATGTGGAGCTCAATTAGTAAGACCTGGTCACCATTCAGCAACTACTACTTTGATAGATATTACTCTTTGGAATTTCATAGAATTATCAGTCCACTCACTCTTATCATATTACTCTTGTTTAACATAAGTGGCTAATAGTCCATTGTAATCACTAATCAGATTACGACTTATTTGTCATAAGTAGCAAATATAATGGACGATAGGTGTTTCTTAACTGAAAGTTGTTAGGTGTTGTATCGTTTGCTAGCCAAAAAATTAGAGTATGCTCCTATAAATCTTGTAATTTGATAGGCGATTCTAGTCAACGTATTAAATTACAACCAATGTGGTGTTTTTTTTTCTCTTACCTATATTTGTTGATAACTTTGGACTTTGAGATTAGTTGTTGTAATATTTTGATTTGGTTGTACTCCATATTGTATTCTATTCCGTTTTGTTTCGAATCTTTCAGCGTTGTTTCATTCCGTTCTGTTTCAATTTTAATTTCCGTTTCATTCGGCTTTGTATACCATTCTGATTCTTATTTTGCCTCATACTTTATTACATTATGTAACATGTTTCATTCCGTTTCGTTTTCTCACCGATCCGAGTTCGATACCCCGAATATTGTTTATCCTTTTTATACTTTCAGTTACAAAAATTAAGATTAAGATTAAGATAAAGATAAAGTTGGGTTTCCATGTTTTGCTCATCCCTCGGTAAACGGCTGACGCTAAAAATGACAAAATAGGGCCTGTACTCTATTGTACAGTACTTGGAGTCTTAGGAGTAAAATATGCCTAATAAAAACCTCCCTTATAGAAGAGTAATCAACAAACCACGGAACCACGTTACCCCAAACACAATCTCTCTCTCCATTTTCTTCTAATCATTCTGTCTCCATATTAAGCGAATCTGTATAGCCCAACAAAAATCTGATTAGACCCACCTGAAGAACCACATAACATAACGCAACTTTCATTTATCATCAATCACCCTCCTGCATTCTGCAATGCAATAAAGGGAAAGAAAGCAAAAAGATTGAAAATTGCGATCAGGGTTTTATAGAAAACATAGATTTGATATTGTTTCTTTCTTGAATAAATGGTTCTTGGCTCTGTTCTCTAACTTTGACTAGTTCTTAGAGAGAGAGAGAGAGAGAGGATATGCAGAAACGAAGATGGGTAAGTGTAGTAATATTGCGAAAGATGCTAACTTGCGCCATATGCACCATAGGACTATTCGCACTCTTCTCCGTACATGTTCCCAGAGTTCCCAAGTTACCTGACCCCTACAAACTCCCTACGGTTGTTCTCTCTCTCTCTCTCTCTCTCTCTCTCTCTCTCTCTCTCTCTCTCTCTCTCCTTAATTTTTAATTTTTAATTTTTTAGTTTTATTTTGAGTTCTTGTCAATTTGTTTTTGCGCCTTGGTTAATTTCTCATTCTGGGATCTTTTTTGTCATTGATGAAATTTGTTTGCTTTTGAGGGTTTCTGCCCTGTGGTTCCGGGTCCTGTGGTTCCCCTGTTTCCTTTTTGTTTTCTTTTTGTTTGGTTGTTCAATTTGATGTTTGATGCAAACCCTCTAATTGACGGTTACTGAAAACTAAGCACCTTAAAGACTCCAAATAAAATGATGGGTAGCTGCTAATTTTTGGATTGTTCGTTAATTAATTTGGTGGGTATTCATTTTCTATTTATTTCTCTTTCTTGGTAAAGATCAAACGGTGATGGCAGTAAGTTTTGATTTTGGTCAGATAAACTTCTTATTGGTATCCAAGTTGAAATTTTTTGTTAGGGTTATTAGTGGTCTGGGTTAAATGGTTAATTACTAATTGAGGGCATTTATCTATTTGCAGCAGCATGAAACTAATTTTCCGAAATTGAGTGCTGAGCAAGAGCTTGGACAAGAATATGCGCCACCTCATGTAGCAAAACCTCCACTTTCTACTCACAAGGTTTGTGTTGTCTTTATGTTTTTCCCCTTTATTTTGTGTTTGTTCATTTCCCCTTTTCTCTATAGCATATATTTTGTCATTTGGCCTTTGTGTTGGACTTGAATTGTATCCCTGATAAGCTGTTAAACTTGTAATGTCACTCGTCAATGCAAATGCAGCTGGTGATTGTACCTGTACTTCATAATGTTAACATAATCTTGGGAGCAAACAGTTTTGAAATTGTTGGTATAGGTTTGATACGAAAGATTTATGCCTTCTTTTCATGTTTTCACTCATTTAGAATTGACAGTTGGTTGGTGCCAGTGGGCTTTCGGATTATGACAAATTATGGAAGCCGCCTCAAAATCGTGACTATGTGCCGTGTGTTGAGCCTAGTAATTCATATAATTGTAAGGGAACTGTCTTTGTGTTTTGGCTGGGATTTTGTCTAAAAGATGAACTTCTTATACACTTATTTTCAATATTCTGTTCATTTGCAGCACCTGATGAGTCCCAGGGTTATCTGCTTGTTCATACTAATGGTGGCCTTAATCAAATGCGAGCTGGGGTATGTTTTTTCTTTCTCTCTCCCCCCTCCCCCTCCCCCAAATAATTTAGAAGGCAAAAAGCAGCATTTGCTAACTGCATGTATTATCAGTTTTGAGCTCAGCTGTATGGAAGGACTCTTGTTTGAACAGTTTGTTACTTGTTAGCATCTGGAACAGTGTCCTTTAAGCTAAAGATCGAGTTTTGTGAGAATCATCAGTAATTTGGTTATTTAATTGTGTATTTGTTTCGTTCAACTCTTAAGTTTTCTGTTATATTGACACTTAGAATGAATAACTACCATTTCAATGATCTGTTCTAGTACTCAAGTCAAGGCTCAAAATTTCAAATAATTGATGATACCAAATGTTTCTAGAGCTGATTTCGAATTAACTCCTTTCTTCTTCCTTGTTGGACTTGCTTTACCACATGAAATGTGAACATGAGTACTTATTCTAATCAGGCATCAGCTATTGTTTTTACTTGTGGGCGTATATTTATTTCAAATGAACTTGCTAATCAGTATTATTGCTTACATAGAAGTATACCACATATGTTTATAAATGATATTATATAGAAATGGAAATTCTATGCTTCAGGCTCAGGTCTGTATGTTTCAGACTTCACAGGATGAACATGCACGATATGTTTGATCTTTAAATTATCATCTGGCATTGCTGTTTAAGTTTTCTATTCAGAAGTTGTTTGATAGTCTGCAAATACGATCATATCATTATAACTGTAATTGCTGTTTTGTACCTTTATTATCTGTGTTACTCGGTAGATGAGCTTGGGTTGCATTATATTACTATTTTTTCTGTTTCATTTTTGGTGTGCACCTCGGCTATCGCAGTTAGTATCGTAAATACTTCTCTAACATTGCCACTTTGCCAGGAGAGCATATGAAATTCTCGTCAAAGACACAGGAGAGCTTATGAAATTTTCGTTAAAGACAAATTTTACCCCGCTTATCAGCCTTCATTTTTGTTTTTAATTTTCAGATATGTGACATGGTGGCTGTGGCCAGGATTATAAATGCAACTCTTGTGATTCCAGAACTAGATAAGAGGTCATTTTGGCAAGATTCAAGGTATTCTCATGGTTTTTCCTTTTCATCTTATTCTAGTTCTGCAGGCATGAAGTTATCTCTCTGATGCTATTTTATTTTATGCTATTTTGTCTTTGTACATGAATGAAGCAACTTTGCAGATGTTTTTGACCAAGATCATTTTATAAACGCTTTGTCTAATGATGTCAAAGTGATCAAAAAGCTACCGAAGGAACTGTTAACTGCTCCCAGAGCAGTTAAGCATTTTCGGAGTTGGTCTGGGCTGGATTACTACCAGAATGAAATAGCAAGCCTGTGGGCAAACTATCAGGTATGTATTTGAATATTGTTCTGTCTAAACCTTGGTGTCTGAAATCATGAATGGTACCTTTTCTGGCAGGTTATTCGAGCAGCCAAGTCTGATTCTCGCATAGCAAATAATAACCTCCCACCTGATGTTCAGAAGTTACGATGTCGTGCTTGTTATGAAGCCCTCCGTTTTTCTCCAAGGATTGAAGCAATGGGAAAAGTAAGTTTAACTCAATACTTTGTGAATTCTCTTACCATTGACAACTGAATTGCCATATTCAAGCTCATTGTTGTTTCACTTGTATAGTTATTGGTGGATCGAATGAGGAACTATGGCCGTTATATAGCTTTGCACTTACGCTATGAGAAAGACATGCTTGCATTTAGTGGATGCTCTCATGGATTGTCACCTGAGGAAGCTGATGAGGTGACATTGATTAGGTAAAAAAAAAAATTCTGCCGAAATTAATAGAAACATTTTGCTATCACAACATTGGTGCTTTAGTCATGCCTAGGCTACCTAAATAATGCCAATCTGCCCTCTTTTTTGAATCTGAAGGCAAAACACAATACATTGGAAAGTGAAGGATATCAATGCCACTGACCAAAGAAACAAGGGGTTCTGCCCCTTGACCCCAAAGGAGGTTGGGATGTTTCTATCTGGTCTTGGATTTCCATCCAACACCCCTATATATATTGCTGCTGGAGAGATATATGGCGGTGAATCTCGAATAGCTGAGCTGCACTCCCGTTATCCCATTTTAATGAACAAGGTCTGCACTGTTTTCTGCTCTTTGATTTCACTTGCAGTTTTTCCTGGAACTATTATGATTGGTAAGTGTCCTATAATGATGTACGGTGAGAGAATCTATTGAGTTTGGTGGATATTATTAGCAGGGGCCAACCAATTAGGGAGAAAGAGGGATAGGAAGAGAGGAGGAGCAGAAGGGGATGGATTTGTCAATACATGTACAATTTGCTGCTGCGATAACTTAAAAATGTGCAATTACTTAGTGATTTGTTAAGGGTTGTTGTGGAGCTTGGCACTTTTATGAAAATATCGCCCAGAGTTCCCTTATTCCATTTGACAAAAAAATGAATATGCGTACATGGTCCTCCAGTGGTTATTCCAACCTTGTAAAAATGTAGTCTTTCATAACTGAGAATATGGAAACTGGCATCAAGACTGATAGATGTTGAAGTAGATAATGTCTCCGCATTAGGGAAGCCAAATTAAGATTCTTCTGGACATGGGAAGACCATAAGAGTTTAAACATGCAGCAGAGAAGTTCTGTTAGTTATTTTCCTGTGTGAGAAACATCATTTGATTAGGCTGGAGTGACTAGGAAGTAGGAATGAAGCTTTTGTTTAAACTCATGAAATGAAATGAAGCTTTTGTTTTTCAGAATTATCATTTTGTGAGGATATAGAATTTCCAACATTGTTGTTGAATCACTTGAATGTCCTTGATTAGACTAGCTGATGTCAGAACTTGTTCTTAAAGACTTCCTTTTCCTTTGGGGATTTGCTAGCTTGTACTTTTCATTGTTGAAACATTTAACTTATGGCTAAGAGCTGGGAGTTACAATATCTCATTGATAACCAACCTTGGTCTATTCAGGAGAAGTTAGCGTCAAAAGAAGAACTTGAACCCTTCATAAATCATGCATCGCAAATGGCTGCACTTGACTATATTGTTTCAATTGAAAGTGATGTATTCATACCCACATACTTGGGGAACATGGCAAGGGCTGTTGAAGGTCACCGTCGATACTTGGGGCATAGGAAAACAATTTCTCCTGACAGGTTTTTCTCTTCTAACCTTTCTCCCATGGTTGCTCCAAGTTTGTTCATTTATTGAAAGTGTTTGTTTTCCCGATCACTCAATTCACCAGGAAGGCTCTTGTGCATCTGTTTGACAAAGTAGAGCGAGGGTCAATGAAGGAAGGGAAGAACTTATCGAATCGAATAATTGAAATGCACCGCAGAAGGTAATATTATTATTATTATCATCAAAGTTTTCCTGTCTTATTAGTTATTATGAGGATACAATGCGACCAGCTCCTTTCGGTGGCTTTATATTGGACAGTTATTTTTGTACTATTAGAAGTCAGATTTGCTTTTGTATATTAATTTTGCTACTTTGAGTAGTGTTTTGTACATGACACGGGGATAGAACTCTGACAATAATTTTGCATTCAAGTAATTTCTAAAGGAATCGCAGTGTTTATAAGACTTTAGAACCACAAGTTACTGTTGGGTTGGATTACTCTTTCCTCATGTCTTGCAGTGTTCAAAATGATTTAGAAAATGTTTAAATGAGGATCCAAATTCTTTCCCTTGTCATTTTATTGTCAGGGCTTATAATTGTTCATCCTTTCTGCTTTTTGGTTTTCTTGCACAGGCAAGGGTCACCGCGGAGGAGAAAAGGCCCCATCTCTGGAACAAAGGGCATGGATAGGTTTCGCTCTGAAGAAGCATTTTATGAAAACCCTCTGCCAGATTGTTTGTGTCAGAAGGGATCATTATATAGGAATGCTTCGGCTATCAAATAGGTCCAGTTGGTCTAACAAAGTACTTGCAAGTTTTGATACACACGGAAATGTCCTTTGCCTTGTATACTGCAGGAGGTGAGGATGATCTATTTCTTATCCCGCCCGCCTATGTATTCAAGCCGCGAAGCCTGAAAATGCATTCTTAGTGCAGTTGAAGGAGCAAATCAATATGAAGCTGGCTCCGGATATAGCTAAGACTGCTTATAAGGATGCCGAGAACTTTAATGTGACTATTCGATTTGTTTCACTCTCTGGGATGACAAGAGAAGACTTAGGGAAGAGAAGTTTTGAAATACGGCCTTCATTTTTATGAAGGAGGCCAAAATTGTATAGTATCTTGTCTTATTTAACAAAGTGATGATTGAAAAATAAATACAAGTTGGGGGTATACGGTGACTGTGAGCAAGCAGCTTTTCTAAGGGGTGAAGATGGGTAGAGAAATTTTGTTAATAGAGAACTAGCTTGCTGTATTTGCAATCTCCTATTGTTTTTTCAGACTCATCAAATTCAATAAAGTTGACTTGCTAATTCATAATCTGCTTACTGCTTACTGCTTACTGCCAAGTTTAAAACTTTCGAGGTGTATGAAAAGTGATGACGATGTCATATCTCGTCTATTGTGTTTGGTAGCAAAACAAGAACTTGTCAACAAATGGTCATTGATTATCACAAGCTAGAAAATTTTACCCGTGGATTGTATTTTGTACCTACGAGCTTAACTATGGGTGTGCTTTCTTCCAATTGAATGAATACTTGAATAGTAATTTGTGAATTGTGAACAATAATTACCTAATATGTGAATTGTGAAAAATAAATACAAGTTGGGGGTATACGGTGAATTATGAACAATAATTTGATTCTTAAAAAAAGTAAAAGAAGATCAAAAAAAAAATAAATATAAAAGAACATACCTATATTTTCGTGTAAAACCCAAGAGGTGGTTGGCTCATTGGTAAACAAGTAACAATTTGTACACCAGGTTATGGTTTTCAAACCTCCTGAGGAGCACCTAAAGAATTAATTTGTGTAATACCCGAGGCCGTGGGTTAGGAGATGCCTTTTAGCCATGCCTAAAGAGGAAGGAAGTTCTTTTTTGCCAAACCAAAAAAAAATAGTAAACTGAAAAGAAGGGATAAAAAAAAAAAAGTGAATAAGTGAAAAGAACATATTATTTTTTTGGTGCAGAAGAAAAAAAAGAAAGAAAAGTGAGTAAGTGAAAAGAACATATCTTAATTAGCTTGTTTAACTAGAAAAGTATGTGCCCTTAAAGGGTAGTGAAGTTGGTTGTGGGTAAATTTCATGATAAAGGTCATGAGTTCAATTGGCTGGTGTATTGTTTGTAGGCTATTGCATACACTCGGGATTTATCCGGTGCATACTAAAAAAGTATGTGTAGTTGTTACCGATTCACACCGACGGGCTTAAAATGTAGGCAATGTTGCAAAAGTAGAAAGATGGGGTTAATCAACGTATTAAAAAAGGGTAAATGCGGTTCATCTTATGAAATAGATTTCATAGGATAATAAGATAACCAATCACATCCATTGAAACACATTCGCGCCTTCCAGTCTCCACACATTAACATCTTTACGTCACTAAACTATCTTCCTTTCTCTCTCTTCTCCATCTCTCTCTCTCTCTCTCTCTCTCTCTCTCTCTCTCTCTGTGTTGTTGCAACGGTAACCAACAATGGTGGGAGTTTCTTTCCTTTCAACAGTCCCTTCTTCACTTGTATCTCTTCCTCTCTCATCTCCTGCCACAACTAGTGCTAATACAAGATATCCTGTAAGAATGTCCATCTAAAATCAATGAGTCTTCACAATATTATTTTTGGGAGTTTAATTAAGTAGTATCTTTACTGATTTTTATTTATATACAAAAAATCTTAATGCAGGGAACAATTCGTTGTAGCAGTAATTTGGAAGCTAATTCCGTGAACATTGATGGAGATGGATTTAAAAGAAGGGATTTCCTTAAATGCCTTGCTCTTTCAGCTGCTTTGGTGAGTTTTCGTCCATTCTTTATCATCTTCACCGCAATTAGGGTTTCCAAGAAATTTAAAAATTTAATCTTTTAAATTGAAAAATGCTTAATTGGACTCTTTTTATTTGATCACTTCTATTCTTCTTAGACCTACAATCAAATTGTTCTTAAAAATGGTTGCTTTGATCAATTCAATTTTACTTAGTTAAGGTCCAAATAGTCAATAGAGGTCTTCACTATGCAACTAGGGAATATTATATTATATACTCGGAAAAAAGGGCAGTTTTTGTTGAATGTTCGGAATATAACCTGTGCTAGGTGTTGGTATTTTTGCCTAATGCCTACTAACTTGTCAGATTTTGGGTTCCAATTTCTGGGAATTGGGTTTTGAGAAGTCACAATTGATAATAGTGTCGTGTCGTTAATGGTTGTCTAGTTTGTGGATTGTCTTTTCACCACCCATCAATTTCTCTTACCTTAGAATGGCTACTTTGTGTTATCCAACCTTTCGGCAAAGATTGATGTAAGTAATGTTGTTGGGGAGTAGTTGAAAATATATTGCTATGGTTTTAGATTGTTAATGCTCGGTTCTGATCCAGCTGAACATTTGATTAAACCTATTGGAATCACATGATTCAGCTTTACGAGCTCCCTCATGTATAAAATTCTCATTTCCTTGTCTGTATGAAAGTATCCTGTACTGCTTGGTATAAATTTGATGATGATTTTCGGCCAGCCTTGATGCCTTCTCAGGAAGTAACAACAAGCGCAGGACCTTTCTGCGGAGACGCTTATGCTGCTGATTTAACTCAGAGGAGACAACGTTCAGAATTTCAGTGTGAGTCTCTGAGATGCTTGGCAATTTTCTGTAGGGTTACTGTACTAAACTGAAATTCCCGTGTTTTGTACTTGCAGCTAATATCAAAGGGACTCTTTACACAGCTTTAAAGGTATGCAGAGATAAATGTCGGATGTCTTGTATTGATATGTACTCATGCTGACCCTCTTTGTCAGATCAGTTGGGTTCTTAATAAATGCTCGTGATGCTGATACATCCTGCTGTTTGTCTGCCAGGGAAATCCAGATCTCATTCCATCTATACTAACTCTAGCTCTGAATGACGTGATGACTTATGACAAGGTCAGACTCTCAGATCTTACTTGTGGTGGCTTTATTTGCAGCTCCATGGAGCAAATCCTGAAATTGTCTTCATCGTTAAATTTTATAGGCCACGAAATCTGGAGGTCCAAATGGTTCCATACGATTCAGGTATTTGTTGGCAAGTTATTTTCTCAGTAAAATGACGTGATTTTTACTAGGAGGAATGAAGTTATAGGAGCTGATTATTAAATTTTGGATTGCATAGTATTTCTGCATTGCACACTCTTGCCTCAGAAGCATGATACGGTAGTTGTTAGTGCACTGCAGCTTTTGACTCTGGATCAATCTGTTTACACTGCATCATGAACTACGGTTGATTTATTGTTTCTGAACTTATTGCTTGAAGCTCAGAGATAAGCAGACCTGAAAACAAAGGGCTTTCTGCTGCTTTGGTTCTGCTAGAGGAGGCAAAGAAAGAAATTGATTCATACTCAAAGGGTGGACCAATTGCATATGCTGACCTCATCCAATATGCAGGTCAGAAACATGGCCACCTCCGTAACTTGTCCAACATGTAATATATTGTGAACTATGTTTAATCCCACTCAATGTCTTTTACCTTCATTTTCCTTTACAATGTTTCTTTATATCTTTTCTCCTGGGACGGGTCGGGCCAGAATGGGTTAGTCTTGTGGTTGTAGTGCTTGCTTATCAGCACTCTGTAATATTTGATGTACTAAGTCCTTGTGAAATTGTCTGCAGTACTGTTTGCTTTTCAGCCTTCATACAATCTCTTTGAAAAGTGGTGCATGAGGAAGTCAATAGTAACATGCCATTATTCTTATAAGTTATAAGGATGCAATTTTTCGATCAACCGATGAAACTCTCTTTCGAATGGAAGAGAAACACAGAATCTAGAGTGAAACATGAACAACCATTTCAAATCCTAGTAGCCCAACATTCTTTATTGAATAGAGAGCCTTACTTAGCTTACTTCATTATTGCAGCACAATCTGCTTTAAAAGCTACTTTCCTAGCTTCTGCGATCCGCAAGTGTGGTGGCAATGAAGAGAAGGGATCGTTATTATATACTGCATATGGTTCTAGTGGCCAGGTTTGTTACCAATATTTTGGCCTCTCTGGACAGCTTAGATCAGTGATCTTGTTTCTGGTGTTTGGACTTTTGGAGCATAGATTCATGTAATGAGAAGTTGTGACAATTGACTAATGCCTTTGTATTAACCTTAATTCAATAATTTGCAACAGTGGGGCCTGTTTGATAGGCAGTTCGGAAGGACAGATGCACAAGAACCAGATCCAGAGGGTAGAGTTCCAGTATGGGAGAAAGCCAGTGTCCAGGAAATGAAAGACAAGTTCAAATCTGTTGGACTTGGTCCACGCCAGGTACTTGTCCTTTCTATTCTGTTTTATCCAGAAATCTGGAATGTTAAGCATGAACTTTTTAATCGGCAAGAATACCCATGTCAAGAATAACCTTTCTTATTATCTGAAGTTGCGGCAGTTTTTCCATTAGGAGCTTAGCTCTACTCCTGTAGTTTGTCCTTTTCAAATGTATCCACCTCCTCCTCGTGTCGGGATGGAGAGATGACTGATGAGCATTAAGTATTGCTGTCATGCAAACGATGTTAGTGTCTGCATGTCTTCTTCCCTGTTTTCGATCCTTTTATCTTAATTTAGCTGTTTTATGATGCAAACCTTTAATTGTTTTCAAAATCTATCGTATATTGAGCATATTACTTGATTACATGAATGTAACACCTACTGAAGGAAGTAAGGTTATTGACAAGTAACTGCTACTGATTATTTCTTTGTTTCTTTACCTTGTTTATTTGTTCTCAGCTGGCTGTCATGTCTGCATTTCTGGGTCCTGATCAACTTGCAACAGAAAACTTATTGGCATCAGATCCTGAAGTGGCTCCGTGGGTTCAGAAATATCAGCGCAGTCGGGAAACCGTTTCAGAGACTGATTATGAGGTGAGTAAAACCTCTTCACTTACAGACACAAAATGCTCCTTTGTAATTATACTAGTTCTTATTATGATACTAGTTGGGTGGTTTTGGAATTAATGCCCCCCGGTCTGTTAGTTTAAATGTAAATATACTAGTTCTACTGCTTTCTTATGATTTATGCTTCTTGCTTTCTTATCAGGTTGACCTGATAACCGCTCTTACAAAGTTGAGTTGCTTGGGACAACAAATTAATTATGAAGCATATACATATCCCGTGGCAAAGATTGAGTTGAGCAAACTAAAATTGTAATGATGATGCACCTAAAGTACCTGCAACTGCAGCCAAAATTATCGAACAAGCTAATTATTGAGAGACGCACAAGCAATTTTTGAGTACCCTATGATGCTGGATGTACAGAAAATCAATTGCAGTAATTAGCCAATTGTGCATGAGTAATCTCATTTTACTGATATAAATCTGAGATAACAGTAGGAATAACCTACTCTGTCATAGCAAAATACAATCATTGCCATCTTATTAGCTAAATTAATCTCAAAAAGGTGTATACTACTAACTCCATCTGAATCTCCTTTGGGAGATTACAGGCAATATCTAGACTAAAGGTACATGCCGGATTCATCATCTCACATTGATCTCTGTGAGGTTATTGGCAGTGTATCAATACGATGATACTACACAAAAAAAGAAAATGGGGAAAATGAAAATATGAAACTCAAAACTAAGAGCCTTCAAAGTTCTGGACTAGGGGTGGCAGGAGCGTTGCAAGAAGCGGGGTTCTGCTTTCCGCTGGTTGTTGGCTTGACAAATTTACACATAGAGACTGCTGGACCATCCTGTCCGGTGTTGGTCAAGTCGATGTCAATGAGCTGTACCTTCTCGCACGGCATTGCACTGCTGCATACCAGCTTTACTGCTTCCTTCCTAGTCGATGTCCCTGTCACATTCTTGAATAGAATGTCGCTGATCTTAACTTTCGATGGTGTCTGCGAATAAATTACCAAGGGATCAGAAGATAATCAACGAAATTACCAAGGGATCAGAAGATAATACAACAGTTATTTAATAGAATCTTACCTTGGCTTTGCAGTGATTGTAGGGGCAATATTCCTGATCAATTAAAATGGGGTACCAGACATTTTCGACAACGATGTTCTCAAAATGCAAGCCAGTGACAGAGCTCTCGTAAGAGTTGTGCCATGTCTTAACCCGAACACCATTATCAGCGTCCTTGATGATACAGTTCTTGATGGTGACTCCGGAGACTGGTTCCTCGTTAGGGTACCTACCAAGACTTCCGACGCTGATACCATGGCCAGGCCCACAGTAGACACCATCAATGTTCAGGTTTTTCGCGCCATCACCAATGGAGATACAATCATCTCCAGTTCCAATATGAATGTTTGTTATGTTGATACCATCTGAACGCCCAATGTGGATGCCATCTGTGTTAGGACTCATTTTAGGGGCAGTGATAGTCATATCTCGCAGATTCACCTGTTTGCACCCAAATACGGCCATGTGAAAGTTCTTGCTGTTGAGCGATGTTATGCCAACGAGCTCTGAATTTGTCAAGAAATTGAACCTGAAGTTCTGCAAAAGTCCAAACAAGAAGTAAGTAACCATAAAGTGAACCTAATGAAATGGGTTAATTGATATAGAGACATGAGTGGAAAAGATGATGAGAAAGATTATTACATAAGGAAGGGTGCCACCACATTTGGGATTTTTGGCACAGTCGTTCTTAGTCCAGGACATTTCTCCTTGGCCGTCGAAGATGCCTGATCCTTTAGGAGCTGTCATGGTCAAGCCATCGACTCGTTCTAATTTAAACCAGGCGTCTTCGCCATGGAAGTCAGCATGGTTTGGAGGTGCCTTGAAGTTCGCTAGAACCTCAATTGTGACCTTCGACTTGCATGGACCCAAAAGCTTTACGGGGCCTAGCATGTACTCTCCCTTTGGCATCAATATCTTGCTAGGAGTTGGTGATGCACAAGCCGCTTTCCAAGCTTCCATAACAGCCTAACCATCAATAAAATGTGAGATGACTCGAAACAATTGTCTTTAACGCATTTCTATTTCTACCAATATATATATAATAAATACGCATATTTATACATGCATCCAGCATATCTGATCAAATGTAATGTAAGTGGTTTTATTTACCTGTGTCGCATCGCCATTAGGCTTTGCACCATGCTGTGTTATGTCAAATACACTACCACCACCAGCCTGACCAGCTACATAATTCGATAAAATGAGCAAGTGAAACAGGGTGAAGATCAATGGAATGAAGTTTGATTTTGTTGCCATCTTTGTTTGTTTGTTTTGTATGATTGTTTGTTTGTTGTGTATTTTTCCATTGCCTTTCACTGCT
Organism: Tetragonia tetragonoides; assembly: GCA_038025085.1. Taxonomy (NCBI): domain Eukaryota; kingdom Viridiplantae; phylum Streptophyta; class Magnoliopsida; order Caryophyllales; family Aizoaceae; genus Tetragonia; species Tetragonia tetragonoides. The sequence continues at coordinate 4,356,481 of CM076140.1, forward strand.
ATATATACATATGGTGTTTCTCAAAGTAGAACCCTCATACTAGCTAATTTTTAGGATGCGTTTTTGAATCTGAAATTCCATATTGTACGTTTGCATGGTGTTGTAACTCATTTGACCATGTTCTATCACGCTCGGCCACTAGTTTCCTTTTGTACTAAATATTAATGCCCCATATATTTTGAGCTTCCTATTCTATAGGCACATTGAAATGAACGAAAATATGTACCTTGACCAAATACTATTCATGGAAAAATTCTTTGATCTCCTTTATTACGATCGCATCGCAGCTCCTCCCCACTTTACATGGTAATACTACAGTTGTAGTACCATGAGAGATTCATCTTTAATTTGCATGATGTATATATTAATTAGAATCAATATTATTTTGAAATAGTGGACCATATATAAGTATATACAAAGAAGACGTCTTAAAACCCACCATAATTAACCCGCAGTTGTTTCAATAATTTTCATATTCTCTAACGAAAATACGCAAAAACAGATTGAGTATCTGATGGACCGTTTTGTGTCACATAAGAGAGTCGTCTGTGCCTAAAGATTAGACATTTGGACCTTTCTGCGGAGACGCTTATGCTGCTGATTTAACTCAGAGGTGACAGCGTTCAGAATTTCAGTGTAAGTCTCTGAGATGCTTGGCAATTTTCTGTAGGGCTACTGAACTAAACTGAAATTCCCGTGTATTTATACTTGCAGCTAATATCAAAGGGACTCTTTACACAGCTTTGAAGGTATACAGAGATAAATGTCAGATGTCTTGTATTGATATGTACTTATGCTGACCCTCTTTGTCAGATCAGTTGTGTTCTTAATAAATGCTCATTATGCTGATACATCCTGCTGTTTGTCTGCCAGGGAAACCCAGATCTCATTCCATCTATATTAACTCTAGCTCTGAATGACGTGATGACTTATGACAAGGTCAGACTCTCAGATCTTACTTGTGGTGGCTTTATTTGAAGCTCCATGGAGCAAATCCTGAAGTTGTCTTCGTCGTTAATTTTATAGGCCACAAAATCTGGAGGTCCAAATGGTTCCATACAGTTCAGGTATTTTTCGGCAAGTTATATTCTCAGTAAAATGACGTGATTCTTACTAGGAGGAATAAAGTTATAGGAGCTGATTATTAAATTTTGGATTGCATAGTATTTCTGCATTGCGTATTTGCGTACACTCTTGCCTCAGAAGCATGATACATAGTTGTTAGTGCACTGCAGTCTCTGACTCTAGAGCAATCTGTTTACACTGCATTATGAACTACGTTTGATTTATTGTTTCTGAACTTATTGCTTGAAGCTCAGAGATAAGCAGACCTGAAAACAAAGGGCTTTCTGCTGCTTTGGTTCTGCTAGAGGAGGCAAAGAAAGAAATTGATTCATACTCAAAGGGTGGACCAATTGCATATGCTGACCTCATCCAATATGCAGGTCAGAAACATGGCCACCTCCGTAACCTTGTCGAACATGTAATATATTGTGAACTATATTAAATCCCACTCAATGTCTTTTACCTTCATTTTTCTTTACAATGTTTCTTTACATCTTTTCTCTTGGGACGGGTCGGGCCAGAGTGGGTTAGTCTTGTAGTTGTAGTGCTTGCTTATCAGCACTCTGTAATATTTGATGTACTGGAAGTCCTTGTGAAATTGTCTGCAGTATTGTTTGCTTTTCAGCCTTCATACAATCTCTTTGAAAAGAGGTGCATGAGGAAGTCAATAGTAACATGCCATATTCATATAAGTTATAAGGATGCAATTTTTCGATCAACCGATGAAACTCTCTTTCGAAAGGAAGAGAAACACAGAATCGAGAGTGAAACATGAACAACCATTTCAAATCCTAGTAGCCCAACATTCTTTATTGAATAGAGAGCCTTACTTAGCTTACTTCATTATTGCAGCACAATCTGCTTTAAAAGCTACTTTCCTAGCTTCTGCGATCCGCAAGTGTGGTGGCAATGAAGAGAAGGGATCGTTATTATATACTGCATATGGTTCTAGTGGCCAGGTTTGTTACCAATATTTTGGCCTCTCTGGACAGCTTAGATCAGTGATCTTGTTTCTGGTGTTTGGACTTTTGGAGCATAGATTCATGTAATGAGAAGTTGTGACAATTGACTAATGCCTTTGCATTAACCTTAATTCAATAATTTGCAACAGTGGGGCCTGTTTGATAGGCAGTTCGGAAGGACAGATGCACAAGAACCAGATCCAGAGGGTAGAGTTCCAGTATGGGAGAAAGCCAGTGTCCAGGAAATGAAAGACAAGTTCAAATCTGTTGGACTTGGTCCACGCCAGGTACTTGTCCTTTCTATTCTGTTTTATCCAGAAATCTGGAATGTTAAGCATGAACTTTTTAATCGGCAAGAATACCCATGTCAAGAATAACCTTTCTTATTATCTGAAGTTGCGGCAGTTTTTCCATTAGGAGCTTAGCTCTACTCCTGTAGTTTGTCCTTTTCAAATGTATCCACCTCCTCCTCCTCGTGTCGGGATGGAGGGATGACTGATGAGCATTAAGTATTGCTGTCATGCAAACGATGTTAGTGTCTGCATGTCTCCTTCCCTGTTTTCGATCCTTTTATCTTAATTTAGCTGTTTTATGATGCAAACCTTTAATTGTTTTCAAAATCTATCGTATATTGAGCATATTACTTGATCACATGAATGTAACACCTACTGAAGGAAGTAAGGTTATTGACAAGTAACTGCTACTGATTATTTCTTTGTTTCTTTACCTTGTTTATTTGTTCTCAGCTGGCTGTCATGTCTGCATTTCTGGGTCCTGATCAACTTGCAACAGAAAACTTATTGGCATCAGATCCTGAAGTGGCTCCGTGGGTTCAGAAATATCAGCGCAGTCGGGAAACCGTTTCAGAGACTGATTATGAGGTGAGTAAAACCTCTTCACTTACAGACACAAAATGCTCCTTTGTAATTATACTAGTTCTTATTATGATACTAGTTGGGTGGTTTTGGAATTAATGCCCCCCGGTCTGTTAGTTTAAATGTAAATATACTAGTTCTACTGCTTTCTTATGATTTATGCTTCTTGCTCTCTTATCAGGTTGACCTGATAACCGCTCTTACAAAGTTGAGTTGCTTGGGACAACAAATTAATTATGAAGCATATACATATCCCGTGGCAAAGATTGAGTTGAGCAAACTAAAATTGTAATGATGATGCACCTAAAGTACCTGCAACTGCAGCCAAAATTATCTAACAAGCTAATTATTGAGAGACGCACAAGCAATTTTTGAGTACCCTATGATGCTGGATGTACAGAAAATCAATTGCAGTAATTAGCCAATTGTGCATGAGTAATCTCATTTTACTGATATAAATCTGAGATAACAGTAGGAATAACCTACTCTGTCATAGCAAAATACAATCATTGCCATCTTATTAGCTAAATTAATCTCAAAAAGGTGTATACTACTAACTCCATCTGAATCTCCTTTGGGAGATTACAGGCAATATCTAGACTAAAGGTACATGCCGGATTCATCATCTCACATTGATCTCTGTGAGGTTATTGGCAGTGTATCAATACGATGATACTACACAAAAAAAGAAAATGGGGAAAATGAAAATATGAAACTCAAAACTAAGAGCCTTCAAAGTTCTGGACTAGGGGTGGCAGGAGCGTTGCAAGAAGCGGGGTTCTGCTTTCCGCTGGTTGTTGGCTTGACAAATTTACACATAGAGACTGCTGGACCATCCTGTCCGGTGTTGGTCAAGTCGATGTCAATGAGCTGTACCTTCTCGCACGGCATTGCACTGCTGCATACCAGCTTTACTGCTTCCTTCCTAGTCGATGTCCCTGTCACATTCTTGAATAGAATGTCGCTGATCTTAACTTTCGATGGTGTCTGCGAATAAATTACCAAGGGATCAGAAGATAATCAACGAAATTACCAAGGGATCAGAAGATAATACAACAGTTATTTAATAGAATCTTACCTTGGCTTTGCAGTGATTGTAGGGGCAATATTCCTGATCAATTAAAATGGGGTACCAGACATTTTCGACAACGATGTTCTCAAAATGCAAGCCAGTGACAGAGCTCTCGTAAGAGTTGTGCCATGTCTTAACCCGAACACCATTATCAGCGTCCTTGATGATACAGTTCTTGATGGTGACTCCGGAGACTGGTTCCTCGTTAGGGTACCTACCAAGACTTCCGACGCTGATACCATGGCCAGGCCCACAGTAGACACCATCAATGTTCAGGTTTTTCGCGCCATCACCAATGGAGATACAATCATCTCCAGTTCCAATATGAATGTTTGTTATGTTGATACCATCTGAACGCCCAATGTGGATGCCATCTGTGTTAGGACTCATTTTAGGGGCAGTGATAGTCATATCTCGCAGATTCACCTGTTTGCACCCAAATACGGCCATGTGAAAGTTCTTGCTGTTGAGCGATGTTATGCCAACGAGCTCTGAATTTGTCAAGAAATTGAACCTGAAGTTCTGCAAAAGTCCAAACAAGAAGTAAGTAACCATAAAGTGAACCTAATGAAATGGGTTAATTGATATAGAGACATGAGTGGAAAAGATGATGAGAAAGATTATTACATAAGGAAGGGTGCCACCACATTTGGGATTTTTGGCACAGTCGTTCTTAGTCCAGGACATTTCTCCTTGGCCGTCGAAGATGCCTGATCCTTTAGGAGCTGTCATGGTCAAGCCATCGACTCGTTCTAATTTAAACCAGGCGTCTTCGCCATGGAAGTCAGCATGGTTTGGAGGTGCCTTGAAGTTCGCTAGAACCTCAATTGTGACCTTCGACTTGCATGGACCCAAAAGCTTTACGGGGCCTAGCATGTACTCTCCCTTTGGCATCAATATCTTGCTAGGAGTTGGTGATGCACAAGCCGCTTTCCAAGCTTCCATAACAGCCTAACCATCAATAAAATGTGAGATGACTCGAAACAATTGTCTTTAACGCATTTCTATTTCTACCAATATATATATAATAAATACGCATATTTATACATGCATCCAGCATATCTGATCAAATGTAATGTAAGTGGTTTTATTTACCTGTGTCGCATCGCCATTAGGCTTTGCACCATGCTGTGTTATGTCAAATACACTACCACCACCAGCCTGACCAGCTACATAATTCGATAAAATGAGCAAGTGAAACAGGGTGAAGATCAATGGAATGAAGTTTGATTTTGTTGCCATCTTTGTTTGTTTGTTTTGTATGATTGTTTGTTTGTTGTGTATTTTTCCATTGCCTTTCACTGCTATATATACATATGGTGTTTCTCAAAGTAGAACCCTCATACTAGCTAATTTTTAGGATGCGTTTTTGAATCTGAAATTCCATATTGTACGTTTGCATGGTGTTGTAACTCATTTGACCATGTTCTATCACGCTCGGCCACTAGTTTCCTTTTGTACTAAATATTAATGCCCCATATATTTTGAGCTTCCTATTCTATAGGCACATTGAAATGAACGAAAATATGTACCTTGACCAAATACTATTCATGGAAAAATTCTTTGATCTCCTTTATTACGATCGCATCGCAGCTCCTCCCCACTTTACATGGTAATACTACAGTTGTAGTACCATGAGAGATTCATCTTTAATTTGCATGATGTATATATTAATTAGAATCAATATTATTTTGAAATAGTGGACCATATATAAGTATATACAAAGAAGACGTCTTAAAACCCACCATAATTAACCCGCAGTTGTTTCAATAATTTTCATATTCTCTAACGAAAATACGCAAAAACAGATTGAGTATCTGATGGACCGTTTTGTGTCACATAAGAGAGTCGTCTGTGCCTAAAGATTAGACATTTGGACCTTTCTGCGGAGACGCTTATGCTGCTGATTTAACTCAGAGGTGACAGCGTTCAGAATTTCAGTGTAAGTCTCTGAGATGCTTGGCAATTTTCTGTAGGGCTACTGAACTAAACTGAAATTCCCGTGTATTTATACTTGCAGCTAATATCAAAGGGACTCTTTACACATCTTTGAAGGTATACAGAGATAAATGTCAGATGTCTTGTATTGATATGTACTTATGCTGACCCTCTTTGTCAGATCAGTTGTGTTCTTAATAAATGCTCATTATGCTGATACATCCTGCTGTTTGTCTGCCAGGGAAACCCAGATCTCATTCCATCTATATTAACTCTAGCTCTGAATGACGTGATGACTTATGACAAGGTCAGACTCTCAGATCTTACTTGTGGTGGCTTTATTTGAAGCTCCATGGAGCAAATCCTGAAGTTGTCTTCGTCGTTAATTTTATAGGCCACAAAATCTGGAGGTCCAAATGGTTCCATACAGTTCAGGTATTTTTCGGCAAGTTATATTCTCAGTAAAATGACGTGATTCTTACTAGGAGGAATAAAGTTATAGGAGCTGATTATTAAATTTTGGATTGCATAGTATTTCTGCATTGCGTATTTGCGTACACTCTTGCCTCAGAAGCATGATACATAGTTGTTAGTGCACTGCAGTCTCTGACTCTAGAGCAATCTGTTTACACTGCATTATGAACTACGTTTGATTTATTGTTTCTGAACTTATTGCTTGAAGCTCAGAGATAAGCAGACCTGAAAACAAAGGGCTTTCTGCTGCTTTGGTTCTGCTAGAGGAGGCAAAGAAAGAAATTGATTCATACTCAAAGGGTGGACCAATTGCATATGCTGACCTCATCCAATATGCAGGTCAGAAACATGGCCACCTCCGTAACCTTGTCGAACATGTAATATATTGTGAACTATATTAAATCCCACTCAATGTCTTTTACCTTCATTTTTCTTTACAATGTTTCTTTACATCTTTTCTCTTGGGACGGGTCGGGCCAGAGTGGGTTAGTCTTGTAGTTGTAGTGCTTGCTTATCAGCACTCTGTAATATTTGATGTACTGGAAGTCCTTGTGAAATTGTCTGCAGTATTGTTTGCTTTTCAGCCTTCATACAATCTCTTTGAAAAGAGGTGCATGAGGAAGTCAATAGTAACATGCCATATTCATATAAGTTATAAGGATGCAATTTTTCGATCAACCGATGAAACTCTCTTTCGAAAGGAAGAGAAACACAGAATCGAGAGTGAAACATGAACAACCATTTCAAATCCTAGTAGCCCAACATTCTTTATTGAATAGAGAGCCTTACTTAGCTTACTTCATTATTGCAGCACAATCTGCTTTAAAAGCTACTTTCCTAGCTTCTGCGATCCGCAAGTGTGGTGGCAATGAAGAGAAGGGATCGTTATTATATACTGCATATGGTTCTAGTGGCCAGGTTTGTTACCAATATTTTGGCCTCTCTGGACAGCTTAGATCAGTGATCTTGTTTCTGGTGTTTGGACTTTTGGAGCATAGATTCATGTAATGAGAAGTTGTGACAATTGACTAATGCCTTTGCATTAACCTTAATTCAATAATTTGCAACAGTGGGGCCTGTTTGATAGGCAGTTCGGAAGGACAGATGCACAAGAACCAGATCCAGAGGGTAGAGTTCCAGTATGGGAGAAAGCCAGTGTCCAGGAAATGAAAGACAAGTTCAAATCTGTTGGACTTGGTCCACGCCAGGTACTTGTCCTTTCTATTCTGTTTTATCCAGAAATCTGGAATGTTAAGCATGAACTTTTTAATCGGCAAGAATACCCATGTCAAGAATAACCTTTCTTATTATCTGAAGTTGCGGCAGTTTTTCCATTAGGAGCTTAGCTCTACTCCTGTAGTTTGTCCTTTTCAAATGTATCCACCTCCTCCTCCTCGTGTCGGGATGGAGGGATGACTGATGAGCATTAAGTATTGCTGTCATGCAAACGATGTTAGTGTCTGCATGTCTCCTTCCCTGTTTTCGATCCTTTTATCTTAATTTAGCTGTTTTATGATGCAAACCTTTAATTGTTTTCAAAATCTATCGTATATTGAGCATATTACTTGATCACATGAATGTAACACCTACTGAAGGAAGTAAGGTTATTGACAAGTAACTGCTACTGATTATTTCTTTGTTTCTTTACCTTGTTTATTTGTTCTCAGCTGGCTGTCATGTCTGCATTTCTGGGTCCTGATCAACTTGCAACAGAAAACTTATTGGCATCAGATCCTGAAGTGGCTCCGTGGGTTCAGAAATATCAGCGCAGTCGGGAAACCGTTTCAGAGACTGATTATGAGGTGAGTAAAACCTCTTCACTTACAGACACAAAATGCTCCTTTGTAATTATACTAGTTCTTATTATGATACTAGTTGGGTGGTTTTGGAATTAATGCCCCCCGGTCTGTTAGTTTAAATGTAAATATACTAGTTCTACTGCTTTCTTATGATTTATGCTTCTTGCTCTCTTATCAGGTTGACCTGATAACCGCTCTTACAAAGTTGAGTTGCTTGGGACAACAAATTAATTATGAAGCATATACATATCCCGTGGCAAAGATTGAGTTGAGCAAACTAAAATTGTAATGATGATGCACCTAAAGTACCTGCAACTGCAGCCAAAATTATCTAACAAGCTAATTATTGAGAGACGCACAAGCAATTTTTGAGTACCCTATGATGCTGGATGTACAGAAAATCAATTGCAGTAATTAGCCAATTGTGCATGAGTAATCTCATTTTACTGATATAAATCTGAGATAACAGTAGGAATAACCTACTCTGTCATAGCAAAATACAATCATTGCCATCTTATTAGCTAAATTAATCTCAAAAAGGTGTATACTACTAACTCCATCTGAATCTCCTTTGGGAGATTACAGGCAATATCTAGACTAAAGGTACATGCCGGATTCATCATCTCACATTGATCTCTGTGAGGTTATTGGCAGTGTATCAATACGATGATACTACACAAAAAAAGAAAATGGGGAAAATGAAAATATGAAACTCAAAACTAAGAGCCTTCAAAGTTCTGGACTAGGGGTGGCAGGAGCGTTGCAAGAAGCGGGGTTCTGCTTTCCGCTGGTTGTTGGCTTGACAAATTTACACATAGAGACTGCTGGACCATCCTGTCCGGTGTTGGTCAAGTCGATGTCAATGAGCTGTACCTTCTCGCACGGCATTGCACTGCTGCATACCAGCTTTACTGCTTCCTTCCTAGTCGATGTCCCTGTCACATTCTTGAATAGAATGTCGCTGATCTTAACTTTCGATGGTGTCTGCGAATAAATTACCAAGGGATCAGAAGATAATCAACGAAATTACCAAGGGATCAGAAGATAATACAACAGTTATTTAATAGAATCTTACCTTGGCTTTGCAGTGATTGTAGGGGCAATATTCCTGATCAATTAAAATGGGGTACCAGACATTTTCGACAACGATGTTCTCAAAATGCAAGCCAGTGACAGAGCTCTCGTAAGAGTTGTGCCATGTCTTAACCCGAACACCATTATCAGCGTCCTTGATGATACAGTTCTTGATGGTGACTCCGGAGACTGGTTCCTCGTTAGGGTACCTACCAAGACTTCCGACGCTGATACCATGGCCAGGCCCACAGTAGACACCATCAATGTTCAGGTTTTTCGCGCCATCACCAATGGAGATACAATCATCTCCAGTTCCAATATGAATGTTTGTTATGTTGATACCATCTGAACGCCCAATGTGGATGCCATCTGTGTTAGGACTCATTTTAGGGGCAGTGATAGTCATATCGCGCAGATTCACCTGTTTGCACCCAAATACGGCCATGTGAAAGTTCTTGCTGTTGAGCGATGTTATGCCAACGAGCTCTGAATTTGTCAAGAAATTGAACCTGAAGTTCTGCAAAAGTCCAAACAAGAAGTAAGTAACCATAAAGTGAACCTAATGAAATGGGTTAATTGATATAGAGACATGAGTGGAAAAGATGATGAGAAAGATTATTACATAAGGAAGGGTGCCACCACATTTGGGATTTTTGGCACAGTCGTTCTTAGTCCAGGACATTTCTCCTTGGCCGTCGAAGATGCCTGATCCTTTAGGAGCTGTCATGGTCAAGCCATCGACTCGTTCTAATTTAAACCAGGCGTCTTCGCCATGGAAGTCAGCATGGTTTGGAGGTGCCTTGAAGTTCGCTAGAACCTCAATTGTGACCTTCGACTTGCATGGACCCAAAAGCTTTACGGGGCCTAGCATGTACTCTCCCTTTGGCATCAATATCTTGCTAGGAGTTGGTGATGCACAAGCCGCTTTCCAAGCTTCCATAACAGCCTAACCATCAATAAAATGTGAGATGACTCGAAACAATTGTCTTTAACGCATTTCTATTTCTACCAATATATATATAATAAATACGCATATTTATACATGCATCCAGCATATCTGATCAAATGTAATGTAAGTGGTTTTATTTACCTGTGTCGCATCGCCATTAGGCTTTGCACCATGCTGTGTTATGTCAAATACACTACCACCACCAGCCTGACCAGCTACATAATTCGATAAAATGAGCAAGTGAAACAGGGTGAAGATCAATGGAATGAAGTTTGATTTTGTTGCCATCTTTGTTTGTTTGTTTTGTATGATTGTTTGTTTGTTGTGTATTTTTCCATTGCCTTTCACTGCTATATATACATATGGTGTTTCTCAAAGTAGAACCCTCATACTAGCTAATTTTTAGGATGCGTTTTTGAATCTGAAATTCCATATTGTACGTTTGCATGGTGTTGTAACTCATTTGACCATGTTCTATCACGCTCGGCCACTAGTTTCCTTTTGTACTAAATATTAATGCCCCATATATTTTGAGCTTCCTATTCTATAGGCACATTGAAATGAACGAAAATATGTACCTTGACCAAATACTATTCATGGAAAAATTCTTTGATCTCCTTTATTACGATCGCATCGCAGCTCCTCCCCACTTTACATGGTAATACTACAGTTGTAGTACCATGAGAGATTCATCTTTAATTTGCATGATGTATATATTAATTAGAATCAATATTATTTTGAAATAGTGGACCATATATAAGTATATACAAAGAAGACGTCTTAAAACCCACCATAATTAACCCGCAGTTGTTTCAATAATTTTCATATTCTCTAACGAAAATACGCAAAAACAGATTGAGTATCTGATGGACCGTTTTGTGTCACATAAGAGAGTCGTCTGTGCCTAAAGATTAGACATTTGGACCTTTCTGCGGAGACGCTTATGCTGCTGATTTAACTCAGAGGTGACAGCGTTCAGAATTTCAGTGTAAGTCTCTGAGATGCTTGGCAATTTTCTGTAGGGCTACTGAACTAAACTGAAATTCCCGTGTATTTATACTTGCAGCTAATATCAAAGGGACTCTTTACACAGCTTTGAAGGTATACAGAGATAAATGTCAGATGTCTTGTATTGATATGTACTTATGCTGACCCTCTTTGTCAGATCAGTTGTGTTCTTAATAAATGCTCATTATGCTGATACATCCTGCTGTTTGTCTGCCAGGGAAACCCAGATCTCATTCCATCTATATTAACTCTAGCTCTGAATGACGTGATGACTTATGACAAGGTCAGACTCTCAGATCTTACTTGTGGTGGCTTTATTTGAAGCTCCATGGAGCAAATCCTGAAGTTGTCTTCGTCGTTAATTTTATAGGCCACAAAATCTGGAGGTCCAAATGGTTCCATACAGTTCAGGTATTTTTCGGCAAGTTATATTCTCAGTAAAATGACGTGATTCTTACTAGGAGGAATAAAGTTATAGGAGCTGATTATTAAATTTTGGATTGCATAGTATTTCTGCATTGCGTATTTGCGTACACTCTTGCCTCAGAAGCATGATACATAGTTGTGAGTGCACTGCAGTCTCTGACTCTAGAGCAATCTGTTTACACTGCATTATGAACTACGTTTGATTTATTGTTTCTGAACTTATTGCTTGAAGCTCAGAGATAAGCAGACCTGAAAACAAAGGGCTTTCTGCTGCTTTGGTTCTGCTAGAGGAGGCAAAGAAAGAAATTGATTCATACTCAAAGGGTGGACCAATTGCATATGCTGACCTCATCCAATATGCAGGTCAGAAACATGGCCACCTCCGTAACCTTGTCGAACATGTAATATATTGTGAACTATATTAAATCCCACTCAATGTCTTTTACCTTCATTTTTCTTTACAATGTTTCTTTACATCTTTTCTCTTGGGACGGGTCGGGCCAGAGTGGGTTAGTCTTGTAGTTGTAGTGCTTGCTTATCAGCACTCTGTAATATTTGATGTACTGGAAGTCCTTGTGAAATTGTCTGCAGTATTGTTTGCTTTTCAGCCTTCATACAATCTCTTTGAAAAGATGTGCATGAGGAAGTCAATAGTAACATGCCATATTCATATAAGTTATAAGGATGCAATTTTTCGATCAACCGATGAAACTCTCTTTCGAAAGGAAGAGAAACACAGAATCGAGAGTGAAACATGAACAACCATTTCAAATCCTAGTAGCCCAACATTCTTTATTGAATAGAGAGCCTTACTTAGCTTACTTCATTATTGCAGCACAATCTGCTTTAAAAGCTACTTTCCTAGCTTCTGCGATCCGCAAGTGTGGTGGCAATGAAGAGAAGGGATCGTTATTATATACTGCATATGGTTCTAGTGGCCAGGTTTGTTACCAATATTTTGGCCTCTCTGGACAGCTTAGATCAGTGATCTTGTTTCTGGTGTTTGGACTTTTGGAGCATAGATTCATGTAATGAGAAGTTGTGACAATTGACTAATGCCTTTGTATTAACCTTAATTCAATAATTTGCAACAGTGGGGCCTGTTTGATAGGCAGTTCGGAAGGACCGATGCACAAGAACCAGATCCAGAGGGTAGAGTTCCACTATGGGAGAAAGCCAGTGTCCAGGAAATGAAAGACAAGTTCAAATCTGTGGGACTTGGTCCACGCCAGGTACTTGTTCTTTCTATTCTGTACAATTTACTTTCATCCTGAAAGCTGGAATGGTAAGCATGAATTTTTCAATTGGCAAGAATACACATGTCCAGAATATCCTTTCTTATTATCTGAAGTTGCGGCAGTTTTTTGCATTAGGAGCTTAGCTCTACTCCTATAGTTTGTCCTTTTCAAATGTATCCACCTCCTCCTCTTGGTGTCGGGATGGAGAGATGGGCATTAAGTATTGCTGTCATGCAAGCGATTTTCACTGGCTTACAGGGTTCGAAATTTCTTCTCTCCCTCCAGGAAATTGAGTTTTGAAAGGTGTAGACACTTTAGACTGCCTTGATCCTCTTGTATGATCTATCCTTTTTAGAAGTTGAACAGGATCTGTCAGCCTTTGCTATAAGCTTTCATAAGCATGCTTGTTCTAAATAGTAGTAGCACTGCACCTTTTGTCAGATCTTGCTGTTTTAACCTCTCAAGAACATGGTTAATATTCGTTTTGACTACAGAAAGTATGTGCTTTACAAAAAGGATTACATTGTTGGACCATATTTGTAACGTTTATTTTGAAGTTGTAATGTTGCTATGAACGTGTGCTTCTGCTTCAGGAACTTCGGTGGCCTTATTCTTGCATCCTAATCTGACATCTTAGTGTTAGTGTCTGCATGTCTCCTTCCCTGGTCCGATCCTTTTATCTTAATTTAGCTGTTTTATGATGCAAACCTTTAATCGTTTTCAAAATATATCGTATATTGAGCATATTACTAGTTCTTATGATACTAGTTGGGTTGTTTTGAAATTAATCCCTCCCGGTCTGTTAGTTTGAATGTAATTATACTAGTTCTACTGCTTTCTTAAGATTTATGCTTCTTGCTTTCTTATCAGGTTGACCTGATAACCACTCTTACAAAGTTGAGTTGCTTGGGACAACAAATTAATTATGAAGCATATACATATCCCGTGGCAAAGATGGAGTTGAGCAAACTAAAATTGTAATGATGATGCACCTAAAGTACCTGCAAGTGCAGCCGAAATTATCGAACAAGCAAATTACTGAGAGACGCACAAGCAATTTTTGAAGTACCCTGTGACTCTGATGTACAGAAAATCAATTGCAGTAATTAGCCAATTGTGTATGAGTAATCTCATTTTACTGACAAAAATCTGGGATAACAGTAACCTAATCTGTCATAGCAAAATACAATCATTGGCATCTTATTAGCTAAACTAATCTCAAAAAGTGTATGCTACTATTTCCATCTGAATCTCTTTTTGGAGAGTACAGGCAATATTTAGTCTCATCTCACATTCATCTCTGTGAGGTTGTTGGCAGTGTATCAATACGATGATACTACACAGAAAAAGAAAATGGGGAAAATGAAAATATGAAACTCAAAACTAAAAGCCTTCAAAGTTCTGGATTAGGGGTGGCAGGAGCGTTGCAAGAACGTGGGTTCTGCTTTCCGCTGGTTGTTGGCTTGACAAATTTACACATAGAGACTGCAGGACCACCCTGTCCGGTGTTGGTCAAGTCAATGTCAATGAGCTGTACCTTCTCGCACGGCATTGCACTGCTGCAAACCAGCTTTACTGCTTCCTTCCTAGTCGATGTCCCTGTCACATTCTTGAATAGAACGTCGCTGATCTTAACTTTCGATGGTGTCTGCGAAAAAATTACCAAGGGATCAGAAGATAATCAACGAAATTACCAAGGGATCAGAAGATAATACATACAACAGTTATTTGATAGAATCTTACCTTGGCTTTGCAGTGATTGTAGGGGCAATATTCCTGATCAATTAAAATGGGGTACCAAACATTTTTGACAGCAATGTTCTCAAAATGCAAGCCAGTGACAGAGCTCTCGTAAGAGTTGTGCCATGTCTTAACCCGAACACCATTATCAGCCTCCTTGATGATACAGTTCTTGATGGTGACTCCTGAGACTGGTTCCTCGTTAGGGTACCTACCAAGACTTCCGATGCTGATACCATGGCCAGGCCCACAGTAGACACCATCAATGTTCAGGTTTTTCGCGCCATCACCAATGGAGATACAATCATCTCCAGTTCCAATATGAATGTTTGTTATGGTGACACCATCTGAACGCCCAATGTGGATGCCATCTGTGTTAGGACTGCTTTTAGGGGCAGTGATAGTCATATCGCGCAGATTCACCTGTTTGCACCCAAATACGGCCATGTGAAAGTTCTTGCTGTTGAGCGATGTTATGCCCACGATCTCTGAATTTGTCAAATAATTGAACCTGAAGTTCTGCAAAAGTCCAAACAAGAAGTAAGTAACCATAATTGAACCTAATAAAATGGGTTAATTGATAAAGAGACATGAGTGGAAAAGATGATGAGAAAGATTATTACATAAGGAAGGGTGCCACCACATTTGGGATTTTTGGCACAGTCGTTCTTAGTCCAGGACATTTCTCCTTGGCCGTCGAAGATGCCTGATCCTCTATGAGCTGTCATGGTCAAGCCATCGACGCGTTCTAATTTAAACCAGGCGTCTGCGCCATGGAAGTCAGCATAGTTTGGAGGTGCCTTGAAGTTCGCTAGAACCTCAATCGTGACCTGCGACTTGCATGGACCCGAAAGCTTTACTGGGCCTAGCCTGTACTCTCCCTTTGGCATCAATATCTTGCTAGGAGTTGGTGATGCACAAGCCGCTTTCCAAGCCCCCATAACAGCCTAATCATTAACAATAATCAAACATACAATATACGCTTATTCACACATGCATGCATGCTTCCATATCTGATCAAATGTTATTATGTAAGTGGTTTTGTTTACCTGTGTCGCATCGCCATTAGGCTTTGCACCATGTTGTGTTATGTCAAATACACTACCACCACCAGCCTGACCAGCTACATAATTCGATAAAATGAGCAAGTGAAACAGGGTGAAGATCAATGGAATGAAGTTTGATTTTGTTGCCATCTTTGTTTGTTTGGTTGGTTGTTTGTTTGATTGTTTGTTTGTTGTCTATTTTTCCATTGCCTTTCACTGCTATATATACATATGGTGTTTCTCAAAGTAGAACCCTCATACTAAGCTAATTTTTAGGATGCGTCTTTTAATCTGAAATTCCATATTGTACGTTTGTATGGTGTTGTGACTCATTTGACCATGTTCTTTCAAGCTCGGCCACTAGTTTCTTTTTTACTAATTATTAATGCCCCATATATTTTGAGCTTCCTATTCTAATATAGGCACATTGAAATGAACGAAAATATGTATTTAACTTGACTAAACACTATACATGGACAAATTCTCTGTGGTAATACTAAGTACTTGCAGTTGTAGTACCATGAGAGATTCATCTTTAATTTGCATGATGTATATATTAATTAAAATAAATAATAATTTGAAATAATGGATCATGTATAAGTATATACGAAGAAGAAGTCTTAAAATTTCATCATAATTAACCCTCAGTGGTTTCACTTTTCATATTCTCAAAGGAAAAAACACAAAAACAAATTGAGTATCTGATGGCCATTTTGAGTCACATAAGAGAGTTGTCTGTGCCTAAAGATTAGACCATTGTGGATCCTTTTTTCAGTTTTTCTCATTATTATTGAAAGGTCAAATGCTTATTGTTAAGCTGTACTGAGTTCCTAAACCTTATAAGTATGACTTACCTTCCTCTTTTTGATAGGGTATGGGTATCAAACGTGGGAAAGAGCCTATTGACTAAATGTAGGTAAGCCTGAAGCAAAGTTCTTACGCTTACTTATGCTTAAGGGTGCGTTTGTTAGAACTGAACTTACCGGAATTGAACTGAATTCAACATCACTAAATAGGATACTACTGAACTGAATTGGACATAACTGAACTAAATTAAACACAACTTGATATGTGAGACAAAAATTATGTTTTTAAACTCAGCACCACTAAACTGAATAGAACATCATTTAACTGAATTTGAAATCACTGAATTAACACCTGAACTAAACTAACCGTGTAAACTCTAACAAGCACACCCTAAATGAGACGGAATTTGCTCTTTTGCCGAATTTCACCATCGTTCCTATAGTTGATCACAGAAGCCATGGCAATGAGCCATTTTATTCTTCTATGCAATTACTATTTACTACAATCAATATTCTAGAGAATATAATGTGAAATGAAGCCCGTATGATGTTACACTCTCTACAGCAACATATGACTTATAACAATCTCCCACTCAAAGTCAAATGTATCAATTCGATGATGCTTTGTTGATCAAAGATACCAACGTAGCATCTAGTTTAATTTCTTTCATGTTTTGAGTAATTAAGAGAGATCGATACGGTTCACATTTGTTTGTCTTTCAATTCTCAAAGACAACTACGGACTACCAAGGCCTAGGAGCTGTTAGAATCGGCTTCACCCATTTACGGAACTCTTCTCCGCTGCATCGTTCATCTATGATTTATATAGGTTACATCGTTCATCGGAACTCTTTTCAAAGGTTGCATGCTATGATTTCAAAGGTTGCATGCTATGACTTGAGTCTTTAGATTGTTAGAAAATTAGTTATTTAGAGGGCTAAATTATGGCTAAAATAAAATACAAGTTTCGAGGTACGCCTAGGGTGCTTTCCTAAAGACTCAATTCGGCCCTATGTGCACCGAGCTTTTTGAATATGGTCTTTGAGATACAACGAAACTAATTTCCTAATAGCGGTTTGCACTACCGATATTAGGACACTAGGAAAACCAAGGAGAAGGCAAAATGAGGGTGAGATAATAATTGTCAGTACATCGCAAAGGCATAGCCTTCAGTATTTATAGTGGTAATGTTTCCTTTTACAAAGCAACGTGTCCCTTCACTTTCTCTCACAAATAGCGAAACATTGTGACTGATCATACACTTAATAAACAAATAATTGCAGTCACACCTTTTCACAAATTAATGTGAGAAACAAAGAATAACCGTAATTCGGTTAAAAGGCCGGCAAATCAAAAGGCTTGAACCGCTGCATCGTTCACATAAGTTACCCCCATACATGAAGTGGACAACTTATCCAATTAATTGTCTACATGCCTTTGTGACATGTGTTTGCTATAGTTGTGATCAACTATCTACCACTAGAACAATGACCATTAAATAAATATTTAATAATCATAATTTACACATTGTTGAAATTAATTCCAACAATCCTCCACCATTTCCAACAATGTATGAAAACTCAATTTTGGAAATCTCACACATAATAAAGGTGTCTTGCGAATTGAACCTTTACTTAGTGTACTTAATCTACAATTAGTTAGGATAGTAACAGTAGGTTATGCTTTGAACCGGCAATCCTCTTTGACTAACTCAAACTAAGGCACGTACAAGATTTCGTACTTCACTTATTAGTCCTCTTAGCAAAACCGACACATGTCTGACCGTGTGTCCAGTATCTTCTCGTGAGTGCGTAAGAACCTCAAGTCCGAAGGTTCATAGGAGCGGCACCATTCCACACTCACATAGGTGAATCTCATCAATACTCCCAAATATTATAATGGAAAAATGTGGATAAAGAAATAAGATTTTATTTGATACAATTATCTATTACATAGATATTCGGGCATACCCGAAATAATACAACATATCACACTTATTTAGTTTATACATATTATTTCCATTGAGATTCATTAAGAGCTTTCGCTCACCCTCCTAATTATTATGGGATTTTAAAGCACTCCTCGGGATGGATAATAATTAAATTAATGCTTTCAAATCACCAATGATGTACTTGGACTCCTTGAACTTAAAAACTCGTAGGTTCTCTCGAGAGTTAAGTAGAGGTTGCATCACGGTAACTTATAATGTGGACTTGAGTCTCATCCCTCCAGCGGTCTTGGTAACCAAATCCCTCGTAAGGCCTTTCGTCAAAGGATCTGCCAAGTTCTGACTTGATCTTACAAAATTCACAGTTATCACTCCATTTTGAATAAGTTCTTTCATATAACTGTGACGTAAGCTAATATGCCTTGACTTACCATTGTACACTTGACTACAAGCGCGCGCTAACGTGGCTTCACTATCACAATGGACAGATATGGGTGCCATAGGTTTAGGCCACAGCGGCAATTCGTATAGCAAGTTTCTTAACCACTCTGCTTCTTTACTACAAGCAGCAAGTGCTATAAACTCAACGGCCATAGTAGAGTCCGCTATACAAGTTTGTTTCTTGGATCCCCAAGATATCGCACCCCCACCAATTGTGAATATCCAACCACTTGTAGACGAGTGATCTTCACTATTGGTGATCCAACTAGCATCCAAGTATCCTTCTAGAACCGAAGGAGATCCGCTATAATGTAGACCGTAGTCTATACTGCTCTTAAGGTATTTAAGCACCCTTCTAACTGTATGCCAATGTTGATTCCCTGGATTATTAGTATATTTACTAAGTTGTCCCACAGCAAAGGCAATATCCGGCCGAGTACAAGTCATAGCATACATAAGACAACCTATGACTTTTGCATAATCTATTTGAGCAACCGGAGTACCAGTATGTTTAACCAATTTTATATTAGAATCAAAAGGTGTTGTCACTGATTTGCAATCAAAATTGTTAAATTTTCTCAACACCTTTTCAATATAATGGGATTGAGACAACGTCAGTCCGTTCCCGTCCTTTTTCACTTTGATTCCCAAAATGACATCGGCTTCACCCATGTCTTTCATATCAAAGTTATTTGACAAAAATTGTTTGGTACTTTCTACTTGTTCTAGATTTGTACCAAAAATCAACATGTCATCAACGTATAAGCAAATTATGACACCTTTATCACCGTCAAATTTGCTATATACGCACTTATCCACATCATTGATGTGAAAGTCGTTCCCAAGCACAACTTGATCAAATTTTTGATGCCATTGCTTAGGTACTTGTTTAAGTCCATAAAGAGACTTAACAAGTTTACACACTTTGTGTTCTTGGCTAGGTATTATAAACCCTTCAGGTTGTTTCATATAGACCTCTTCTTCCAAATCACCATTCAAGAATGTTGTCTTGACATCCATTTGGTGAATCACCAAATTGTATACAGAGGCTAATGCTATTAACAACCTTATTGTAGTTGTTCTAGCCACAGGAGCATATGTATCAAAATAATCAATAGCCTCCTTTTGAGTAAAACCCTTAGCCACTAATCATGCTTTAAACTTTTCGACTGTACCATCGATTCTCATCTTCTTTTTAAAGATCCATTTACAACCAATAGGTTTGCAACCTGGTGGAAGATCTTCTAGTTTCCACGTATCATTCCCCATTATTGAGTTCATCTCCTCTTCAATCGCTTCCTTCCAAAAAGGAGCATCAGGAGATCTCATAGCCTCCTCATAAGTAGTGGGATCAGCTTCTAAATTATAGCAATAGGGAACACAACTAAAAACCGTTTTTCTTGATCCTTCTATTAGAAAGATAAAGAAATCTGGTCCAAAGTCTTTTGCCTTTCGAGGTCGTTTACTTCTTCTTAATTCAACAACCTCAGGATCATGATCATCTTGATCATTTTCACTATCAACAGCCCGATCTTTTGGTCTAGGAATAGATATGAAACGTTTTTCATCAAAAATAGCATCCCTAGATTCAATTATAGTATTGATTGTAAGTGAATTATTTTGTTCAATTACCATGAACCTATAGGCTTTGCTATTGGCGGCATAGCCTATAAAAATACATTCAATTTCTCTTTCTCCTAATTTCTTTCTTTTAGGTTCGGGATCTCGAACGATGGCACTACATCCCCAAACATCAAGATAACTTAAGTTTGGTTTTCTTTTCTTCCAAAACTCATAGGGAGTAGTTTTACTCCTTTTGTTTGGAACTCGGTTTAAAATGTGACAAGCCGTTAATATGGCTTCACCCCAAAAACCTTCTCCCAAACCCGAGTCTGATAACATGGCATTAGCCATTTCAGTTTGGACTCTATTTTTCCTTTTCGCCACACCATTTTGTTCCGGTGTATAAGGGGCAGTTACTTCATGAACAATCCCGGTGGATTGAAAGCAGTAAGGGTCATAATATTCCCCTCCCCTATCGGATCTCAAGCATTTAATAAAAGATTCACATTGTAATTCAACTTCCGTTTTGTAAATTTTAAACTTATTAAGTGCATCATCCTTGGTACGCAATAAGAACACATAGCAATATCGAGAATGATCATCTATAAAAGTTATAAAATAACGATTTCCACCAATAGATAGAACACTATTCATTTCACAAATATCACTATGAAATAAATCTAATAATTTAGTAGTTCTTTCAATGGAAGGGAAAGGATGCCTAGTAATTTTAGTGACCATGCATGTTTTACACTTTTCTTCATTCTTATCAGTAGGAGGAATTAAATTAAGAAGAGTCATAGCATGCAACCTTTGATAATTAACATGTCCTAAACGACTATGCCATAACGTACAAGAATCCACATTATAAACGGAAATACTGGATACTTTTTTAATAACATTGAGTTTGAACATATCATCACATAAATAACCCTTTCCTACAAATACCCCACCCTTAGAGAGTACAAATTGATCCGCCTCAAATACAAGTTTGAATCCAAATCGATTCAGAATACTACCAGAAACTAAATTCTTCCTAATCTCTGGTACATGATATACATCATTCAAAGTAAGAGACTTTCCCGAAGTGAAATCAAGGACAACACTTCCAATCCCAAGAACTTGGGTGGTGGAAGAATTTCCCATGTAGAGGACCGTTCCTTCCTCCATTGGCTTGTAAGTCTTGAAGAAAGACTTGTCCTTGCACACATGCTTTGTTGCACCTGAATCAATCCATCAAGCATTGTCTCCATCCACCATGTTGATCTCGGAAACCATGGCAGTAAAGCCTTCCTTTTTTCCCGAAGCCTTAGAATGGTTTGCACCTTTCTTAGTATTTTTGAGATTATGACAATCATGCTTAAGATGATTAGGGCTACTACATATCCAACATGAGGCTTTCTTCTTCTTGTTCTTACCTTGGTTGCTTGGATTACCCTTTCTCTTATTGTTCCATCCCTTACTGGATGCATTTGGCTTACCATCTTCCACAACATATGCATTAGAGACATGTTGTTCTTTAGTGTCCGTTTGTTTACGAAACTCTTCTTTAATTCGAATATGGTTAGCCAAATCCTCAAGAGAAAGATCTCCCTTCTTGTGCCTGAGACTATGTTTAAAATTCTCCCAAGAGGAGGGCAATTTGTCTATAATGCTAGGAACCACATAAGCTTCATCCATATGAACATTATGTTCTCTAAAATGACCTAATATGCATTCTATTTCATAGAATTGCTCCATAACAGGCCTACTATCCTTCATGACATATTTATTAAATTGACTAGAAATAAATTTCTTACTTGTTGCATCCTCCGTTAGATAACGAGTCTCCAATATGTCCCACAACTCCTTTGTCGTTGGTGTCATTTGATAGGCATCAAAAAGAGAATCAGTCATACCGTTAAGGATGTGTCCAAGGCAAATGTAGTTGTCATTTTCTCACTTGGCTCTAGCCCGAGTTTTCCGCCAGAGTCTCGTTCTCCTTCTCCTTAATAGGTGGTGAGGACAGCACATAAGCTACGTTGAGAGTAGTCAAAAGAAAATGCATCTTCTTTTGCCACCTTTGAAAGTTTCCACCATCAAATCGGTCCAACTTAACAAAGTTGGTAGTCATCTCCTTAAGGAAAGCCATAATCACGTAATATTTGAGTCTTTAGATTGTTAGAAAATTAGTTATTTAGAGAGCTAAATTATGTCTAAAATAAAATACAAGTTTCGAGGCACGCCTAGGGCGCTTTTCTAAAGACTCAATTCGGCCCTATGTGCACCGAGCCTCTTGAATATGGTCTTTGAGATACAACGAAACTAATTTCCTAATAACGGTTTGCACTACCGATATTAGGACACTAGGAAAACCAAGAAGAAGGCAAAATGAGGATGAGATAATGATTGTCGGTACATCGCAAAGGCATAGCCTTCAGTATTTATAGTGGTAATGTTTCCTTTTACAAAGCAACGTGTCCCTTCACTTTCTCTCACAAATAGCGAAACATTGTGACTGATCATACATGTAATAAACAAATAATTGCAGTCACACCTTTTCACAAATTAATGTGAGAAACAAAGAATAACCGTAATTCGGTTAAAAGGCCGGCAAACCAAAAGGCTTAAACCGCTGCATCGTTCACATAAGTTACCCCCATAAGTGAAGTGGACAACTTATCCAATTAATTGTCTACATGCCTTTGTGACATGTGTTTGCTATAGTTGTGATCAACTATCTACCACTAGAACAATGACCATTAAATAAATATTTAATAATCATAATTTACACATTGTTGAAATTAATTCCAACAGGAGCTCAACTCTAGAAGGCATAATCAAAGCCACACACTCATCCGAGGAGCGAATTGAGTACATTACATAGGTGCACCAAAGATTATCCATGGTGCATCGTCGTTCATCATTATTATTGATTTATTTCTCCCCCCTTTTGTGATGTTTAATTACTAAGTCAGACGGAACTAGAACTAGGGGCGGGCCACAGGTGCACCACAAGCTACAGAAGGCTTCAGATTTTTGCACAGAATGGTAAGTCAATATATATCTGCCCCTTCCACGACCTTGTCACAGGGTGATCCACTGCTGCAGATCAGCTTCACTGCGTCCTCGCTTCCGCTGTTCCTCTGACATTTCTGAAGCTAATAGTATGTTTATTCATTGTTAGATGTTCATGATTGCTACCGTGATATGACACTCATAATCAGAAATTGATAGTCCAACTAAGGAATTAAACTGTGATGAATGATTCAGGTTCCGCAATGAGTCAGTCTTATATATGAGGTGGCCAAAAGTATCTATTTTTCATCCACACCATTTGTCGATAGGTTTTTTTTTTTTCCTCACAGGTATTATAACGTTGAGACCGCCTCACTTGAGTTTTTCTGATAAATATTTAAGCCTCATGTATTACACATACAAATTCTCAAATCACTTGATAAGATAGGGATTTCTCCCGGAGAGCTGTAGAAGCTTTTCACTTACCACCTTAACAGCCAAAATCTGACATTCTGTTGATAAAGATGTAAACTTCCTGAAAGATCTTACAAGCTATTCCACATGGAAAAAAGAACTTTCTCGTTTCTTTTTCACTTATATTTTGGTAAGAAAACGATTAGTGATTCTGGATTTTCATAAATTAAAGTAGAACTCAAGTGAAGCATAATAGAGTCACTGATGTCTGACAAGCAAATTCCATTGTGATTCATATCAATACCGATCTTACAACACTTAAGCCATCAGCTACCAAAACAGCCATAGAAACCATTATCAATTCCACATACAACCCTGGACGAATCAAAATTTGGGAGGGTGGTCAAATATTATACTCTACTACAAAATCCCAGAAACTGGAGTATTCACCATCTTCTGGATTATTTCTTTGCAGCAATTGCAGGGGCAGGTTCACCACAAGCTACAGGGTTCTGCTTCCCTGATGTTGTTGGCTTAACATTTTTACACTGTGAGACTGCTGCCCCACCTTTGAAAGTCAAGTCGATGTCTGCCATTGTCACCTGGTCACAGGGCGATCCGCTACTGCAGACTATCTTCACTGCCTCCCTGCTACCTGCTGTTCCTTTGATGTTTTTGAAGCTAATATTGCTCAGCTTAACCTTTGATGGTGTCTGCCAAATTCCCAGAACCAAACGTTTAAACATATAGAAGCCACAAGTAGAATTGTATCCAAAACCAAAGAAGTCACAATGAGACAAATTGATTCTAAGAAATTCACTAAGAGTAAAGACACCAATTATTGTTTCAGGCATCAATAATCGGTCGTCAGACATCTATGGGCCTGATTAGTGACTGAGATACCAATTTGAGATAGATAGAGAGAAGTCAGAGTTGTATTACCTTAGCTTTGCAATGGTTGTAGGGGCAGTACTCTTGATCGACGATGACAGGGTTGAGGACATTATTCACGGTGATGTCCTCAAAGTGCAAGCCTGAGGCGGTAGCTTGATAGGAATTTAGCCAAGACTTGACCCTCACGCCGTTGTCAGTGTTGGTCATGGTGCAGTTCTTGATGGTGACACCTGTGACTGGGGCTTCGTTGGGGTACCTGCCAAGGCTACCAATGCTGATGCCATGGCCGGGACCACAGGTGATTCCCTCCACGTGGATATTCACTGCACCATCGCCCATCGACACACAGTCATCCCCTGTGCCAATCTTGGCTTGTGTTACGTTGACCCCTGTTGATCGTCCGATGTGGATACCATCTGTGTTAAGGCTATCAGCTGGAGCAGTGATGGTGAGGTCATAGAATGTTACGTTCTTGCACCCCAGGACTCCCATATGATACAACTTGCTGTTCACTGACTTAATCCCTTGGATATAGGAGTTGGTCAGGGAGTTGAATCTAAAGTTCTGCATCATGCACATCAAAATCATCACTTTTTTTTCGATACAAGGAACCCTCAGCCACTACTCTTTACTTACCAATATAATAAAACTGTAACAAAGCAATAGCAAGTATACGTACGTAAGGCAGGTTGCTGCATGAGCCGGTCTTAGCACAGTCATTTTGCTTCCAAGCCTGTTGTCCCTGGCCATCGAACTCTCCTCCCCCTTTAACAGTATGGATTGTCAGGCCCTGGATGTTATTAAATTTAACCCATGTATCTTCGCCTTTGAACTGGGCTGCACTGGGCGGCGCTTTGAAGTTTCCTGCAATTTCAATGGTAACAGGGCCCTTGCAAGGACCCTCAAGCTTCACAGGGCCTAACAAGAATGTTCCTGTAGGGACTACAATCTTAGCAGGGCTTGTTGCAGCACAGGCTTCTTTCCAGGCTCCCAGCAGACCCTAATAAAATGACAAAGTTTTGATAAATGTCAGTTGAATTTAAACTTCAAAACATTGTATATCATAAGAAAGGCATAACAAAAATGTTTTCCAGTAATGTGGTTTGTGAAAACATGATTCATAGAAAATTAGTTACCTGTGTTGCATCTGCGCTAGGTTTTGCACCGAACTTTGTTATGTCCAGCACATTCTGAGATCTTGCAACTGATACTAACAAATAAAATAGGGACAAGAATAATGGGAGATTGAAATTTGTCATTTTAAATTGGGGTGCTTTTTTATTTTTATTTATTTTTTTTGAAATTTTTTTTCTTTGTTTTGGTGTTTTTTTTGTTGTAATTTATTTTTTTAATGATGAAACCCCTACTTCCTGCTGCCATTTATATAGGTATTGTTGAGATCCTCACACCACTCAAATGCATTTGCCATTCTAAGCAAGAAGCGGATATTGAGGTCGAATTGTGGTTACTGAGTTAGTGCAGACTCGGACAACTTCCGTCCTCCGTATTATTATCATCGCACTTCTAATTAGTAAATTGTCCAAGGAAAAGGAGAATTTAAAGCTGCACCTATATAAACTTCATCCCAAAATAAAACAAAGAAAAAACAAAGCTCAGCCTCAAAAATCAAATGAATGTGTAGTGAATGATAAAGTCTTGAACGAAGTTCACTAAAAAAACAGTCTTAAACGAAGTAACTCAAGTATTAATTCTCACATTGTCCCCCAGCTATTTTTAATTTAAATTAAAATACTTGTGGACTTACGAATATTTCAATCAATAAGGCAGCCTCATACGAGATTTTGTTTATTTCATTATGTACTCTTAATCTATGATGTAGAAATACAAAGCAAATCAACTTTTCTTTTCTTTCCTCTGAATATCAAGAAAGGTCTTCTCAGTTCTCACTAGTAAATTGAACCTACAAAATCCCTATATTAGCTAGATACTAAAGGAGTATTAAGTCATAAAATCAAGTGAACCTCTGGTCCTCTGCACATTAGCTTTAACACTTTGGGTTGAGATGTTTATCTCATATGGTGTTTGGTATAGCTAAATGATGTCAGGGTTCTCAAAATCGATAAACTGTCAGTTGAAGATAAATCTCTATGTAAAGCATATGATAAGAAACAACAAAAATATGAGCAAATGACAACAGAACTACATTAGAACATAGTCAAAATCCTCCAAGATATGATAGAATAAATTACTTCAACCTGATTAAATACTATACTCATTTTGCATTGGGAGATAATATTATGACTAAACAAAAATGATACCACATATGGTAGGATGTTAACAGATTTATTTTTTCATCAAACAAAAATCCTCCTATCGCAATTTATAGCTTATGCACTCAAGCCCGCCCATGAAGGGCCTTAGTGGTTCGGGAATGATAACAGACCCGTCTTCTTGTTGGTAATTCTCCAGCAAACAGACAATCATGCGTGGTACTGCACACGCTGTTGCATTCAGAGTGTGCACAAACTGCGTTGGAGTATTCTTACCCTTCTTTTGATTTGTAGAGGCTAAGTCTGATGGACGGTAACGAATACCTAGCCGACGGCTTTGAAAGTCCGTGCAGTTTGAAGCGCTTGATATCTGCACAAATCAAACCAGCCACGAAGTTCAAAACTCCAGCTACAATCATACTGAAGTGAAAGACGAAAAAACAATACAAGGAATTGATTTCAAATCAAGAAGCCTAGTCAATGTTCAATGTAATATTGGAGAATATCCAAGGCATTTCCCCCTCTATTAACTGTCAAAACTCAGTATAGCTAACACCAACAAAAATGAGGGTGTGATAGAGTGTCAGCTTACCTCGCCATAACGTCCTAACCCTGGCATCCATGCCTCTACATCAAACTTGCGAAAAGCAGGGGCACCTAGATCTGAAGATGCCATATCCAGGGTTCTGCCAAAAACAAATGTGACATTAATTACCACAGGGAATAGAAAAGAGGAACATTTCCTTCAATTTCCAAACACTAATGTAGTTAAACCCACTTGAAGTGAAATCCTAGCGAAGCAAACAGCTCTTCTTCAATTCCTATCAGCTCCTCAAGGTACATATCACTATCCTCGGGCCTACACAAGACAAACATCTCAACCTTGCTAAACTGATGCACTCTATAAAGGCCCCTGCATAGAATTTCCAAATGTATCAGATAATGCAGAAACATCGCCATATACATTATAAACTATATTCCTGGTTTCCAGAAATTGTTGGAAAACAAAGCAAAACACCAATAAATTATTGTAAAAACTATAAAAGGACCTCAATAAGGAGGCATCATGCAGCATTTTGCCCATTGTGAAAGTATTGAAGGAAGTGAGAAAGCTCCTTAATTACAACTGCAGAAGCATCTAGAACCATGAAAGAAAAGTACTTCTTAGGTGATATACCTTGTAGCAGCACCAGCAGCCCCTGCCTCAGTCCGAAAGCAATGTGAATAAGCTACATACTTCAAAGGTAATGAGGATTCAGATAGAATACTATCCATATGAAGTCCCCCTACTGGAATTTCAGCAGTGCCAATGAGGCACTGATCAGCACCTGCAATAGAATACACCTGCCAATTTTTCAGGAATCTTAATGTAAGCTTTGATTATCAATCTTGACAACTTGACATTTAGCTTTGAGATTAATCAACTTCACAGATCTTTTTGGAATTAATGGACATATCATTTACTTTTAAAATGACCAAAGCACGTGAAGGGCCAATCTGACAAGACTTCTGATTAGGAACTCCATTCATGTAAATCAAAATGCCAAGAACTATAATCATAAAGCTATAACCCAGATTTTAACAAAAGCTGTCACAAACCTGTGTATTCTCTGCACGAGGTTGGAACCCGCATTTTTCAACAACAGAAGATCTCACAATTTCTGGGGTTGCCAAAGGGGTAAAACCTCTTTTTGTGACTTCGGAAAGAGTCCAGTTAATGAGGGCCATTTCCAGCAAGACTGCTTCATTTTTCAAGTAGTAAAATTTGGAGCCACTAACCTAAAAAAGGACATCCAGAAAATTTTTAAAGCATGAGATACAAAAATCCGGCTCCATATACCCAGCTATCTTCCAATACCAAACAATAAGATGACTGAAACTAGGTTTGCAAAAATGAACATTAGGGACCAGATATCACATCAACAAGTAACATGCAAAGTACAATTAGAAACAGAACATTGGTTTGCGCCAAAATATATCTCATATAATCATCAACCAAGAAAAAGGCCGCCATAACCCTCAGAAGGAACATGAATGTCTTCGCCACAAAGGAGACATACATATAGTGATATAGATACAACTTTGAGCAGACGGCATGGAGTTCCAGTCCAACTATATATGAAACATTGAAATATCATTCCTGCTCAAAACATCTTGATGGCTAACCACAATACTTTTATTAACTGGCCCACCAACACAGTAATCAATAGACGTGCAAAAATATTCATGAAAAATATGTAATGAGCCAAAAGATTCTCATTAGGTGACTCAAAGTTAAGGCATAAGCAAAGAGAATCATATACTCAGTCAAACAGTAAATTACCTCAGCGGCAGCATCGAAATCAAACAGGTCAAGCTCTTTGCCAAGTTCAAGGTGATCTTTGACAGGAAAGCCAAATTCCCGTGGATTTCCAACCTAGAGAAACCGAGCAACCATTTACAGCAAAAATGGGCCAAATAAGTTACCATCATTTGCAAAAGATCCACTCTGAAGATATTGTGAGTGCAAAGAAGAGGTAAACTCGAAATGTTGTAAAGAACCAAGCTACCATCTTTCTCAGTACTGAACAATCCTCCTCTCCTATCGGCACATCTGGGTGAGTCATATTTGGAATGCACTGTGCTTCCTGCTGAAGATTATCCGTTAATCTGAGCAGGTCTTCCTCCAAGCTGGCAAGTCCATCCTTCAGGTTCTTACCTAAATACAAAAACGTTAGAGAGCTAATCATGTGGCACAGCCATTTCTTATTAGATCATTAATTACCTTCTTCTATCAGCTTCTGACGCTCAGAAGGTTCAAGTTTGCCTCTCATCTTGTTTGCCACTGCATTTCTTTCCGCACGAAGCCGTTCAACTTCCTGCTCTCTGTGTCTGACAATTAGCTAGATTCAGAAGAAACCTATTCTAGTGTGCTAAAGACATTGTCGTCACATTATCACATATGAAATGCTCATTGCTCAATATCATCATGAGTGTGTTCTAACAAGCCACATTAAATTTGGACAATTGTCCCCTCACATCTATTATGACGAAACAGTGAAAGAACTACTCAACTCCAGAGTTCCAAGGGTAAACATGGGATTGCAATTTGCACACACATTTCTTATTATGCTAAATTGACCACATCCACTATCAAGACAAGAACACTATATAAGGTAAAAGTAGTTCTCTGAATTCTGAGAAAGTTAGACATCGTTCATGTAGCAGAGTTTTCCTTTCTATCACAGAATAAGAGATTTCTAGAAACTCACAACAGTTATTAGTTAATAAGTGTGGCAAAAGATGGTGGGGAAAACTAATTCTATCAAATCAGTAGGTAAAAATAAAATTAATTTACTTTTTAACTTCAAAAAAAATTAAAAAATTAAAATAAAATAAAAGCATTACCCTATATTTACAAGCTTAATCTAGGACTGAACCCTATCGCCCAAATTTCAACTCTTGGATCATCTAGCCAAAGAATAGGAATTAAAGCATTTGGTTTTTATGTGTATGCAACACCAATTAGAGAATAGAAAAGCTCAGGAGCTTGTTTAGTTTCCCTCCATTCAGGTCACATTGAATCTTTCCTTCACATTTAAATTTAGCTTGTATACTCCACTTCACTTGAAAACAAAAGTGCAATTTGAAGTCTTTTTTCCTGACATCCCAAATAGTATACTTGATACGAACTCCAGACAAAGGGAGTATTTTGGCAAGGCAACTTGATCCCGTCTTGATCGGACAATATTAGAAGCTACCTAACGTACATAGATGCATAGATATGGCTTAATTCTACATATCCACCATTTTCAACTTCTTAGTGGAGTGCCATGATTATAGCAGTTTGTAAGCATCCCATTTTCAATCTTTAGCAAATCATTAGCCTAAGGCTTGCCAAGTGGTACTTTCATACTTCAATGTGCACTTAGATCCAAGCACCAACTCCAAATTGCCACTCCTTGTGATGGCAAAAGGTTAATTGGAATTTATGCAATTCAACAGCATCTCAAACAAAGGGAAGGCAGGACTTAGGAGGAGATAAAATATTGAACTACTACAATTTTAGCTCTATTAAGATACATGAGTCCACAACAGAAGAAAGACAGTCAGGTGAACTAAACATTGACTAAGCATAGTTTTAAAAACCTGACATTTAGTTCCAAAAATGATAGTTTGTAAAGAAGCTTAACCTTTTGAACAGCAAGCATTTTGTCATAAAGCTCAAGAACCAACTCCAAATTGGCATTGGAATTCCTGTTCTTGATATTGGTGGCAACAGCTTCTTGATTATCTCGAATAAACTTGAAATCAATGGCTGCTTTCCACTGTGTCTTCAGCCCTGTCACACCAAAAAAACACAAAGAATTCCAACAACCCCAATAAATAAATTTCAAAAAAAGGTGCAAACTTTAACTTACAAAGCTTCAAAAACATAAAAACCCAGAAAATAAATTGGAAAGAGAAGAGCATGAAGGACCTGTATCAGACGGGGCTAAGGTGTTAGTGGTGGAGAGAGAAAAAGCTCGGACAAAAGAAGGGAGTTGATGTGGGTGTTTCTTATATAGCAGGAAATTGAATGTTGGGTTTTTTGATAGTGGTCTGAAAATGGAGGAAGAGGGTATAGCCGCCATTTTTAGGGTGTGGAAGGTTGCTCCCCCTAAACATTGCGGCAACCCCATTGCTGGAAACTCGAAAAAGATAAGGAGGGAGTTGAAAGGTGGGAGACGAAAAGATGTGAAGAAAAGGAGTGAGAAGCAGTAGTTACTAGTTATACACCACAAAGGGTTCGATTCTCAATTTCTCATACAGATCGATTTGTATCATTTTCTAATTTACGCAAATTTACCTTGTTTAAGCTCGATTAAATTATCATTTTTTATTTTGATCAAAATAAAAAATTGATAATTATTCAATTTTTATTATACCTTTCAATATACACAATCTTGTGTGACACCAACTCATAGATTATTAAGATCACTTTTAGAAATGCAGGGGTCACCATAAGTAATCCTTATTTCATTGTAAAGTGACCCCCTGTTTCACGAAAAAATCGTTTTATAGAACTTTTTTCTTAAATATTTTGAAAATTTCTCATAGGCCCAACATTTTTTTATGTGGGTGCATTTGCTTTTAAAATCTAACTTTCACCCCACAAAAAGAAAATTCTAACTCGAGTTGTTTACTTACTGGCTCAAATTCAATATATCTGCATAATCGAGCCGAGTTTAATAGAGAGAAAAATTGTTCAAGCTCAAGTGCTCAACTAACATCTAACCAAGTTAGAACTCAACAACCAAAAACATAATTTTGGACTAGGTTACTTTTGTCATAATATCTGATGTACAAGAGAAGGGTGATCCAATGTGTCCAAATTCATCCAGGAGCAAGACCATCTGCATCAGCCTACAAATAAGAAGAGCTGTGAAAAGCTGACACGACACGACAATACGACACGACAATACGACACGAACCGGACACGAATGTAGCGGGTTAGTGTTGAGAGGTTTCGACCCGTTTAATTAAATGGGTCGACACGAGTAACACGTTTAGTTAAATGGGTTAGGTTAAGGTTGAGATTTTCGACACGAAAACAACCTGCTTACGACACGTTTAATTTTAATTGTCAAATGTACGTTCAAATAATTTGTAACAATTAAATAATGTAATAGAATCTCACCTATCTTGAGCATTTTAATAATTTTAGACTGTTGAATATACACTTATATGGTTAGAACTTTAAATGTGTAGGTAAAATTTATGTTTTTTCTCATATTTCAATTAGTTAGAATATAAGTAAAGATAAACAGGTTAACAGGTCATTAAACAGGTAACACGATTATTAAACAGGTCAGGTGTAGGTCAAGGATTTTTGACACGATTAATAAATAGCTTAGGTTTGGGTCAAGAGATTCTCGACACGTTTAACCTTGACACGAACACGAACACGACACGACCTGACCTATTTGACAGCTCTATAAATAAGTATCTGTTCTGTTTCACCATTCTTTCGCCCTTTCACAAAGCTTAGAGCATAATTTTGGACGAAGTTGATCATCATTTTGTCAATTCAGACCACATACAATTGGACCCCCAAGTTCCCAAGATATCTGATGTAGACTCCAAGAGAAAGGGGATCGAATGTGTCCATTTCATCCACGAGCAAGACCATCTGCAGCAGCCTATAACAAAGTACTTCTGTTTTACCATTCTCTCTCCTTTTCAACTGATATAAGCTAAATTAATGATTCACGGGAAGCTCTAGGCTCTAGCACAGGAACAATAAAGAAGTGCCGCATTAAAGAAGTGCCGCATAAATTCTCTCTGTATCAGTTTGTAAAAATGGAGGACCAAAACGGGCGGAGTTCCATTACTCAGTACCGGAAGAATAACCACAAAATTATTACATATGCAAAGTACACATCGTGTATTTTTTGGACTAAAACTAGTTCCAATGGACAAGCCTGGATTTATTCTCTCGTCCTATATGAAAATTTCTTTGGCAGTGCTGGCTTCCCCTTGATAAACAGTTAATTCCGACAAAATCAAAGTCACAAACCGATTCCAACTTTCCACAAGCTCCATTCTACAGAGGTCCGGGAAAGGTACCGTTCTCCCTTTGCTCATTCCATCTGTCAACCTGCACCCATGACATTGTGAGCCAGTTAGCTAATTACACGAACTTGACTAACTTATGATTTATTTCATATCAACAGTTTTAACTTATAAGGTCAATATAATGGTATCTGACCAAACTTAACATCATACTTGAGATGCAAGAAGTACAAGCTGTACAACACCTTCTCTCCTATGTTCTCATATTACCTTGACTACCACATTAAAGCTTTATAAATTCTTCAAGCAAGAGTGTCATAAAGAAACTTCCATATCTTAGCCAACAAGAATCAAGTGTACTTACCCATTCACCAGGGCAGAGAGAGCGATAAAACTTCTGAAATTTATCACACTCAGGGGCACCTTCACCCTTGGCCGCTGTGCACCTAAAAAGGGAGAAGAGTTCTAGTTAAAGACTCCAAGGTGTAAGGCTTTAAAATGCATATAGATAAACAGTGGATCAAGTTATATGTCTTACCGATGATACTCAATGTATCGGGTAAAGCAATGCCTGGTTTGGTTTGTAGTTGGGAAACGGAAATCTGCTGGTGCAGTCTCAAGCTGCAGCAAATAGAGTGTAGATTAGCACAACACTGAAGGGGAAGAGATGAGGTATGGGAAGAGGCCAAGGTAATAATATCATCTTGAGAAAAATTTCAAGCCAAAATGAAGCCCAATGTAAACTAAGCAAACTAACCTTTATTTCTTCGGCCTCTTCACTGGCCTCTTCACTTCCAGATTCCTCTGGCGCTGGAGCTTCGCTGCTTTCCTCAGCTGCCGGAGCAGAGTCCTCAGTGCTCTCTTGAACAGCATCAGCTGGAGCATCATTGCTCTCGGTTGCAGCAGCAGAAGGTGCTTCACTGCTCTCTTCAACAGCAGGGGGAGCTTCTTCAGTTTTCTCAGGGGCAACTTCCTCAGGGGCTGCACTAGCTGGGGCTTCAACCTTTTCTACTTCCACTGGTTTTGATTCAACAGGCTTCTCTTCAGGAGGTAATGAATATTGCTGAGTTCAAAAACAGCAGGCAGAACATTTGAGTCCAAGGTAACATGTGATCAGTAGGCTTAAACTAAAAACTGATACAAGCATGCCAATTCCAAGCCCAAAACACTTTGAAACTCTTCGAAACACACAGAGTGCTCTTGGAGAGATCCATGCAGGATTACATACATTTTGTACTCTCCACAATTGCAGGGGAAAGGCTATATACACCTAACAGGCCTCCACTTAGTCTGCCCAGGGTAAGACCTCATGAGAGGCATTGGGATATGCTACAGTTAGGTTAAGACACGCAATTTAATAAAAGGCGCTGATTTGCTGAAGAGTAATATGACCAAAATTGGAACAAAGAAGGTTCCAACTAAAGTAAACATTCCAACATGATTTGCAAGGCCCAAACATTTCTACGCAAACTGATGGAGCTGGCAAGTAAACTGAAAACAGCTTCATACTAGTGTGTATCTGAACAAGGCTCTTCCTGCCCCACCACCCTTCCAGGTACGTAGCATAAGACAACTGTAATGAGCGAAGCTCATGATCAACAAATCAATACCATTTTGACACAAACTACCGCAGGCAACTTCCCTATTGTGCGTTATTACTCACGCAGTGAAACAGTCAATCAGTGAAATGATTTTCCTTCCACACTAATGGAGCAAGGAACGTGTCTCAAATCTCAAATACTCAAATTCTCATTGCAGGAACCAACATTTCTGAGTAATCCATCTTTTCCAACATAGTAACTTTTAAGAACTTTCTCGTATTTGTATAAATCAGTTTGGAATTAAAGTTGTCCATATGCTACTTGGTAGCATCCAGATCACAATTACAATGAAACATAAGATTTCTTTGAAACCCATTTGCCTGAATTTTCTGAACATAAAAGATAAAGACGGAACCTTTAGAAAGAGCTATAAATATTTAGCAAAGAGCATAGATTCAGATTTCCCAGAACCCCTAATTAAACCCATCGTGGATCAGGAACTTTTTTGCTCAATAAATCTCACGATAATCAATCGCAGGCACCCAATCAAACAAACAATCCAATCCATTGAAACAATAAATGGATGAAAAATTAAAGACCCATTCCTATTGACCATATGCTAATTATAACAGCGATACAGAAAGATCCATCTCAACACCTCATTCAAATCAATGAGAAAATCAGATCCAATTGGGATTTAATCAACCCCACATCCAGATTGCTAAATAAAAAAATAATAATAATAATAACCCTTAAACCCAGTATCCAGAGAGAGAGAAAGAGAGAGAGTACCTCGGAGAGAGAAGGAGGGGATTGGGTGGCGACTCCAGCCATGGTGGAGAAAAGTCAAAGAGGCCACCGGGTGACTGGTCGTATCTTGGATGTGGCTCGACGGCGTTACGAGCCTCCGATTGGAGAGAATGCGGGTGGTTAGGGTAGAGTCGCTTGCTTTGCTAATTGCGTTTTTTTGGCTAGTGCTTACTGAGGAGAGGAAAAATACGGAGTGAAAAGGTTCCTGAAATGGCTGTCCATTTACTGTTTGACACGTCATTCGCAGACCCAGCCAACAATAACAAATAAAATTTTGGATTTTTTTTTGCTAAAAACACACCTAAAAAACTTAAGTGAATGAAAAAACACCCCAATAAATATTTTTTCAAGGAACACTCCAATACCGTAAAAACGCCCTGCCAGAACACCCTAAGCTAATCTTCATCGTGATTTTCGTTCACTTTTTGTTGGGTTTGCCCATAATACCCTCACGCTTATCTCACATGTTCAATTCTTAATGGAGGGAAAGTTAGAACGTAAGTGAGGGGGTAAATGATAGGAAATTGGGAAGGTTATGAGTGGGTGTGAAATTAAATCCATGTAAATGATAGAATCAGCAACCAGCTTCGTGCCAAACAAGGCCAAAATGGACATGTGAAACAAAATAGAGGTAGAATGAAAAAGAGCAAGTGCTGATTGAGTTAAAGGAACAATGTCTTTATTTATTCAGGTTATAATTGTACGGGTGTTTTCTCAATTATTGGAATAGTCACTAAAATGAAAAATCAATACAATCAAACTTACAACCTCACTATTTAACACTGAAGTATACTCCATGTCAAGTCTTAGAATGTACAGTACAAAGTTAAACGAATTATGCATCAAACTTGTCCATCCAAATTATGCAACGGAGGCTTTGTCCTTGAAGGAGATACTCAAATGCCTTGTTGATATCTTGGAAACCAATTTGGTGAGTAATAAATTCATCAAGACAAAGTTCCTACAATTTTAGTGGAAAATCATCATGTTAATACTATATATCTCATGATAATTAAGTGAAAGAGCACTGGAGTCATATTACCTTGTCCATATACTTCTTGACAAATGCAGGAATATCAGATTTGGGCTTAATGCCCCCAAATAAAGACCCCATAATACTTTTGCCTCTCATCATATCAAAACAATTCAAACTCAAAGGAGCGCCTCTTGTATCCACTCCCAGTATAATTGTCCTGCCCCAACCCTGTTTAGTATCATCGGTGACATTATTGATCACTATTCATGGTTAAAATTTACGTAGTAAGTTTCAAAGAAACGAATGAGATTGATCCGAGCACAAACAAACCTCCCTGGAGCTCTCAAAAGCATCTTGCATAACAGATGCAATGCCAATGCACTCGAAACAATAATCCGCGCCTCCATCAGTCAGCTCCTTAATTACTTGGCTAATTTTCTTGTCACCATATGCTGTCGGGTCTATAAAATCAGTGACTCCAAATTTTTTCCCTGTAAAATCAGGTCATTCAACTGTTAATCCAACTGCATATTACCATTGGTAAATACAGTACAGTAAAAACTGAAGACCAACCAAAATCCTCTTTGTCAGGGTTCAAATCAACACCAATAATTTTGGAAGCTCCCCGTAGCCTGGCTGCTTCAGCCACCTGCTTCAACATACATTCAAAGTAGTGTAACCGAGTTGAGGGTACCAGAATTGGTTCACTTCAGTAAAGTGACATGATTATCTTCAGTTCAATTCCAATTTAGATGATAAAAATTCACCATTGTCTACCATGAATGTACAGTATACTACCCGATGCACGTACGCATAAACTTTGCATAATAGAATTAGTTTTTTGTGTTCATTTGCCCTTGGCAAATGGCAACGATAGTGGAGGAGTACTAAATATGTGTATGGAGTTGTACTGTATGTTACCGCTAGTCCAACCGCTCCAAGTCCAAATATAGCCACTGTAGAGCCTTCCTCCACCTGCGCCACTTTCCACACTGCTCCTAGCCCTGTACACGCAGCGCAATACCAGCATTCTATTTTAGTTAATAATGTTCTCTTTTATAAGCGTTTACCACATCTATAGCTATTTTGCTCGACAGTCGACATTGTCGTCATACATGTTACTCCGTGTAGTATCAGAATTATTCAGTATGACTAGTTTACTTTTTTGTAAGTTTTTTCTGTTGACTTTGCACTGAGAAACTTATTAGTATTGGCCTAATAACATGTGATTTGATGATATGAAACTAACGGGGTGTCAATTTGATATGCATCACTTGATGATTATGGTTTAGGTGCTAAGAAGATACAAAAATCAATAGTACATACGAGGTTCAAACCTGAATTTCTAACACTGTACAGTTTGTTTTAGTATATATTTCAAAGAAATGATCAAAAACAGTGGGAATAAAGAATGATGTGAGACCTGTAGAAACTCCACAACTGAGCAAGCAGGCTTTGTCAACAGGCATTTGAGGGTTGAGCTTCACCAGGTGTGTGATATCCACAACAGTGTACTCAGAGAAGCTAGACACAAACAAGAAATGATGAAGAGCCTCCCCTTTCATGTCCTTAAACCGACCAATTGAGTCCCTTGGCATCGCATTGTAGTTCTTGTCCACAAATTTAGCACACACGTTGCTCTTTGGGGATATGCAATCTCTGCATTCGCCACAATGTGGAAAGAACACTGGCAACACCATATCCCCTTCTTTTACTTCATCGACGTGCTCTCCTACACTCTCGACAACTCTATATGCTTGGGAAGAGATCAAGATTTAGAATACCAAAATTACAATTGGGAAAAATATTACTAGCATATAGCATTCTTAGTCAGTTGCTACTCTACTTTTGTACCATATTTTTTGACAAACAACATGGCAACATAAATCTAGCAATTACAATTTTGAAAGAAGGAAAATCATGATCGAGGATGAAAGAACATGATATCGAACTTACCCCACAGCCTCATGGCCAAAGATCCTAGGGAAAACAGCAAAAGGTCCCTGTTTTGAATGAATTGATAACAGAAATTATAATTATTGTTGTTGAAATCGAGTATTGGTAAATGAAGTGACTAGTGAGACAAGAACGACCTACTTGTAACTTCCAGAAGGAAAGATCAGTGTGGCAGAGAGAGGTACAAAGTATTTTGATGCGAACTTCCCAAGCTTGTGGAGGGGCTACTTGTATGTCCTCTATCACTAAGGCTTCCCCTGCACCTCTGCATACAGCAGCTGCACCAACAATTGGTCAACGGTGTTGTATTGATTGTAATTTACTTACTGTACTAACTAAAAAGACGATCGCTCGAATATAGGAGTAAAATCAAGGACATAACATAGGATACTAACCTTTGCATATGATTGGCTTTCCTGCAGTTTGTGATGCGCAAATGTTGTTGTCATTCTCCATGGCGAAACAGGAGAGAATGAGATCGATAGGTAGAGCCGCCTAGAGAGATCAAAGCAGATGTTTGCAGTTGCTGTTTCTGATGCGCAATTGCTTATTCTTTAGTTACCCCTGCATTATTGACATACTTATTGTTATGTAGTCATATAGTATAGCTAATGATGGTTGGTGGAGTATTTCAATAGTGATGTTAAGTTGAGCAGGTGAAGAATATATAGAGAAATTTGTTAAATAAGTCAAACCTAATGTGAGTGCTAAATGTGCACTAACGAACCATGAGATGATTAACAACTTCAGTTCAACAGTACAGTAGTTGTTATGGAGGGTGTGATGTATATAATTGTTGTACTCGTAGTTTGTAGGAAGATAACAGGTGTGATTTCATATTTTTTGGCTCACAACCAAGGGTATTCACCGTCGATCACAATGACAATTTCACCGCGCAAGCTTGTATGCACCTCAAATGTGTGATTTCACATGGACAAAAGTGGCTCATTCTTTAGCGGTCCAGTGGAGGATTATGTCTATTGTCTATTACTCAAACACTCATCATATGAGTCCCAAATTACCAATTTGTTCATTAGCAGTTTGGGAGGATACAAGAGTGGAATATCACGCGTATGATCACACTAATTCACACTCCATTTAAGGAATTGATGTATCTTCAATCTTGACCAATGACACTATATTGTTGGGTCGGAATCAAACAATCAAGGGATAAAGTAAAAATACGGGTGGTTTCTAGTGCTGTTCATGTCCCGGCCCGGCCCGGCCTTTTGGATTGGGCCGGACCGACTCTGCAAAGACCGGGTCGGACGAGACTGGTCCTGCTTTTGAACCGGTCAGAACGGGTTTCGGGCTGGTCTAAAAGTCCGATCCGGTCCGGTCTGGATTGGATGGCGAATAATGGCAAAAGCTTTAAATTGGTCCTCGCTCTTTTTTTAAAAATTCTGTTCGGTCTCAAATTGGACACGAATGGCCCGGTTCGGGTCTGGACCAGTGAACAGCTCTAGTGGTTTCAATCCAATTCCTCTTTTATAAATGTACGTGGTGAATTTGGATTGCCATGTCTGCATATTCATCTATCCGTTGCTTAGAGCCTTACATTCCCGATATTGCTGCCCATCTGATCTGCATATTCATCCGTGTCCTTGATAAATAATTTAATGAGATTAAAAGAATAAAAAATAAAAAAGATACAAAACCAAGAAAGGGAAACAATTTACTCCAAAGCAAATCCAGAGTGAAACACATTAACAGTGTTCCCTCACTTTTGATCCTAACAAGTTTTGGCACCCGGGCGATGAATTGGGGTTAGTCTTTCATTTAGGTATTGCTTCATTGTCTGTAATAGGTACTTTTTGCAAGATTTAGAAATAAATAATATGTCGAACTTCATTTTTTCGTAATATAAAATACAAATAGGCAGAGAACATAAAAGTTCACTCCAATAACTGCACAACGTGTTTATATAGATGGTGACTTAAAAATGTACTACGACATGACTAAATAAATATTAAGATGTAAATCTATATCTTTTTATTGAAATTCTAATTCATTGTCAACGTATTGGTAGATTGACAGGTAATTAAAACATATTAAATGACAACACATGGTAAGGGTCATATATGCGCCACATGGAAAAGGTGAATTATGTGATGACTAAAAAGATAGTAGTAATTCATAGAAATGCCACATGGCAAGGATGATACCACATGGTTAGACTGTATTAGGTGACATCATAAAGATATGAGAGACCTCATAAGAGTGTCACATGGCGAGAATGGTAAGATTGCAGTGTGTTTTTGTATTTAGTATAGAAGATAAGTATATAGATAATAATTTTTAATTAGAAAAATAAAATAAATATATTAGATCGCCTTTCATTTTATTTAATTCAAATATTAGCCACCTACATGTCTTGTTCGTTTAGCTTTTACCAAAGATTATAGGACATACATATCTCATTTTAAAGTATTTTTGGAATCCAATCTGATGGGGTAAAAATTATAATTTTTTGAGTTACGTAACTAAAGTTATTTGATTTTGTAATGTGAAAATATACTAATAAATATGTAATAAATTAAACTAATGATAAGGCATTAATGGCTGACACTTAGCTTGGATGATGCGTTAACTATCTGGCAAGCTTGTATTTATGTGTCGTTTATGTGTCCTCACACGAATATGATCCTCCTAGTTAGCGTCCTAAGTGTTATCACCAGACAAGTTTTGGGAGAGTCGCAGTGTGTTTTAATAGTAAGGGAAGATATCCCTTTTCTCCCGGTCTTGGTCTTCGCTATAATACCGTTACCACGTTTTAACTTTACTTTTAGAATAGATGACCAATTCGATTGAGTTTCCACTCGTTTTCGTACTAATTTCGTAGATCTAGGCTTCGTTCTTCCATTCTTTGCAATGTTATTATGTTAGTTTGTTACCCTGGATTTAGTAGTAGTACTATCTAACATCCCCGCAAATTTTAAAAAAAAAAAAGACTCAGAAATGTAAGAAATGCACATAATCTTCACCCAAATAATATACAACAAATGGTCCTTTGGTTCCAACTTTTGGGAAGCAGTGATTGAAGTAGTGATTCTCATGATTTAGGGTGTTTTTTAAATGTTGACTCGAGCTGATTGTATCTGACCGAGTAAGTATTTGATTGGGTAAGTAGCCTCTAAATATCACCGGATCAGATAAATAGCCCTATCTAACTGGGTAAATAGTCTCTACTAATCTGATCAGATTGGACAAGTATACTAATGTGATTGGATAAGTTGAAATAAGTAGAAATAAACACACTCTTAGAACTTTGCGAAAATCTGTTAAATGTGTTGACATTAGTGCATGGGATGTAGAATATTAATGTATGTAGAAAGCTTCAAGTGAAATAAAAGTTCAAGGAAAATTGTACCATTTTCATTGACGTTTATGGTAATATATAACCACATTCATATGAGGTTGAATTCTAGAGCAAAAAAGATACTCCGATATTGAACTCGTGTAGAAATAGATTGGTGTAGATAAACAAAAAAAAAAGTAATGCCTATGATTATGAACAATTACATGTAAGCAAAAACTTAGTAAGTTTAACCATCTCATAAATTTTTTTGTTCAAATCACCACACACACAAAAAAAAAAAAAAAAAAAAATCAAAAAAAAGAAGAGGGCAGCAACTCAGCAAGTGAAGTCACTGGGTCACTAGACTCACTACCACTAGTCACCAACTCAGTACTTCTGTCCTTCAAGGCCAAGCTTCATCAATGGTAAAAGCTAAAAAGGGGTTACTAGCAATTTTCCGTCCTTACATATAATAACCTAATAATAAGAAGCAGTGGGTACCACTATAAATTATAAAGATATACAGTAGTACCATTAGGAGCTCCTGTCTGTCCCTACACTAACACCACCGACCTACCCTGGTAAAACCAAAAATCTTATGCAAATGATATGATAAGAAAAAATCCCCCCACCCACAGCCACATAGACCACCAGACATCGTTGCAGACCCGTTAACTCTCTCTCTCTCTCTCTCTCTCTCAACACCCAGAAACATACTCTAAATTAGAAAGAACAGAGAGGAGAGAGAAAGAAGAACAAACTATGGATAAAAGCTGTCACTCCTCTGGTGATTCTTCTACTTCATCCATTTCTACTACCAATAACAACACAACCACCAATATTGATTCTTCATCTTCAAACAATAGGGACCAATTCTTAAGACACTTGAACAAACTCTCCCACAAGATCTCAAAACCCCCTACTTCTTCTTCATCATCAATCCCAAACCCAAACCCAAACCCTACCGGTTCAGGTTCACTCGTCCGTAGACCGCCGCTCGAACCACCACCGGTTCAACACCGCCTTCCACCACCACCTGCGGCTCCACCTTTACAACAACAACCCCCAGTTTACAACATCAACAAATCCGACTTCCGTGAAGTGGTCCAGAAACTTACCGGGTCACCGGCCCATGACCGGATCCAATCGCCGGCCCAACAACCCACCATCCACGCGCCTAAACCTGCCAGCTCACGGCTTCAACGCATACGCCCTCCACCCTTAGCGCAACTTAGCCACCGGCCCCCTCCTTTACTAAACTGCGCCACCCTCAACAACCCTAACCCTAACGGACCTTTTATCCGACAAGTGACGGGCCCTCTCTCTCCTCTTCCACCACTCCCGTCATGCCACGCCGCAGCTGAAAGTCCTATCTCGGCGTATATGAGATTCCTTCATGGCTCAATCTCAGCCTTTGATTCCGATCTACGGTTCAACAATCGGACGGCTCAGTTTAACCCTAATCAGATGACGTTTCCGATGAATCCTCCGTCGTCATCGACGGCGACAGATTCATCGGCTATGTTACCACCACCGCCGTCTTCGCCGTTGCCTTTTCCGAAGTCGCCGTGTCCGCTTCTCTCTCCTAATTTGCTGTTCTCGCCGACGGGGAATGGTCCGCTAGGGTTTCCACAACTTCCGGTTTCGCCGACGGTGAGCCCTAAATGATGAGTATGATACAATATGATCAGGTGAAAGGTTATTTTTTCGTTGATTATAATATGATAGAGATGAATATGAGCTCATTTCATTTCCAGGAATTATGATGATTGGAAATGGAAGGATTATTCTAGATTTGTGGTTGCATGTTCATATGTGTGGCTGAAAGGTGTAAATGGAGGAGTGAGGGGGCTAGATATTTTAGAAATCATAGTTGTTAATGGAAAAAGGGAGCAAAACTAACTATAGTGCTTAAAGTTAAAGGAAAGGCAAGTGTTATTTGTTTTGATTTTCTTTTTTTAGTCAGACTGATGAATGTAATGAAATTTCTTTGATTTATGTTTTGTGATTAGTCTTTGAAATTTTTATACATACATGTATGGAATTATTTCTAAATTAAGAGTTTTTTTTTTTTTTTTTTTTGTGGATTCAAATTCAATTGCATGAAATTATCAAAAAGGTGAAGTTTCTTGATTTAGTTTCTTCATTTGAT
Source organism: Tetragonia tetragonoides (assembly GCA_038025085.1). Classification (NCBI taxonomy): domain Eukaryota; kingdom Viridiplantae; phylum Streptophyta; class Magnoliopsida; order Caryophyllales; family Aizoaceae; genus Tetragonia; species Tetragonia tetragonoides. The sequence goes on from CM076140.1 coordinate 4,400,708, forward strand.
TGTGAATATGTCATAGTGTTGGCCGGCCATATACTTTTGTTATGTTGATGATAGTGGCCACTTTTTACCTTGTTAATTCGAACCTGTTAGTGGAATTAGCCAATGAAAGAATCTCTGTTTTTTTTCTTTATCATTTCTTTTATGACAAGACAATAGGAGTATTTGGTGCTAGTCAGTGTATGACCTTTTTAATGAAAAGGAAGAATTGATTATCTATTGTGATGAAATTAAACATTTAATAAGTTCTGGTTAGAAATGTTGACAGGGTCTTTCAGGTGTAAACTATAGAATAAGGTTCTTTAGTCTTATTTTTGAAGTGTTAATGAGACTATGAGATCCTATGGCAATCTAGAACCCCGCAAAATAGTAGTTGCGGAATAGAAATGGTGCCTCTAATCACGATTGGGTTAATGTCGAATTCTTTCTTTCTTCGATGAAGTTCCGTTTCAGCAGTCCCTTTGTTCCTGGTTACATACTCCTACTCCTGTTGGAGTAAATATTTGAACTCTGATTGAAACCATTAGATATAAAACCTTCTACTGGTGTACTGTGCTATGAATTGCTTACTCTGGACTGTTACTAGCATACCTGTGCTGCTCTAAGCTCTGCTTCCTTTTACTGTGTTTGATTTCTGGTGCTTAAGTGCTGATAAATAACATCTGGCACGAGTGTGTAGTCCAGCGGTAGGCTAGATTTGGCACTGACTCTTTCATTGACATGGTAGATGTAACTTTATAAGGGTTCTAATCTAAATCCAAATAGTGTTTTTGTATATTATTAGTTCTGCTCTAGAAGGTGAGCAGCTTATTAGTCATTTGTTGAGTATGGTTAGTTTTAAGTGATACAAAGAAACTATGCAGGTTTCTCAATTCACACTTAAGTAATCATGTTTAGTTTCAAGGTCACTCACAACCAAAGTACCTCTGCACTACATTCGTTTAGACAATGTGGTTGGATGGACGTTCTTGCTCTCTCCAAGGCATTAGTGCTAGCTATATCCTGATGCTAAATATCCTATTTTTAGCGGATGGTAGTCGACACTGGATGGAGTTGTGAAACTTGATATGTTTAGCCTTCTGGTCTTTATGTAATCAGCTAGGTTGCTTCTGATAAGAGAACCATCATGTCTTTCTGTAGTTGCTGCTTTGCTGGGGTAGGTACAGCTGAGTAAGATTTACAAACAAGTTGGATAAGTTAGGCTGCTCAGTGATGAATTGATGATATACTTTTATAATGCTAATTTTTGTGTTTTTCCTTGGTAGGTCCTTCCATTGATAGACAATATACTATAGTTTTTAAGCAGCTGAATAAGGGTTGGAATACATGATTTCATTCAGTACAAAGTAATGGGAACTTTTGATTGGCTTGCGCTTATCTATTTATTTATTTATTTATTGTTGATTGTGGAAGTTTCTTTCTTTCCCTGAAATTTGAGTATTATCTTTGGAATGAAAATGTTTTCTTTTTTCATAAACTTTAGAAAGCAGCTACTACATTGTATATTTGTATATGATGATGATTGATTGTGTGATTTCCATTATTAAGAATGAAGTCTCATAGGAGATCACCATTATTCTTCAAGTATCTGTATCTCCCTGAGGTTGGTTATGCTTTCGTTTTTAAGGAAAAAAATGATCTCTAAACTGTTATTGGATGGAACCATTTGCTCTTTGCCTGCTTTAGTGCTCTGGGTTTCTAGAGAATTTCCTGATAATGATGCGAGTACTAATGAACCAAGTTATTGCTTGGGGAGCTCCGGCAGGTGCTGGTCTTGGCAATAATTGCATTTTCTGGATATCAGTCAAACAACACCATGTAAAGCGTAAAAAGCGATACTTATAAAGAAACCAAGGGAAAGAGGACAAACCACTAAAGCACAGTGTGCTTCTTTGATGCTTTTGTGGGCTACTCATCAATTTGTTCTGCAAAAGTTTTGTTTGTTGCTTCTTGCTTTTAAGGGGTTTTTATATTTTTAATGGAGTATGAATCTCTTGCTTTGGCTCTTTGTTTCTGTTTTTCATTTGTTTTGTATAAATGTATTTTGGGAAATGAGCATGAGAACTGTTGCTGATGTTTATGATCTGTGCCTTGTGAGAATCTGTAGAGACTCAATTTTGACCATTACTTAAGATGTCCTTTTCCTGTAAGACCACCGCACTTAAAAGAGTTAAAGAGTCTAGATTCCTCTAAGCACTACCAAATATTCATTCCTTGGGGAAGTAAATTGTGTTAAATGCTTGTTTTTATCAGATTACTAATGGGTGTTTGTTTAGTGGAATAGGGATTACAGGATTAGGATTGGGGTTTTAAATTCTCATGTTTGGTTTAAGGGATGGGAAATAGAAAAGGAGTATGGAGGGAGTATTTAATTTAGTTTTTAATTAACTAATATGCTGAAAAATAGAAAAAATATCAAAAAAAAATTGGAAAAAATTATGAGATCTCACTATAATTGTAGAGAGGGTTTGAAGGTAGGTTTGGCGGCACGGAACTATGGGGAACCATGCTTGGTACCTAAAAACCGTGGATTAGCCTCCGATGTTCAGTAAGAGGCCCTTGAAGCCTACCAAGGACCCGATAACCTACCCCGGGGGCCTTCTATGTCCCCTAAGGGTGTCTTGTGCGTTGTGGTGCGAAAATATCCACCTTCGTTCCAGGTAGGGTTGTTCATGTTCCGGTCCGGACCAGTCTTTTGGACCGGACCGGACCGACCCAACTGAGATCGGTTCTACTTTTAGGCCGGTCAGACCGGGTTTCGGTCCGGTCCGGTCCGAAAACCGGTCCGGTCCGGACCAAAAACTGGTCCGGTCTGGACCGGATGGCGAATTGATGCTAAACACTAAAAATCGATCATGGGCTCTTTTTTTAAAAAACCGGTTCGGTCCAAGACCGGTCCCAATCCGGTCCGATCTCAGATCGGACACGAGTGGTCCGGTCCGGGTCTGGACCGGTGAGCAGCGCTAGTTCCAGGTCCTCTGGAAGCTCAAAAAATGTGGATTTAGCCTTCGTTTAACACTTTTCGAGACTCTTATGTCTTATTTGCCCAAACTTTTCTAAGGGGTTTACCATGAACCTAGAGGATCTTCGGTGCTCCGGGAGCGTCATCTCCCCAAACTTCGATATCACCCATGTCTTTGGTGTGTCGACTTTTACATCAGTGTCCCGTAAAACGCCCTTCTAAACCTATCAGGGACCGGATAAACCACCCCAAGGGCTTTCGTGTCCCCTAAGGGTGTTCAGTGCGATGTGGTGCAAAAATATTCACCTTCGTTCCGAGACCTCCCGGAAGTCCAAAAAACATGGATTATAGCCTTCGTTTTCGGCTTCTTTGGGCCCGGATGTCATTTTTGCCCAGACTTTTCCAATGGGTCTTTCATGACCCTAGAGCACCCTCGATGCCCGAAGAGGGTCATCCGGATCCCCAAATTTTGATATCATCCATGTCTTTGGTGATCCTACTCTTACACCAGTGTCCCGTAAAACACCATTCCAAGCCTATCAGGACCGGATAAGCTATCTCGATGGTCTCCCATGTCTTCTATGGGTGTTCCGTGAGATGTGGTGCGAAAATATCCACCTTCGTTCTGGGGCCTTCCGGAAGCCTAAAAAACGTGGATTATATATAGCCTTCGCTTTCGACTTTCAGGAGCCGTGTGTGATTTTTGCCCAAACTTCTCCAAGAGGTTTATCATAACCCTAGAGGACCCTCGATACTTCAGGAGGGTCATCCAGTTCCCCGAACTTTGATATCACCCATTTCTTTGGTGTTCCAACTCTTACACCAGTGCCTCGTAAAATGTCATTCCAAGCCTATTAGGACTGGATAAGTGACCCCGAGGGCCTCCCATGTCCCCTATGGGTGTTCCGTGCAATATGGTGCGAAAACATCCACCTTCGTTCCAAGGCCTCTCGGAAACCCAAAAAACGTGGATGATAGCCTTCGTTTTCGGCCTCCAGGAGCCGAGTGTCATTTTTGCCTAAACTTATTCGGGGGGGTCTATTATGACCTTATAGGACCCTCGGTGCCCTGGGAGGGTCATCTGAATTCCTAAACTTCGATATCACCCATGCCTTCAGTGTTCCAACCCTTACATTGGTGTCCCGTATAAACGCCTTTACAAGCCTATTGAGGAACCGATAACGGACCCGGAGGCCTCTTATGTTCCCCAATGGTGTCCCGTGCGATGTGGGGCGAAAATATACACTTTCGTTCCGGAGCCTCCTGTAAGCCCAAAAAGCGTGGATTTATAGCCTTGATTTTCAGCTTTCCGGGATTCAGTTTTCATTTTTGCCCAAACTTTTTTGGGGTTTTATCGTCATATTAGAGGACCCACAGTGCCTCAGAACAGTCATTGGGATCCCCGAACTCCAAATTTACCCACAAAACATAGGACATAGGCGCTGGGATATAGAAGAAAAGCTGGGCCCTTGATTACATCTACATGCAAATAGAATAACAATCGAACTTGAGGAACCCTTCAACCTTATGGCCTAAAAGTCTTTATTAAAAACAGTCCATGTAGGTACAAATGTCGACACAACATTATTATTATTTTTTTTTTTTTTGGTGCAGATACAACAATAGAATTTGAGGAACCCTTGAAGGGTTTTTTAAAAATTCCAAAGTAGGCACAAATGTCGCCTACAGATGAAATGGTGGCTTGATCACCAAACATATTTCTCCATCAACCAAAACATCAATAAAGAAATCTACATACTCCTATAAAGTAATCAAGAGTAACAAAACTTTTTCTTTTTTGAATGGTACACAGATGACAGAACACAGCACACTGAACTCTGAACCCATAAGAAAAAAGCAAAACGAAAAAACAAAAGGGCACACAGGATAGAGGATATTTTGAAGAAAATAGTGCATTTGGGCCTTAATAATTTAACTAGTCATCCGCACATCACTTATACAAAAACTTGTGTGGACTAACATTTCACCTAGAGCCACACTTTTAATAGTGGAAACACCATATACATTATCTGGAGTCACCTCCTACTTCACCTGAAGTCACCCATCAAATTTATACTTGGCGCCACCCCCTACTTTACCTGAAATCATCCGACTAAGTCCTGTTCTCGTCAACGGAATGATGCGGAACGGTGATAAACGGAACAGAAATTGCAGCGCGGTGCAGCACGGAACAGAAATTACAGCGCGGAACGAAATGGAATAATAAATATAATTTGTGTAGTACGGACCAAAACGGAAATTACTTAATAATAAATCCACACAATACAAGCTACATCACTTAATAATTTATAGGCCACAAAACCCACTAGCTGCTAAGGGGATATCATTATCAGAAGGCCCGTGGGCCCAATATATCCATCCAGAACGTCAGAAAAATCATAAAGTACAAAAAATTAGCTTAAGATTCCTACGTCCTCCTTAGCTGGACAAGCTTGTCTACAAGAGTAAAGAAACTAAAAATCATTAGCAGGGAGCCAGGGACCTAATACCACTATACCAGTGGTCAACAAATTAATTTGGACGTCCCTAGTGATTTCTCCCTTCTCAGTTCTCATTCATTAATGTTTGATTGTTTTCTTTGATTTTTCTTGTTTCTGAAGGGCAGAAAACAAAATAAAAAACGTAGCTTGTCTCGTCCAATGAATGACATAAACCGCTAGAAACTCCCACTGACCTGCTCCTATACCCGAAAGGCAGTCCTAAACTCCTTAACTCTCATAGTCATGGCAATATGGCATGGAGGTATTTCACTATTTCAGTACTGCCCCATCGAATAGTATAAGACCAAAGTCAGCCATTGATGCAGAGGCTGATGGCTATAATATAAGCCTCAACAAAATCTCAAATATCATGGCTCTAAGCCACAGCACACATCGCACCTACATTCATGTCTGCACGATCCTGAAAGTGTGTTCATAATTGAAAGCTCGAAACCACAATCCTGAATCAACTTGACTAATATCCCACAGGCACCAACATGACTGTATTTGGGGTGACCCAGAAATAAGCTCACATGCAATATAGAGGCTCACAGATATGCCATATTTAATAAATTAAAAGAGAAAATTTCATAGACATGCCAAGTTCACAATGCAATGCAGAAACAAAGCATACTTGTTCACAATGAGAGGACCCTAAAATCATAAACAAGCATCTTCTCCACTTAAAAACCACTATGGAGAAGTTAAAACCCTAATAAAATGTTAGGCACCCTCACTGGTGTTTCCTTCAGCCGGCTTGGATGCCTCTTTGATCTCATCAGCACCATCATCCTGAAACGAGATCCAAAGTAAATTAGTTCAAAAAGGAAAGTTCTGATATAAAAGCCAGATACTAGGGAAACAAAAGCAGCTAATCAGAGTGGAGGCAATGCACCACCTGCATGTCTGATGTCCACAAAGTAAGGTTGTCACGGAGGAGTTGCATAATCAAAGTGCTATCCTTGTATGATTCTTCCCCTAGGGTATCCAATTCAGCTATAGCTTCATCGAAAGCCTATAAATAGCAGAGGACAAAAAAGTTATGAGGCATAGAACATCTCCAAAAGTCATGTTATCATCACAACTAATAAAAAACCAAAACAATTTCCACAATTTATATGCCAATTACCTGCTTAGCAAGATTGCAAGCTCTGTCAGGAGAGTTCAAAATCTCATAGTAGAACACAGAGAAGTTAAGAGCCAATCCGAGTCTAATGGGGTGAGTTGGAGCTAGCTCAGCATTTGCAATATCCTGAAATGAAAAAGATCACACAAACATTGAGAACACTATGATCAAAATATATCATCATGCCACAATGACAGCAATGCAGAACATTTCCAAATAAAATTTGAATCTCTACATAGTTTAGGAATCTAAAATGTTCTAGTCCTTAAAAGTTTTGTTCTTTTACAAGTTGTTTTTGTCTCAAACAGATGAATACAATTTGTACCCAGTTACGATTGCAAAAGACTTGGTCTACAATTCTGATGTTCTCAATTCCATTTACAAGAAAATAAAATTATGGATATACGTTTGCAGAGGAAGAAAACTGATACTTTATTGAAGCTAGAAGAGCAAATAATTCGCAAAGAAAAGAAACTGGAGGTCTGCTTTTTTCTTCCTCTAGAAGCTAGAATAGCTTGATTCCAGTAGAATCACACCCAAAAGCAAAGTGGAATATCCCAAGTACCTACATCTTAAGCAAAGATGTGTGCATCATATTTATACCTCAAATTATTGCATTCTTCTTTTTCTCTTTTCCTTTTCTCTTTTGGTTGGAGGTGTGGGTTTAGGGGCATTGGGTTGCAACGAAAAATAAGCTTCCTATTCTTTTCTCTCTTTTCCCTTCGAAACAAACAACCCACCCGACCAAGGCTTATCAAACTTCCCTACCTATGAAAACTACCTAACACGATAATTACCCATATAAACATAAAAGTCTTTTCTTTCTCATTTCAAGTATCATTTCCACCTACATCATCCATTACCACAGTACCAAATAAATCTTACATATTCACATTTCAAATCACACACAAAATATGAAACATATGTCATAATCAAATCACATGAAAGCGGATCATAAACATCTCAACCAACAGATCTACAGAAAAACAACCAAAAATTCACAATGACAAAAACAAATAAACAGAAATTTAAAATACCATACCTGAGCCGCCTTGTAAGCGGTGAGAGTACTCTCAGCAGCCTCTTTCCTTTCAGCACCAGTCTTAAACTCAGCCAAATACCTATGATAATCACCTTTCATCTTCAAATAAAACACCTTTGAATCCCCAGCATTAGCAGCAGGAATAAGCTTAGTATCCAAAAGCTTCAAAATACCATCACAAATATTCGAAAGCTCCTTTTCAATCCTAGATCTGTAATCTCTAATAACAGAGACATGATCTTCATTACCACGACTCTCTTCTTTTTGCTCAATCGATGAAATAATTCTCCATGAAGCACGACGAGCTCCAATCACGTTCTTGTATGCAACAGAGAGAAGATTTCTCTCTTCGACAGTTAATTCGTCACCATCAACTGCTGTAACGACTTTTTCCATGAATTCAACCATCTCTTCGTAACGCTCGGCTTGTTCGGCGAGTTTCGCCATGTATACGCTCTCTTCCCTTGCTGTTGACGCCATTGGAGAAAAGCTTCGTTTAATTCAAGAGAGAGAAAATTAGGGATTTGAAATTGAAATTGGGGATCGGGAGTTAGTTTTTTTTTTTGTTTTGGAGGAGTTTTGAAAGGGGGGAAGTAGGAGAGAGAAAAAAAGGGTGCTTTTTTTTGATTGATGCCAAGCTGTAAAATTGCGAAAATAATTGAGGTATTTGGGTGGGAGTGAATGTGAGCCGTTGGATTAGAATCAAGGGTTGTCGAGGATTGAGGATGAGTTGTATAAACCGTTGGATGTGGCTACTTTCCATTTTTTAAGTTTTTATTTGTATATTTGGTAAACACCGTGTAATACGGGGGGAGGCGATTTTCGGATGGGGGTTGCTATACGTAAATCACAAATTACTAAAGGTAAATCCCTACTTCCCACAATACTCTAAGTAATTTTCAGCCATTTCTCTCTCTTCCTTCCTTTTCTCTCAACCAATTTTCACTCCCTCTCTGTCATTCATCTATTCTCCCCCAACATCACCACCCACCTTTGTCGTTTGGGTGGTGGAATTGCAGGAATGGGGCATGGTGCTGGCCTGGATCGCATCTTTCTCACTTTGGCTTTCTTGTTTTCTGGGTCTGTTGTTTACACACCATCATCATCATCGATCATCATCATCATCATCATCGATCATCAAGGCACCAAAACCACAAACCATTAACAATAACATAACTACAGCGTAGTTCAGTATTCTTTTTCCAATCAGAAAAAGAAAAAGAAAAAAAAAAACAAAAATGAAACCAAATACGCAGTCGATCACCATAGTCAAGACGTCAACCCCTCCCATGGCCTCGAGTCACCGGCGTCAACCCATCTCTCGTCAGGCTGTCAGTCACCACCATCCTCCCCCCACCGGCGACATCGTTCCCTCACCGTGGCCGTTTCTCTCACCGGCGTTTGCGCCTTCGCGACCCACCTAAACCCGTTTTTGCTCGATTCTCCTCTCTCTCTCACTTCCTCCAGACACCCCTTTGCATCTCTGCTTAACGCCCCAGCCACCACGCGACCAAAAACTGCGCACCCAGCCACCACGCCACCGGCCACCACCCATAAACCCTAATTAACAATTAAAATTTTCTACTTCTAATTTTAATGTTTATCTGAATATCATCATTAATTTGGTCAAAAATGTTGGATCCATTAAAGGAATCATCCATATTGTAATTTAGATTTCTTACTATGATTTGAGAGAATGATAATAGTGGAGCATTGAGAGAGAAAAAGAAGGTGTTTTACAAATACAAAGGGTATTTTGGGGAGTATTCAGAAAAAAATATTTGCGTTTAGTAAAATAGAGTTTACGTTAAGCAATTCCGTTCGGGTTTTGTGGTCTTCAGTTGAATTTGGGCTTTTAGGGGAAGAGAAGGGAAGTCCATGAAATGAAAACCTGTGGGGTCTATGATTATGATGTGACTTGGTTAGTGGGTCAGTGAGCGTGACAATGGGCTGGGCTTTTCATGGACGTGGTTTTTGTAGTGGTCCAATGTTTTGTGAGTTTTGGAATACTTCCTCAAGCTCGTTGATGCACTTTTCATTCTCTCTCTCTCTTTCTCTTTTTTCTTTTCTTTTTTGAGATAAATAAGGCAAGGCCGCAACGGCGCAATGATCCATTCTTTTCTTTTCTTTTTTTGAGAAACTGAGTTGGATTAATTATGGAGGAAAGAGTTATATTAGTCTGAAGCATTTACATCCGCAATTAATCTATTCTTTTCAACTAAATGAAACAAAAATGGACAAAGTTTATATCCATATAATCTATATAATTAGACTAAAATGCAATGATTAAATCAGAGTTCGGCACATCTACGCAATTAAATTAAAACGCAATGATTAAACCAGAGCTCGGCACATCAGTCGCTGAATTGTCGAATGACGTGTAATTTATGGCCGGAATAAAAAACAAGAAAAAAAATAGAGAAAGTAGCAACAATCAGACGTTACAAAAACATAACGGAGTTTTATGACTCTTTCATCCCATTTCCTTCATTCTCACAAATTGTCATGTTACAAGTCAAAGAAATTTTCCTCCTTCATGAATAGATGCATCACACCATGTCACCATCAATTCATCTCCTACATTCCCGTATGCCATTAGTAGATAAAATACAGATCCCCGAAATTCGATATCACACATGCCTTTGGTGTTCCGACTCTTACTCCACTGCCCCGTGAAACGCCATTCCAATCCTATTAGGGACCGGATAAGCGACCCTGAGGGCTTCCCATATCCCAAGGAGGTATTCCGAGCGAGGTGGTGCGAAAATATCCACCTTCATTCCAGTGCCTCCCGAAAGCCCAAAAAACGTGGATTATAGCTTTCGTTTTTGGATTCCCGGGGTCCGGGTGTCAATTTTGCTCAAACTTCTCCGGGGGGGTATATCATGACCCTAAAGGACCCTCGCTGTCCCGGGAGAGACATCCGCATCCTCGAACTTCGTTATCACCCGTGCATTTGGTGTTTCGGCTCTGACACTGGTGTCCCGTTAAACACCTTTCCAAGCCTATCAGGAACCGGATAGAGCGTACCTGAGAGTCTCCCATATCCCCTAGGGGTGCGTGGTGCGAAAATATCCACCTTCATTCAGGGACCCTCTGGAAGCCCAAAAAACGTGGATTTATAGCCTTCGTTTTCGGCCTCACGGGGCTTAGGTGTCAGTTTTGCCCAAACTTATTCGGGGGGTCTATCAAGACCTTAGAGGACCCTTGGTTCCACGGGATGGACATATGGATCCCCGATCTTCAATATCACCCATGCCTTTGATGTTCCGGCTATAACACGAGTGTCCCGTAAAACGACATTCCAAGCCTATCAAGGACCATTTAAGAGACACTGAGGGTCTTCCATGTCCCTTAGGGGTGTTCTGTGCGATGTGGTAAAAAAATATCCACCGTCGTTTTAGGGCCTCGTGGAAGCCCAAAAACGTGGATTATAGCCTTTTATTTCGACTTCCCAGTGCCCGGGAGTCAGTTTTGCCCAAACTTCTCCAAGTGGTCTATCATGACCTCAGAGGACCTTCGGTGCCCCGGGAGGGGCATACGGATCCCCGAACTTCGATATCACCCATGCATTTGGTGTTTCGACTCTTACACCAATGTTTCATAAAACGTCCTTCCAAGCCTATCACGGACCGGATAAGCGACCTCGTGGCCTCCCGAAAGCCCGAACAACGTGGATTATAGCCTTCGTTTAGGGCTTCCTGGGGCTCGGGTGTCAGTTTTTCCCAAAATTCTCCGTAGGGTCTATAATGACCTTAGCAGACCATTGGTGCCTCGTGAGGGACATACATATCCCTAAACTTCGACATCATCCATGCCTTTGGTGTATCGGCTATCACACAAGTGTTTTTAAAACGCCATTCCAAGCCTATCAGGGACGTATAAGTGACCCTAAGGGTCTCCCATGTCCCATAAGGGTGTTCCGTGCGATGTGGTAGGAAAATACCCACATTCGTTTTGGGGCCTCCCGGAAGCCCAAAAAACGTGGATTATAGCCTTCGTTTTCGACTTCCCGAGCCCCGGGTGTCAGTTTTGCCCAAACTTTTTCGGGTTGTCCGTCATGACCTTAGAGGACCCTCAGTGCCCCGGGAGGGACATACGGATCCCCGAACTTCAATATCACCCATCCTTTGGTGTTCCAGCTATAACATCAATGCCAAACTAAGTCTATCAGGGACCAGATAAGTAACCCCGAGGGTCTCCCAAGTCCCCTTGGGGTGTTCCGTGCGATGTGGTGCGAAACATCAACCTTCGTTCTGGGGCCTCTCGGAAGCCCAAATAACGTGGTTTATAGCCTTCGTTTTCGGCTTCCCAGGGTACGGGTGTCTAGGGGGTCTATCGTGACACTAGAGGACCCTCGGTGCCCCGGGAAGGACATCCTAATCCCCGAACTTTGATATCACCCATGCCTTTGGTGTTTCGGCTCTAACACCAATGTCCCGTAAAACGTCCTTCCAAGCCTATCAGGATCCGGATAAAGCAACCCCTAGGGCCTCACATGGCCCCGAGGGGTGTTCAGTGCGATGTTGTGCGAAAATATCCACCTTCATTTTGGGGTCTCTCGAAAGCCCAAAAAACGTGGATTATAGCCTTCGTTTTCGGCTTTCCGGGGCCGGGTGTTAGGTTGCCCAAACTTCTTCGAGGGATCTATCATGACCTTAGAGGACACTCGATGCCCGGGAGCCACGGGAGGGACATACGGATCCCCAAACTTTGATATCACTCATGCCTTTTGTGTGTCGGTTTTACACAAGTGTACCTTAAAACGCCATTCCAAGTCTATTTAGGACCGTATAAGCGATCATGAGGGGCCTACCATGTCCCCTAGGGGTGTTCCGTGCGATGTGGTGCAAAAATATCCACATTCGTTTCGAGGCCTCCCGGAAACCCAAATAATGTGGATTATAGCATTCGTTTTCGGAATTCTTGGGTTCGGGTGTTATTTTTGCTCAAACTTCTCCGAGGTCTATCATGACCCTAGAGGACCCTCGGTGCCCTGAGAAGGACATACGATTCCCTGAACTTCGATATCACTCATGTATTTGGTGAAACATCATGTGCACACTAGTTGAATATCAATAGTCAATAGTGTTTTTTTTTTGGTTTAACCACAGGTTTACCTAAGCTCTTTAGACCAAGGCTAATCCTATTTGCACCAGATCGGCTCACGAACAGGTAAAATACTCCCACTAAATAGATTGAGTAGTAATACGTGAGACTACATGTGAGTTGTAGTCAACTGAACATAAATAAATTTGCCTAACTAAACATACTTGTTTTATACCTTGAATTGTTGCTTCATGATGTACTCGGTACTCCCCTATTAAGTACATCAGTAATCTCATCCTCTCAAAATGACTGTAAAAGTGTTATGATACTTTAAATGTTAACGTGTTGTTTTAATCCACATAATTGACATCTGACCACCTATTTTGTATTTTTAGTGAAATAACGTTTTTCTTTGTGATTGACTAAACAAGTTTTGTTATGGGGAGGTATGGCAAATGGAAGTTAAATAATTAGGTTAGTTAAATTCATTATTTGTAGAATACAAAATCTTGTATAAGGTGATCTTAAGGTGAAGCCTACAAACATAATGTCATGTCGATGTTATATATTTGTAAATAGAGGTAGTTTCACTTTGAGGCCAGCTCATATAAAATTTATTATTAATCTAATATGAACCAAATTAAACTAAAATTATTTTCCGTTTGTGGAGTTGAAAAGAACAAAACCTCACCTTCAAAAATCCAGCAACCAATCCCTAAAGAGAAAACAAAAGTAAAAAGAAGAAGAAAAAATTGAAGGAGAAGTGATGGGCAACCTTTGTAGTTTTGCGTGAGCATGGAAAGTAGGGTTCAGAAGCAGAGCAACTTTTGGGTCGAAAAAAAGAATCTTTTTCTTATCTTGTTGGTATTGTGAATGTGAATTGCTAAATACCGCCCCTTTTTACTAGGTACCGCCCCCCCACTTTCCAATTTTACCCTCACCCACCCCTCTTCCTCACTCATCCACTCTCACTCATCCTCTCTTCCTCACTCATCCTCACCACCACACCATCACACCGGCAACCACCACCACCACCACCATGTCAAGTGCTAGCGGCAGCGGCGCCAGAGGTTTCGACGGCGAGGGAGGCGGCGACCGAAGGCGTCGGGGGGTAACTTTTCGAAATTTTATTTTTTTTTTGTTTGAATTGAATTTTTTTTTTTTTTTTTTGCGTCGAGCGTCTGCCGGTCGCGACTCACCCTTGGGTGAGTCGCCTGAGACCGGCGACTCGCCCAAGGGTGGTCGCCGGACGCAGACGACTCACCTTTGGGTTAGTCGAGATCGGCCGACGACTCACCCTTGGACGAGTCGCCGGTCTCAGGCGACTCACCCAAGGGTGAGTCGCGATCGGCGGACGACTCACCTTTGGGTGAGTCGCCTGAGGCCGGACGACCGACACAAATTATTTATTATTATTATTATTATTATTATTATTATTATTATTATTATCATTATTTATTGTTATTATTATTATTATTATTATTATTTATTGTTATTATTATTATTTATTGTTATTATTATTATTTATTGTTTATTGTTATTATTTATCGTTATTATTATTATTAATATTTATTGTTATTGTTATTATTTATCGTTATTATTATTATTATTATTATTATTATTATTATTATTATTATTATTATTATTATTATTATTATTGATTATTGTTTAATTAATTAAAAATGTGAAATGATAGATGGGAGGAGCCGGTAAATCGCTGCCTCGGTTATTTAGTGAACTAGCTGGTTCAGGACCGCGTCACACGAGGACGCGCGGGATTGATGCCTCTGTACGGAGACAGAGAGAGGCAGTTCGGATGAGGGAGATGACTGCTGAGCAAGACGATTACGCAACTAGCGAGTTCTACTCGGGTGACCAAGACGATGATGAGATTGGCGTCGAATTATCCTCAGATTGGCGCGTGGTGAAGGGCAGAGGCGGTAGGTTTGTTAGTACTGGGTCGTCCAGTACTGGCAAACGATCTAGAGCGGAGGACGACACTACGTGGCTTGTTACAGAGCCTGTGGAGGGTGGGCCGGCGGATGATAGGGTCATACCGAGCTTCCTGGGCCACGTAGCGTCTCGTGTGTGGAATGGAGAGACGAGGGGTCTCTTGAAGTGTCAGAACCGATGGAATGTCTGTCATCGGCTGAGTTAGTGGCGAGCGGAGATGTCGGCCGAGATGAGGGCCCGGATCGAGGGGACTGGGTTATCACACCTGGCAGACATTATGTTCAGACATATTGACTTCCCCCTGATATCTGCATTCGTGGAAAGGTGGCAGCCGGATACGAACTCGTTCCACATGCCGTTCGGAGAGATGACGATCATGTTGCACGATGTATGGCATATTCTTCGGATTCCTGTAGACGGACAGCTCGTTTTCAATGAGGGACGGGATGGGCAGCTGCAGATGGCGGCCATGGAGGTTCTCGGGGTAAGCCGAGAGGAACTGATGTGTAGCCACTGGCAGGGCGGTGCGGTCCTCACGGAGTCGTTTTTTGAGCTTTGCCGTGAGCAAGTGGAGGACAACCAGGCGATAGCTTGGATGTGGTTACTTATTGGATCCACCTTGTTTGTCGACAAGAGTGGTAACCGTATTAGACCCTCCTGCGTGATGGAGGTGATGGACAACGGTGTCGATATGGTGCATGACTTCTCTTGGGGATCTACTGCCCTCGCCTTCCTATATCGTCAGCTCGGTATAGCTAGTCGCGGGGATTCTCAGGGCATCTGCGGATGCCTAACTCTCCTCCAGGCATGGATATACGAGTACTTTCCCTGCTTCCGACCTCATCGGGAGCGGATGGTTGTCGGGGACGACGAGGCTCCCCGTGCATCCGTATGGGGTGCCCTGGCTGAGGGCAAGGACGTGGTTCGACTGCACTCCTTACGTACACGCTTGGATCATCTGCGAGCGACAGAGGTACGTCATTTAGTTATCGGTGTTCATGATTTATTTCGTCGTTTGCTATGTTTTTTTACTTCACTGTAACTTTCAACATTTCTATGTAGGTGGTGTGGCTGCCGTACGGTTCTAACCCGGCAGTATCTGTACCGAGGACTGTATTCATGGGGTGGCTACAGTATCGGGATATTATCGAACCGTACATGCCTGGTCGTTGTTTACGACAAATCGGGTACGTACAGAGTATCCCGACCCCAATCTTTAGGCCAGTCAAAGCGATCAGGTCATGGAGCAGTCGTTCGTACAAGGTTGTCTTCCCCGAACGGATCTCATCTGATGCTTGGCGTATGTTCCCGGGATTTTACATTCTTAGTCTCCATGGGTTTCAGGCATCCACGTCAGATCCCACAGCATGTACGGATGACTACCTCGCATGGTACTACCATCACTCCCACCCTCGGCTGATACCTGACGCTGCAGCACCTGTGATTCCTCCACGATCCAACAGCGATTATGTAAGTGATTAACTAAAATATATATATTTTTACGTATTACATATCTCTGAACTCAGACTCATTGTTACTTTTTTTGCAGTGGGTGAATCGTATAGCCGTCGGACTTGAGTCTTACATTACTTCGCTTCCTCCGGAGCAAGCGGAAGGTCCTCGATCATTTATGGACGAGTTTATGAGAGATTGGCGGGCTGCCAAATGATGTATTGACCCTAGATGAATTTGTTATATATTTATATAAGAGTTTCATTGTTATTGTTATTTATTTGTGTTATTGTAATTTGTTGTTTGTTATTTACATTTTTTGTTTTATTGTAATTTGTTGTTTGTTATTTACATTTTTTGTTTTATTGTAATTTGTTGTTTGTTATTTACATTTTTTGTTTTATTGTAATTTGTTGTTTTATTTACCTCCAATAATCACGACCACTCTCCACATGCAAAATATAACAATCACACAAAAATGTGACAATGATATAAGTATAACAATCACGCAAAACATTCAATTACGTCGACCTCGCTAAACGATCCCAATGTGCTCTTCGCGTAACATACATTTGCTCCCAACCAGCGACACTATCAGAACGGTGGGTAAACCATGCTTCGCATATCGGAGGAACAGGGAAATCTAAGGCTAAATCCAGACGGATATAATGGGAATACGAATCACCTAAATGACACATGACAATTTCCCTACTTGGACGTGTAGCAATCGAAGGTGCTTGGAACGGTAGCACTGTGTAACAAGAATATAACCCCCTTCCGCTGCCGTATCCGAATAACATAATCGCTGCATTGAAGAGGTTGGCAATCGGGAACAAATCCTCAATTACTGTCATCCAGTGATCATAGTTACACGCACCTCCGTCCCACATAATACGGTGGTAACCAGCGTCGACCCCTTCAATGTATAGGGTTTCGTACAATGCTCGGTTAGCTAAGAGTTCGTTTGCAATGCAAACTCTCGCCACTCGCCATTGCTCTTGGTCTCCGAAAATGTAGTCCGCAATGACACGGAAACCGCAATTACCATCCCCAAGCACATCGAGATATCCTTCAATGAAAGGTACGATGATTCCCGGAATTTTGTTAACATGATAGAATTCAGTGATATCTATTGCGTGTCCAGCTGCAAGACAATATAATAGAAAGTCAATAATAGTACTTATCAAAAAGTAACAACATTATGTACATGTTAATAAATTATGGGTTTTCATACCAGTACTGTTTACGAAGTTACTCGATGAGGATGAGCTACGACCACGCCCGCGGCTCGAACTGGATGACCTAGGGCGACCACGACCCCTCTGGGAGTACTCCCATGAACTAGGATCACGTCTGGTAGAAGAACTCCCTCTCGGTCGACCTCTGACTGTCGTGTTCGCTTCCGGCTCGACGTAACTCGCTTCCTCAGGATGAAGCTGCTCATTCATAAGGACAGATATGTTGCGCACAACTACCCGGTCGCTTGCGTTAACCTCGTCGACCAGAGACTGAAAGTATCGATGGTCCTCAGATGGATGCTCAGTCATGTCAAGCGTAGCTATCTCCACTGCATCACTAATAACGAGTGTTCGCCAAAATTCGTGGACACTATTCAAGCTAATTGGCGTGCCCGTATCCGTGGCCGTTTTCAACTCACACGCACACGGGATCTGATGAGTGGATCTCAATACACAACCGCAACGATCAAATACTTGGTGACTCAATTCTCTCATCCTGTTCAGCTCAGCCCATAATATTTGTAAGCAGTAATGGGAAACATACCCGGTCAGATAGTTGAATGGGAAACCCGAGTACATCACAGTTCTTCGTCTTCTGCCCTCTTCAAGTGTGTACTTGATCTCAGTTATTTGTGACTCGATTGACTTGTTGACCTTGTTCCAAACATTATCCAAAGCTCCAGTTGAGGAGTTCAACCACTGTTTTAGCGCGGCATGTGCACTCTCCACCCTGCAAGTCGTAGTGTTGCCAAGGTGTAGCACCTTATTCGTCCACGCAGCCACAAACATCTCTTTGTATCTCAGCCAGGTCTCCTCTACATAGGATATCATGTGAGGGTAACTCCTCCAACTATCCTTCATCATACGCACTGCTCTATCGTAGGCAACTTCTGTGGAAGCTTCCATGATATTTTTCCACCTCCCGTTCTTGAACCTCTGCGCGACAAGCTTATCTTTTCCACAAAGTCTGTACACTTTGTCTTCAACGACTTTGTTAATGTGCCATGTACAGAGCAAATGGGCACTCTCGGGAAATATCTCTCTAATAGGTCTCATCAACCCTAGCTCACGATCGGTCACAATTGCTGTTGGGTGTACATCATTTCCAATAAGCATCCTCAACTTATCTAAGACCCACGCATAGCTTGCCTGAGTCTCATCCTTCATAATGGCATAAGCTATGAGGAAGTTCTTATTGCTTGGAGTCATCCCCACTATCTCAAGAAACGGCATCTTATACTTGTTTGTTTTGTACGTGGAATCTAAGCCAATCAACCAAGGAAAAGACCGAAGTAACTGAATTGATGTAGGGTGTGCCATGAACACGTGAGTTACCTCATTAGTAGCTGGGTCGGCTCTTGTCCAATGTACGTACTTATTCTCCACAGCTAAATGATGAAACTGACCAATGACATCTCTCTCTTCAAAATCAAGTTTCCTTATACGATCTCTGTGGTTGTACACATGCCGTCTAGTTGCATTGTCCTCGGGAAATTTTTCCTGAATAGCGGCCAAGATAGCACATGGCTTTGTTTGTGCCGAAGTCATGTCACGAACGAGTTTCTTTGACCCAGGACTAAGACCACTCATCTGACGATATCCCTCAGGATACACAGCAAAGTCATGGTTGTGCGTACCCCTAGTCCCAGGCAATGGGACAATCATCCAACTACTGGACCCATACACTTGCCGAGCTCTTAACTGGAACGTACATTTACAAGCCTTTGTTTTCGATTTCTTCCGAGCAGCAGTATCTAAGTCTCTTAATTCCCCTCTGTAGCGTTCACCTCGATTGCATTTTAACAATTTTACGCTTCCACTCTTCTTGTGTGACGAAATTATCAACTCAAACCCGATAGTAAGGGCAATTTGTTTTGCCCAATTAATTGCATCTGTATCACTATCAAATAACTCTTCAGTGACGAAATGCGTACTGTAATCAACACCATCACCACCGAACCGCTCCAAAGGAACCTAACGAAAACAACAAAAACAATGTTAGCTTAATCTTAAATTCAAACAATAAATAATAATAATAATAATAATAATAACAATAAATAATAATAATAACAATAACAATAAATAACAATAAATAATAATAATAATAATAATAATAATAATAATAATAATAATAATAATAATAATAATAATAATAATAAATAATAATAATTTTTTTTTTTTTTTGTGTCTGTCGTCGTCTGCTACAGGCGACTCCCCAAGGGTGAGTCGTCTGCTACAGGCGACGAAACCAAGTATGAGTCGTCCGCTACAGGCGACCACCCAAGGGTGAGTCGCCTGTAGCAGGCGACCACCCAAGGGTGAGTCGCCTGTAGCAGACGACTCACCCTTGGGAAGTCGAGATCGACAGACGACTCCCCTTTGGGTTGGTCGCCTGTAGCAGACGACTCACGCAAGGGTGAGTCGTAAATCGCAGACGACTGTGCAAAAAAAAAGCGTAAAAAAAAAAAAATTTTACCTCCGCCACCGTCGACGGCACTTCCTGGTCGCCGGCAGACATCCGCGGGTTGCTTGAGTGAATGTTGATGAAGGTTGGGTATGAGAGTGGGTGGTAGAGTGGGAGAGAAGTGGTGTGAGAGTTAGAGAGGGAGCAAGGGAGAGGATGAGTGAAAAATTAAAAAAGGGCAAAATTGGAATTTTGGGGGGCGGTACCTAGTAATAAAGGGGCGGCATTTAGTAACTCCCATTGTGAATTGGTAAATTGTAATCATGGGGGCTGTATCATTTCATTTCAGCATTTTCTCCGAAAATGAATCTTGTACGATAATCTTACATTATAATTATTGTTATGTGTCTATTTCTTTTCTCTCCCTTTTTTCACTTTATTATAAATACTTCCTGAAATTTGAAGTAGCAAAGACAATTCATCACTCTTCTCACATAAAAAAAAAAAGTTGTAATATACAATAATAATATCATTTTTCCCATTTTCTCTCACTTGTCCTTCCTTTGGCTCTCTTCCTTCCCAAGTCCCCAACCTTGAACCGTTTTCAAACAACCCACTTCTCTCAGTTTATACACCTTTCAATCTCCGCCACGTATCCCTCTTTTCTCTCTCTCCAAATCATTTCCTGGGAACATTTTAGCCCAACTTCTATTATTTTTTGATTGATCCCCCTTTTATTATTTAATTTGTCCCTGTCCTCTTCCATGTCCTGATAAACCCAGAAATAAACCCATTGGAGCAAAATCTGAATTCGATACTTCTTTCCTATTCTCGAAAATTACAAGTTCAGAAGTACAATAAGAAGTGCAGATACAGAAAAAGGCACTTGCTTTACTTTTCTGTTGTTAGCTTTGATTTTCTGGAGAAACATGGAACGTTACGAGATAGTCAAAGATATTGGGTCTGGTAATTTTGGGGTTGCTAAGCTTGTCAAGGATAAGTGGTCCAATGAGTTCCTTGCTGTCAAGTTCATTGAAAGGGGCCAGAAGGTTAGTTCCACCTAATCCCTTAAATCTTCAGGGTTTTAGGTCACTGAATTTTATTTTTTTAAAGCTAAAGTTTGCATTTTGATGATTAATTTGATCTGGGTTATTGATTTCTTTATCTGGGCATATGAGTTAGTGTTTGAATTAGTAAAGCTCAATCTCATATGCTCTGAATATTGCAGATTGACGAGCATGTGCAAAGGGAGATTATGAATCACAGCTCTTTGAAACATCCCAATATCATTAGGTTTAAAGAGGTATTTCAATCACGTTTTCTTTAGCAAATTATTTCACTTGTGCATCATTTAATTTTGCTCGCAATAATGACGTGTAAGATCCGCTATTGTGATGTTGACTTATTGTTCCATTTATAACACTACATAAAAGATATAGCTCTGAAATTGAAATGTGTTGAAGGATTTGAGCTCGAACTCGAACCTGTATTTCCTTATTAGTGTAATTGGAATTGGAACACAAGCTAGCCAGCAGGATCTTGACTGATGTTGTTGTTTTTGTTTGTTGTATGGAGCTTGATATGACGGATGGATATTGTTTGTGGATCCTGGGAATATTCTAGTTTTCTTACTAGTACTAGCTAATATGTGGATTATATATTTATATGCTACGAGTAATTTTTTTTCAAACAATTTGAGTGTATACTTGAATATTTCAAGTTGATCCACAACTACCAAGTCAAGAATAAACAAATTAAGAAAGGAGAGACTACAAGCAACTGTAGGACCTGTGAGGATGAAACTCAACTATGGCGGAGGATGGACCAAATCACCAACCAATAGTTGAACTTTATTCACTGTTAGGATGTACTATTATTATTGCAAATGAACCTTCTCTTTTTTATTTCAGTTTTCTTTTCTTGGGGGGGGGGAGTTGGGGTAGAAATCGAAACTTTCTCTATTAGTTCAATGATACGAGATGATTGTCGGGTATGGTAAGCAACAATGCAACATGACAGTGTCAGGGGGACCCAATTAGTCGAGGGCTCGACCAGTATTTGTTGCTCAGGGGAAGAGGGGAGGGTTGACGGAGAACTAGGCTTCAAAAGGAAGTCAGATGCATTTTTCATTCCCACCCCAACCCTCCTTGTATTAATGTCAATTTAATGTGGATTTACATTCTGCCTTAGACTCAGTCTAAGATGAGTGGGTGACTGTGGTGTCTCTACTCTACACATTTGCACTTGAAAATGCAGAATAAAAAAGTGAAGCTACTCCTCCTTAAGAGAGTTAGGACTTTGAATAAAGTGCCCACAGTAGAAATACCAGACTGTGGTAGTGAAATGTGTCCCCTGAACTCTTAGAAAGCCATATCTTAAATATTATATTGCCTAGTGGGAAACTTGGTGGTTCCTTTTCCTTTCTCAGGCTGGCTAAGTAAAAACTAGGAAATGAATTTGAGCTTAGAGGATTATGTGCCTAGTTCCTTCCTTGGATCAGTAAACTTAGAGGCTAATTTTTCTGAGCTTCACAAGATAACAACATGATAAGGCAATTATTATGATGTCTTCAGGTAGAGAATTTAGAAAGTAGAACACTGACTTATTAAAATGACTGGTTGCCAGACTCAGGAGTCAGGGCGTTGTAAGGATGTAAAATTCCAGTAGAGCCTGAAGAGGAAGCCAACAAATTGAGGAGCAACTTTTCAACAGGGGTGGACTTCATTAGGATTCGAGGGGGCTCGACCCCTCCTCTTGCTACCACTACTACTGTTGCTACTATATTTTTGTGTGAAAATACTTTTTCTGTAACATCTCTAAGATCCCTTGTCGGGCAGTTGAGGGGGTGGTTTCGTACACTTTGACCTACCATGTTACTAGTGGCACTCATTAAAGGTGTTGATACTGTTGTTGAGATATATGTAATGCCAAAATACAAACAAGATATGGTAAAAAGTTGGCTTATCTTAAGCATGACATCGAAGAGTGAAAGCTTAGCACCCGTACAATCTTTTTTCCCAAGTCCCTCCAATTGCTGCAGCTACATAAGAACTGTACACATGCATTTTCTGAATTGGATTATGTTTTAAGATTATTGACACTGTGTTGTGGACTTTCTCCTGCAGGTCCTGCTGACTCCTACACATCTTGCTATAGTCATGGAGTATGCTGCAGGTGGAGAACTCTTTGAACGGATATGTAATTCTGGTAGATTCAGGGAGGATGAGGTAAACAAATTTCCTTTTTTAGTGAAGCAGTTGATATGGAAATTATTGATGCATGTACATGTTTTTAGCAACAGAGTGCAACTCACCAACTTGAAATAGTAAACTAGAGAATTGAAATGGCCCTTTATATTTATCTTCTCCCCCTTATTTATACTCCTGCTGTTTCAGTGCAAATGTGTATGATCTTTTGCCCCCTCCCCTTCTTTCATTTCTCTTTTCTTTTGGTGGTGGGGGGGGGGAGGTGGACAGGGAAGGACATTGGTGTAGATGCCCCAGAAAATGTTGTGATTATGCCTATGCTAACTACCGTGCTTCAGTGTTTTGATCTCTTGAGTCGTTGAGTACTGGTTAAAAATGTACAGTGAGTGCCTGGCTGTTTGCTTCTATTCATAGTGCAAGATATATTCAATCTTAATTATGAACTTAACATGCTAGAGATAAATTATGTCGCCTTGACTCATCAAGTTGATGCTTTCTTAGTGCTAACACCAATGACTTATGCACATGTGCACTCAGTCACTCACCCTCCTATATGGAGCCTGTCTCCTGTGTGGTTAAATCTGTGCTAAGCCGTACCATGCCAAGCACATTGTCATGCACATATGCTTTGAGTATGCAGTTTTATTCACTTTAATTCAGTTGCAGACTACTACACTTTACTGTACCTCTCATCGTATTATTTCTTGTCCGATAAGGAAAGAAACACAAGTGATGATAACTAACATTCTCCTTTCTTTCTTTTTCGATAAATATAACTAACAATCTCCTTTTATTTTTCTTTTGTATCAGGCAAGGTTTTTCTTCCAACATCTTATATCAGGAGTTAGTTACTGTCACTCAATGGTATCACAATCTTTCTTTGATCTTTGAATTAGTAACACTTTTCTTCAATCTGTTCCCTTTTCACATGAAACATCAGAAGTGATTATGCTGAAGATATTTCATTCTTTCAGGAAATATGTCACAGAGATCTCAAGCTAGAAAACACACTCTTAGATGGAAGTGCTGCTCCACGCGTGAAAATATGCGATTTTGGGTACTCCAAGGTGAATGATACAACATTGTTATGATTTAATCCCCCCGCCCCCCCAATCTCTTTCCCAGCCTCTTTGGTATAACTTCTTCAAGGGTAACTGAGCAACTCTATATTATAATTGACAAATAAAATGCCCTTAAAGCAATGTCAATCAAAAGAATGATTAAGTCATCATAAATTAGTATTTTCTTTGCCATGCTCCTTGAATTTCTTAACTACCTGGAGGTTACCTGACTACTATTTGTTACCTGGGCCCTGGTTGCAGTCATCAGTGTTACATTCTCAACCCAAATCTGCAGTTGGAACACCAGCATATATAGCACCTGAAGTGTTGTCCAGGAGAGAGTATGATGGGAAGGTAATGTGGATTATGCGATGTCTTTTGTTTTGTTGACCAATTAACTAGTGCTTTCCAGGGCTTAACCTAATTCTTTCTAATTGTAGATTGCAGATGTGTGGTCTTGTGGTGTTACCTTATATGTGATGCTGTTTGGAGCATATCCCTTTGAAGATCCAGATGACCCAAAAAACTTCAGAAAAACTCTTATTGTAAGTTACAACAACATAACTGTTCGTCTTGTTGCAGTCTATAATTGTCTTTTAAGCCATTTAGTCCAGATATTTAGTTCTAAGCGGTCAATTTAATATTACTACAAAATTTGACAGCGGATACTTGGTGTGCAATACTCAATCCCAGACAACATTCCAGTTTCCATGGAACGCAGACATCTGTTATCCCGGATTTTTGTGGCCAACCCTGAAAAGGTACTCATTAATGTGACCACCTATTCTATGCATCATCTAATCTGGTCAGCTACCTCTATAAAATGTGTGTGTTTTTCTTTTTTCTTAGCCTGTTTTTTGAGGAGGTCA
Source organism: Tetragonia tetragonoides (assembly GCA_038025085.1). Classification (NCBI taxonomy): domain Eukaryota; kingdom Viridiplantae; phylum Streptophyta; class Magnoliopsida; order Caryophyllales; family Aizoaceae; genus Tetragonia; species Tetragonia tetragonoides. Next base: position 4,425,568 of record CM076140.1, read on the forward strand.
TTAATTGGCTGGCCTTGCCTGTTTATTACTACTACCTGAGATATTTTATGGGTCTATCCCATAGATGGTCATGCTATGGGTTTCAGCCAATGAGGTTGTGCTGGAGTGAAATTTATCTCATGTTTTCAGTTTTAATAGTGAAATGTGATTATTCATTTTTGTTCTTCAAAAGAATTCCTTGATTATTCATTTTTGTTCTTCGACTCTTTTTCCTTTCTCCTTGAAGCTATGTACAATTATTTGTTGAACCTGGTTTCTGGGCCTGCATTGGTGGTTTTGCAATTATGCTTATATCTTGTACTTGAACGTTGCTACCCCTCTCGTTATAGCAGCTAATGTAGTTCACTTGATATGAACATTTGGGTCTTCAAACAGAGAATAACAATTCCAGAGATAAAAAACCATCCATGGTTTTTGAAGAACTTGCCAATGGAACTCATGGAAGGTGGAAGCTGGCAGAGTAATGACATGAATAATCCATCCCAAAGCATTGAGGAGATATTGTCTATAATTCAAGAGGCAAGACAGCCTGCTGAACTGCCTAATACAGGCGGGCTTAATATTGCTGGTAGCTTCAATTTTGACGACTTGGATGCTGATGTGGATCTTGATGTGGATATGGATGATTTAGGAAGTAGTGGTGAATTCGTAAGCCCCTTGTGAGTATTAGTTGATCAAAATTGTAGTTTTGCAATATGTATCATATGATCATAAACTATTTTGTCTACATGAGCATCTGTCCTGTACAGAGATGTCTTTGTATCAAGTATGAACGTATGATGCAATTATTCCCAGATCAATACAACTACCATTTACGTTGTGCTACTACCATTTTAGCAATCAGTTGCTCTTTCATATAAGCTACTGGTGTTGGATGTTTCATATTGGCATCTGCTGTATGGTTGTAAAGTTGTATTCAGGACTCGGGAGTATCAAGAATTCATTAGAGGTAAGCATTGGGAGAAGTTGCGAAGGAAATGCACCCTTGTGGCAGTTATCACTGAAATTTGGCAAAAGAGAAATTGCAGAATATGCAGAGGGCACCACAAAACTGTTTTGAGGATTGACAATTTGCTGGGCATATACCAGATTTTCCCCGTCTTTTTCCTTGGATTTGTGGTTTTCCTTTGTGATTCTCCTGCTTCTTAGATGACATACAATACTGTTATGTTTTGTAATTCATGGGATGTTACTCTGATATAGGAGTATTAGCTAATTTGAGGGTACCATATTAGTATATCTTTGGATGGTGAACTAAGAAGATTACCATATTCGGATATTCCCCCACCCCCAGAAAAGGACAAAAGGTCTCTTTATGAGATCGCCCCGACATGAGACCACCTCTTTTGTTAAACATGACTTCATGCTTGCTTGAGGCGTCTCACGGTGAGGCCGCCTCATATGGATTTTTGTGGAAAAATGAAAAAAGAACATCAAGTTGTTGACTTTGATACATAAGGAGTTTTTGCAAATAAAAAACAAAAAAATTGGCTAGAATAAATATTCATTTGTGTAAACTTAGAGATAATTATGCTAAGCTCAATTTTGATGACTCCAAAAATAATAATACTAATGTATTTGTTTGTTGATTTTTAGATCGTAATAGTGAGGATGATATGATTATTTTGGGGGGAAGATAATGTGGAGAAAGCTCTACTATGCTAGCAAACTATATTAGCTTAAGAAAAAGTGTTTCTTCGGTTAGAAATCATGGTATTACCAAATTTAACTATTGAAGGAGAAAATGTAACAATTATTAAAACATTAAGTAGCAAATGACACCAGGTTAAAAAGAAATAAAAATAGTAGCAAATAATATATTTCATAGAAAATAGAAAATATAAATTTTTTTGGTGTGGCAAATAGAAAATATAATGATAAATACTCCCTATACTTCTTGTTCTTGGCCAATTTTATTGCGGGTACGATCACTCTTGTTCAACTTTACTCATATGGTCGACACACCTTTTAGGATGATTTTTCTTTTTTTTTTTTTTTTTTTGAAGGAAATAGGATGATCTTTTCTAATGCTTGCGTTCTTGCCTTTAAAGTAAAATACTGTATACAGTAATAAAAAGTGTCTAAGCTGATTCGAACGTGAAATGGAGGGCGTGTGGATATGCTTGTTCGGGGCCCGCCCACCCAAAAACCACTCTAAGTGAATTGGGCCTCGAGCCTGGCCCAAATACAGAAAGACCTAAAAGGATCTTTTTACTTGTAACAATAAATAGGCGAGGGAGAGTGAATTTCCTTGTGAAAAACCCTAGTTCTAGATCACAAGGAGCGCAGTTTGCCCTTCAGTTCTCTCATTCCCTTGAGCCAGCCGCTCTCACTCTCCTTCGTCCACCATGAAGGTCTGTTAAATTTTCTCTCTCTAATTCTTGAATGTTTTCGTCGTCTTCAATGGTTAAACATTCGGTTTATTGTTTTGATTAATTCAATCTTTTTCTCTTTTTATTTAAATGTTTGCAGTTCAACATCGCCAACCCTACTACAGGGTGCCAGAAGAAGCTTGAGATCGACGATGACCAGAAACTGTGAGTTTTTTCAGTTTTTTAATACCCCCAATTTTTATTTTCGTGATTATTTGAGTTTCATATCATGTGTTGTTGATTGTGCCTTAATTTCGCTCCATCTTATAAAGCTTTGAAATGGGTTTTGGATCTATCCATTTGCTTTTGTTTTTCAAAAGTATTTCATTGTGATTCAGGATATTTTTTCCCGCATATTATACGTTCCTAGCTTACCAGGAATGTCTACAATTTGTTGTTTAATAGCTACGTTTTAAAGACGGTTGATGTGTTTTATATGTACATTTCTGCTCTCCTTTTTTTGAGTCCATGATTGTATTTTTACTTGAATGTCTATTATCTCTGTCTTTTAGGGTTTATTGATTATCAGTCATGTTAAATGTGGGAATGTATAAGGGTATAAAAAGCATCGTTTTTTTAATAGCCTAGTTGGTTAGAATGTGGTGTTGGTTGATCTTAGTGAAGTTGTAACTGCACTAATATGTTGATGCAAAGGCAATTAGTATACGTCTCTGTTGTGCTTGCTTTTCAAGCTTATAGCACACTAGTCCTTTACGTTGCCAATATATGACGCGAGATAACCAATGCTTGCATCTTAGCTGTTATACCATTGGCTTGGTGCACTCAGGTGCTCGTATATGTTATTGCAACCTTGCATTTTTCTTTGGGCTGTTGCATTTGACTGGCATTAAACTCTAGTCTGTTATCTCATGTTTAGGCAACACTTTTATACATAATAGTTAAAGTCAATGTTTCAGTAAGCATTGAGGTGTTCATCTGTGGTAATTGTGGACATTTGTAGATGGATTTTTTAGGTTATTCTTGTGTTCTTCTGCCTCCATTTTGGTTCAGGATTATTCTTATGCTATTTGTTATGTTGCTGAACAGACGAGCTTTCTATGACAAGAGGATCTCGCAGGAAGTTGCCGGAGATGCCCTTGGGGAGGTATAAGTACTTCTTGCTGTATTTTTTAATTCATTGCTTAAATATAATATTGAAGTTGAAAGAAAGCTCAATTATTTCTTCTTTATGCAGGAATTTAAGGGGTATGTCTTCAAGATCATGGGTGGATGTGACAAGCAGGGTTTCCCAATGAAACAAGGTGTTTTGACCCCTGGCAGAGTCCGTCTGTTGCTCTACAGAGGTTGGTAACCTCTACTCATTGATATTTATTCTATTGGGGCTCATTTCTCAATTTTCTTTGGCTCATTGTATCCGTTGAATCTAAAACGAGAAACCTTAAACCTCTACGATTTGCTGTTGTTTTGGGGCTAATTTATCACATGTCCAGTATCTCTCTTTCATGAATTCTACTGAATTAATGTGACACTGACCTTTATATTTATGGGCAGGTACCAGCTGCTTCAGAGGTCATGGAAGGCGTAATGGTGAGCGCCGTAGGAAGTCTGTCCGAGGTTGCATTGTCAGCCAAGACTTGTCTGTTTTGAACTTAGTTATTGTCAAGAAGGGTGACAATGATCTTCCTGGGCTCACTGACACCGAAAAGCCAAGGATGAGGGGTCCCAAGAGGGCTTCTAAGATCCGCAAGCTTTTTAACCTCTCCAAGGAGGATGACGTTCGCAAGTATGTCAACACATACCGAAGGGAATTCACCACCAAGGCTGGTATGTGAACTGTGATCTTTAATGTGGGACATGCCTTGAGCTCTTCAATAGTTCTACTGTCTTAGTGTCTTCTGTTGGTTTCTCACATTTTGTTGTTGATTTATTTCTACAGGGAAAAAGGTGAGCAAGGCACCAAAGATCCAAAGGTTGGTCACTCCATTGACCCTTCAAAGGAAGCGCAGAAGAATTGCACTGAAGAAGAAGAAGATTGCCAAGTCCAAGGCCGATGCTGCTGACTATCAGAAGCTCCTTGCTTCAAGGTTGAAGGAGCAGAGGGAGAGGCGTAGTGAGAGTTTGGCCAAGAGGAGGTCTAAGCTCTCCACTGCTTCCAAGCAAGCATCAGAGGCTGCTTAAGGTTGATGCTGTCTCATGATTTTGCGGAAGTCATTCAAGTTGTTTAAGAGTTTTGTACTTGCTGTTGTGAGATGATTTGATGTCATTTTGTGGCTTGTTGATGAGGTGGAGACAGTTCTAGACTTCTAGTACCTTTTTGAGTAGGATACATTATTAAAAGTCGTTTTTATTGTTTCCCTAATACTGGTTGCTTGGTTTCAATTAAATATTTTCTCGAACAATATGCTGATGCTATTCTCTTATTATTAGAGTAAGATTTCTGAATTATAAAAGCAAGAATTTGTTTATTTTCCAATTACTGAAAAACAAGATTTTCGTAAAGATGGTTTTTGCCAAGATTTTTTTGAAGCTAGTGTAAGCCAGGCAGATCAAACATGGTTTTTTTGAGGCAGAAAGATGAATGCTTATCTAGTACTAAATTAACCTACTGTGCAAATTACATTGCAAAACCTGCCTAAAGATGTCACTCAAGCCATTGAAGAATACTGAGAGTTGAACTTGATCAAATTTTGGATTGTTTTCTTGCGAAGTATGGTTGGTGGTGTGTTGGCTATGTTATGGTTGGTGGTGTGTTTGGGGAATTGGAGCTGCTGGTGCAGGATGTTCCTGCTCAGGCTTAGCACAGCCCTTCATCGGGACAGGGTCCTGGATCTGGTTTCAACTATTGTAAAAAGCGCCACCGTTGAGTATTATGGTGCTTGATTTAAAGTTGACGTTAATAAAAACTTCTGCTTAAATATGACTGAATAAGCAAGTGTAACTGATTCAGTGAAGTTAGTTAATCTTGATCCTATTCGGGAGTCACTAATCAACTGTAGTTGATCCTACTACTGTTTAAATTGTATGACTGAATAAGCAAGTGAATCATTATATCAACTGTAGTTAAAAGTCTATTTGTCAAACAAAAAGTCTATCGTACTGCAAATAAAGGAAATGTTGAGCATTATAAATACTTTTGTTTAGTTTTCTACTTAATGCAAATTTCGCTGCAACTGGCAAAATTTGACCTCTTAAAAACAATTATACCGAGACATTATATCACCTGGATGACTTTGTCCTCTGCAGGTGTTTGAATGTGAAGTAATGGTGAAGTCTGTTTTTGAAGCTAGTGAAGTTATGGAGTAGTAGTTGCACAACTTTCAGCTATAGTATTCAGCAACATTGCCTTTACAGTGCACACAATTATTCCACAGTGGCTAGTTTAGTTACACTGACAAGAATAAGGCCCTATCCATGCAATTCAAATCCATTGAACTAGGTGGGCAAGGTGGCTCGCGGCTTCAACAAAAACTTTATTGAACAAATAATAGAGTTACAACAAGTGTATTGAAGTATTACAGGAGGTATACAAACAAATACTTCATAACCAATTGATGAAAGTACTAACCACGATACTGACAATCAACAAGTTCTCAGAACCGGTAATCCAACATAAATTGAAATGTGATTAAGATGACTCCATATAGTCATTGAGGATGCCCCAAACTTTGTCCTCAACTTCTTCCCAAGATTTGGCGATCTTCAAGTCCTCCCATATGCTGAAAATAGCACCCAATACATTTTCCTCATGCAAGATACAATAACACCTGTCATCGTACGTTCAGAAACACACCATTTCAGCTTAAGAATATAAATGCTAAAATCCATAAAAGCTACTGTAATGCCAACTTATCCTAATAAAAACATAGGTGAACAACTTTTCATAGATGTCCATATTTAGTTCAGGATAAAGAAGAAGTAAAGCATGCTTTAAGCATTCGATTCCTGTATGAGTAGCATAAGATGTATGAGCCCCCCCCCCCCCCCCCCCCAAAAAAAAAAAAAAAAAGAAAAAGAAAAACAAACAAAAGAGAAAGGAAAAACTTACATGGCACGGTAAGAAGCCCGCCTAAACTTCGTGAACTTGTCTGTCAAATTATGTTTCGTGTCCTTTTTCAGCAAGGGCAGCTTATAAGTTGACAATAGCTGTTTAAGTAAGCGTGCATCTCCCTTAAAGATATCTAGATGAATAGGTATCAAGTCAAGAATAGGATCACCTGAAGACAGAACAATCAGATACCAATACCATGAAAGCAAGCACAGAATGCGGACATCAACTCATTGATTAAAGGCACTCACCAATAGATAGATCACTTAAGTCAAGGATGTAAGAAGGCTTCCACAACCGGGCGTTTCCATTCTGCAAGCTACCCTTACCAGATGCATGGTTTGCACCGCCAAGGGCAGAGGTGCTATCCAAAGACTCCATGTAAATGTTGTCATCCATTATGTCTGAATGTATCCAGGAGCAAGTTGCTCCCTGGAAGGTATTGCACAAAATGACGAGTAAAGGGTCAATGCCAAACAAATTTCCTCTTTGAAGCCAGTATATAATTGCAATGTAAGGGTTATCAAAGTACCTCAAATACAGAAAGCAATTTTTCGACATCATCTGGGAGATATTCATCTACTTTGTCAATGAGGTTAATCGGGATAGGGTTCCCCCTGGAAACAGCAAGCTCCTTTAGTCAGAAACAGTTGGATTAACAATACAATAATATGAGATATACTTTACTATTCTTAATTAATTGAGTGCAAGGCCACATAACTCTTGGCCTTCCCAGATCCCACTAACGGCAAGATCACATCGATGGATGTTGAAATGATGTGAAAACGTAGAACATTTCCCTTTCATTAGACCCAAGATCCAAATATTCACACAAGTACATGGAAGAACAAACAATGACGTGCTTTTAGGCATTATAGCCATAAAGGATGTGATCACAAACCAATAGTTGCAAACTGCATCTGAGGCAGATAGTAATTTTTATGCTAATTTAGTTTCACGTTAATAGTAGAGACCATACAAACAAGCAGAATTTCTTAATCAACTAGCAAAATTTTGTTCCCTTATTATCCAAAATCCCTCCTGGCAGCGCCCATGTCAAGAGCCCATGTCCGAGATCCTTGTCCCAGTGCCCATGTCCCATGTGACAAGGGTGAAATTGGTTCGGGGGTCCGGATGACCATTCCGGCCAACGGGGGTCCTCTTGGGTCACGTAGACCCCACGGTGAAGTTTGGGCGAAAACCACAATCGAGCCCAGTGAAGCCGGAAAATGAAGGCTATAATCCACGGTTTTTGGGGCTTCCAGAAGGCCCGCAACGAAGGTTGATTTTTTTCGCACCACATCGCACGGGAAATCCCTAAGGGACATGGGAGGCCCTCGGGGTTAGCTGTCGACAGCGCTTTTTTCCAGTGGCGGAACCAGGGGGCTGGTGTAGGCCATGGCCTCCCCCATGGTTTGTGAATGCAATAAATATTACAAATACATTTGTTATACACAAAGCGCAATTTGGCGTGCTGGCTTTGCTTTTCCACTTAGATCATGCGCTGACCCTTGCCTAGGTTTTGTGTTCGATTGTGCTGGCCAACAATTTTTATTATTTTTGTTCCTTTTATTGGGTTTTTATCTTTATTTGTCTTTTCCATAGTGCGTTTCTTTTAATCTTTATTGGTTTGGTTTCATTGTTTTCACTGTTGATTTACTAGAATAGTTTAGCTTTGATGTCTAAATTTTTTTCCACTTTCTTTTTACTTTTATTTTTTGTCCATACCTTGTGTCCATAACATTTGTTTGGGATCACATCTGATTAGTACTAGTGTGGTTGAATTTATAGTTCAATTGATGACTATGTCATGTTCTTTTTCCATTGAAAAAATATTTAGATCGCATGAATAACTAACGATTTTGTAATTGAGTGAGGTGTTATTTAAATTCCTTTTACTAAAATTGAGAACTTTATTTTGAGTAAACGTAATACATTTATTTTCGCCCCCCCAAAGAAATAATCCTGGCTCCGCCACTGCTTTTTCCGGGACACACACTATAAACGCCGGGATGCAGAAAGCAAGGGTGAAATCAGAGTATCGGTAGCCGGATGACCTTCCCGGGGCACTGGGGTTCCTCTTGGGTCACGATAGAACCCTAGAAGAAGCTTCGGCAAAAATCACATCCGAGCGTAGGGAAACCGAAAAATGAAGGCTATTATCCACGGTTTTTGTGCTTCCGGGATGCATGGAACCATGGTTAATATTTTTGCACCGCATCGCATAGGACACCCCTAGGAGACATGGGAAGCCCCCGGGGTAGGTTGTGTTTCCCTATTAGGCTTAGACGACTGTTCTACGGGACACCCACTATAAGGGTCGGGACACCGGAAACATGGGCGAAATAGGAGTTCGGGTACTCAGACGACCTTCCCGGGGCACCGGAGTTCCTCTTGAGTCACGATAGACTCCCTACAGAAGTTTGGACGAAAATCACAACCGGATCTGGGAAGTTGAAAAATGCAGCCTATAATCCAAGATTTTTAGGCTTCAAAGAGGTGTGAAACAAAGGTTGATATTTTCGTACCACATAGCACGTGACACCCCTAGGGGACTTGGGGTCGGTTGTCGGAGGCTCTAATAGCCTTTTTACGGGACACGCACTATAAAGGTCGGAGCACGAAAAGCATGGGTGAGATCGGTGTTGTGGCACTCAAGATCACCTTCCTGGAGCATCGGGGATCCTGTTGGATCACGATAGACCACCTGGCGAAGTTTGGGCGAAGATCACAATCGGGCCCCGGAAAGTCGAAAAACGAACGCTATAATCCACGAATTTTAGTCTTCTGGGAGACCCCTGAATAAAAGTTGATATTTTCGTCCCACATAGCACGCGACACCCCAAGGGGACTTGGGAGGCCCCCCGCGTCGGTTGTGGGATCCCTGTTAGGCTCTAATTACCTTTTTACAGGGTACACACTTTAAAGGTCGGGGCACAGAAAACATGGGTTAGATCGGTGTTCTGGCACTCAAGATGACCTTCCCAGAGTATCGGGGATTCTCTTGGGTCACGATAGACCCCCTGGAGAAGTTTGGGCGAAGATCACAACCAGGCCCCCGAGAAGTCGAAAAATAAAGGCTATAGTCCACGATTTTTAGGCTTCCCGAAGGCCCATGAACGAAAGTTGATATTTTCGTACCACATAGCACAACACACCCCTAGGGAACTTGGGAGGCCCACATGGTCGGTTGTCGGATCCCTGTTAGGCTCTGATAGCCTTTTTACCACACGCACTAAAAAGGTCAAGGCACGGAAAACATGGGTGAGATCGGTGTTCAGGCACTCATGATGACCTTCCCGGAGCATCGGGAGTCCTCTTGGGTCACGATAGACCCCGTGGAGAAGTTTTGGCGAAGATCACAACCTGGCCTGGACAGTTGAAAAATGAAGACTTTAATCCACGACTTTTTAGGCTTCCGGGAGGCCTAAAATGAACATCGATATTTTCGTACCACAAAGCATGCGACACCCCTAGAGGACTTGGGAGGCCCCTTGGTCGGTTGTCAGACTCCCTGTTAGGCCTTTTTACAGGACATGCACTAGAAAGGCCGGGACACAGAAAGCATGGGTGAGAACAGTGTTCTGGCACTCAGGATGACCTTCCCAGAGCATCGGGGGTCCTCTTGGGTCACGATAAACCCCCAAAAGAAGTTTGGGGGAAGATCACAATCGGGCCCCGGGAAGTCGAAAAATGAAAGCTATAATCCACGATTTTTAGGCTTCCGGGAGGCCCCTGAACGAAGGTTAATATTTTCGTACCACATAGCACAACACACCCCTAGGGAACTTGGGAGGCCCACATGGTCGGTTGTCGGATCCCTGTTAGGCTTTGATAGCCTTTTTACTGCACACGCACTGAAAAGGTCAAGGCACGGAAAACATGGGTGAGATCGGTGTTCTGGCACTCATGATGACTTCACAGAGGATCGGGGGTGATGACTTCACAGAGGATCGGGGGTGCTCCTGGGTCAACGATTTGTAGTCTTCCGGAAGGCTCATGAACGAAGGTTAATATTTTCGTACCAAATAGCACAATACATGCCTAGGGGACTTGGGAGGCACCCCGGGTCGGTTGTCGGATCCCTATTAGGCTTTGATAGCCTTTTTACATGATACAAACTACAAAGATCAGGGCACGGAAAGCATGGGTGAGATTGGTGTTCTGGCTCTTAGGATGACATTCTTGGAGCATCAGGGGTCCTCTTGGGTCACAATAGACCCCCTAGAAAAGTTTGGGCGAGAATAAAAACTGGGCCCCGGGAAGTCAAAAAATGAAGGCTATAATTCACGATAGACCCCGTGGAGAAGTTTTGGCGAAGATCACAATCTGGCCCGGACAGTCGAAAAATGAAGGCTTATCCACGACTTTTTAAGCTTCCCGAAGGCCTAAGATGAACGTCGATATTTTCGTACCACAAAGCATGTGACACCCCTAGAGGACTTGGGAGGCCCCTTGGTCGGTTGTCGAACTCCCTGTTAGGCCTTTTTACAGGACACGCACTAGAAAGGTCGGGGCACAGAAAGCATGGGTGAGAACGGTGTTCTGGCACTCAAGATGACCTTCCCAGAGCATCGGGGGTCCTCTTGGGTCACGATAAACCCCCCAAAGAAGTTTGGGGGAAGATCACAATCGGGCCCCGAGAAGTCGAAAAATGAAAGCTATTATAATCCACGATTTTTAAGCTTCCGAGAGGCCCCTAATGAAGGTTAATATTTTTGTACCACATAACACAACACACCCCTAGGGAACTTGGGAGGCCCACATGGTCGGTTGTCGGATCCGTTTGCGCAAAGATCACAACCGGGCCACGGGAAGTCGAAAAATGAGGGCTATATAATCAACGATTTGTAGTCTTCCGGGAGGGTCATGAACGAAAGTTAATATTTTCGTACCAAATAGCACAATACATGCCTAGGGGACTTAGGAGGCCCCCAGGGTCGGTTGTCGGATCCCTATTAGGCTTTGATAGCCTTTTTACAGGATACAAACTACAAATATCGGGGCACGGAAAGCATGGGTGAGATCGGTGTTCTGGCTCTCAGGATGACATTCTTGGAGCATCGGGGATCCTCTTGGGTCACAATAGACCCCCTAGAAAAGTTTGGGCGAAAATAAAAACTGGCCCGGGAAAGTTAAAAAATGAAGGCTATAATCCACGATTTTTGGGCCTCTGGGAGGCCCCTAAACGAAGGTTGATATTTTCGTACCACATCGAACGCGACACCCCTGGGGGACTTGGGAGGCCCCGGGGAAGGTTGTCGGATCCCTTTTCGGCTCTGATAGCCTTTTTACAGAACACGCACTTTAAAGGTCGGAGCACAGAAAGCATGGTTGAGATCGGTGTTCTGACACTAAGGATGACCTTCCTGGAGCATCGGGAGTCCTCTTGGGTCACGATAGACACCCTGGAGAAGTTTGGACAAAGATCACAACCGGGCCCCGGGAAGTCGAAAAATGAAGGCTTAATCCAGGAATTTTAAGCTTCCGGAGGCGCCTGAACGAAGGTACATATTTTTGTAGAACATAGCACGCGACACCCCTAGGGGACTTGGGAGGACCCCCGGGTCGGTTGACGGATGGCTATTAGGATCAGATGGTCCTTTTGCAGGACACGCACTACAAAGGTCGGGGCACAAAAAACATGGGTGAGATCGATGTTGCCTGAGGATGACATTCTTGGAGCATAGGTAGGGATGGCAATAAATCGGATTCCGGGAGGGGGGTCCTCTTGGATCAAGATAGACGCCCCGGAGAAGTTTGACCAACGATCACAACCAAGCCCAAGAAGTCAAATAAAGAAGGCTATAATCCACGATTTTTAGCCTTCCGGGATGCCCCTCAACGAAGGTTGATATTTTCGTACCACATAGCACGCGACACCCCTAGGGGACTTGGGAGAACCCCGGGGTCGGTTGTCGGATCCCTGTTAGGTTCCGATAGCCTCTTTATAGAACAGGCACTATAAAGGTCGGGGCATGGAAAGCATCTGGAGCATTAGGGGTCCTCTTGGGTAACGACAAACCTCCTTGGAGAAGTTTGGGTGAAGAACAGAACCAGGGCTCGGGCAGTCAAAAAATGAAGGCTAATCCATGATTTTTAGGCTTCTGAGAGGCCTAAAACGAAGGTTGATATTTTCGTACCACAAAGCACGCGACACCCCTAGGGGGCTTGGGAGGCCCTCGGGTGGGTTGTCGAAACCCTGTTAGGCTTTGATAGCCTTGTTACTAGACATGCACTATGGAGGTTGGGGCACGGAAAGCATGGGTAAGATCGGTGTTCTGGCACTCAGGATGACCTTCCTGGAGCATCGAAGGTCCTATTGGGTCACGATAGACCCCTTGGAGAAGTTTAGGCGAAGATCACAATTGAGCCATGGGATGTCGAAAAATGAAAGCTATAATCCACGATTTTTAGGCTTCTGGGAGGCCTCTGAATGAAGGGATATTTTCGTACCACATAGCACGAGACACCCCTAGGGGACTTGGGAAGCCCTCGGGGTCGGTAGTCGGATCCCTGTTAGGCTATCATTGCCTTTACAAGATACGCACTATAAAGGTCGGGGCATGGAAAGCATGGTTGAGATCGGTGTTCTGGCAGTCACGATGACCTTTCTAGAGCATCCGGGGTCCTTTTGGGTCAAGATAGACCCCCTGGAGAAGATTGGGCGAAGATCACAACCGGACCCCAAGAAGTCGAGAAATGAAGGCTATAATCCACGATTTTTAAGCTTTCGGGAGGTCCTGAACGAAGGTATATATTTTCGTACCAAACATACACAACACACCGCTAGGGAACTTTGGAGGCCCTTGGGGTCGGTTGTCGGATCCCTGTTAGACTCTGATAGCCTTTTAACAGGACACGCACTATAAAGGTCGAGGAGCGGAAAGCATGGGTGAGATCGGTGTTCTGGCAGTTAGGATGACCTTCCTGGAGCATTGGAGGTCCTCTTGGGTCACGATATACCTGATGAAGTTTGGGCGAAGATCACAACTGGGCTACGAGATGTCGAAAAATGAAGGCTATCCACGATTTTTAGGCTTCTGGGAGGCCCCTCACTGAAGGTTGATATTTTCATACCAGATAGCATGCTATACCCCTAGGGGACTTGCGAAGCCCCAGGGGTCGGTTGTCGGTATCCTTGTCGGTTCCCTGTTAGGCAATAATTGCCTGCTTACACTATACGCACTATAAAGGTCGAGGCACGGAAAGCATGGTTGAGATCGGTGTTCTGGTACTCACAATGACCTTCCCGGAGCATCGCGGATCCTCTTGGGTCACGATAGACCTCATGGAGAAGTTTGGGCGTAGATCACAACTGGGCCCCGGGAAGTCGAAAAATGAAGGCTATAATCCACGATTTTTATGTTTCCGGGAGCCCTGAACGAAGGTTGATATTTTCATATCACACATAGCACAACACATCCCTAGGGAACTTGGGAGGTTGTCCATGTTAGGCTATCATTGCCTCTTTACAAGACACACACTATAAAGGTTGGGACACGGAAAGCATGGTTGAGATCGGTGTTCTGGCACTCACGATGACCTTTCCGGAGCATCCCGGGTACTTTAGGGTCACGATAGACCCCCTGGGGAAGTTTGGGCGAAGATCACAACCGGACCCAGGAAGCCGAAAAATGAAGGCTATAATCCACGATTTTTAAGATTCTGAGAGGCCTTGAACGAAGGTAGATATTTTCGTACCACACATACACAACACACCGCTAGGGAACTCGGGAGGCGCCTGGGTCGGTTGTCGGATCTCTGTTAGACTCTGCTAGCCTTTCAACAGGACAAGCACTATAAAGGTGGACCAGCGGAAAGCATGGGTGAGATCGGTGTTCTGGCACTGAGGATGACCACCCCGGAGCATCGGGGGTGTTCTTAGGTCACGATTGACCCCACGGAGAAGTATGGGCGAAGATCACAACCGGGCTCCAGGTTGTCGAAAAAGAAAGGTTATAACACGTGATTTTTAGGCTTCCGAGGGGCCTAAAACAAAGGTTGATATTTTCGTACCAGATAGCACGCGACACCCCTAGGGGACTTGGGAGGCCCCTTGGTCGGTTGTCGGACCCCTACCCTATTAGGCTCTGATAGCCTATTCACAGGACACGCACTATTAAAGGTCGGGGAGGGAAAGCATAGTTGAGATCCGTGTTCGGGCACTCAGGATGACCTTCCTGGAGCATTAGGGGTCCTCTACGGTCACGATGGACCCCCTGGAGAAGTTTGGGCAAAGATCGCAGCCGGGCAACGGGGTCAAAAAATAAGGGCTATAATCCACGATTTTTAGGCTTCTGGGAGGCCCCTGAATGAAGGTTGATATTTTCGTACCACATAGCACGTGACACCCCTTTGGGACTTGGGAAGCCCCCGGGGTCGGTTGTCGGATCCCTGTTAGGCTATAATTGCCTATATACAGGATACGCACTATCCGGTTGAGATCGGTCACGATGACCTTCCCGGAGTATCCTCTTGGGTCACGATGGACCTCCTGGAGAAGTTTGGTCAAAGATCACAACCTGGCCTAGGGAAGTCGAAAGATGAAGGCTTTAATCCACGATTTTTAGGCTTCCAGGAGGACTCTGAATAAAGGTTGATATTTTCGTACCACATAGCACAACACAACCCTAGGGAACTTTCGAGGCCCCCGGGGTTGATTGTCGGATCCCTGTTAGCCTCTGATACCCTTTTTATAGGACACGGGCACGAAAAGCATGGGTGAGATCGGTGTTCTGGCACTCAGGATGACCTTCTTGGAGCACTATGGTTCCTCTTAGGTCACGATAGACCCACCGGAGAAGTTTGGGAGAAGATCACAACCGGGCTCCGGGAAGTCGAAAAATGAAGGTTATAATCCACGATTTTTAGGCTTCCAAGAGGCCTAAAATGAAGGTTGATATTTTTGTACCACAAAGTAGGCGACACCGCTAGAGGACTTGGGAGGCCCCTTGGTCGGTTGTTGGACTCCCTGTTAGGCCTTTTTACAGGACACGCACTAGAAAGGTCAGGGCACGGAAAGCGTGGGCTTGATCGCTGTTCTGGCACTCAGGATGATGACCTGCCTGGAGCATCGGGGGTCCTCTTGGGTCACGATAGACCCCCTGGAAAAGTTTAGGCAAAGATCACAACCGGGCCCCGGGAAATCGAAATAAGAAGGCTATAATGCACGATTTTTAGGCTTTTGGGAGGCCAAAAATGAAGGTTGATATTTTCGTACCAGATAGCATGCGACACCCCTAGGGGACTTGGGAGCCCCCTTGATCAGTTGTCGCACCCGTGTTACACTCTGATAGCCTTTTTATAGGACACGCACTATAAAGGTTGGGGCATGGAAAGCATGGGTGAGATCGGTGTTCTGGCACTCAGGGTGACCTTCTTGGAGCGTCGGGGGTCCTCTTGGGTCACGATAGACCCCCTTGAGAAGTTTGGGCGAAGATCACAACCGAGCCCCGGGAAGTTGAAAGATGAAGTCTATAATCCACCATTTTTAGGCTTCCAGAAGGCCCATGAACAAAGGTTGAAATTTTCGTACCACATAGCATGCGACACCCCTAAGGGACTTGGGAGGCCCCTGGGTCGGCTGTAGGATCCCTGTTAGGCTCTGATAGCCTTTTTACTGCACACGCACTAAAAAGGTCAAGGCAAGGAAAACATGGGTGAGATCGGTGTTCTGGCACTCAGGATGACCTTCACAAGGGATCGGGGGTGCTCTTGTGTCACGATAGACCCCCTAGAGAAGTTTGCAAGAATATCACAACCGGGTCCCTGGAAGTCAAAAAACGAGGGCTATATAATCAACGATTTTTAGTCTTCCGGGAGGCTCATGAACGAAGGTTCATATTTTCATACCAAATAGCACAATACACCCCTAGGGGACTTGGGAGGCCCCCGTGGTCGGTTGTCGGATCTCTATTAGGCTCTGATAGCCTTTTTACAGGATACGCACTATCAAGATCGGGGCACGGAAAGCATGGGTGAGATCGGTGTTCTGGCACTCAGGATAACGTTCCTGGAGCATCGGGGGTCCTCTTAGGTCACAATAGACCCCTTGGAGAAGTTTGGGCGAAAATAAAAACCGAGCCCCGTGAAGTCGAAAAATGAAGGCTATAATCCACGATTTTTAGGCCTCCGGGAGGCCCCTAAACGAAGGTTGATATTTTCGTACCACATAGCACAGGACACCCTGGGGGAATTGGGAGGCCCCCGGGGAAGGTTGTCGGATCCCTTTTAGGCTCTTATAGCCTTTTTACAGAACATGCACTTTAAATGTCGGGGCACAGAAAGCATGCATGGGTGAGATCGGTGTTCTGACACTAAAGATAACCTTCCTGGAGCATCGGGAGTCCTCTTGGGTCACGATAGACACTCTGGAGAAGTTTGGGCCAATATCACAACCGGCCCCGAGAAGTCGAAAAATGAAGGTTTAATCCAGTATTTTTAAGCTTCCGGAGGTGCCAGGACGAAGGTTCATATTTTTGTACCACATAGCACGCGACACCCCTAGGGGACTTGGGAGGACCCTGGGATCGGTTGACGGATCGCTATTAGGCTCATATAGTCTTTTTGCAGGACACGCACTATAAGGGTCGGGGCACGGAAAGCATGGGTGAGATCGGAGTTCTGGCACTCAGGATGACATTCTTGGAGCATATGTAGAGACAGCAATGGATAAGATTCTGGGGGGGGGTCCTCTTGGATCACGATAGACGCCCTGGAGAAGTTTGGCCAAAGATCGCAATTAGGCCCGAAGAAGTTAAAAAAAGAAGGCGATTTTTAGGCTTCCGGGATGCCCTTAAACGAAGGTTGATAGTTTCGTACCACATAGCACGCGACACCCCTAGGGGACTTGGGAGAACCCCGGGGTCGGTTGTCGGATCCCTGTTAGGCTTAGATAGCCTTTTTACAGGACATGCACTATAAAGGATGGGGCATGGAAAGCATCTGGAGCATTAGGGGTCCTCTTGGGTAACGATAGACCTCCTTGGAGAAATTTGGGCGAAGAACACAATCAGGCCTCGAGCTGTCGAAAAATAAAGGCTATAATCCACGATTTTTAGGCTTCTGGGAGGCCTAAAACGAAGGTAGAAATTTTCGTACCACAAAGCACGCGACTCCCCTAGGGGGTTTGGGAGGCCCCGGGTCAGTTGTCGTATCCCTGTTAGGCTTTGATAGCCTTTTTACAGGACAAGCACTATAAAGGCCGGGGCACGGAAAGCATGGGTAAGATCGGTGTTCTGGCACTCAGGATGACCTTCTTGGAGCATCGAAGATCCTCTTGGGTCACGATAGACCCCCTGGAGAAGTTTGGGCGAAGATCACAACAGGGCCATGGGATGTCGAAAAATGAAAGCCTCTGAATGAAGGTTGATATTTTTGTAAACATAGCACGCGACACCCCTATGGGACTTGGGAAGCCCTCGGGGTCGGTTGTCGATCCCAGTTAGGCTATCATTTCCTTTTTACAAGATACGCACTATAAAGGTCGGGGCACGGAAAGCATGGTTGAGATCGGTGTTCTGGCACTCACGATGACCTTTTCGGAGCATCCGGGGTCCTTTTGGGTCCCGATAGACCCCCTGGAGAAGTTTGGGCGAAGATCAGAACCAGACCCCGGGAAGTCGAAAAATGAAGGCTATAATCCACGATTTTTAAGCTTCGAGGAGGCCCCCGAATGAAGGTAGATATTTTCGTACCACCCATACACAACATACTGGGTCGGTTGTCGGATCCCTGTTAGACTCTGATAGCCTTTTAACAATACACGCACTATAAAGGTCGGGGAGCGGAAAGCATGGGTGAGATCAGTGTTCTGGCACTTAGGATGACCTTGCTGGAGCATCGGGGATCCTCTTGGGTCACAATATACCCGATGGAGAAGTTTGGGCGAAGATCACAACCGGGCCACAGCATGTCAAAAAATTTAGGCTTCTGGGAGGCCCCTGATTGAAGGTTGATATTTTCATACCACATAGCACGCAACACCCCTAGGGCACTTGCGAAGCCCTTGGGGTCGATTGTCGGATCCCTCTTAGGCAATAATTGCTTGTTTACACTATACGCACTATAAAGGTCGAGGCACGGAAATCATGGTTGAGATCGGTGTTCTGGCACTCACGATGACCTTCCCGGAGCATCGGAGATCCTCTTCGGTCACGATAGACCTCTTGGAGAAGTTTGGGCGAATATCAAAACCGGGCCCCGGGAAGTCGAAAAATGAAGGCTAAATAATCCACAATTTTTAAGTTTCCGGGAGCCTTGGACGAAGGTTGATATTTTCATACCACACATAGTACAACACATCCCTAGGGAACTTGGGAGGCCGATTAACCGACCCTTGTACCTTGTTAGGCTGTGATAGCCTTTTTACTTGACACGCACTATAAAGGACCCCCGATGCTCCGGGAAGGTCATCCTGAGTGCCTGAACACCGATCTAACCCATGCTTTCCGCTCCCCGACCTTTATAGTGCGTGTACTGCTTGAACACAGGATGACCTTCCCGGAGCATCGAGGGTCCTCTTGGGTCACGATAGACCCCCTGGAGAAGGTTTGGCGAAGATCACAACCTGGCCCGGGACAGTCAAAAAATGAAGGCTATATATATAATCCACGATTTCTAGGCTTCCGGGAGGCCTAAAATGAAGGTTGATATTTTCGTACCACAAAGCACGCGACACCCCTAGAGGACTTGGGGAGGCCCCTTGGTCCGTTGTCGGACTCCCTGTTAGCCCTTTTTACAGGACACGCACTAGAAAGGTCGGGGCACGGAAAGCATGGGTGAGATTGGTGGTGTTCTGGCACTCAAGATGACCTTCCCGGAGCATCGGGGGTCCTCTTGGGTTACGATGCCTAAAGAAGTTTGGGGGAAGATCACAATCGGGCCCCGGGAAGTCGAGAAATGAAAGCTATAATCCACGATTTTTAGGCTTCCGGGAGGCCCCTAAATAAAGGTTAATATTTCCGTACCACATAGAACAACACACCCGTAGGAGTCCTGGGAGGCCCCCGGGTCGGTTGTTGTCGGATCCCGTTAGGCTCTGATAGCTTTTTTTCACAGAACACGCACTATAAAAGTCGAGGCACTGAAAGCATGGGCTAGATCGCTGTTCTGGCACTCATGATGACCTGCCGGAGCATAGGGGGTCCTCTTGGGTCACGATAGACCCCCTGGAAAAAGTTTAGGCGAAGATCACAACCGGGCCCGGGAAATCGAAAAATGAAGGCTATAATGCACGATTTTTACTCTACTGGGAGGCCAAAAATGAAGGTTGATATTTTCGTACCAAATAGCATGCGACACCCCTTGGAGACTTGGGAGGCCCCTTGGTCAGTTGTCGGACTCGTGTTAGGCTCTGATAGCCTTTTTACAGGACACACACTATAAATGTCGGGGCATTCAGGGTGACCTTCTTGGAGCATCGGGGGTCCTCTTGGGTCACGATAGACCCCCGTGGAAAAGTTTAGGTGAAGATCACAACCGGGCCCTGGGAAATTGAAAAATGAAGGCCATAATGCACGATTTTTAGGCTTCTAGGAGGCTAAAAATGAAGGTTGATATTTTCGTACCAGATAGCATGCGACACCCCTTGGTGACTTGAGAGGCCCAGGCCCCCGGGGTCGGTTGTCGGATCCCTGTTACGTTCTGATAGCCTTTTTCCAGAATACACACTATATAGGTCGGGACACGAAAAGCATGGGTGAGATCGGTGTTCTGGCACTCAGGCTGAGCTTCTTGGAGCATCGGGAGTTCTCTTGGGTCACGATAGACGCCCCGGAAAAATTTGGGCGAAGATCACAACCGGGCCCCAGGAAATTGAAAAATGAAGGCCATAATGCACGATCTTTAGGCTTCTAGGAGGCCAAAAATGAAGGTTGATATTTTCATACCATATAGCACGCGACACCCCTAGGGAACTTGGGAGGCCCTCGGGATCGGTTGGCGGATCGCTGTTAGGCTCTGATAGCCTTTTTTGCATGACACGCACTATGAAGGTTGGGGCACGGAAAGCATGGGTGAGATCGGTGTTCTGGCACTCAGGATGATCTTCCTGGAGCATCGGGGGTCCTCTTGGGTCACGATAGACCAAGTTTGGGCGAAGATTATAACCGGGCCCCAAGAAGTCAAAAATTGAAGGCTATAATCCACGATTTTTAAGCTTCCGAGAGGCCCCTGAACGAAGGCTGATATTTTCGTACAACATAGCACGCGACACCCCTAGGGGACTTGGGAGGCCCCCGGAATCAGTTGTCGGATCCCTGTTAGGCTCTGATAGGCTTTTTACAGGACACACACTATAAAGGTCGGGGCGCAGAAAGGTGAGATCGGTGGTCTGGCACTCAGGATGCCCTTCCTGTAGCATCGGGAGTCCTCTTGGGTCACGATAGACTCCCTCGAGAAGTTTGGGCGAAGATCACAATTAGGCCCCGGGAAGTTGAAAAATGAAGGCTAATATAATCCACGATTTTTAGGCTTCCGAGAGGACCCCTGAACGGAGGTTGATATTTTTCGTGCCACATAGCACACGATACCCCTAGGGGACTTGGGAAGTTCCAAGTGTCGGTTGTCGGATTGTAGTTAGGCTTTCATAGTCGTTTTACAGGACACGCACTATAAAGGTCGGGGCACGGAAAGCATGGGTGAGATCGGTGTTCTGGAACTCAAGATGACCTTCCTGAAGCATCGGGGGTCCTCTTGGGTCACGATAGACCCCCTGGAGAAGTTAGGGCGAAGATCACAACTGGGCTCCGGGAAGCCAAAAAGTGAAGGCTAATCCACGATTTTTAGGCTTCCGGGATCCCCCCGAACGAAGGTTGATATTTTCGTACCACGTAGCACGTGACACCCCTAGGGGACTTGGGAGGCCCCCGTGGTCGGTTGTCGGATCACGGCTCTGATAGCCTTTTTACAGAACACACAATATAAAGGTCGGGGCACGGAAAGCATGGGTGAGATCGGTGTTCTGGCACTCAGGATGACCTTCCTGGAGCATCGGTGGTCTTCTTGGGTCATGATAGACCCCTGGAGAAGTCTAGGCGAATATCACAACCGGGCCCCGCAAAGTCGAATAATGAAGGCTATGATCCACTACTTTTAGGCTTCCTGGAGGCCTTGAACGGAGGTTGAATTCGCACCACATTGCTTGCGAAACCCTTAGGGGACATGGGAGGCCCCCGGGGTCGGTTGTCGGGTCGTCGTTGGATTTGGAGAGCCTTTTTATAGGACATGCACTATAAAGGCGGGGACACCGAAATCATAGCTGAAATCGGAGTTCGGGTACCCAGATGACATTCCCGAGGCACCGGGAGTCATCTTGGGTCTCGTTGTTAACACCGAGAGCATATGTAGGACCTATACCTCGGTGCCCAAACTATAAAGTGAAGATTCCAGGCCTCCTTCAACATATATTTTGATTACATTCTCTGCAATTAGATAAACCTGTCCAAGGCAAAGGAAAAGGTGATACTTTGCTTCCTAAAAAATAATAGTTGTCACCCGGAAGAAAAGATCTTTAAGAGCCACACTACAACTTGTTTAATTTGCATAACAATGAGACTGGGTAGTCAAGTAGGTCAACAAGAGGGTTTGGGCGAAATTCATCCACGGTTTTTGGGCTTCTGCGAGGCTCCAAAACGAAGGTTGATACTTTCGCACCACATTGCACGGGACACCTCTAAGGGATATGGGAGGCCCCCGATTCGGTTGTCGTGTCCCTATTAGGCTTGGACGACCATTTTACGGGGCATCCGCTCTATGGGTCAGAACACCGAAAGCATGAGTGAATAGGGAGTAGGAAAAACGAGGCAAGTGCATTTATATTGGATATATGGTTTCTATACTAATGAATTAAATAAATTAAATGACGATGTTATCCTCCTTATCAAGTTATCGAGGGCAAGTCATTAACATTACCATTACCCATATATAAAATAGCACTTTTCAATCATAGAAAACCTCTTGCACCATCCCATCCTCTATCAAAAGCAAATGGAAAATAGAGCTTGCCTTCAGAATGGAAAGGAAAGGATGATGCAAACTTGAAATTTTCAGAGGGAGGACAATCTCTCAGCAAAGAAGCATAAGGGTCAAATACAAGAACTGATAGAAGGCAAGTGGCAAAGACCCCTCATCGTACTTGGACTCCGAAATTTCAATGCATTCAACATCCTGAAATTAACTCAGAGTTGCACTCTCAACGAGGTTCTGGCCATCTTAAAACTATGTTGCTCGGACCTTCAATTGACCTCAAGTACCCATGACAGATAACCGAACACTCCGACATGGGTATGGACACTGGACACTCCATTTTCAGCCAAAAACAGGCAGTTTTTTTCAAAAATGGCGTGAGCACTGGACACTCTGACATCTAGCCTAGTTCAATTAACATAGTCTTAATAGATAACACAATGAACCTTGAGAAAAAAAAACAAATGTTCATGACTGTCATGCATATAAGATCCCTACTCAAAAGCATAATATAGATAATGAGGGGACAATGCAATATCGATCACGCTTTAAGATAACCAAAATACCCTCTCAACACCCTTTTAGACTTTTCCTGTAAGGCAGGGAGGAGTCAGTTGGGGAGTGCATGGCATAAAAAATGTATATCGATGCGACAAAACATCAAAAATTCTCTTTCGATTAAACAAGGAAACTTTAGGGTAAAAGAGAAGGGCAAGTCAAAATACCAGACAGTTAAGCGGTTTAAGACACCCTTCCTTCTAATGGCTAGGGTGTGGAGGAATATCTCCCAGTCTGCAGCACTAGCAGGGTCCACCGAGTCAACTTCCATAAGATTGATATTGGGAGGAGAGCCAACTTCCTGCTTGATATTTGCTAACACTGAATTGTCCAGATCTGGAAGGGGCAATACGTGAAGGTTGTGCACTTGCTCCCCTAAAAAGGAAGCCAAATTGAGGGTTTCTTCCCCGGAGAGTGATTCCCGTCTGCATAAGATAAGGTAAAACTTAAATGCAATGAGAGAACAAAGTATTTTGTAATACACATCAAACGAGTTTAAGCATCCTGGCCAACTTACAGCTCAGCAAAAATTTTCCCTTTGCACCGTTTTGTAATAATGTAAGGCCAGATTCTCTTGCTTCCCAATGGGCTGATCGATTCACCACTGGACAACCCTGCTTTTTTACATTCAAATAACTTTTTGCTCCATAAACCAAAAGGACAACTATAATCTTTGCATTTCTCCGTCGCCAGATTGCAGTCAGTTATTGTATCTGGCACTCCATTACCATCCCAAGGTACAACAGAGTAAGTTCCATTATCATGACAAATAAACCCAGTTCCCAAAATATCAGGAACATGCTTCTTCAAAATGGATTTCACTCTACATAGGAGATTGTAGAACTGAAGCTGCAGATTTGTTCAAAAGTCAAATTAGTGGCTCTCATGACTTTTGTTTTAGTGAAGAGATCTATTTGGAGTTTCTCAAGAACTTTATCTTTTATAAAAGGTAAGAAGAATAAAATATCAGGATTTTCTTCTCTCGAGGGTTGCTCGCATTGTGGATTTTGGAGAGCATAGGTAGGATTTATACCTCGGTGCCCAAACTATAAAGTGAAGATTCCAGGCCTCCTTCAACATATATTTTGATTACATTCTCTGCAATTAGATAAACCTGTACAAGATAAAAGAAAAGCTGATACTTAGCTTCCTAAAAAATAATAGATGTCACCTGGAAGAAAAGATCTCTAAGAGCCACACTACAACTTGTTTAATTTGCATAACAATGAGACTGGGTAGTCAACAGGTTAATAAGACAGCATGCAAATAGGTCATTGCAACAAGTCGATGCAGAAGAATAGACGGGTATCACATTTGGAGACTGTGATACCATAAAGGCATACACGGGGTCCCTTTTTTTGTGTTAGTGACAAAGTGGGCCAAGTGGGATGACGGGTAATGCTAGAATATTAAGAAAAATATGGAAGAGAGAGGAAGACACAGAAAGTGGTGTGCTCAGAGTCATGCACAAGGTGTATGGATACCATTATTCCACATAACGAAAAGAAAATTTGATTTTAACCAAATTTTCACTTGTGTATACCTAATTTATTAACATACTCTACATCAAAATCTTCATACATCTCGTAGTGTCTCACAGGCCACAGAGCAGCGGAGAGAAGCAACAATTCTATTTCAGTCTATATGCATCAAACCAGAAACTTACAGGATTACTGCCTGTGCCAACAGGCAACTTTTCGTCATCTCTTGGAAAAGGCAAATGATGGAATTTGCAGATCTGACCAATGCACTCAAACCATTTTCCTGCATTCAGGGCAATACATGCTCCCTGAAAAAGGTAAAATAAAACTTTAATAAGTGGAGTTGTGTTTCAATATTGCAAGAGCAAGACTTCATTTACTACATGCAAATATGCAATGAAGCAGAAAGGAATCAACAAAAACAAGCCCAGGCCCAGCCCGATAAGGCCCAACCACGATGATGTCTGGGGAGAAGAAAAGATCTAAAACGCATCAAAATAGAATGCAGTATAATGAAAAGAGCATTGCACTGATTCAATACCAGAACATGGAGGAGAAACCATCAGAGGTCAATAGAACACTTTCTAAATGTTCGAGATATCCCTAGGAAATTGATGAAAACTAAAATAAATCAAGATTCTCAAGCAAAAAGGGCAAACTGCAAATTGGTGAAAAACACCTCACTTGATCCAGAGCTTTTTGAATAAGACAGCATTTCAAGCCTTTTTCATAAGTACATAACCTAAAACACAGATGACACATGGAAAAAAGTTGTTGCAAACATCAAAATCAGTCTGGGGATCACTTAGGCTCCGTGCTTTTCAAAGGGAAGAAACTGAACTGAACAGAACTGAAATGAATTGAATTGGTTTTTTTAACTTGACCTTTAACCATTTAATACTTGTCCAAACATATTCAAAATTGGACTCATTTGAAAGTATGCTTTGCAATCTTTCCAATGACATAGGTGTCACCATGAATTTATTTTGGATTAAAAAGTTATTTGAGTGATAAAGTTACACATGAACTTAATTAAACTAAAGTGAACTGAATTTAAGTGAAATTAAGTTGAGGAGAACGGAACCTTACTCTTTAGTAGAGCAATATAAGAGATAAATTTTAAGTAAAGAGGTCCGGTCACAACAATCAAGAAAGTGAGTACCATTTGCATGTTCATACCTATGAATCATTTATTGCTTCAGGGTTAGACGTTTCCTTCATGGGTTTATTGGAAACAGTCTCTCTAGTAGGATAGAGGTGCATATAACCCTGAGGGGGTAGCTCAATTGGTAAGACCTCTAAGATCTATTTCAGAGGTCCCAAGTTCGAGTCCCTTCAGGACCACTAGAGTTTTCCTGGTTGGTAACTTCTACGCCCATGGGATTAGTCAAGCTTAAAAAATAAAAATAAAAAAACGTGGATACCCATCTTATACTGTAAACATCATCAAAGTACTTTTGGAACGAAAAAGCTACAAAACCACCATTGCTGGCAACCCAATGAAAAGAAAAGCTGGACAACCTTTACCACCATATCCTCACATATTCTCTCTCCCTCAAAACTTACCTGACCATGGCTTGGCGGTGGCCAGGAGCAAACACTTCTGTATATGGACAAGAAAACCTGCCCTCAAAGTTAGTCCCAAAACATCAAATCAGACAATCTTTTGGGAATAGAGGAAGTAACATCTTTTTAGATAAGAAAATTTCAATTAATAAAGAAGACGAGATAAGTATAGTATATGAGGACAAGAAGTCCTCAAAAGAAGTGGGTAGTTACTAATCACCCCAATGATAGTGGGTAGTTAAACGTCAGGACACACTGATACCCCCTTGAAAATCCCTGAACTTTGTCCCATAGCGAAGCCAAATACAACAACGAGAGGCAAGACTTCCAAGACAACACCACCACAACACTTTATTTCCCTTACCCCTCCCAAAAATATGAAAAGAGTGACATATTTTCTTAAATCATTATCTTTCACATTATCCATCATTGGAATATTTTTGTCATTGTTAGATAAAGACAACTAAAAGTTCAGAAAACAGACAAGGATTTGGACCAAGTCAACAAGTATTAAGTTTTACTGCTAAGAAAAAACAATACAGAAACAGGAGCTCACTAGAGCAACTGAACCTTAAAATTTTCCTCTTATGCGAACAGGAAGCACATTATCTGGCTGCCCAAACTTTTTTCATTCCCTAGTTAAGATAACCCCAAGTGCAACTGCCCAAGACTTACAAGAATAATTCAATCTTTTAGGCTACTTGCTGACATTTGGGATCAATTACTTATCAGCTTGCATTCATATCTAAGCCAACAAACACTAGCGGATGCATATCAGCAATGCAGAAAAACATTATTCATGTGATTACTTACAGGCTGTCTCTGCTACAGGTAACTAGCAGAGTGCCCTGCTGACCAACAACAGTAGCAGTCTCAATGTCTAAGTGGGAAGTATTATTTTATCTATTTATATATTTTTTTGGCAGTGGGAACTGGAAGTAGTTAAGTAGACAGATATGTTTATAAGAAGTAATTAGAAAAGCCTTCTCAGTTAGAATTATCATCAGCTTCGGCATGTGAATGGTCTCAAAATTTCCGCTTTTTACTTCAAGTAACTTACTAATCCATACTAGATCTCCAAGCGCAGAAGCTATTCATTAAGACTTAAGAACAATGCAGTTTCTTATAACATTACCTTCCATATCAAGTCCCTGATTCCTGGTCTGGCAATCCAAAGCTTCCACAACCATCCTCTCATCTCCCTCTGTCCAATACAGTTGGAGGAGCTCCATACAGAGTTATAATGATCTCTATCCTCTTCCAAAAATTTCGATAAGAAATTTATTTCATATGGAAGTTCATGATTCCACACATCACAACATTTAGCAGAACCAAATTTAGCAGTTTCATGGCTTGCATGTTGCACTCTCGGTCTTTTATCTTCCCTTGGCACATCTGTTAAGCTTGAACAATTGTTAGCACAGTACATAATCTCGTCCATATGCTCAAAACTGCCATCATCAAGAGCAAGCAATCCAGCGCGGCAAACTCCTTTATGGCGGTAGCCAGGAGCCATATCCAAACATACATACTCAAAGTTCCTGGAGTTCACAAAATTTTGTGTAACAGCAACAGTGGGCTCCAGATTTAGCACACAATGCCACCATCCACTAGGAACAAATAAGGTCTCTCCAGGCAAGTGAGTAAACTGTATAGGCTTGTCTTCATCTGGGAGGAGCGGATAAAATTCAAGCCACCACTATGAAGACGAAATTAAACAAATTATATAAATGAATAAATAAAAGATTTGTAGAGAAATGACCGGTACAATCAACACCCGAACAGCAATTTAATACAAACAAAATAGCAAGTAACTACACTGGATTACCTGTAAAGATGATGGGGTATCAATATTCACATCACCATCCTCTTCGTTTACATGCACTGTAACACCTAAAGGTACTTTACCAGGAGGATACAATGCCCACCTGTTTTGACAGAATGCTTGGGGTTATAGTCCATAAAGCATCAAGCAAAATGTGTTGTGACTCCCATGCTTGGACATGTACCCATGTCAGATTCATGTAGCATAGATCACATATAAAGAATGCACCGTATTTATATATAATTGAACACACAACCAAAAGAGAAAGGGAAAACAGAAAGATAGAGAAGCGAGAGGGCAAGAAACAGAGATCTTCCGCAAACTTCTTACTAATTTCTTAAGCATCAGTAATGGCTGTCCTCTGCACGTTATGCATAAATTTGCTTCTCACCTGGCCAAGCAATGAGGGTAGGAGCCTGGGAGGGGATAGGATTCCAACGGTATACAATCACGGGAACCCATAACTGCTAAAAAACTACTGTCTCAAGTGTAGCGAATCTAAAGCATTCTCCTGGTGGTGATTTTGGAAACACAACACAGATACTGCCTTAGGGAGTTTTGAGCCACACCTCAAACTCAGCTACATCGAAGGAATGAAAGCCACTAATCCTGGTAAGAGTTAGTATCAAAGATTGCAATATGTCACGCGACCCATGAAAACGAAAATCCTGCTTGTACAAGGCACGCCCCTCTTTGTTATGATTGGTACCCATTGGAGAAATGATTGTTGAACTGAAATCCTCTTAAACTAAATATGAATAACTATGCTTTTATTATCATTGAATTTGTTACTCCTACAATCTGAGTCCAAATACGCCCATACAAAAAAGAGACAGCAGGTTATCAAGAATAGAAAGATACAAGGCAGTATGCAAGGAAATGGTAGCTCGTGTAAGCAATCTCCTAGGAGGGCAAAGATTGGGCTTTAGAGTTTAGACGTAAGCTATGAAATGCAGAAACAAGGCAAAAAAGAAAAGGAAAAAATTGGATTCTAGGAGCAGGCATAAAATTGTACATAATCTGATAACAGAAAACTGTCTATCCATGGAGAAAAAAAGTTCATTATCAGTTAGGTCAATGTTTAAGCAGAAAATCAGCTTGAGCTTCACCTTTTACGGCCAGATAGAAGAGTGTTCCAGGCACTAGTAAGAGCTGGATCAACATGCCAGGAAGCCCCAGACCTTTCTGGTCCTATGATGAGCCATCTAAATGGTGGACGCTGATCTATGCTCAGAACATCAAAAAAGTCCTCCCTAAATAGATGAGGTACATCATAACCCTTCAGCAAACCTGGTTCCACTTCCCCAAACTGCAAGCAATACCCATGTGAGTGTCTCCAGCAAATGGAATATGCTTTAGATATGCATGTCAAAGTTTGGAGTGCACCTTTTCATCAAATATATAGAGGGGATCCTCATCATGTTGTAGTTTTATGTACGACACATAATCCCTAAATTTCATTTTGATCTTGCCAGCACTTCTTTGAGAGATTCTAAAAGGTGTATCCCCATAATTAAGCAATAGTCGGTCCAAGGTCCATGTATTCCTCGCTGGCCAATCCTCAGCTAAGCCAGTAAGCAAAACCTGGTATAGAGGTCAACAGACCAATTTATAGTTGTTCATTCCAAAGTGCAATAAAGTTTGTATAGGGTTATTGTATGAAGCAAACACTAATCATAATCAGTTGACCAAGTCCAACAGCAACACACAATGAAATTCCAGAAGCAAAAGCTGCAGATTTTTCATGCTTTTGATAGTAAATTAAAAATAAGCAAGTAAGAGACAAACCAAACAAGTAAATAGAAATTAACAAAGGTAATCAGGAAGGAGACGGGCCCTGAGGAAGGGTTAAGCCATTCAAATATGAGAAGAATATCTCCACTAAGGATGATGTCATGTTATCACGTATATTCAACAACGAGTTAAACATACCGGCTTCTTCCCATCATATTCGTTGTGAAATTCCTGTAAGGAAAGGCCAGTCTTTCTTTCTACATTTCCATCATCCATAGAGAATCCATCCAATGTGGTATAGCACCTGTACAGTCTACGATAGAGGAACAAAGAGTAGAATCCTGCACAGCAACAGCTTATTCATTTAACTTAAAATAACATCAACACCCGATAACTAGATCATCCTTAGCACACTACGGAAATACTCAGTGGCCAACAAAAGAAACCCCCATCATGGGACACAGTACCATCAAAATGCAATGGCTTCTTTTGAGGTTCTTCATCTCCCTTTATTGCATTTTCCCTAAAGTTAACACCCAAAAGATAACAGAAAAACAATTCAACACTGTAGAATATTTTACAAATCACCACGGTATAAAAGTAAGAATAGCTGTTTTTATAAAGAACAGGAAAATGAAATCATACCTTAGCAGTGTGGTTTTCTTCCATGATCCTTTGTATTCAAACGGACCACTAGCCTTGCTTAGGCATAGACTCATCCAAAGTGGCTCTTCATTGCAGAATATGTACATTGCACTACATTTCCATTTGAACAGTTCCATGAGAAGAAAGGATTAAGAAGAACTTCCCAAACCTAGGTTTATAAAGGATTGTTTAGCAACAAATAATTAGCTACCCCCAAAATAAATCTCATAAAG
This sequence comes from Tetragonia tetragonoides, assembly GCA_038025085.1. NCBI lineage: Eukaryota > Viridiplantae > Streptophyta > Magnoliopsida > Caryophyllales > Aizoaceae > Tetragonia > Tetragonia tetragonoides. The sequence continues at coordinate 4,455,957 of CM076140.1, forward strand.
AAGGAATTTTGCATAATGGGTTTGCCCTCTCCAAAATTCCCAATCCCAGGTTCCAAAATCAAAATATAATCCATATCATCATCCATACTTGGTCAAAATTGGGAACAGCAACAGAACACTACCCAGATTTTCTTTTTATATACAAACACACATAGACATAGTCTATCAAGAAATTGACAATCTTTTTCACATTGCTGCAAATTGGAAATCAACTAAATATTCTATAGTAACCAATAACTGCGTATGATTAATCAAACAACTTCAAAATGAGTAACTGAAGAGAAGATTACCTGCTAACACAAGAGACACGAGCAACATCTCGAGGAGAGAGAAGACCCAAAATTTCACATATAATTTCATCAGGGATAACTCTGAGGTCACCCAGCGCCCGTGCTCTCCGATCATTTACTCCCATTGCCATTTGCACCCCATTATTATTTTCCATTTTTCAACAATTTTGAGGAAAATTAAATAACAAGGCAGCTTAGCAAATCTGCTTAATTTCTTTTCTTGTGCTTCGATCTCTTTTTAATTTATGTTCTTACGCGGTGCAACTTGAAAAGCTTGGGTATATATTCTTTCGTGGGAGATTCGGTTAAAAGAGAGGTGTTGAAATGTGAAATGCGTTTGACAAAAGCAACTGCTGACCAGGATACGAGCCCGGTCCAACCCGGCCCGAGGTCGCGTAGAGATCATGCAGAGGTGTGGGCCGGGAAATTCTGTTTTTGCTTCTACGCGTTCTCCTCGCGTTTGTGAGGAAACTCTTCGTAAATTAATCTGCGCGTTTGTGATCTGGGCGAGGCTCTTCAACTGTGGCCTTTTGGGCCAAGTTTTTTGAACCATTCCAATGCCTCCACCTTCTCTCCTGAGTCCTGACATCGGCATTGCCAGCATCCACGGTGAACTTGACCAAGTAACTTTGAAGGGTTGTTGTAGATGAAGTAGGGGTGGCTCCAGGTAAAGTAGGGGGTGGCTCCAGATGAGTAATTTTGAGGGGTGGCTCCAGGTGAAGTAAGGGGTGGCTCCAGATGAAGTAAGGGGTAGCTCCAGGTAAAGTAGGGGTGGTGCCAAGTATAAATTTGAGGGGTGGCTCTACTTTTAGGGGGGTGACTCCAGATAAAGTAGGGGGTGGCTCCAAGTATTGGTCCACCATGTGCTAAGTCCGTACAAGTTTTTGTATGGCCTTGCACACAACCCAAAAAAAAAAAAAAACATAAAACTATTACCCGTGTGTTCTATTAACCATAAAAGGCCTATATTTCCTCTCACATATCACTATTTAGTTTCCTTTAAAAAAAAAATAACAAGACTTTGAAATGGTAAAGAGAAGCATAAATCCTCAAAACCCTAGCCTCTCTATTTTGTCTCTCCTCTTCCTCTCTCAAACCCTAATCCTTACTAGAACAAATTTTCAGGGCGGGAGAGCCGATTTAGGCCATTCTCGGCCTGTGATTCATGTTTTCCACCTCCTTTTGCCATTGATTTCTAATTTTTGCACTCTAAGTGGAATAAATTTTATCTCCCTTTGTGGAGTTATTAGGGCTTTTCATATTTTTCCTTTTTATAGGATTCTCTTTTCGCCTATTGTGCGATTTAGTAGCAAGTAATATGAATTTGGGGACCGGATATGCACAAGATCGATGGTATCATACAACGTTTTGTGAGCAAACAATTACGGTACTTGCGGTGAAGATCTTCACTTCCGTTAAAGATGCCGTATGACTTTTCTATGAATGAAAGTCTCCTATTCTCCTCAAAAAAAAAATTAAAAAAAAAAATAGTACTCCGCAAAAAGAAATCCTAAAATGCCCCCCTCTTTTCTTTTTTTTTTTTGAAGGACTAAAATCCCCAACTCTATTCTCATGGTAACATTAGCCTCTTCAACCGTATTACATTCTTTATAAACATATTGAATGTCATCATTCCTTCTTTGACCTCTTGTTTACATTGGATAATGATGACATTCAAATTACTACGAAGTCCAAACAAACTCACCAATAAGAAGGTTAGCCACTACAATAGCGAATTACTTTGGTGAAATCCACATATTTATTCTCGAAACAACAAAATTTTAAGAAATAGGATATGGGTAGATAGAGCGTTGGCAAGTTGGCATAACTCCCATTCACCTCCCGTCCTCCCCTCAACGAGGTCCAACGAACTTAGGAGAGTTTAAGGCTCTGTTTCGTTCGTTATCTCCATGCTATATTCTGTATCATATGTCCATATCTTATTCCATCCTCGTGTTGCAATTTCCATTCCGTTTTACACTTTATTTTCTATTTTGCTCCGCTTTGTATCTGTTATGCCTGTCATTTTGTCTCATTCTGCAATCCATTACATTGCGCACTGCAATTTTCATTCTGTCCCGTTGTACGTTACAAATTCTATTAGGTTTTGCTTGGAGTCATTTCGTTTCTCACCGGACCTCATCATTCCCTTTTAAAAGAATAAGGCTAAATATATCTTTGAAATATTTGTAAAAATTTAATTTAATAATGACAACCTCTCCCCTCCCCCCATCTCTCGCCTACTTCCATAATGAAGAACTTGAAATCATCTCACAAGCCGCTATCATCCAGATTGGATCATTCATCCTCCAAATAATCGAACTTGTCATTGATTCATTCATTTCTTTTTTTTATAGTTTAAGAAGAAGTCATTCATTCTCAATCATTGTCTTTCAGCACGGCTGATCTCTGCAAGTTATGAGTACAAGCCAAGCCAAGCCAAGGAATATTCATGGTATCTCAATTCTTTACTACCAAAAATCCATTGTCAGATTTGTCACCAACCCCCCCCCCCCCTCCTCTTCCACTCCCCCCACCAAAAAAAAAAAAAAAAAAAAAAAAAAAAAAAAATCAATAGATTTAATAAGTTTTCAAAAGGCAAGGCAGGCCAACAACTTCGTGCTCACCAGTCAGGCAGTCACCAACACAGATGTCAGCAAACGCCAAACTTGACCACCAAAGCCACATCCCTTCCGTAAGTTTGCCTACCTCACCTTCAGGCTTCAGCTAGACTGACTTATTAAGTTTAAAGTCAATGTCGATGTCAATGTCGATGTAATTTTTCTTAATTTGATCTAGCAAACAATCATGATCACCCTGTTTCACACAAGGCACAAATATGTTTGGAAACTGCACTTTGCTTTATTTCATCAACCATCTCAAACCACCAGAGCACTCGCTTTCCCCTGTATACACATACGATACACAGCATAGATTAAACTAAAAGAATCCAGTACATAAAATAAACACTACAACTGATCATACTCGTGCTCATACTCATACAGTTACTAATAACAGTTTAGGCAAGCAAAAAGAGAACAATAGTTCAAATTAAGAAGACAAAGCCGGCTGGGACTTCATCCTCCTCTTCCTCAGGCGTTCTGCGATGATGAACGCGAGCTCCAGAGATTGGGAGGCATTAAGCCTCGGGTCACAGTGTGTGTGGTAGCGTGAGCTCAGATCATCAAAGGTCACAGTTTGGGCCCCTCCGATGCACTCTGTCACATTTTGTCCTGTCATTTCTAGGTGAACCCCACCTGGGTAACTTCCCTCTTGCTCATGAACATCAAAGAATGCTTTCACCTCAGCCTGCTCAACAAACAAAAATATCTCATCAAAAGATTAAGTAGTAGCATTAACTAAAGATACCACAGGCATAATCCTGTCCACACAAGAAACAATCTACCAACATTTAGAAGTTAATCGCAGCTTGTCAATTGGAGTAGCACTTTGAACAAGTAAACCTTTTGGCCCCATCACCACCTACCACACCCCTACCTACCACCACCAATAGAGAAAAGAAAAAATACAAAAAGAAAAAGAAAAAGAAAAAAAAGAAGTTTATTTGGTATGTGAAGCTGGGACTGGGAACCAACTAACCCAAGTTAGAGGCTTCTGCTAAGGCAAACCAAGAGGGACCAGGGATTATAACTCATGCTGCATTGGAGGACCAGGATCTAGAGCTCGAGAGCAAACATTGTTTAGAACGCTTCTCTTAGGCAATTGGCCCTTGGAATGCACAAAGATCAAGGGGAAAAGCTTTACATTTTTTGCTTGTCAAAGTGAATGGCGACCGAGGCACCCCACCGCTATAAGACGACTAGGCGAATATCACAGAAGCACCTGGGTTGCCCTTGGCCCTGAACATTAAACCAAATAAATGGCCCTGAACCCCCACCCCACCCCAGCCCACCCCAGAAAAGTAAAGATACATGCGATTCACATGTAATATGCATCCACTTGTGATATGCATCCAAATTTGGCATCCAGCCAAAAACAACAACAATCGTTATATTCTTATTCTAAACGTGTCAAAATCAGTTGTATGACTCCATGACTCGCTAGATTTTTTTCTTACACCTTGTGGGTACTAGATAAATGCGAACAAAATTACTTTCAGAAAATGGCATATCCTGAGAATTTTCTCTGCCGACAGGGGACCAAGATTATATTGATGCCATATATGAAATGCAAACTTTTTAAAGAAAACTTACCCGAATAGCATCAAAGGGCCTAGTCTTCAATCCACAGGGAGCTTTAATGGTATTTCCATGCATAGGATCACTGACCCAAGTGACGATTTGTCCTGCCCTGCGGACAGCTCTAATCAAATGAGGAAGCTTCACTCTCATGTTCTCGGCTCCCATTCTTGTGATTATTGTGATTCTTCCTGGCTTGTTCTCAGGGTTGAAAGTCTCAATAATCTTAACCAGCTCATTTGGATCCATCTTGTCACTCACCTACAGCACCATAATTCATTAATTATGAGTTAAACAGTTCACATTACTGGGCTAAGTCAGCCTAATTTACACATAAGCAAATGATAACAAATGGAATCTAATTGTAGACAAAATTATATCAAACATATGGAAGTCATCAGCAAATTAAACATAACCATTTAGAGATGATCACAGATCAAAGGTTTAAACTGGGTATCTGTAACTCATAATACCGACAAAGCTTAAGCTTCTTCATCTTTTTTATTGAATTGTACTCCGTAGTAATGTTCTCTCTTAGGCAAAATCCTGACAGTTAGGTGCAAAATGTACCTTACATCATGAAAACAGAAGAAGTTGGTTTTGAATTTGGTTACCTTAACTCCAAGGGGATTCGCAATCCCTCTAAGGAACTCAACGTGAGCACCATCAAGCTGTCTAGTACGTTCTCCAACCCAAAGCATGTGGGCAGAGCAGTCATAGTAGTGTCCTGAGGTTGAATCCTTCCTAGTAAGAGCCTGTTCATAAGGCAACAGCAAACACTCATGGGATGTCCAGAATTCGGTTGCTTGCATAAGGGGGTGGTCGAGTGTAAGCCCTGCAGCAGCCATGAAACCAAGGGCCTCGTCTACCCGGCTAGCTAATTCCTGGTACCTGCTCGATTAATCGATATTGACTATTAAAATCTGAAAATAGTACTATTAGGTAAGCCATTACTGACATAAAGCACAAAAGCCAATACCCCTAAAAAATTCTCTCACAACTTATGCAAACGCTCTTTCCATTATAGTAGCGACTAGCAAGTATTGCAGAAAACTTCGCAGTAATATCATTAAACGTTCACAGATTCAAGAGTTTCAAACTCTATCATCAACTACAAATTTTGAGGAAGTGGTGAAAATGATATGTGAATGATTATTCACATATCAATGAATGGTTATTCACATATCTATCCCCAATAAATTTTTGAGATATGAAATAAATGTGCTAGCTATACTACCGTACTCTCTAGGGAATCATCAAATCACAGTTCGAAAACCAGAAAACAACAAATCTTAATAAGCAACCAAACCAACAGGACATGATCACGGGACAGCTATTCGACAAAAGGATATATCCCCCAATCTTGTAAATTATGAATACATCAAACTCAATACCTAATTAAAAGTAGAAACATTAGCCACTAAACAGATACTCTTATTTCACCACAAATCATTAATAGTGTGCTAATACCACCATTCATAGTAGCCAGGTTACATCAAAAAATTAAAACCCCCACAATCACAACCGATGACAAAACAACCAACCACAAATATAACAAGCAGCAACAAAAAAAATAAAAAAGCATCACCATCAAATAGACAATTATATACAGAATAAAAAGGCAAAGACAAAATCTTTATATAAATATATATACCTATCACCCTGTTCACTGTGTTCAGCAAAGTCCAAATTCCACTGAGTAATCCTCTGCATAGCTGCATAACCTCCAGTGGCAAAAGCTCTCAACAGATTAAGAGTAGCAGCTGATTGGCAATAAGCCCTGATCAACCTCTGAGGATCAGGGGTCCTTGATTTCAAGTCAAAGGCATCCCCATTGATGTTATCCCCTCTGTAACTCGGCAACTTAACTCCATCCTTCTCCTCAAATGAATCCGATCTCGGCTTCGCAAACTGCCCCGCCATTCTCCCCACCTGATAAATACAATTCAATCAATTTCATAAGTCAATCCACAACGATTTGAGTAGCGAAATCAAGTAATCTATTTGATTATTATTATATTATTTTTATTACCTTGACGACGGGCATCTGGCCACCGTACATAAGAACAGCACCCATCTGAAGAAGAACTCTGAAGGTATCTCTAATATTATTAGCATTGAACTCTTTGAAACTCTCAGCACAATCACCACCCATTAATAGAAAGGCATTACCAAGAGCAGCATCAGAGAGACGTTCTTCAAGAATCCTAGCCTCGCCAGCGAAAACGATCGGTGGGAAATTCTCAATGGTGTTTAAAACAGTTTCGAGCTCTTTCTGATCTGGGTACTCTGGTAGTTGTAACGCCTTTTTGGTCTTCCAGCTTTCGATGGTCCATTTGTGGTCCGCCGCTTGTGGGGGTGTCTTTTTTAGCGGCGCGGCCGTGGATGCGGTGGATGTGACGGCGGCGGAGGGGATAGATGAGGGTTTTGAGGTAATGGAGGGGTTCTTGTCGGCGGATTGGACGGCGGAGATGGGGCGGAGTTTGGTGGGGAGGAGAGAGAAAGTGGGTTTAGAAGAGGGTATGATGGATTTGGTGGTGGGGAGAATTGCATTGCTGGAGAGAGACATTTTTATTTTTTTTGGGGGGGGGTAATGTGGGAGACCTGGATCAGAGGAGAGAGAGAGAGAGAGAGAGAGAGAGAAGAAGAGGAGGAGGAGAGAGAGTGGCGCTGCTGGCGTTAATGTTACTAGGGGAGGGTTACCTGGAGAGAGAAAGAGAAGGGGTTTGGGTTTGGGTTTGGGTTTGGGTTTGGGTTTGGGTTTTTATAAGGTTTGGGGTTGTTGGCATGTTTCTCTAATCAGACTCACGTTAGGAAGAGATTTTTCAATTACAATGAGAGAGAGAGAGAGAGAGAGAGAGAGAGAGAGAGGGGCAGGTAGGAGAAGACAGAACTCAACAATAGAGATGTTTTGGGAGTGCGAGTGGTAGTTGGTGAGAGAAGTCGTCAAGGTTTTTCTGGTAATTTTGCATAATAAATCCTTCTTTTTTGCATAATAAACAAGTGATTGGTGTTGAAACAAACAAAAAAAGAAATTTAACGATTTAAAGGGTGTAGTTTGAATACGTGGTCCAAGTGAAAAATAATTAAATAAATATAAATTTCTCTTTTTCTTTTTTTCGGAAAAAGTCTTTTGTTGTCTTTTTTTGGCTGCAATTGCAAAGGTGTTGTGTAAGTGTTTCAGGATTTCAGAGTTTCACCAACTAATCGCCACTTCTAATTCGCTTGTTTTTTTCCTTTTTTTTTTTCTTCTTTTTGTTATTACTAGTGGAGAACGGCAGAGCGACAATGAACAGTCAACTTTGGAGATTGCACGCTTAGCTGTCAAGCCGAGCCGCGCCACGCCGAAGCCGATTGTATTGAAACAAGCTATCTGGTATATTATGAGATTCTATTCTTTGGTTATGGTCCTAACTCCTATGGATCCTCATTCCTCACTCTTTATTCTGAATTCCCTTTGCATTTGTTCTTGTTTATCAAATAACAATGATTTACCTTCCAAAAAATAAAATAACAATGATTCCAGGCTTTTATACCCAATCTTTTGGTCTTTGGATATCATGAAAAATTAATATTTTGAATGCTTCACAAGTAAATGTTGAATACATTTTCTTAAGACAATTTATTATAGGAATACTAGTTCTCACATAACATCATTTTAACAATTAATGACATTTCTTAAGGATTGTGTGACAATAAGGATTGTGTGACAATCGTTTTACAATGTTTCCAAATAAATTGTACATGTGATTCCTATCAAAAAAAAAAAAAAAAATTGTACATGTAATGTGCACGTGATATATAGAAAACTCAAAAAGAGTATTTCTTTTAAAATATACTAAATTACATAAATAATTTAAAATCTGGTTATAGGGAAAAATATAGTACATTTTCATATTTAAACGTAATTACTTGTATAGTAAATTACCTATTCTCTTGTTTTTTATTGGGAGTGCGAAGAAGGGCAAAATCATGCAAATAACCCAATTTCTCAGGGAATGAGCAACCCTCTACCTCTTTTATAAACTTCCTATTCTAAGACAAGGATTCACATGGCTTTTATAGTCGCCTAATTCAACTAGGCACACATGTCGGCCAAAAGGAAAATTAACATGATGCACATGTGACATGTCATTGATCATCACCTAGATTACACAGATTTGGATACATATATGAGTATATCGCTAGATATTGCACTTCTATGTATAACTTATAGGATAAATATACAACTATTTAATACATATTAAGAAATTGTTTGACAACTTTAAAAAAAAAGCATAAATACACAATAATCACCCACTTTCTGATATTATTGTCGTTACTTTTAGTCTAAATTCTAAACCACATATTGTTTTTACTTTTTTAACTACTTATAGATTTTTGTTTGAGAAGCTAGTAAAAGCTACATACTACACATGCATATGAAAGGTAGCGTTGTTCACTATCTAGTCTGGATCGGAATTTTAGGTCGATCCGATTAAGAATCTGGTCCGATTTTTCGGTCAACCAAATCGGATTTTTTTCGGACTAGTTTATGTCTGGTTCGTCCTGGACCGGTTAGACAAAATGATGGGAGAAGTGATAAGAAAAGGTATAACTTAAAATTTCAAGAACCGGTCACACCCTACCAGATACGGCGACCTCAAATCAGGGTAAGACCGGTCCAACCCGGGTTCGGGCCCTTGAACAACTCTAAATTGAAAGGGGTAGAGGTATATAATCTATATAGTTAGATCAAAACGTAATTATTAAAACATAGCTCGCCACATCAGCCGTTAAATTGGCGAATGACATATCAATTTACTTATGTCGTGTCATGTGACTCATGGCCATTAAAAAAAAAAGAGAGAAAGTAGCAACAATCAGACGTTATAGAAACATAATGGAGTTAAATGACTCCTTCATCCATTTCTTTTCATTCTCACAAGTTGTTGGACGTTACAGATCCAAGAAATTGAGTAGTAATTACTTTCTCTTACATATTGATGAACCAAAAAAACATCGTGCTTGGCACCCAAAAATCATGGATTAGCCTTCGATGCCCACTAAGAGGCCCTTCAAGCCTAGCAAGGACCTGATAACCTACCTCCTGGGCCTCCCATGTCCGCTAGAGGTGTCCCGTGTGATGTGGTGCGAAAATATCCACCTTCGTTCCTGGGCCTCCCGTAAGCTCAAAAAACGTAGATTATAGCCTTGTTTTCGGCTTTCCGGGGATAGAGTGTCATTTTTGCCCAAACTTCTCCAAAGGGTCTACCATGACCCTAGAAGACCCTCGGTGCCTCGGAAGCATCATCCGTATCCCCGAACATTGATATCACCCATGCCCTTGATGTTCTGACTCTTACATCAATGTCCCGTAAAACGCCCTTCCGTGCCTATCAGGGACCGGATAAGCGACCCCAAGGGACTTCCATGTCCCCTAGTGATGTTCCGTGCGATATGCTGCGAAATTATCCACCTTCGTTCCGGGCCTCCCGAAAGCCAAAAAAATGTAGATTATATAGCGTTTGTTTCGGCTTTCGGGGGTCGGGTGTCATTTTCACCCAAACTTCTAGGGGGGGTCTATCATGGCGTTAGAGGACCTTAGGTGCCCCGTGAAGGTCATTCGGATACCCGAACTTTGATATCACCTGTGACTTCGGTGTTCCGACTCTTACATTGGTGTCCCATAAAAACGCTTTTACAAGTCTATCAGGGACCCAATAGCGTACTCTGGGGGCTTCTTATGTTCCCCAAGGGTGTCCATGTGACGTGGTGCAAAAATATCCACCTTTATTTCGGGGCCTCCCGTAAGCCCTAAAGCATGGATTATAGCCTAGGTTTTATTTTCAGGCTCGCGGGACCCGATTTTTTTTTTTGGTCCAAACTTTTCCGGGGGGTCTAGCGTCACCCTAAAGGAACTCAGGTGCCTCGGGACGGTCATGCAGGTCCCCGAACTCTGATTTAACCCATGACATGGGACTTGGAACATGGGCGCTAGGAAATGGACATGACGCTCGCTGGACGCTGGGACTTGGGCCACCCTGGTTTTGTTTGTTTTAATGAAATTTTGATGTACTTGGTTCATTTCGATCCATTGACTACTATGATAATCTTTGGTAGAAGAGCGTTAAAACAGAGTATTCTCAAGTTCGTTAATAAAAGGCTAATAATCGTTTCATAAGCACTCGGTCAAACATAGTTCAAATTAAAGTTTATAGTATGACTAATCATAATGAGTAGAACTATAATGCAACAAACAATGTCATTTAGGGGTAGATACCTCTAATTTTTATAGAGGTACTACAAGCCAATGAATGACTTTTTTTGTTTGTTTTTGTCAAACACTAATACACGGCCAATGAATGACTATTACCATGACTTGAGGGCTTTCCTCCCCCCCCCCCCAACATTTTAATATTTGCCCTAAACAATTTAAGAGTCAGGTTGCGGATGAATCTCTCCAAATACCTGCTTGGTATTGGTTTAGTTTTATTTACTGGTTAATCACAAAATTAGCACCAAAAAAACAAAAAAGAAATTATTACAACAAAGTTAGAAGCAAGACAACCATCAGAAAACATTAATCCTTATAAATAAATAAAAAAACCAAAAAGAGTTGAAATACCACGTGTATCGCACGAGCATGCCCACTAATTATCATTTAATAAGTCTCGGACAATATGCTTATGCTTACATGTTATATGGTGTTGCTGTCTAAGAAAATCAAGACATAACTTCCAAGCTAATACCTACCCAAGCTAAGCCTTTGGGCAAAACCAACTGCTTGCGAATTTTGATCAATGAGTTCGTGAAGGAGTATTTCAAATGGCAAGGCCACTTGAATCCTGAAAAAAGAGGGAAATAAAGGTTGAAATGTTAAGGTAACTATATATCAACATGTCAATCATTGTTTTTCAAGGAAAGTATGAAGAATTAGAGGGTGGTTTTCCTATCGTGGCTTAGATTAGGTGTAAGTAAGAGCAAAAATTAGAATGTAGTAATTACAATGATAATGTTGGGCCATCAAGTCAAGTCACACACCTACCGTCTTCCACCACTTTACGACCCCTCCTCAATGCTCAAACTTTTCCCTCCAACCATCCCTAAATAATGAAACGTATAGTATATTCCTCTCTCTATCAGTCTTCCTTTTGGCCCTGGTACACGTGTTTATGGGTTAATGGCTGATCAAATATAATATATCAGCATTAGAGTATTTCTCTCTTTTCTTTTTTCTTTTATTAGTAGTGTTTTCCTCATTTAAGTAATTTTTCTTATTTTTTGGTGTACATATTCCTTGTCCGCCATGCACCAACCACATCCACATGTGTAATTATGGACGTAAACCCAATGAAGGACAAACAAATAAGGAACACCCTTTTTTCTTTTTTCTTTTTTTTTTATCTGGTAACAGAAATTAGAATGATATATATGATTACTACTGTATTAAAATTTTTCTTTTGGTGTGAATTTAACATTGTACCATTAATCTATCAAACATATTTTTTATGTGACAAATTGAGCTTGCTATCATTAAAGTATGGGTTTGGAGAGGGGAAAATCACACCCATTGCAATGGAAGACAAGATGGATCCTAGATGATATTCCATCATATATTCCATCATTCAGTTCATGTGTAACTTTATCACTCACATAAATTTTTATTCTGAAATAATTTCATGATGATAATTATGTTATCGGAAAGATCTTAAAACATACTTTCAAATGAGTCCAATATTAACTGTGTTTGGACGCATTTTAAATGATAAACAGTCAAGTTTAAAAAATCAGTTCAATTCAGTTTTATCCAAGTAAATCAAATGAAGCCTTTGTATCTAGAACTATTAATGACTTGGCACATATTATTCTGTATATAGAGAGGCGATCTCCTTCGATTTGGGGGAATCCTTTATTCGAATGAGTTAGACCTTGAATGTGGAATTTAGATTGCAAGATTGTTTTTTAAGATGTTTGAATATATACAATCTTTAAATCATCCCAAAAAAATGTAATGCTACTTTGGCATATAACATTGAGAAACACAATATTGGTCAAAACAAACGCATATCAGAGTAAAAAATTATACTCATTTGAATAAAAAAAAAAATATTGAGAAAGTGGTCCGAAAGTTCAACCCGAGACCCAATCAAGTCGAGTGCGAGTTTGTTTTTATGATCCGATATCCCGACAGCCAAATCCAATGGTCAAGTTCATTATTAGTGTTCCGGGGATATAGTGTCCCACCAACAGAAAACCGTTTTCCCTTCATTTTGAAGTAAAAACATTTACACCTATATAGGTAAAAATGCTTTTCCCCCTAAAAATCATTTTCCTTTATATTGTAAACCAAACAACAAAAAATGGGAAAACTATTTTCACCCCAACCAAACGGAGCCTTAGAGATTCTACCACCCACACAATACTGACTTCGATTATGAAAGTTCGGATCCGAATAGTGGTAGAAGAGATGTGGTTTTTGGCGGAATTGAGTCGTTGTCAATTTGTCATCCCTAAGATTATCCTTACATTTTAAAGAAAAGAGATGGAAAAAGAAATAGAAATCCACAAATTTCCACGGTGGGCCAGAAACCCAATTGACTTATCAGGCCCTTTACAACGCCTTGTAGGCTGTAGCCCAGTACGTATTCCACTTCCACCTGAATCACACATCTTTGGAGGGGGAAGTTCATGGGCCTGTGGCCCATCCTTCCAATGATGATTTTATTTTGGATTTAATTTTATCTTCAAAGGGGCATTGAGGTTATTCCTTAGGAGTTAGGAGTTTAGGACTTAGGAGTATGAGTTTAGGACTGTAGGAGAGTAATCAAATATCAAGGTAGGAGTAATATATTGTCAAAAACTATTAGTACACCCTTCCTTATCAAACTTTAACAATTGATTTCCTCAAACATTGAATACAGTACATGTTAGATCGTAATTGATGAAGTCAGGGTCACCTCCTTCTATACATATAGATGAACGACAACGTTTTGGTGAATGTTTCAGTATATTTTTTTTGGTCTTTGCCAAGGGTATCCACCGTCGACCACAGTGATTAATCCTCTCGCCTCAACTGTCAGCGCATTAAGCGGTAGGGGGCTGGCCAAGGGATTTTTTCCATTCGCAAGAATTGGGACTCGAACCCCCAACCATTTATTCAAGGGATGAAGTGCTGAACCACTACACCAACCCATCTTGGTTAAATGTTTTAGTATATCTCAAGGCGTATGTAATGTTACACCCCCCCCCTCCCATGGATGCTAATTGAAATAGAAGATTGACGGCTCTTATATTATATAGAACCTTAAAAAAGCTCAAGGAAAATGCAATTGTCTCAAGTCATAGCAGTAGTTAGAATGAATCAATTTGGCAGATTATAGCTCTCAAATTGTATTCAAGATTCGGATCCGGAATTGTCAGGGGGAAGGGGGATGAACATCCTCGAATCTAAGAGCTTGCCCAAGTCGAGGGAGTTCAACACCAAACATGTTGGGAACTCTCGGTCGAAGTTATCACCAAATCCACATTACTGTTTGTGCCTCCTAAGAAAAAAAGAGATCACTAAAAACCACATCCAAGATTGTTCCGGTGAGGAAAAAGAAGGGTGTAATTTTGGGGACCATTGAACGATAAACGAAGATTAAGATGTTGAGGATTGAGGAATATGAGATATGAGGTGGTCCATTGCCCATATTGAGTGGTAAGTGGTAACTGAAATGATTTACCATTTGTGAGTGCATTTCAGCTCAAAACTGCTACCTGAAAACATGCAGTATATTACACTACACAGAGCATGTGCAGCACAAAAAATCAGTGTTGGACAATAAAAATTAGCTCAGAAACTCACCTATTTCAGTGTTCAAACGGCTTGTTTTTACTAGATCCAAAGTCACAGTCACATGGAGATCATGTGGTCGCTGATTTGTTGTCTATTTCACACATAGAGAGAGTATGAACCTCCGACATCAATCTTTGAGGTACGGAAAATACACTTTGTTAAACCAAGATCTTACATTGGGATAATCATGCATTTTACACACATGACTGTGATTCTGTGAAGACTGATGACACGATCATGTTTTACAAGGATTCAATTTCACGCTTTCAGGAGAGAAAACCACTGAACATTAAATATTTTAAGAAAAGTTTCAGACTTAAGTATTACAGGATCTGTGTTAAGTGTTTTCAACTCAACTTATTTTGAACCCAGGTTGATCTTGATCAAATGCCAAAACAGAAATTTCGAAACATAGGAAATGAATCTGCATTCATGGGATAAGAAATTCAACAATATACAAACTGCAGTACTTCATTCATATTGTAGCTGTCTTTAGATCCACATAGAGGTTGCACAAGTAATATGCTGAAGCAAAGTCAGAGAAATCTAAGACTTCGTTGATCTTAACAATTTTCACAAGATGTGAAAAGAGATAACAGCACACCTAACTCCTAAGGAGATGGAGGCCAGCCAAACCCGAACATCTCACCTCCTTGATAGACACTCACTTCAATCCCTTCATCATCCCACATCCCACCGAACTCGTCATCGCTATAATCCATATAATCATCGTCTGAGAAGTCATCACTATCGGTGCAATAATATGAGATTCTCTCGAAGACACCCATAATCACATGGGGCCCTAGGACCTTTAGCTTCGGGTGTCTCTCTTGAAGAATTTTTTTGTCAATATCAACCTCCCAACAACCTCTCAAATCCAAGGACTCAAGCTCAGGGCAGCCTGAGAGGATTTCAAGCACACTATCATTCTTGATGCGGAGGTAAGCAAGCTCCAGCTGTTTGAGTTTGGGCATCGTCGTGGCAATGGCGTGAGCTTCATCGGCGTGTGAAGGCCTGCCTGTTTTGTCTAGAGGATGCAAGTTCCAGCTTAGGGATGAGAGCAATTTACAGTTCTTACCGATGGCTTCGAGAGCTCGAGTGCCAATCCGACAACAGTAGCTCAGGTCCACAGAAGTTATTGAAGAAAACTTTTCAGCTACCTTATCTACTATAGTGTCACTGATTTCGCTCCTCCGAAGCACTAGAGTCTGAAGCGAACCCGCACTAGAAACCATATCGGCATCACAAAAGCACAAAATGAACATTGATGCCATAATGTGATGCATAATTAGCAAAACAAGTAAATACTCCAAATTAAGTGCTGCACATACAGGGCATCAAAATCAGAAGGGATGCTGAGGCTAAGATACGACGAACAGCAACTTGCTCTAAGGTTGAGCCATTTAGTGTGTACATATGTGCAATATATAGCCCAACCATAGGGCTCCCAACTAGCCTTTGACTTAAGCTAGCATTAAAGACAGTGTGCAAAACCATAATAAAAGGAATTCTCACAAGGTCAGTTAAGATCACTGATCTATGACGGGCTAACTCGCCTCACTGTTGTACTATGATAGGTAGTACAACCATTAACATTATTTCCTGTACCATTAAAACAATACAGAGAGATAATTCGCCCTTTGTACTCTACATTCCTGCATTGTTACATGTCGTTCCAGTCTTTAAATTACTAGATCTAGAATTTCCAGTGGAAAATGAATACTTGCCATTTTGCCTACTGGTCCACTTAGGAAGCATGATACCAAAACTGCACAACTCAAAAGCATGGCTGTAATCCACGACCCTACACATCAAACTCCTTGTTTTAGAGTCATGAGTATGAAGCGTTTGGATTTGGCATTGAGTGTATCTCACATAATTTCCAAAGTTAAATGCTACCAAATCCACAAAATGCCAAATCCATAACTCCAAATACATGGTCTGGTCCCCAAAATGATTCCTTCCCCCATCCCCCACTTCTCTTCCTTCAGATAATTGAAATATAGTTAATGATAAACCACATTAATGCATTGGTCCCAAAATGAAGCTTAACCCCTTATTCAGATAACCAAGATGTCAGGGAAAGGAGATAGAAAGGTTTCCAAACCCCCGCAATCTCAGTTTACATCCATCCGAAACAGGACATATGACATACCTGAAGGAATGAACATTCTAAACCAACAAAACACAACCACATTAAGATTAACAATCACAACAAACAAGCAAAAAAGCAGGGCTTAGTAAGCAATCAGATGAACAAGGCCAGGATGCTGCTTACTTTTCTGCAATGAAATCGAAAACCTCGTCGTTGTTGACACATGAAACGTGGAGCTTGCGGAGCGATCCGCAGCTTCTAGTGATGAGCAGTCGGAGCATCCGACCAACCTCGTCGGGCGGGCACTGAGTGCTCCAGTCATCAATGTCTATCTCTTGCCAGCAATAAGGCCCCTGCACCGCTTTCCCCCATGCCTTACAAACCCTGGGAACTACAGTTATTATGTCCTTGAGAGACAGTTTCTTGAATATAATCCCCAATGCATCAGGTATTAGGTCCTCCCATGGTCGAAAATCGCTTCCTTCTTCTTCCATCTATTTCCCCTCCCTTCAGAAAACCCCAAAAGATATTGTCGTTAGTACTAGTAAAGTTTTTGTCTTTGCAAGTGGTCACTCTTAATTAATCATGCAACCTAGGAGATAAAAAGTAGAAAGCTCCCTTTGTTAGGTTAATTAACTAAAAACAGGTGCCTAATATAAAAACAACAGGGGAGGGTAGAGAGACAAAAACAAAAATCAATTTGGCAAATTTGACATGAGTATACCCAGAAAGAGAATATCATATGTTTAAAACCGGGGGAAAAGATTGCAGCTTTATGCACAAGGAAGTTAAGCTAAGCTAAAAATGAGACAGTTGAGATCTCACGATACATTTAAGAAGCACTGGTAAGATTTCACAGAAATGTGAGCTTAATTTGAGACTTATACACATGCACTGGCACATACAGAAAACGATCTATTTGGGGGAGAATCAAATGTGGAAGAGAGAGAGAGAGAGAGAGAGAGAGAGAGAGAGAGAGAGAGAGAGAGAGAGAGAGAATTAAGGACACTTTTAAAAATGAAAGAAGAAATTGCAAGCAAAAGGGGGGCAAAATGAGCTCCAAACCCAGCTCCTAAACCCAGAATAAGCCACCGCAAAAATATAAAAATAAAATTAGAAAAAGGAAAATAGCTGAAACCCAGAAAATGATGAAATGGTAGATCAATGAAAGAGAAATTAAAGGAGCAGGTAGAGAAAATCAGAAAACAGGATAAACAAGAGAGATAAATTAGGGGAAACAAACATACCAAAGATTGGTTCTTGAAAGCTTAAGTTGAAAGCTTCAGCTCCGGATTAGCCGCTACAAAGAGGAGGAGGAGGAGAGAGAGAGAGAGAGTAGTTGGAGCTGATTTTAGGCGAAGCTTTAGCTTTGTATGAGCAGAAAGATGGACCTAACCAAAGGCTTAGCAAACCACCGACAACAAAGAAAAGGAGAAATGAGTAGAGTGAATGAGTACTTGGTTTCTTCTTCTATCTCATCTGGGAAAAGATTTCAACAAATGGCTGAGGTTCATTAAGAAGAGGTTTCATTTCATTTCATACAAAAAGACCCCACATCCACTCTACGGTTACAACTTACCATATACTCACTCTCACAGTCTCACTCATAATAAATGGATTTGCTGAAATGCGTGTGAATTTTTTTTACAGCTGGGGTGAATTTGTTTGTTTAATATTGTGGAGTGATTTTTATAGAGTAAACTGGATTGATGTAGTAAGGTGGTGTAGATAGAGACACGCAAAAATGTCAAAATCGGATGGTTTAAAATTGCACGCTAAAGGTGGAATAGCAGTAATTGGTGGTATTTTAACCAGACCTTGGAATGGAATTATACACTTTTTACCTGTCATGTTTTTCTGCAAGATCTAACACTTTAGTCAAAAAGGGAATATTAGGAAAGTTTTTTTTTTTTTTACTCATTCATACTCCATAGTCCATAGTCCATAGTCCATAGTCCATAGTCCATAGTTCATAGCCCATAACTCCATATTTTTCAAGTTCCAATAGGTTGAAAATGAAATGGATGGTGAGATGAGTGAGTGATGTGTAGTATGAATATACTTGCCCCATTGTGAGAACTGAGAAGTGTCTTCTGAATCAAGATTTTAAGAGTAGTTGATGTTTTTGACTTGGACTTGATTTCTTTCTTTTATATCTCCTTTTTTTTAGGGTGTTACTAAATGCCGCCCCTAAATTACTAGGTACCGCCCCCCAAAATTCCAATTTTGCCCTTTTTTAATTTTTCACTCATCCTCTCCCTCTCTCCCTCTCTAACTCTCACACCACTTCTCTCCCACTCTACCACCCACTCTCATACCCAACCTTCATCAACATTCACTCAAGCAACCCGCGAATGTCTGCCGGCGACCAAGAAGTGTCGTCGACGGTGGCGGAGGTAAAATTAATTTTTTTTGCGCATTTTTTTTGCACGGTCGTCTGAGATTTTCGACTCACCCTTGGGTGAGTCGTCTGCTACAGGCGACCCACCCAAGGGGAGTCGTCTGTCGATCTCGACTCCCCAAGGGTGAGTCGTCCGCTACAGGCGACTCACCCTTGGGCGAGTCGAGATCAAAAGACGACTCACCCTTGGGTTGGTCGCCTGTAGCAGACGACTCACCCAAGGGTGAGTCGAGATCGACGACCGACAGACACAAAATTTTATTATTATTATTATTATTATTATTATTATTATTATTATTATTATTATTATTTATTGTTTGAATTTAAGATTAAGCTAACATTGTTTTCGTTGTTTTCGTTAGATTCCTTTGGAGCGGTTCGGTGGTGATGGTGTTGATTACAGTACGCATTTCGTCACTGATGAGTTATTTGATAGTGATACAGATGCAATTAATTGGGCAAAACAAATTGCACTTACTATCGGGTTTGAGTTGATAATTTCGTCACACAAGAAGAGTGGAAGCGTAAAATTGTTAAAATGCAATCGAGGTGAACGCTACAGAGGGGAATTAAGAGACTTAGATACTGCTGCTCGGAAGAAATCGAAAACAAAGGCTTGTAAATGTACGTTCCAATTGAGAGCTCGGCAAGTGTATGGGTCCAGTAGTTGGATGATTGTCACATTGCCTGGGACTAGGGGTACGCACAACCATGACTTTGCTGTGTATCCTGAGGGATATCGTCAGATGAGTGGTCTTAGTCCTGAGTCAAAGAAACTCGTTCGTGACATGACTTCGGCACAAACAAAGCCATGTGCTATCTTGGCCGCGATTAAGGAAAAATTTCCCGAGGACAATGCAACTAGACGGCATGTGTACAACCACAGAGATCGTATAAGGAAACTTGATTTTGAAGAGAGAGATGTCATTGGTCAGTTTCATCATTTAGCTGTGGAGAATAAGTACGTACATTGGACAAGAGCCGACCGAGCTACTAATGAGGTAACTCACGTGTTCATGGCACACCCTACATCAATTCAGTTACTTCGGTCTTTTCCTTGGTTGATTGGCTTAGATTCCACGTACAAAACAAACAAGTATAAGATGCCGTTTGTTGAGATAGTGGGGATGACTCCAACCAATAAGAACTTCCTCATAGCTTATGCCATTATGAAGGATGAGACTCAGGCAAGCTATGCGTGGGTCTTAGATAAGTTGAGGATGCTTATTGGAAATGATGTACACCCAACAGCAATTGTGACCGATCGTGAGCTAGGGTTGATGACACCTATTAGAGAGATATTTCCCGAGAGTGCCCATTTGCTCTGTACATGGCACATTAACAAAGTCGTTGAAGACAAAGTGTACAGACTTTGTGGAAAAGATAAGGCCGTCGCGCAGAGGTTCAAGAATGGGAGGTGGAAAATTATCATGGAAGCTTCCACAGAAGCTGCATACGATAGAGCAGTGCGTACGATGAAGGTTAGTTGGAGGACTTACCCTCACGTGATATCCTATGTAGAGGAGACCTGGCTGAGACACAAAGAGATGTTTGTGGCTGCGTGGACGAATAAGGTGCTACACCTTGGCAACACTACGACTTGCAGGATGGAGAGTGCACATGCCGCGCTAAAACAGTGGTTGAACTCCTCAACTGGAGCTTTGGACAATGTTTGGAACAAGGTCAACAAGTCAATCGAGTCACAAATAACTGAGATCAAGTACACACTTGAAGAGTGCAGAAGACGAAGAAGTGTGATGTACTCGGGTTTCCCATTCAACTATCTGACCGGGTATGTTTCCCATTACTGCTTACAAATATTATCGAATGAGCTGAAGAGGATGAGAGAATTGAGTCACCAAGTATTTGATCGTTGCGGTTGTGTATTGAGATCCACTCATCAGATCCCGTGTGCGTGTGAGTTGAAAACGGCCACGGATACGGGCACGCCAATTAGCTTGAATAGTGTTCACAAATTTTGGCGAACACTCGTTATTAGTGATGCAGTGGAGATAGCTACGCTTGACATGACTGAGCATCCATCTGAGGACCATCGATACTTTCACTCTCTCGTCGACGAGGTTAACTCAAGCGACCGGGCAGTTGTGCGCAACATATCTGTCATTATGAATGAGCAGCTTCATCCTGAGGAAGCGAGTTACGTCGAGCCGGAAGCGAACACGACAGTCAGAGGTCGACCGAGAGGGAGTTCTTCTACCAGACGTGATCGTAGTTCATGGGAGTACTCCCAGAGGGGTGGTGGTCGCCCTAGGTCATCCAGTTCGAGCCGCGGGCGTGGTCGTACCTCATCCTCATCGAGTAACTTCGTAAGCAGTACTGGTATGAAAACCCATAATTTATTAACATGCACATAATGTTGTTACTTTTTGATAAGTACTATTATTGACTTTCTATTATATTGTCTTGCAGCTGGACACGCAATAGATATCACTGAATTCTATCATGTTAACAAAATTCCGGGAATCATCGTACCTTTCATTGAAGGATATCTCGATGTGCTTGGGGATGGTAATTGCGGTTTCCGTGTCATTGCGGACTACATTTTCGGAGACCAAGAGCAATGGCGAGTGGCGAGAGTTTGCATTGCACACGAACTCTTAGCTAACCGAGCATTGTACAAAAACTTATACGTTGAAGGGGTCGACGCTGGTTACCGCCGTATTATGTGGGACGGAGGTGCGTGTAACGATGATCACTGGATGATAGTAATTGAGGATTTGTTCCCAATTGCCAACCTCTTCAATGCAGCGATTATGTTATTCGGATACGGCAGCGGAAGGGGGTTATATTCTTGTTACACAGTGCTACCGTTCCAAGCACCTTCGACTGCTACACGTCCAAGTAGGAAAATTGTCATGTGTCATTTAGGTGATTCGTATTCCCATTATATCCGTCTGGATTTAGCCTCAGATTTCCCTGTTCCTCCAATATGCGAAGCATGGTTTACTTTCCGTTCTGATAGTGTCGCTGGTTGGGAGCAAATGTATGTTATGCGAAGTGCACATTGGGATCGTTTAGCGAGGTCGACGTAATTGAATTTTTTGCGTGATTGTTATACTTATATCATTGTCACATTTTTGTGTGATTGTTATATTTTGCATGTGGAGAGTGGTCGTGATTATTGGAGGTAAATAAAACAACAAATTACAATAAAACAAAAAATGTAAATAAGAAACAACAAATTACAATAACACAAATAAATAACAATAACAATGAAACTCTTATATAAATATATAACAAATTCATCTAGGGTCAATACATCATTTGGCAGCCCGCCAATCTCTCATATACTCATCCATTTGGGATCGAGAATCTTCCGCTTGCTCCGGAGGAATCAAAGTAATGGCCTGCTCATATAAGACGGCTAGACGATTCACCTACTGCAAAAAAAGTAACAATGAGTGTGAGTTCAGAGATATGTAATACGTAAAAATATATATATTTTAGTTAATCACTTACATAATCGCTGTTGGATCGTGGAGGAATCACAGGTGCTGCAGCGTCACGTATCAGCCGAGGGTGGGAGTGAAGGTAGTACCATGCGAGGTAGTTATCCGTACATGCTGTGGGATCTGACGTGGATGCCTGAAACCCATGGAGACCAAGAATGTAAAATCCCGGGAACATACGCCAAGCATCAGATGAGATCCGTTCGGGGAAGACAACCTTGTACGAACGACTGCTCCATGACCTGATCGCTTTGACTGGCCTAAAGATCGGGGTTGGGATACTCTGTACGTACCCGATTTGTCGTAAACAACGACCAGGCATGTACGGTTCGATAATATCCCGATACTGTAGCCACCCCATGAATACAGTCCTCGGTACAGATACTGCCGGGTTAGAACCGTACGGCAGCCACACCACCTACGTAGAAATGTTGAAAGTTACGGTGAAGTAAAAAACATAGCAAACGACGAAATAAATCATGAACACCGATAACTAAATGACGTACCTCTGTCGCTCGCAGATGATCCAAGCGTCTACGTAAGGAGTCCAGTCGACCCACGTCCTTGCCCTCAGCCAGGGCACTCCATACGGACGCACGGGGAGCCTCGTCGTCCCCGACAACCATCCGCTCCCGATGAGGTCGGAAGCAGGGAAAGTACTCGTATATCCATGTCTGCAGGAGAGTTAGGCATCCGCAGATGCCCTGAGAATCCCCGCGACTAGCTATACCGAGCTGACGATATAGGAAGGCGAGGGCAGCAGATCCCCAAGAGAAGTCATGCACCGTATCGACACCGTCGTCCATCACCTCCATCACGCTGGAGGGTCTAATACGGTTACCACTCTTGTCGACAAACAAGGTGGATCCAATAAGTAACCACATCCAAGCTATCGCCTGGATGTCATCTATTTGCTCACGGCAAAGCTCAAAAACCGACTCCGTGAGGACCGCACCGCCCTGCCAGTGGCTACACATCAGTTCTTCTGGGCTGACCCCGAGAACCTCCATGGCCGCCGTCTGCAGCTGCCCATCCCGTCCCTCATTGGAAACGAGCTCTCCGTCTACAGGAATCCGAAGAATATGCCATACATCGTGCAACATGATCGTCATCTCTCCGAACGGCATGTGGAACGAGTTCGTATCCGGCTGCCACCTTTCCACGAATGCAGATATCAGGGGGAAGTCAATATGTCTGAACATAATGTCTGCCAGGTGTGATAACCCAGTCCCCTCGATCTGGGCCCTCATCTCGGCCGACATCTCCGCTCGCCACTGACTCAGCCGCTGACATACAGTCCATCGGTTATGACACTTCAAGAGACCCCTCATCTCTCCATTCCACATACGAGACGCTACGTGGCCCAGGAAGCTCGGTATGACGCTATCGTCCGCCGGCCCACCGGGCACAGGCTCTGTAACAAGCCACGTAGTGTCGTCCTTCGCTCTAGATCGTTTGCCAGTACTGGACGACCCAGTACTAACAAACCTACCGCCTCTGCCCTTCACCACGCGCCAATCTGAGGATAATTCGACGCCAATCTGATCATTGTCTTGCTCACCGGAGTAGAACTCGCTAGTTGCGTAATCGTCTTGCTCAGCAGTCATCTCCCTCATCCGAACTACCTCTCTCTGTCTCCGTACAGAGGCATCAATCCCGCGCGTCCTCGTGTGACGCGGTCCTGAACCAGCTAGTTCACTAAATAACCGAGGCACCGATTTACCGGCTCCTCCCATCTATCATTTCACATTTTTAATTAATTAAACAATAATCAATAATAATAATAATAATAATAATAATAATAACGATAAATAATAATAATAATAATAACAATAAATAATAGTAATAATAATAATAATAATAATAATAATAATAATAATAACAATAAACAATAAATAATAATAATAATAATAACAATAAATAATAATAATAATAATAATAATAATAATAATAATAATAATAATAATAAATAATATTTTTTTTTTGTGTCGGTCGTCTGGTCTCAGGCGACTCACCCAAGGGTGAGTCGAGATCGGTAGACGATCGACGCAAAAAAAAAAAAAAAAACACAACTTCAATTCATAGCTTCACGATTCAATTCAAGGCAAAAAATATTCAATTCAAGGCAAAAAAAATTCAATTAAAAGAAAAAAAAAAAAAATTCAAAAAGTTACCCCCCCGCGCCGTCGGTCGCCGCCTCCCTCGCCGTCGAAACCTCTGCCGCCGCTGCTGCTAGCACTTGACATGGTGGTGGTGGTGGTGGTGGTGGTTGCCGGTGTGATGGTGTGGTGGTGAGGATGAGTGAGGAAGAGAGGATGAGTGAGAGTGAGTGAGGAAGAGGGGATGAGTGAGAGTGAGTGAGTGAGGAAGAGGGATGAGGGTAAAATTGGAAATTAGGGGGGCGATAGCTAATAAAAAGGGGCGGTATTTAACAATTCACTTTTTTTAATGTGGTATTTTGGAGTTCCAAAGCTTTTGTTGACCATATAATATAATGGGCATAAAAATAGTGAGGGGATCAGATCCCCTATGGGCTATGCTATCAGGTATTGGACATTTGGACACAGCTTGCTTTGTAAGCTGTGTTCCATCCATACTTCCCATCTCAAAACGTATTAACTATTAACATGACATGCACCTTGCATCATCATAAGATAAGAAGCAACAAACGTGTGTACTACTACCTTTTTCTTTTTCTTATTTTGTTTACTTGTGTGAAAAATCTTGAAGATTGTTATGCTAGATTGGCCTAGATACTAGCTTATCCGTTGAAAAAGTATTGTAATTGATAAGTACAAGTTATAAGAATATTATGGCTATGTTTGGTACAATCAACGAGTTTTTCGATAAAAGCTAACGCTTGAAGTGTATAGATAGTGTATTTTTTCTCTCTACTATCAAGTAATTTGCAAGATTATTTTCAATCTGCATATACAGTTACAGCTACAGCTAATTTGTAAAAGTCATCCTTGTAAATTCCCACCTACAACTAGTTTATTAACAATTTTCTACTAATGTATTTCGTTTATCAACATTTGTCACTTACAGCTACAACTAATTTTACCAAATATAACCATAAATTGAGTTTATAATAGTTCCTGGCTTCCTGCAAAGAAATGGATTCACACGAAAACCTTTGTGACCAAGAATTTTACGATTAAGGATGAATGTGGCTTCCAAGATTTAGAATTACGACTTGTTAAACTCCATCTACGTAATAGAGTAAAATAGACATAATTCGTTGAAAATATTTATAGAGAAAAGGAAAAAAATCCAAATGTTCCAAGTACGTACTGAAGTAGCATGTTCATCTTCCCCTTCTCTCTACTACCCCATCACAACACAACTCCTACCATCATCAATGACTAGAATCTCTCAACACTTTAAGGTGATGTTTGTGGAGCCTTAACTCACAGTGGCTTGATTTATTTTTTCTACTACTTTTTTTTTTTTATTATTTTTAAAAAGTGCTCATACTCATTAATTTGCGGTGTCTACTGAAATTAGATGTATGCATTGTTTCTATTTTTTGTGGGGTGAACTCATTGTTAGAACGAGGGGGGAGTTGAGATCCTCTCCATTTACCCAAGTAAATGGAGGCTTCCATTTAGCAAATGGAGGGTGAGATTTGCCTTTTGCAAGTTGTTTTTTTTTAAATTTGAAAATGGAGAGAAGCAAATTCAACTCTTCATTTGCTAAATGAAAGACTCTATTTACTTGGGTAAATGGAAAGGATCCCAACTCGGGGGAGGTTCGTTTTGGCGTCACCCTCTTGTTGCTCTGTCACAGAATTTATTACATGTCCAATCAACCTGCACTCCAATGGAAGAATCCATGGGTAGTTGTTGGGCCACATAAATGCGTCAATTATTTGGATCCTATGGATTTCCCCAGTTCCTCTAGCCTAAGCTACCATTTGAAGGCCTAATATCTCAATTATTCAATCAAAAGCCCATCAGTACCCTCAAGTCCACAGGCCCAAGTTGAGATACTGCCAAGTAAGGTACAAGCCCAATTCCCCATGGACCTTTTAAGCTCTTAGCTATTGGGCTTAGCTTCATTAGTGGCACTCCGAAGTCCAGCCCTGAATTATTTGGGCTGACCCAAAAAGTGACAAGATTGTCGATATATCCTTAATTTCACACTGCATTTTTTAAATATTTTTCCCTTTGATTAAAAAATGATTGTAGGATGTAGAGGTACAAACTTTAACGCACAAGATTTATCTACACAAAAGAATCGTAGCTACAATACAAACGTGCCCAAAGTGCGCGACAAGGCGCCTCATCACAATCACACTAGAGTTTTGCATTCAGAGGTTTTGGGGTCCCACATTGCGGGCAGCAAGTACTTTCGTCCACGTGTCCCGTGCGCATTAAAGCTCGCCTTCGTAATCGGGTCAAGCAGAACGTTCCCCGGAAAACCCGGATATGAACCCGACCCAAACATACCCGTACAAGCGGAAACAGCCTCCATAGACTCTTCCGCCGGGCCTTGAAAGTACCCGGTATCAAACGGGTTGGTCACAGCCCCAGCCAAAACAGTGGCCAAGTTTATAATCATCCCATCAACACCAACGTCGTTGTTTGGGGCCACAAGTGGTGGGCCTGGTGGGCCGTAAATGGGCTTGGCAAATGGCCATGCACACAGACCCGGACATTGTTTCTCCGGGTTACCCACCCAAGCGTAAGGGAAACGAGTCTTTTTATGCTTACCCGCAAGGCCAGCACCATGTGAGCCGCACGTGCTCATGCAGTAATCTTCAGGGGCCACGTCAGCTGAAGTCAAAACGATGTTTATGGAGTTTCTATGAGGAAGCCTAGATGATAAAGCAACGAGTTGAGAGGGTTTAAGGAATTTGCCAAGAGAGTATTTCTCGTCAAGGATTTGTTTCCCTAGAGCGACGGTGCAGGGACCTCCCCTGTACCCGCTAGTGGTCTGCCACCACGATGAAACAGACGGCTGTGATGTGCGGGCTTTGGAGCTGAGAGACTGGATGAAGTCAACGATTATGGAGCGTTGGATTGGAGAGAATTTACCGTACCAAATTAGATTAACGGTGAGATTGCCTTTCAAAAGGGGACCTTCGTGGTCCTTGAGTATTAGAGGGGGTGGGGTCACCAAGGCCAGCTTACGTGGTGGTGCAGCTGAGCAGGGGTTTGAAAATAAAAATAAGCAGGAAAATAATAAAAGAGGGGATATGATTAGGAAATGAGACTTAGGATTAGCCATTGTTAATGGGGTTTAGGAGGGTTTTAGAAAGAGAAGGAAGTTAATATTGAGTGTGTGTTTAGAGAAGAGGAAGAAGGGTGGTATTTATATGAGGGGAAAATAGAAATGGAAATGAAACGTGAAGAGGAAGAGTGGAAGACATGGTCCGGCTAATGATGAGTGGCTTTGGATTAAAAAAAAAAGGCGTAAAATGATAGCTGGAATTGATGAGAAAGACAAAGGAAGTAGCTAAGAACACAATTGCACTTTACCAGAAAAAAAGAAAACAAAAGAAATCGCATTTAGAAGTTGACAATGATGAAGTTTGAATATTGAAAGAAACATCGTGTCTTGGGTGGACTTAGTCTATCGTGGACCAAATAATTTGAGGGGTGGTTTCAGGTGAAGTAGGGGTGACTCCTGGTAAAGTAGAAGGTGGCTCCAGATAAAGTAATTTTGAGGGGTGGTTCCAGGTGAAGTAATTTTGAGGGGTGACTCCAGGTAAAGTAAGGGGTGACTCCAAGTATTGGTCCACCATGGACTAAGTCCACACAAGTTTTTGTATGAAAGAAAAGGGGGCGAGTTATGCAATGGTTAAATCATGATCTCAAGAGTTGAAACCTCTCTACTCTTTCTCTCCTTCCTCTTCCTTTCTCTCTCCTTCCCCCTCTCCCACTTGCATATTTAATATCACCTTATGATCAGATTAGGGTCCTTCCTAATCATGAGAGTAGACAAGAATTTGTGCGAGTTATGAGTTTTGTCTGGTCTACCAAAAAGGGCGGGTTGAGCCGGATAGAGAGAGAAAAAGAGAGAGCATGGGCCATGGGATTTGGTTTTGCCAGGCTGTGGAGTAAAAAGAAAAAGAAAATGAAAAAGAAAAAGTGTTTCCTGGGGCAGAAAATAGGGATTATTCCCTAGTTCCTACAATCCTACCCGTTTTAGTTTTAATTTATAGTTTATGTGGTAGTATAATAATCTATTAATCCATCCATGATTATCCATTACCTAATCAATTAATTAAACTTAGATAGTGACTTGAAAGCTGTGGATAACAGAGAGCACAAATACATGAGCTGTGCCGCAAATGTATTAGTTTATCTAGCTCGATCAGGCTTGAGTGTGGTTGCTATTGCTGCCCATTTAGCACCTTAACTACCATTTTAGGCTTATTTTTGTTAACTTTGGAGCTGAATGCTTCATCAAAACATCATTTAGGGACTTCTTTCCTTACTCTTTTTCTCATCCCTCAAATAATACAAAAAAGATTTAGGAAGTTGTAATCATACATTATAATGTAGAGATAATACAAAAAATAATAAAACAAGAAATACGTAAGATGATCTGATCTATGCAATTGATGTTGACAATAATGTGACATCAACTAGCTAGCTATTACTAGTACGTACTTGTATTTAAAAGGAATAATAAAGATAAGAAAAGAAAACAAGAACGGGTGGTTGACGATTTGAAGAGAGGTAAACCATTCCCATGGAAAACTAGATAGATTATGGAAGAAATTTATGTTTTTGTGCAGACTTTTGATCTCAATGTAATATTTATTCCTAGAATGAACAATACTCTAGCTCACTCTTTTGCCGCTTGGGCGGCCTCCTCTAATTTTGAGGGTGTTCTTTACCCCGAGGAGTTCCGACCCAAATGCGGACTTTAAGTTGTATGTTTGTCTTTTTGATGTTACCTTAATACAAACACGCAACCTTTAAACGAAGAAAACAAAAAAGTGGTCATCTTCCTTCTATCATTTTCTAATATGCATTACTGAATAAGTATAACATAATCTATTACAGTAATATAAACTTTATACATTGGCAAAGTATAGCAAACAACTTACAACAAAAATGCGGGTTTAAACTCCCTTCTATACATTGAATTTGAAATGTTCATTGGGGGATGCACATGCACCTAGCACTATAGCATGGAAGCTTATCATGAGTAAGTCTTGTGGAAGACCAAATCACAGAAAAATAGGGTCGTTATTTAAAAATAAATCGGTCACTTATTATAGAGCTTAACCCTGCTTTTACTAAAAAGTGACCATTGTTTCACCAAAATATACTGTAAAACCGTGTCAAACAAGTTTTGTGTAAGCATGGTATTGCCCTCCTATGTTTAGAGAAGTTGTATGTTACCTCAAAAGATTTGAACTATTTAACGTGGAACAATTGACCGACTAGCAAAAAAAAAAAAAAAAAAAAAAACCTGGAACAATTCATAGAAAAGCTAAATCCGCAAATCGGGAAAATGCTTATTATAGTAGTACTACATTTTATTGTGTGTTGGTAATGGTAGTGGTAGCCTGGTAGGTGCTACACGTACGTACTGCTGAGCAGTTAGCATACAAGATTCTCAAAACCACGCATGCAATATAAGAAGCGGCGGCTGCAAGTTGAAATTGAATGCAATTAATAAGTACGAGTATTATACATTGTCAACATTGATCCAATCATTTCCAGAAATCCTACGTATGCAGCATTATCTCAAGTTTCTCAACTACGGTATGGATAAATATGAGTCAGCAATATCTACATACATCATTGGGGACCTTGGGGTTCATCATCTATTTGGAATATATATTGATGCAGCTCAGATTCGAAAATTTAGATAATAAGCAAGCTCTAACACATAATTATTTAGTAGGGTAATTACCACTTTATTTAAGAATAGAATCTTATAATGAACTACTGATGAATTGGATTTGGCAGGGTCAATGGTTCATAGAAACTTTCACACATTTACAAACACCATATCTTATTACTCTT
The DNA here is from genome assembly GCA_038025085.1 of Tetragonia tetragonoides. Classification (NCBI taxonomy): domain Eukaryota; kingdom Viridiplantae; phylum Streptophyta; class Magnoliopsida; order Caryophyllales; family Aizoaceae; genus Tetragonia; species Tetragonia tetragonoides. Next base: position 4,486,223 of record CM076140.1, read on the forward strand.
AATAGTCTCGTATTATAATCAGGGGCGGAGCTAGGGGAGGACCGGTGGAGGACGTGATCCCCCTATGATTGAAAAAACAAAATATGTAACGCATTGTGCTCTGTGTGTCATATGTTGAATGTGTCTCAGTTGGGAATACACTTGATTCAAGCGCTGATGAGGTTTTCTACCACCACAAGATCGAATTCCGCTAGCACTTGTTCTCCTTTTCTTTAACTTATTTTGTTCCCCTTGTGACCTTGTTTTTGTCGGGGGATCAAATCCCAGGATAGGTTCACTTTGGCCTTGTCATTTTTGTTCCTTTTCCCAATTGTTAGAGCTTTATTTAGAGTAATTTTTTTTTTGTTCCTTTTCCTAATTGTTTGAGCTTTTCTTAAGAGTAAGTTTTTTTGGTCCAGTAAAGTATGTTTACTTACGTTTAGGCCCCCTTTCTTCCTATAGATACTGTTCTTCATTATTCTTTGTTCTTTAGTAATTCAAGTTTTGTCTTCGAAGTTTTCAAATGAAAAATAGCTTTGTTAGGGGAAAAAATATCATTTGCCAAGTAAATAGTTAGCTTATAAGTATTGCCAATAATTGTTTTCCAACTATAATAATAATAATAATAATAAATTACCAAATTAAAATAAGACATCTAATAGAAGATGCATTGTAAAACCAAATTTTTATACCAGTTTTGGTCCCCCCAATAAAAAATTCCTGGCTCCGCCACTGATTATAATGAATTATCATTGTGGACTATATTGCAGATTAAAATTGTAAAAAGGTTGTAAAATTTATTGATGAAATTATGTACTGGAGGATTTAAATGAGAAGCAGGAATATTATTACTTGTTCGTAGTTGGAGGCTGCTCATGAGTTAATGTATTCCATTTTCTTGTTTTATAATTTTTGGTGGATTGATGATCATAGATTCATAGAGGGTTACGACTGGGATAAGCTGCATATTTAGTAGGGCAAGGATCATGGGAGATAAATATTTGATCAAATAGAGAAATACGTTGTCGGAAAGTAAACGGATATGAGTGAATGGCACAACACATTTGAAATTTGACATATTCCGTGATCGAGCACGTGGAGCCCCTGGCCCGTCTGGGATTGTGTCCGATTACAAAAGCAAAGGGAGGGGCGGGGGGGAGTCACCAGGAAGCCTCCAAAGATGGTCAATGGTTAGTGTTCATATGCTACTTTACTTGCTTGCAGCTTAGAGCTTCGGACCTTCTGGATACAACATTTACTACAATTCTAGAATGTCTCAACTTTCTCTATTCAACTACTCCTAATATAGTGTAATTTACTAGCCCATTTAGCAATTACGGAGTATCTCAAGTCTCAACTAGGAAGTACTCTATTATATTCCTAAAACTGTTTTATCCTCCTGTAAGCCTTTAATTCACTGGTCACAACACTCCTAAACAAATAAGTTCAGTCACCACTACTATACTTGAAAATTATAACAGGCTAAGTATTCAACATATAGTTTCCTTCTTTTTCTTCCAAACAGAGTGAGGATAATCGAGCAACGCTAGTACTCCATACCTATTACTAGTAGCTACTATGCGTCGTCTTGACTCTTGAGACCTCAACATTTGCGGTGGAACTAATTGAGAATGCTCTTGATTAATAAGATACAATAAACTTTGAGTTAACTAGTTTATTTATACCATACTCGTGACTTAATTGTATGATTTTATTGTTTTGAATTATTGTATAAATGTTTTGAGAAATTGAGCTAATTTTTCGTTAGTGGACTGAATTGGATAGCTATTACCACCTAAAAGTAGTCATTTCAAATCAAAAGGTGAAAGACTTGGTAGTGTGTTTGAATTTTCCTTTCCTTCTACTACTACTACTACTAAGTACTAACACGCATTTGCCCACTAGAAGGAAAACGGCGTCCTGCGTGTCCTCAGGTTGAACTAGCTGTTGCCTTCTAACTTCTAACACACTTGCGTTTAAGCCTTTTTTTAAAACTTTAACTCCAACTTTACAGCTATTTGTTACTCCAATGTTTACCCACTGGTGGAGACTGAAAAGTACTTGCTGCTTTTAACACGCCATCAGCATATCACCATACTAGAGTATTATACTATTCGCATTACGCCATTACTTTCAACGTGATTCTTATTTTCGTCCGCTTTTTCCTAGTAGCTTCCAATTTGCCCACTCCACTGCTCACTGGTCAGTGCTCAAACCCACCTATATATAGATCCTATCCCCACCTCTTTCACTCCTCATCTCTCAAAACATTCTCACTACTCTCTCTCTCTCTCTCTCTCTCTCTCTCTGCCTTCACACCCTACAAAGTTTAATTTTGTCAAAACAAAACCCAAAATTAATAATCCTATTACATACTCTGCAGTCTTTATCATGGCATCGTCCTGCACATTTCTTTACCTTGCCCTCTTTCTCTCTCTTCTTAGCTCCACCTTCGCCACGAGGCGACTCACCGAGTCAACTCAACCTATGACATTCCAGTATCACAATGGCCCTCTACTTAGCGGCAAAATCCCAATCAACCTCATTTGGTATGGCAACTTCAAACCCACCCAAAAAGCTATCATCACCGATTTCATCACCTCCCTGTCATCTTTCCAACCTGAAGCCCACCCATCAGTTGCCACGTGGTGGAGTTCTATTGGCAACTACCAACGCCTCGTTAACCCCAAGAAACCTTCTTCATCCTCTCTCTCATTGGGCAAGCAGGTCCTTGATCAGACTTACTCCCTGGGCAAGTCCCTCACTGGCAAGAACCTTGTTGAGCTGGCATCCAAGGGAAGTCAACAAGTCAACGCTATCAACGTGGTATTGACTTCATCTGATGTGGCAGTCGAGGGTTTCTGCATGAGCCGCTGTGGGACCCATGGTTCATCCCCCGTGAAGAATGGCAAGTCCACCTACATCTGGGTGGGTAACTCCGAGACCCAATGCCCGGGTCAATGTGCCTGGCCTTTTCACCAGCCCATCTACGGCCCACAAAGCCCACCACTTGTTGCACCCAACAACGATGTGGGCTTGGATGGTATTGTCATGAACTTGGCTAGCCTGTTGGCAGGGACAGTGACCAACCCATATGGAAATGGGTATTTCCAAGGCCCAAAAGAGGCTCCACTTGAGGCTGCCTCAGCTTGCCCCGGAATCTACGGGAAAGGTGCCTACCCCGGTTACGCTGGTGACTTGTTGGTCGATCCCACAACTGGCGCAAGCTACAACGCCAAGGGAATCAACAAAAGGGAATATTTACTTCCCGCTTTATATGATCCTAAAACTTCATCTTGCTCAACTTTGGTCTAAGAGATCAGACCCATGTAATTTTTTGCTATTTGTATAGAGTGATTTTAGGGATCTTATGTATTGTTGTAATTTATTCCACTAGCACATTTCTTTGGTCCAAACTGAATAAAATAGTACAATTATAGTACTACCAATTTAATTTATCTTGCGCCCATCCTATAATTTTATTATTTTTTTTTTAGAAGAATCATCCTATCATTTTTACTTGACTGAAAACGGGTTCTAAATCGAAGTCTTTGATACAATTGTTGCAATTGAGGACACTTTCTTTTGCCCTTTTTGTGTTGCAAGCATTTTAAGTTTTTCTAAAAGAACATTTCTACTACACTACGTGTTCTAGTACACTTGCTGTGAGCTTGTGAGAGAAATGAAGTTTTGAGGCCTAATCCATATCATCACATCTCTTCTAACAACCTAACAGAAACATACACGCCCAATGCACAGCTTCTTTGAAAGTTTGGAAAAGTATTACCCAAAACTTTCACCTCAAACTTTTTAAATATATTAAAGTATTAAAATTACGGAAAAATATTTTTTTTAAATTTATCACATTAGTTATTTAATTTAATTTTTTATTAAAAAAATACCTTAAACAATACGAAAAAAATATCAAAAAAATTAGAGAACACTTCAAAAACATTTGGGAAAATTTATGATACTTCACTATAATAGATTAATAATAGAGAGGACTTGAGGGTAGGTTTGGTGGGGAATCATACTCAGTACCAAAAAACCGTGGATTAGGACATCCACAATGCATCAGACTTTTGAGACTCCACAGACTTGCCACATCAGCTTTCTCTCACTTTTTGTTTTTCAAACTCAACTTCAGACTCTTCAGACTTTCCACCACAATGCTATTCAGATTTTTCAAACTTTAACCCATCAACTTTCCAATCACATTTTTGTTTTACTCAATTCAATTTCAATTTATTTAAGTTTATTCCTTTCTTTTTTGAGTAGTTGGGCCCACAATTGAGCCTCAAAGGGAGTCTTGAAATCTAAAAAGCCAACTTAAGACCAGCATTTTTTTTGCCCACCACAATGACACAAGACCTTTAAGATTTCTAAGACTTTTAAAAATCAAGACTCATGAGACTAGGGATAATGATGCCCTTAGCATCCAATGTCTCGTGAGAGACCCTTCCAGGCCTACCAAGGACTCAATAACCTACCCCGAGGGCCTCCTATGTCCCCTAGGAATGTCCCGTGGCATGTGGTGCGAAAATATAAACCTTCGTTTCGGGGCCTCTCGGAAGCCCAAAAGCATGAATTAGCCTTCGTTTTCGGCTTCCCGAGGCCAAGTTGCCGTTTTTGCTTAAACTTTTCCAGGGGGTCTATCATAACCCTAGAGGACCCTCGATGCCCCGGGAGGGTCATCCAAATCACCGAACTTCAATATCACCCATGCCTTCGGTGTTCAGGTTATTACACTAGTGTCTCGTAAAACCCCCTTCCAAGCCTATCAGGGACCGGATAAGCGACTCTCCGAGCCTCCCATGACTTCTAGGGATGTCCCGTGCCAAGTCGTGCGAAAATATCCACCTTTATTCCGGGACCTCCTGGAGGCAAAAAAACGTGGATTATAGCCTACATTTTCGGCCTCCCGAGGCCTGGGTGTCATTTTTGCCCAAACTTCTCCGGGGGGTTTATCATGACCTTTGAGGACCCTCGGTGCCCAAGGATGGTCATCTTGATCCCCAAACTTCGATATTACCCATGCTTTCAGTGTTTGGGCCTTACATTGGTGTTCTGTGAAAATGCCCTTACACGCCTGTCAAGGACCCGATAATGGACCACAGGGGCCTTCCATGTTCGCTAGGGGTGTCATTCGTGACGTGGTGCAAAAATATTCACCTTCATTCTGGGCCTTCTGCGAGCCAAAAAAAACGGGTCGGGATGTCATTTTTGCCCAATCTTTCCGGGTAGTCTATCATGACCTTAATTACTAAAAAATAGAAACAAAACTAAAAGTGTGTTCTTTTCCACTTGTTATGTTTGACACAAGCAACATAGTTTTTTTCAATAAAAGTTACAGCTTGAAACTTGTAACTAGTTCACCTAGCGCTACAGTTATAGCTATTTTTTTGAAAGTTATCCATATAAGCATTCACCTACAAGCTACAACTAGTTTATTAGCATTTCGTAGCAATTTTTAGCAGTTTTCTACTAATTTATTTCCTATTTTAATATTTGACAGCTACCGCTATGACCAATTTTACCAACATAGCCTTATTTCTGGTGATTATCACTAATTGGGTAAGGTCTCATAACTAATTCTCACTAATTGCGTAAGACCATGATTTCTATTGATTCAGTAACATGTAATGTTTCCTAAGACATTAAGAAATTAGCACACCATCGTTTGTAAATTTTTACCCTCACACATCATCTAAGATAATACTTTGCTAGGTGGTGGCCAACTGGCCATCTATCGCAGTTGCTCATGAGTCATGCCTCCCTTAATAACCACATTTTTATTTTTACTTGAATCCCCTGCATGCATTGATATCTGATCTGTCCTTATTCGCATTCGATTATGTGGAGTTATACTGTGAAGGTTTTTTTTGTGCCTTGGCGTTAATTAGAAGGGCGACTTTGATATATTGGTATTTTAATTATGAGAACGCAACAAAAGTAGAGTAAATAAGTGGTTACGAAGAGAAAATAAGGAGCAAGAGAATCTAACTTGGTGGCATTGTTGGAGGAGAGGGTGTCGGTCCTGTCGGAGCTTTCATAAACTGCCGGAACAGTAACAACTAACAGCTGGCTGTTTGTTCCCCCCATGCCGACGGCACAATTAGTTCGACCTTACCCTCCCTTTTGCACGTGGAGCCCTTAGATTAACTAAAATATCCACGCGTGGGGCATTCAGTTGGTCAGCAGCCAGTTTTGATTATTGTACAATACAAGGGATATATATGAGTATTGCAATCACTTCCATAATGATTGATGAGGAAGCTACTCTAAAGTCAATGGTTAAATGGTAGCTACAAGGTAGATTTCGATATTGATAGGCTCGGCATCATTTAATGTCATGCTTCAACTTGCACTTGTAAGTACACTCACCAAAGATGACTCTTCGGTTGTCATTTGGATTATGGTTGATCAAATATTCACTGCATTCCTTTTGCCCAGCTACGCTACCCAACTCAAACTCATTTTAGTTTTAGTAAATGAATTTCGTGATCAAAAGTCAATTTTTGTAATGCAATGTATAGAAAAAATTACATTTTAAAGTCCTAAATTATTTACAGCAAAGGCGAAAAGAAAGTAGAAGAATGAGCAGGTAACCCCCCCCCCTCCCAAAAAAAAAGAGAGTATGTTCTTTTCTTCTTTCTAGTAATTGAAGGTACTCATAGTAATACCATATAAGGAAACATAAACCAACCAAGAAATGTGGTAGAATACATTTCCCCAACCAAGAAAAAGAAATCATAAACCAACACGAAGTTTCTTGATTAAGATATAGGGTGCGTTCTTTTCCATTTATTTCCACTGATTGAGTAAGGTCTTGCCACTGATTCCCACTGATTGAGTAAGGTCTTGCCACTGATTTTTACTGATTCGGTAAGGTCTTACCACTGATTTCCACTAATTCAATAAGGTATTGCCACTGATTCTGTGAGTAGAAATGTGGGTTCTGCCACTAATTCTGTGAGTAGAAATGTGGGTCCTGCCACTGATTTCCACTGATTGAGTAAGGTCTTGCCACTGATTTCCACTAATTGAGTAATGTCCTTCCACTGATTCTCACTGATTAAGTAAGGTCTGGCTACTTATTTCCACTGATTAAGTAAGGTCCAATAAGTGAAAAAGAACACACTCATAGACTAAAAAAAGTCGTATAATGACCATTCGTTGTAGAATTGGCACGGCTTATATTAATGTTGAACCATAAATGCAAGAAGCTGATAATCAGGAGGGAGCTGAATGGCAGCGCTGGTTCCATGAATTTGGAGTTTGAATATCATTATCCCCTTCTTGTAGATATCTAAGGAATAAATGCAAGAAGTAAAACCTCAAGCAGTTGTCACCCAAAACCATGTATGTACTGGCCGAATAGCACTCAATTACCAATCATTTTTGGCTGTTTCTTAGGAAATGCTAGGCTTGGGACTGGGACTGACATTGGCTATGTTCTAACCTATAGCGAGATGTTGATTGTTGACCCTTTTAGACTTAGCTGCATGAAAGCTGTCCTGCCCTTTTCTAGTCTCAATCCAAGTATCCAACCTGTCAATTATTATAAGCTTATTATTACTATCATTTTTAGCTACTCTAAAAGTCTAAAGTGATAGTTCCCTCCCAGGATAACAACACCCAAATTAAAAAAATGTTTAGCTTAACCCACTAATTTGATGGTTACGTTATAACTTATATACCTTTAGCCTTTACTTTCAACGCCTACTCTGCATGGGCTTGATTGTGTCCTTTACTTCCTAGGAGCTTCCTTTGCCTTAGTCAAGCCAGCCACCCAACCCCTATATATATGCAACTCCCCTACCTCAGTATCTTCATCCCTCATCACTAACTCTCACTTTCTTAACAATCTTGACCACTTCAGTGCTCATCAACTCCAAACATGGCCTCTTCGCAGATTATTCTACACCTTGCCCTCCTTCTCTCACTCCTCAGCTCATCTTACGCCACAAGGCTGCTCGCCGAGTCAACTCAGTCCATGGCCTTCCAGTACCATAAAGGCCCTCTCCTTAGCGGGAAAATTCCCATCAACCTCATCTGGTATGGCCACTTCAAGCCCACACAAAGGACCGTCATCTCCGACTTCATCACCTCCCTGTCATCCTCCCCAGCCGAAAACCAACCATCGGTCGCCACCTGGTGGAATTCCATTGGGAACTACCACCGTCTCGCCAACCCCAAGACACCCACCTCAATCTCCATCCTCTTAGGCAAACAGATAGTTGACGAGACTTACTCCCTTGGCAAGTCCCTTACAAACCAGCACCTGGTGAAGCTAGCTTCTAAGGGCGGTCAACAAGTCAACGCCGTTAACGTGGTTCTTACTGCATCTGAAGTGGCAGTGCAAGGGTTTTGTGTGAGCCGTTGTGGGACCCATGGTTCCTCAGATACCGCTTCCAAGGGCAAGTTCACCTACATTTGGGTTGGTAACTCCGAGACCCAGTGCCCAGGTCAATGTGCCTGGCCCTTCCACCAGCCCATTTACGGCCCACAAAGCCCACCATTGGTGGCCCCTAACAACGATGTAGGCTTGGATGGCATGGTCATGAACTTGGGCAGCCTATTGGCTGGGACAGTGACGAACCCATTTGGAAATGGGTACTTCCAAGGTCCAAAAGAGGCCCCACTTGAGGCTGCCTCAGCCTGCCCTGGGATTTATGGGAAAGGGGCTTACCCTGGTTATGCAGGTAACCTCTTGGTGGATGCAACAACAGGAGCAAGCTACAACGCTAATGGAATCAACAAAAGGAAGTACTTGCTTCCAGCATTATACGATCCTAACACCTCATCTTGCTCAACTTTGGTGTGAGATATCAGAACTGAGAAATACTAGCCATTTTGGAAAATGTATAAACATCTTTGTAGAAAGCTTTGATACTTTTTCGTACTTTGTTTATTCGTATATTTTATTTGTCTAATAAAGAATTGAATAAAATAGAAAGTTTTTGAAATCTCATCACAATCCATACTTTTTTGTATGCTGTGTTACCTTGGTTATTTCTCATAAGATGCCCGTGCTCTAGAATCTATGATATTTTCCACAACCCCAGACTGATGTGGTTCAACGTTCAAAGGTGGAAGAACACGAAAATTGTAAGGCCAAAGACAAAAGACACTTAAATACAATCTGCATATGATCATCTTTAATACAGAGAGCTCTTAGAATTTCACATCAGTTATGATTTACAGGATGTTTTAAGAGGCTCGTGAAATCCCAATTACAAGTCCATTGAATCTGAGGAATGGGTATATAGAAAGAATGGATCTTCTTATACAATATTATGTGGTTTTCGTTCACTGTTAGAGGTTGCAATTCCTAGGAAAGTATATTTGTGTGTATGAGCCACACGAAACAAAGAAGATGAATCTCAAACTTCCAAGTCCTAAATAGAAATCTACCAACTTGACTAGCACAGTGAGCTAACATAATTTAGAACGGTAAATTTAAACTTCAGGTCCTTCTAGAACGCCTACGGACTTTAGTAGCACAATTGGCTAACATAATTTACACTAATGAATTCAACTTCAGGAACTTATAGAACACATGCTGACTTTACTACCTCAGTTAGCTAGCATTCTTTACAATGATTTCTATCAAAATCTCATCCAAAACTTTCTTCCAATAGCCACCCAAAAGAATATTTTACTATCACCTAATCAAGTTGTCCAAATACATGAGCAATTGCAAACAGAACTATTTCGCCAACAGCCCTGAAATCTGGCAGTTGCTCAGTCACTACACTATCCTTTTGGTGACTGGTCATATAGTAGTATTATTGCTTTGGCCTTGTCCATGCATGCATACGGGGTGTTGTTTATGTTCATAGTTTCTTACTACTCTATGTTGACTCTAGGCGGCTGCAAGGCTGGCGTTGATTTTCTCCCAAAAAAGACACACCAACTTAGATTCATTCTCACGTAATTAGACACCAGCAACTTGCAAATCGTACAGCATAGCTATCAGTAGCATAGCAACTAGTATTACTAGTCCCCCTAAACACGGACTCGTTTAATCATCACTCCTTTATCCTTTATATGATAGCACATCGCTCATGCACGGCTCACTGCAGAAGCTTTTCCATAAGCCTTGTGCATATATGAAGCCCCCATAACCCTAATTGGACAACTGAATTTTGGAACTTCATTGTTCTCTAGTTGGACAAACTCCTCACAAAAAATGACCTTTTTCAACACATCATCCCTAGCAAACATCTAACAAGCATTTGACACATAACAATTTAGTGAAATTTAATCAAGATATCGAAATCGATAACTATCCAATGCAATTTACACTGGCCAATGTATTAGTAAAGCTCTATAACAGTCAGCCCTAATTTCCCCTCTAAGCGAACCAAATTCAATCAATAACTAGAGACACAAAATATTCTCAATTTACATAGCACTAAAGAAGAACCCGTTTCTTAAAATCTTCATTACATGTATTTGAAAAAAATCTATGAGTATCTAGTAAGATCATGAGACAAGTAGGCAAAACCGCAAACAGAAAATCAAGAGAAAAACTTTGAAATTCATAGAATATTTACATGGGAGTATTAGCAGAGAGTACCCGGTTAAAGATCCAAATTGAGCTCATCTTTCTGGAAGTAATCAAGGATGTAAGGTGTAATGCGAACAAAGGCCACCCACGCTCCGAACATCGCGGCGTGAAACCCTAGCTGCTTCATCGCCTTCGCTTTGCTTGGCTTCTTTTGGAACATTCCCGGGAACATTTTGGATGATGATGGATTTCGGCAAAAACCCAACCGCTTTAAACCCTTCGATAAACCCTTAAAACACTCGTTTAGCCCCGTTTGGTTGGGTGTAAAGTAAAGGAATGGAATCACTTAATCCATTTCTTATGTTTGGTAGGTAATATTTGGGTTTGGAACTCAAATTCCTCCGGATTTAAGTCCCCCCAAAACTAGGGCTGTTCAAAAATATCCGAACCCGAGCATCTGATCCGAAAACCCGAATATCTGAACTGAAATTATCCGAAAAAGCGGATATCCGAAATTTCGGATACGGGTTCGGATACCATTTTCCAAAATTTTTGGATATTCGGATATCCGAAAAACTCAAAATTATCCGAAATATCCGAAAATTATCCGAATATCCAAAACTATCCGAAATATTTGGCTCACATTTTCAAAATATTAGACACAAAATAGGATAAAAAATAAAAAAATTTAAATATTTTTCGGATAACGGATATCCGACTATCCGAATCCGAAATTTCGGGTATTCGATTTTTCGGATACCCGAAATTTCGGATACGGGTTCGGATAACAAAATTTGGTATCCGAAATTTCGGATATCCGATTTTCGGATACCCGAAATTTCAAATACCCGCAAATGAATACCCCTAGCCAAAACTAACACCATTTCAATCTCCCCATTTTCTAGTGGTATCAAAATGAAACCTCCCTTATCATTATTCATTAACAAAACAAATGAAAATAAATTTGACAAAATAAAAACTAAAACCCAATCAAACTAAAATAGAAGTCCCCTTTCTCTCTCCTCACAAGCCACTGCTCCACCACAGCTCAAGTTTCCGGCCACCAAAATCACCTTACCTACCCACTCTCCCTTCCCTCTCTCCATTTTCTCTCTCCTCTCCACCACAACGACCTAGATCTGACCACCATGACACCACCAAATCTTAGATGGAGGAGGGGGACAAGAGAGAAAAGGGCTCGGTGGTGGTCAGGGGAGGGTGGAGGAGAGAGAAAAGGTCGATGGTGGGCATGGTGAAATGGCTCTCGGTGGTGGTGGCTCGGTGGTGGTCAGGGGAGGGTGGAGGAGAGAGAAAAGGTCAATAGTGGGCATGGGAAAATGGCTCTCGGTGGTGGGCATGGGAAAATGGATCTGGGTGGACATGGGAAAGGGGAGGAGAGAGAAAATGGTTGGATGCCCTTTTTTTTTAATTGTATTAAAAGTCTATTTTTGAAGGATAATACTTTTTGACCAAAAAATAATTGAAAAATAATTTTTTTGATTTCATACCTTCCCTAAACCAAACAACTTATATGAAGTATGGAGTCCCCATTTCATAGCTAGAGGTTTTTAAATTTCATACCAAATCCATTTTACTTTTTTTGAACCAAATGGGTCCTTATGTTTATGTGCTGAAGATAAACTCTAGCTTTTACCGGTGGAATTCTGAAAATCACTATAAGAGGTACGCGTATGACCAATTGACCATTGGCCGTTTGAAAAAAATTGGGTTTGGCCAGTTGGCCTCTTTGGCCCAATAAGGATTTGATTGTAAGTCATTAGTCAAGTCCCAAACTCCACAAATTCGAAAAAAAACAACATACTTATATAGTACATTCCATTTTTTATTTCATATTTTGCTGCATACACACACACACACACAAAAAAAAAAAAAAAATTGCTTTGATTTTAAATCTGAAAGGGGTCTTAAAATTTCTTTGTAAAATTATTAATTAAATTACATATCTTTTGGAGACAATTCCCTAATTAAGAGATTTATGGTTCGCTCCTTTTTATACAAAACAAAAATGGAGCATCAATGCAATATATAAAAGAGCCCACAAGCATGAATAATTCATAGAATTAGAGGCATCAAATAAATAGTATAAATTTGTAAATGTGACTACATATGATTGAATAGAATTGAATGGTTGGATAGAATAAAAGAATATAGAATATTTGCCTAGTTCCGATGGCACTTTCACTACTCTTTAGTCTTTACATAGGTGACACCCAAAATTACAATTGAATCGGCAGGCATGCCATAGAGTTAAGTTATTAGACCAAAGTTGAACAGGACGAAGTGGAAGGATCATACAAGGCAGGTAACAAGTATTTCCTTCCATGACCACCATTAGCATTATAGCTAGCACCAGTGGTGGAGTCCACCAAGAGGGTCCCAGCATAACCAGGGTAGGCCCCATTCCCATAAACACCAGGACAAGCAGAAGCAGCCTCAAGTGGTGCCTCCTTTGGGCCTTGAAAGTACCCATTTCCAAATGGGTTCGTCACTGTCCCAGCCAACAGGCTAGCCAAGTTCATGACCATGCCATCCAAGCCCACATCGTTGTTTGGGGCCACCAATGGTGGGCTTTGTGGGCCGTAAATGGGCTGGTGGAAGGGCCAGGCGCATTGACCCGGGCATTGAGTTTCAGAGTTGCCAACCCAAATGTAGGCAAACTTGTTGTTCTTTCCTCTAAGGTGGTGGGACACCTTTGTGGAACCATGGGTCCCGCACCTGCTCATGCAAAAGCCATCGACTGCCACATCGGATGCGGTCAAGACCACGTTGATTGAGTTGGGTTGACTTTGACCGCCCCTTCTTGCTAACCGTCTGATTTGAGGACTGGTTAGAGATTTTCCTAGCGAGTAATTCTGATCCATGATTTGGGCACCCATGGTCAAGGAAAGGGTAGAAGTTGGGTTTTTCTTGGCTAGTTGGTAGTATTTTTGGGTGCCCTTCCACCACGTGGCAACAGATGGTTGGGCTGTCTTGGTGGTGGGGGAAGAGAGGGAGGTGATAAAATCAGAGACGATGGCTCGTTGGTTAGTGGTAAATTTGCCATACCAAATGAGGTTAATGGAGATTTTGCCGGTTAAGAGAAGGCCATTGTGGTATTGGAAAAGCATATCATTTTGGGTTGGGTCAGTAGGTTGAGCGGCTGCTAAATTGTAGCCCAATATAGCAATGAAACCAAACAATTGGAGAAATGTAACCAAATTAGCCATTAATTATGGTTTAATTAGGGGAAATCAAAGTAGAGAATTGAGAAGTGGGAAATTGGGTTGAGGAATTGGAGAGAGAAAGTAAGCGAGTGAGGACTGATGAGAAGACAAGGAAGTGAGGCAAAAGGGTATTTATAAGGGGATGTTTATGGGGTTGAGAAGGTACTAGGAAACTAAGGACAAAGGGTGCAAGAAAAGAAAAGGGGGCATGAAATTGGGTAATGCCGCGTTTTGCGAATAAATAATTGGTGCTTTTAGGTGGGAGATGGGAGATGGGAGATGGGAGATGGGAGATGGGAGAGGTAAAGCTGTTTACTTTTTTTAGAACGAATTTATTAGTGGATACAACTAAAAGAGAATGGGAATGTTAGATAAGACAAAGCAAAAAACAGCCAGCCATGGATCCTTGGGACCAGAGTACCAGACAGCTACCAGGGGGCTGTTCTAGTTTATAAGTGCACTACTTGAGCATTTTGTTGCCAAAAAGAATTCCAACTTTATTCTAGCTAGTATGTACCTCAACTACCAAAACAAAATGTAATGTAATAAAAAAAGAATCTAAGGCTTTATTTTGTTATTGCATATACTATGGCTATGTTCTTTTCAATTGAAAAAAGCTGAACTTAACTGAAACAAACTGAATTGATTTTCTTGACTTGACATTTAACCATTTAAAACTCCAAATATTATATTCAATATTGGATTCATTTGAGAATATACTTTGCAATATCTCCAGTAACATAGTTGTCATCATGAATTTATTTCGAAACAAAAAGTTATTTGAGTGATAAAGTTACACATAAACTTAAATTAACTGAACTGGACTAAATTTAAGTGAGGTTAAATTGAGGAGAACAAAGCCTTAGTCTAATATCTATCTCACATAAATTAAATAAGCGATATTTGAAAAATAAGTTGCCAATATGAGTGGGAATAATTTTTTTAACGATAATAATAATTAGAATTAGATTGCTAATTATTTCTTAAGCTTTGATTAATTACAAAAACAATATATTTTAAGATTAGATAATGGAGTGAGGATCTATTAGATGGATGAATGAACATTAAAAAAACTACAGAAAATGTCAAATTAGACATTCTGTTCACCGGCCAACAGGGAAAGAGGCTAATATTCCAAATATTTAATTCCGACAACTATTGCCATTATACTCTACTTCTCAAGTTAGGAGTTGATGATGGGGAATCTTAGGGGCGCCAAAAGATCCAATACAAAGGATTATGATACTCCCTCCGTTTAATGAAGATGGCTATATTTGTTTTTTTACGGTCTTCAATTCACCACTTTGACCATAAATAATTGTAATTATATGCATATATAGATTATAAAATTATAATTTTTCAAAAGTATTCTTTAAAATGAATTTAATAATACCATTTTAACATTATAAATATTTGTATTTTTTCACTAATTCATGGTTAAAGTTTGTGAACTTTAACCTTGAAAAATAAAGTGGAAACATCTTGATGAAACAGATTAAGTAGTTTTTATAGTCACTCATCAGATGCATGCATCCACTCAATTAACATCAGAAAAATAGTTTATGTCCCCCAGGTCCCAACTTGACATTCCCGGCCTACATTGCTTAGTTAAGACTTAAGAGTCATATTGAAGAGATGAGACCTATATGTTTTATTAGTTTTTTTTTGCCCGTCCTATATGTTTTATGAGTTACCACATTAAAACTACAACATTTTAATTGAAGGGAATCTGATGTTCATATTGAAGAGCAGCTTTTACTTATTGCGCCAAGTTAACCGATATTGAAGATCGGTTGGAAAACAAAAACACAAATATGAGGTTTTCAGTGAGATAGGGTGAAACTATAATGATGACTATAGTCATTGTTGTTCTATAAAAGGTCACCCTGCTATCTCATGGTGGCACAGAGTTACACAAGAATTATTGAGAACGAAATTAGCATTTGAGAGAAAATGATATGGATCTATTTCTAAAACATACTTACTAAAACATAGTTACTTTATAAGAGAAATAATGTAAAGAGAGATAAGCATTTTGATCAATTTTTATGTTTACTTTTGGTCAGATTTTAGTATAAAAAAAAATGGTGCTAGATATTCCTTCCATTCCAAATTATATGACAACTTTGGGACCTGTGACTCACATTGCAAATCCCAAAATTATTTGGGACGGAGGGAGTATTTAGGATAATGATCTATTTGATTTGAGGGATCGAAATATAAACACTTGGATTACTATACCTTGCAACATACAGTAACTAGTTAAATTACGAGTATTTTGTAGCCACATGAGCTATACATCAATCATGCTAGTCCCAATTTTATAACAGTGGTCGGATTATACCCAAGGAAGTGTAGGATTTAAACTTGGAAAACACACTTCATTCTATCACACTCTGATAAGCTTTGGTTTTGAGATGCAATATGAGATCTACTGCCATTTTCTTAGACTAATCTAAATTCCAAATTGATTTTGGGCAAGTTTTTCTTTTTTTTTTTGAAAGATTTTGGGCAAGTTTAAACAAGTGCCAGACGGTATTGAATTCTGAGTTGCCCAACAACTCACACTTCTTTCAAGGAGTAATTTGGGTTGTCTCCTGATAATTTCATTGGTCCCGAATCACAGTGTAACGCGGAAACCGGTAAGCATTTTGGACGGCTTTGCTAATGTTGATTCGCTCACTCAATAGGCTTTCAATTAAAAATGAACCAGCTGGACTGGACCCAGTCTCACGTTTATGAATAAAAAAAGAAACCAAAACATAAAGAAACACTGTTGGATAAGTAAAAGCAAACCAATGGATTTGCTCTATCTTTTATTCGAAAATCGCATAAATAATGCGAAACAAATTTGTTCACTAACAATGAATCAATGAATTTCTCTCTACTAAATCTAATCCATATTTTTGTAACTAGCTAGTAATTTCCTTATCCTAGTACCAACATTTAACCATCGTATACATTATAGTTACTAATTAATCAATCAATGTCTAGACCAAAGTGGAGCAAGTGGAAGTTGATGGATCATACAAAGCAGGCAACAAATATTTCCTTCCGTTAGCACCATTAGCATTGTAGCTAGCACCAGTGGTTTTATCCATCAAAAGATTCCCAGCATAACCAGGGTACGCTCCCTTTCCGTACACTCCAGGGCAAGCTGAAGCAACTTCAAGTGGGGCCTCTTTTGGGCCTTGAAAGTACCCATCTCCAAATGGGTTTGTAGCTGTACCTGCCAAAAGGCTAGCCAAATTGATCACCATCCCATCAAGGCCCACATCGTTGTTTGGGGCAACCAATGGAGCGCTTTGTGGGCCGTAAATGGGCTGGTGGAATGGCCACGCACATTGACCCGGGCATTGAGTTTCGGAGTTACCCACCCAGATGTAAGCGAACTTACCACGGTGCTTTCCAACGGAAGAAGACCCGTGGGTCCCGCACCTGCTTGAGCAGAAACCGTCAACTGCCACGTCGGATGAAGTCAAGACGATGTTAATTGCATTGAGGTGGGCTCCCTTGGATGCCAACTCGACAAGGTGCTTGCTAGTGAGGAACCTACCAAGGGAGTAGGTGTCCTCAATGACTTGCTTTCCCAAAGAGAGAGAAAGAGCATTGGGTTTCTTGTTGGCTAGGTGGTAGTATTTAGCAATGGAAGCCCACCACGTGGCGACTGATGGTTGGGTGGTGGCTTTGGTGTGTGATGACAGGGAAGTGATGAAATCAGACACGACGCCTCTTTGTGTTGGGGTGAATTTTCCGTACCAGATTAGGTTGACGGAGATTTTACCGGCGAGAAGTGGGCCCTTGTGGTATTGGAGTAAGCCGCTAGTGGAAGGGTCTTGGACTATTGGTTGCTGCTCATTAGGCAACACTCTCGCGGCGAAAGTGAGGTGGAGGAGAGAGAAAATGAGAAGGATTGAAGGAAGAAGTGATTTAGTGGTGGATGCCATTTTTGGGTTTTGATTTGTTAGAGACTTGCAAAAAAAAGAAAGTATTTGGTAATTTGTTTGTTACTAGAGAGAGAAGTAGAAGTGAGGATTGGGGGATTGGATGAGTGAAAAGAAAGGAGATGTTTGGGCATATATATAGTGAGAGACGTTAAGGATGAAGTCAAGGGAAGTAAGCAAAAGAAAGAGACACAAACAAAAGAAAAAGAAAAAGAAAAAGAAAAAGGCAGGGCTCCAATTAAATTGCAAGTTTGGGTAACGGGTAGAAAACAAAAGTTTACAGCTTGCTTAGACACGCTTTGGGCTGGCAATGGAAAAAAATCCAGGATACCCTTTGGCACGGGAAAGTACCATTCAACAGAGATTGGCGTAACGTAACCAGTAAGCTCTAAGTTAGGAGAGGAGTATGAAAGGAAAATGAAATGAATAAGATAGACGTTGGGCCGACAGGCTGTTTGGCTAAACAAATTTGAATTTTTATGGGGAACAGTGAAAAGGCAATTCCCCAGCTGGCAATGGCAATGCTGAGAAGGGCGTCCATGCTGGCTTGACCTTAATATTTATGACGTGTATGGGCTATGTGGTGTGGGGTATCCGAGGGAGGGCGCCATAGCCAATAGATGATATGGAATGGGAGCCACGCAAAAACGGTTAATGGTTAAATTATGATTTCAAGAGTTATAACCTCTTTAGTCTCTATTCTTTTTTTCCTTCTTCTTTCTTTCTCTCTCATTTCTCACCACTCTCTCTCCTTCCCCCTCCCCCATTTGCACACTTAATATCACCCCCCATGATGAGATTAGGGTGCTTCCTAATCCTAAGATTAGGCAAGACGCGCTTCGGGACACAACTCACAAGTCATAACTCACAAACACACAAACAAGTCCTAGTCAACAAACCACCATTCTCTACCTGAATGAAGGTTATAGTGTAATCTTTCCTCTCATTTCAACTTATCCGAGCAGACCAGTTTAGGTCAAATAATTCTCTGGTTATATCAAATTAGTAAAAGTCACTCACCCATCTTTTTTTCTTGTTGGTGCTTACTCATCAGATTAGATTAGCGAAAGCTATCCGATCAATTTAGTTGAAAAATACACATAAATATTGTATTTAGTTTTCGAGTGATGTCCGATCGGATTAGTAAATGTCAAATACGTCAGATTAAACTACATCAGTTTAAATTGAGTTTAATCGAGTTCAGTTCAACTCAATGACATACTTTTATTTCCAACATATTATTACTTCACAACAGACCAGCCACATACTTTATCTCTCTGCTATTACTATCCGTTCAATTGGGTATTAGTTCTAGAAATACTCCTGACGTCTTCAAAGAAGCGTAGCTAGCTTAAGATTCTCACATTCAATATTCATATAAAGATGCATGCCCCCTAAAATTGGAATTTTAAAAGTGTTGTTGGTGTTATAGCTGGAATTAGAAGTAAATAAAGTTCACAGATTGCTCGTGCCCGAGAGGTGGAGTAGATAAGTCTTAAAGAGTTTTAGTGATAAGTTTGTTCTCCATATCTTTCAGTTGTGCTGGTGCATATAGTATTAACTATACTGTACTATGTAGACTGCAGCCGCGCAATCGCAAACCCAGCTGGTTCAAGCTAAGCACGTGACAGCTGTGGTCTCAGCGCAGCTCCCACACATATACATATATTTAGGGCTGCACAAGAATAGGTCCAGACCGATTATTTAGACCGGATCTAACCGAACCGGGTCAGACCTAGACCGAACTTGATGTATTCAGTTAGGTCCACGGTCCAACTTTTATAGAACTTCTGTTTAGGTCTGGTTCGGTCTTTTTTCCAGTTTGGACCTGATTGGACCGAAAACTTTTAAATTATAAAAAAAAATGTATAAAAAAGTGACTTTATGGGGTTTGATAGACCGAAAAATTTGGAATTATGAAAAAAAAATACTAAACAAGTGGTTTTGTGGGCTTTGTAAGCCGAAAACCTTAGAATTTTTTATTTTTTTTTTAATTCATTCTTGCATTGCTTAAACATATTGAGCCTTGTTTGGACTTTTATTGTGGTTTTTTTTTCTTTTTTTTTCTTTTTTTTTTTGTTGTTTACTTGCTTGGAATTCAATATTATTTGGGGGCAATTTTTTTTATGAGTGATATTAAAAATCGTATTGGAGCTCAAAACAATTCAGGTCCATTAGGTCCATTCAGGTTCGGTCCAGATTTTTCAGCTTCGGTTAGGTCCAAGACCTATTATATTTAGGTTAGGTCCTCGGTCCACCAATTGACTAAATTCAGGTTAGGTCCAATTCAGATTCGGTCCGTTAAAAATTCGATTAGGTTCTACACCTATATGCAGCCCTGCATTTATCCTCTGTTCTGGATAGGCCATCTACCTAGGGATGTAAATGGATTCATGATCTGCGGATACCTGCTTCATCCGAACCGAATATATGGATTAAAACTCGATTAAATGGATGATGGAGCGGATGACGGATGGAGCGGATGATGGATGAGATTTCTCATCCGCTAACTCGATTCGCGAATCCATCCATCACCCGTTTAGATATAAAAGTGTAAAATAATTATATAAAAAAGATATCCAACCTATGTATATATTTACATCTTAGTTTAATTTTACTTATTTTCTAATTTGTATTGTTATTATTTAAACTAAATTGTGTTATTTTTATTGTTACAAGGTAAAACAATCGTATATGAGTTGAAATTTTATTTGACTACTGACAATTTTATTATATTTGGGTCTATTTATTATTTTTAGTCCATAAACCGTTAAGCACCCGATTCATCCACTAATCCGCGGATGAAGGACGGATTGGATATGGATTGAATGGTTCACGGATGACGGATGAAGTAGATTAATTAGATAGATTTCGCGGATGGAGCGGATGATGCTCCACCCAATCCGAATCCGATCCATTTATATCCCTACATCTGCCCCGTCGTTGTTCTATTGCCTTCTGGCTATTCAAGCCTTGCTGATTTTGATCCCATTTTTGTATCGTCCCGTACATAAAAGTAAGTCGTTATGGCCTATGGGCTACCCTGTGAATTCAAACTCTGCAATTATTGGAGAAATAAAGTGATGGTCCTCAATCCTCAATTCCTAATAGAGGACTCATACTAAGTTCGAATATCATCCAGGCTTCGTCTTGTCGCGGTGTTTTTCTCTTTTCCGTTATTTTGCTTACCAAAAGTAAGGAAAATGATAAAAAATATAGGGTGAAAATGTTTTCTCTCAAAAAAGGAAAAATAACCTTATATTTGTTAGATTCTACGAGGTCGAGTATATCTTTGAAGCATTAAAAGTGAACCTGATCATCGAATATGATATGACACAATAAATAATTCAATTCGTAGACATTATATTTTTGGAGCATTGAAAGTGATGAACCTGATCATCGGATAGGATATGACACAACAAATAATTCAATTCGTACCCAGAATATGACATGTAATAGTATAGTGATAAATTAGTACCGATACATTTATCAAAAAAAATAAAATAAAAATAGTACCTATACTAGAATGCATCATCCTATCTAAAACCTTGATTACTGTACTCTCCAACTAGTTAGAATTATTATTAGTATTACAGTGCTCCTGCAAAATAACCAATTAAGCAATCACACAGTATTACAGCAATCGCGAGGCAAAGTTTAGACATTGTATAAGTCAAGTGTTTTGGCAAAGCGTCCACCTGCAATGGCCTAAAACCCCGGTAGATTAAAACTTTAAAACAAGATTAATTAAATTAATTAGTGGTGTGGCAGCGTGTCTCAAGGGTGCTCCATTTTTTTAATCCTCCTTTTAATGACTGGATATTAGCTTGCTTGCAAGTTGCAACTACTGGTTCTAATGTCATGGGGAACTTAAATTATGGTCTCCATAAACCGCATTGGCACAATTCAGAGTTCAGAATGCATTAGCCTTGCCCAGTAATTGCCACTATAGTCGATCCATTATTATTTGAAGCAAGGTCGAAGTTGAGATATACTACGACTACATCATCTGTGTAACACCTCAAATCCCATACTGGAAAATTGTAAGGATCATTTTATACCAATTAAAGCAACATACTTCTAAGATAATCTATTTTTCACGTTCTCCGAATTTTAGAGCGAAACATACTTGACGAGATTTAGACTGAATGAGTCAATTCCACAACTGGGAGCCATGACGCTTAAATTTTTAGATGTAGAGTTACGGAGTTACATTTACAATTAGACTACTACATACTTTATTACTCAGTATGTACATACCAAGCCTTTTTGGTTTTTTGATTGGATTGTGCAAAAAAAAAAAAAAAAAAAAAAAAAAGAGTTTGGATTTGCTTCGACATCGCAAATGTCCAATGCATATATAGGGTCTGCTCTATACAAATTTTTGTGTTCTTTAATTAAGGTCAAATATGAAATTTAACCATTCACTTTTGAATAGTTAGAATAGACTGATAGGGTATGATAAAGCAAGTGACTATTCGCTCAAGAGCCATTGTGTGTGTTCTTTTCCACTTACTCAGTTATTGAATTAGTTAAGTTTATATCAGTTCAGTGGATTTAAGTTAAGTTCAGTTCCTTTCAGTTCAATTGACTTTAGTGATCTACTATTTCGCTCATAGGTTACTATTCAGTATATTTCAGTTCAGTTCATTTCAGTTCAGTTCAGTTTAGTTTAATTTAGTTTAGTTTAATTTAATTCATCCAATTCAGTCTATTGAAAAAGAGCACATATTGTGATTAAGTTCCAATTTGTATGATTGTGATGATGATAGTGGCAAAAACAATACTAGCACATGATTATGTTTTAAATGAACTCAAAACCTCCAACTTAGCACATGCTATTAATATTGCTTGTGAGGAAAAGGCCAATGTCAAAAGAAAACAAAAATAGAAAGAGATTGTATTGGACTGAAGCAGCAGGCAAAGGTTTAGATCCCGGGATGACTCTCGTATGTGTATCACGTACGC
Organism: Tetragonia tetragonoides; assembly: GCA_038025085.1. Taxonomy (NCBI): domain Eukaryota; kingdom Viridiplantae; phylum Streptophyta; class Magnoliopsida; order Caryophyllales; family Aizoaceae; genus Tetragonia; species Tetragonia tetragonoides. The sequence continues at coordinate 4,508,854 of CM076140.1, forward strand.
GATCCATGAAGATGAGCTGGCTTGCTCCCCGTTTAATTGGATTGTATAGAAATAGAATATATATGGGGTAGTTATGCATTGCATGGATATTCAATATTGGAGAACTTGCCCACATAATTTGACTAGCCTACCATTTGTACTTCTCAAAATCTTCGCAGGCTGTAGTCTATCACTGCACTGTTGTAGGCTGTAGGCTGTAGCCTGTAACCTGTGCATAGTTATTCATAGAGCTGACAAAGTCTGATATGACACGATAATGCGACACGACACGAATAGGAAGTTACTGAGAGAAATACGAACACGACACGAACACGAATACGTATTACCGAATTTGACACGATTAAACTAACTTGTCATAGAATCTTATCTTCAATTTCATGTAAATTTTATGGATCTTGAGACCGACACGAAAATGACACGATAACAGACACGAATTGACACGACCTGACCTGTTTGCCCGCTCTAGACTTATTCACAAGTCAAAATTCACAGCTATGGATCGACTTCATGCACAATTAATTTCATTTGATAAAATTTATTACTAACATTGTTTAGTAAATAGAATGGTACAATAATAATTTGATTTGAGCTGTTACAAATTTACAATTGGGTCAATTTTAGATTCCAAGACCATAGAGTAGCTCAATTGACTCAGCATACCACCAGGCTGTTGAATGCCTACTTAACTCATCCACTTACTCAATAAACATACTCTATTTAGATTGATTAGATTAACCGTGATCTTTTTGTCCCCGTTAATTGAGCATGATCTTCAATTAAGTAATTGATCTTGTGTGTCTACACTCTACACGTGTGTCTGTGCTGCTTCTACAAGTCTATTGACTCCACGGCTTAGTTGGTTTGTTCTTGAGGTTTTGTCTCTGTTTTAGGGCGTTGACTCTGTTGAGCTAAGAGTTAAACTAAAATTTGATTATAAAAACAATAGTGCCATTAAAATAGAGCTGTACAGTAACAATTCCAATCAAACCTGGGATGAAACATGAAAGTAGGAAACTTCAGACATGGCAAATTAAGCAAGCAGTGCAATGAATTTATGTAAGATGATCCTGAGAGAGCATGGTCTGGGGTAATGATGTCTGTATATGCACTTACTTACATCCCCCTGTTGAAGCCAAGGGGCCCTAGTTCTGGACATGCCCCATGATGATCAAATACACAAATACAGTGCATACTTTATCCATCCCACTCCAACTACACAGTACAGTATGGATCACATCCATTTCCCATACTTGGACCATATTTAGCTCTACATAGATTGAACTTCCCACATAAACATCATTTTCATGTCACACTTTTATACTCACTAACTCTCTTGTGGACCTGTGGTCCTTTATACCCCTGCCTACATAGTAACATATCATTACACTTCTTTTATTCAACTCTGCTCAAATAAGCCTGGGCAACGGGTCGGGTTGGGCCAGCCCGCACATTTTGGCCCATTTAAAAAAAAAAAAATTTCTTTAAAAAAATACTGTAATAATTTGCACAGGATATTAATTGGCATGAAATTAAGTTAATTAAGCAGCCTAGGGAGTTGCTTCAAATGGGTACATACACATGCAACCCATTAGCTCGATCAACTCCTATTGCTTTCTACCTTCCCAGCAAAATTTCAGCTTTAACATTTAACAACCTCATCCCTCCCTCGAAATGATCTCCCCAGTTTATGAATATCAATGTACTAACGTCATCCCTTCCCTAATCTCAATGTTTTAACTTTTACTCTACTTTAAACTAATCAAGCATTAATCCTAGGTAGCTCTCAACTTGTTAGTTGTTATCCCCCATTTGTTTGTAGTCCTTAATCTCTTATGATAAATACCAGCACTATTAATTTATTCCACCAATGAGGTCCTGCTTGCGAAAGCTACCTACTCCGTTCATGCACCAACAACTCTATATATACTTCTCTACTCTCACTCTTAAACTCACACAGTCACACTACGCTCATATCCACACTGTACTCTTGAACTCTCTCCTAGATAACCAATTATTTCTCTCCTAGATAACCAATTATTGAATTAAATTGTTCAGCAGAAAGAAAAAAAAAAAAAAGAGAGAATTGTTTTGCAAAATGGCTTGTTTTGTAGCTCTAGTGGTACTAATTTTAAGCATTTCCTTTGCCCCAAGTTTAGGAACCAGAAAATTAAGCTCACTCTACCAACCTCCACCCTTGTCCCTCACATACCACCATGGCCCTTTACTTGAACCCCACCTTCCAATTTCCATCCTTTGGTACGGCAAATTCTCTGCTTCCCAAAAATCAATTATTTCCGACTTCTTTCTCTCTCTTCACCCGACCCGAAAACCCGACAAAATAAATAGCTTACCCTCGGCCGCCATATGGTGGCAGACCCTTCAAAATTATATGAAAAAGGCGGGAAAAGAGGGAATTCGGGTGGCTTTGTCAAACCAGCTAGTTGACGAGAAGTGTTCCCATGGAAAAAACCTCAAGAAATCCCAACTCGCTGAGTTGGCTCACCGGGTCAACTCGCGACCAGGTGGGTTGACCCTTGTTCTTACGGCGGATGACGTGGCGGTGGAAGGGTTTTGTATGAGCAGCTGTGGATCCCACTCGTCAGACGCTACAAAAAAGTCTGCTTTCATTTGGGTTGGAAACTCGGTCACTCAGTGCCAAGGCCAATGTGCGTGGCCTTTTCATCAGCCCATTTACGGCCCACAAGCCTCACCTTTGGTGGCCCCAAATGGGGATGTTGGTGTAGATGGCATGGTTATAAATATAGCCAGCCTTTTGGCTAATACTGTAACAAACCCGTTTGGAAACGGGTTTTACCAGGGAAATGCCGGGGCTCCGTTAGAGGCAGCCTTGGCTTGTACCGGGGTGTATGGAAAGGGGGCGTGCCCGGGTTATGCGGGTGAGCTCTTGGTGGATTCGGGTTCGGGTGCGAGCTATAATGCCCATGGGGTGAATGGGCGCAAGTATTTATTGCCCGCTTTGTTTGACCCATCTACTTCTCAGTGTTGGACCCCTGTGTGATGGTCTGATGGATTAGTAGATTACTATGGTAATTCAGTACAAATTCTCAAACAACCAAGCAAAATGTCACCCAAGGGGGAAAAAGAAAAAAAATACTAGTACTAGTAGTAAAATCATGAAAAGGGAGTGATGATGGAAATTAGGATGGCTTGCTGTGTATTTTATTTTTTGCAGATGATAGTATCATTTTTGCTAGAGGGACTTGTTAGGAGAGCTCTGAAATTGTTAAAATACTCCGGGTGTATGGAGAGGCGTTAGGTCAGCAAATTAATCTAGCAAAATCGGAGCTATTATTTAGCAGGAATGTTACGGTGGAGCGACGGTGCCTACAAGTGGTGGAGGTGGATAATCACGAGAAATACTTGGGTCTCCCCACTATGGTGGGTAGATCAAAAAAGGTGATCTTTGCTTCAATCAAAGAGCGGATCTGGAAAAAGTTGAAGGGCTGGAAGGAAAAAATGCTTTCGGGTGCTGGAAAGGAAGTCTTAATAAAGTCTATAGCACAGGCCATCCCGACCTATGCTATGTCTTGCTTTCTTCTGCCTAGTGCTTTGTGTGCGGAGATACGATCGTTGATTAGTAACTTCTGATGGGGGCAAAATAATGAAGAGAAGAAATTGCACTGGTTGAGTTGGGAGAAGATGTGTCTGCCGAAGGAACAAGGGGGGCTGGATTTCCGAGATTTTGAGGCATTTAATCTGGCTATGCTCGCTAAGCAGGGATGACGTGTTTTGCAAAATCCAGAGTCTTTGTGTGCCAAACTGTTAAAAGCACGGTATTTTCCTCGTGGGTCTATCCTTTCCGCTAAGGAGGGTTATCAACCTAGCTATACATGGAGAAGTATCTGTAAGGGTTTTGAATTGCTTAATATGGGTACGAGATGGAGCGTGTGTAATGGCTCGAGTATCCGGATTTGGAGAGATAAATGGTTGCCCAGACCATTGTCTTTCAAACCTACTGTTAACACAGGGGAACTAGGAGAAGAATCTTTTGTTGCGGAACTCATCGACTGGGACTTACGCAGATGGAGGAAGGAGGTAGTGGAACAAGCTTTCATACCATATGCTTGGGATGCTATCCTTAATATACCTCTTGTGTCTAGAGATAACCAAGATGACATTGTCTGGCATTACACAAAAAATGGTGTTTTTACTGTAAAATCTGCATTCCATTTACATTTTCAGCAGAAAAAGATGCAGAACGGAGATAGAGCTACCACCTCAAATGAGAGTACAGGAAGCTGGTGGAGAAAGATATGGGAAATTGATGCTCCACCTAGAGTGGTCCTATTCATTTGGCGCTGCTACAAAAACATTATTCCAACTAAGCATGGCCTACTGAGACGAAGGATCATAAATGATGCAGCTTGTGCCTTTTGTGGGCATGAGGAGACAATTCTTCATGTAACTCGTGAATGCCACCATGCAAAGAGAATTTGGAAGATGGAACCTTCTATGAGATATGACAAGTGCAACTCTAGTTCTTTTCTAGAATGGATGGAATGGGTTCTGATGCACGCTAGGAAGCAGGAGGTGAGTGAATGGGCTATGTTAGTGTGGGCTATTTGGAGGGACAGAAATGTTTTTATTTTTGAGGGTGCTGAACGACAGCCTGAGGAGGTGTCCTACTGGGCTAGAACGCAACTGGCAGATCATAAGCTTCATACTTTATAGATCACAGTTCCGAAACGAAACCCGAATGCAAGCTGGCAGACACCTACGGAAGGCAGAATCAAGTTTAATACTGATGCAGGGCTGTTGGGAACTGGAGACATTCGAGTAGGCATGGTCGGGAGAAATGAAAATGGTGAAGCTCTGATAATGGGTACGAAACGATTCGCTGGAAACTGGGGGGTGGAATTGGCGGAAGCGGAAGGAGTGAGGTGGGCTATGGAGATTGCAAAGGAGCTGGGACATACACGAGTGGAGTTTGAAACAGATTCACTTGCTTTGGTTCATAAGTTGAGGGGACAAACGGTATCAAAATGTCCTGTGGGGATGCTTGTTCATGAGTTGAAACGCAGGGCTCGGGAGTTTTTGAGCTGCAAATGGTCTCATGTTCGCCGTAATGGAAATAGTGTAGCTCACTACCTTGCTCATTATGATGAATGTTTTGTAACTCGTGATATTTATGATTTTCCCGCTGCTTGTCTACCACCCTTGGTTAAAGACATGCAGTCGATGAATAAAGTCTAAGTTGTGTTGGGCGATCAAAAAAAGGTCCTAAAAGTAGATAACGAGTAATATCTTGTAAATAGAAATTTCTTAACTATTTTAGTTTCAACTCTTCTCTAATGATAAAAGGCTTTGGGTCCAACAATTCTTGAAAAAATATTGTGGGAGGCATGGTTTCTTCCATGTAGATCCCTCTCAATCTGACTCCCAACAATGGAAAGACATGCTCCGTGAACGAGATGTTATTAGCTGTGGGGGTTGCTAGCTCGTTGGTGATGGTAAATCAATTGATATTTGGACAGAACCCTGGGTCCCGAAATTGAATAATTTTAAGCTTCGTGCAAAGGAAGGTGTTGATATTACAGTCTTCAAGGTGAGTGATTGTATTACCAGCCATGCTTGGAACCATAGTATTGTGTTTAGTCAATTCGACCTTGACTCTGCAAATGCAATTATCCAAATTACTCTCACCCCTGTGGATGAAGAAGATTCACATATCTGGACCAAGGAAAGACTTGGTGGGTTCTCTGTAAAAAGTGCATACAAACTTATCATTGAGAATAGAATTTTCACTCATCAGTGTGAGCAGGATAATTCTTACTGGAAAGCGATTTGGTCACTAGAAGTACCCCATAGAGTGAGATTTTTCCTATGGCGTATTGCTTGGCGAGCAATCCTAACTAAGGCAACCTTGAAAATCAGAATCCCGACTTGACAATGATGAATGTTTCTTCTGCAATGGCTCATCCGAAACTGAGGAACATCTCTTCTTTCTCTGCCCATTAGCACGTGTGATATGGCTTGCTTTTAATGGTTTTAAAACTGAGACGTTTGCAGATTGGTCACTCCATACATGGCTAAAGGAAATCTTTACCCCATCCTCGAATCTTAGAACAAATATGGGGCGAGTTGAAAGTAACGTCTTCTCTCGTAAGGCGACTGTCCTCCTTGACTCACTGTGGTGGGCTTGAAATCAATTCCTCCACGAAGGCACTTGTAAAAAAAAGAAAAAAAAAGGGAGGTTTGTGGCCGGCAAGGCCACATTGCACAGAGAAGGTGATAAGATAAAAAGCAAATAATTTGATTAAAAAGCAAGAGATTGATGTCGGCCACAACTCTTTGCCTAGCAAAATTTTTCTATAAATAGCATAGAACAATTGGTTCAGAAGAAGCAAGAAGAAGAGGAATCGAAGTGGAAGTGGAGGCTGCGAATACTGGTGTAGTTTTGTCAAGGTTACATACGACGTACACACTAAGGTAAGTGGTTTCTCCTAATTTAGCTTGTTTTATAATAAAGCTAATATTGCTAGTAGACATTTCCGAATCAGAAATTCGATCTCGTATCCGACTATTATTTATTATATACGTTTTAGAAAATTGGATCAAGCATGACTATTACGAATATTTGATTACTGAACCTTGTAAAAATGGAAAGTATTGTTTTAGGATTATTTTAAAGAGAATTTGTGAACATCGAATTGAACTACTATTTTGTGGGCTAGTTGTATTCTCGAACTATGTGTGATATTTGAACTTATGGGGACACTCATATCTGGCCCTTCCCAGGGATTAAACGGGAATTATCTGTGATATTTGAACTTATGGGGATACACTCATATCTGACCCTTCCCAGGGATTAAATGGGAACTATCACTGATATATCAACTTATGGAGACGTCCATATCTGGCCCTTCCCAAGGATTAAATGGGAGTATTGAATTTGGATTCCTATGGGAATATCTGGCACACTAACGGACTTAAATTTCATCTGCCCACACCTTTTACTAAGATTGGAGATTTATCATTTTTTTATTGTATTTGGATTAACTTCCTGCACTTTGAAACTTGCTTGATCCGGCTGGATTGGGTTAAATTACTTACTGGGCTGTTGAACTCACCCTTTTATATATAAAATTTTCAGGTACCACTGAAGTTCTTTTCAACGAGGGGTACATGAGAGTGTGAGATCTTAGGGACCCTGGACCGGAATAGAAAAACTTGTTCTTTCAGTAATTAGTCTGTGTGTTTCCTTTTAATAATGACCTAGTGTCAATTAGAGGATAATCATTTTTCATTCTGTATTTTTCTTATCTGTTGTGTGAGTATGTTTGGTATTAGTTTGTAAGAAAGGCTTAGCTAGTCTACGGAGATGTCGTAGCCGAGTTGCCGTCTGTCACGTCTTTTAACCGACGTACGGGGCGTGACAGCACTACTGCTGATCCACAGGACATTACCACAAAAGTTGAGAAGAGATGGGCTGAGATCATCATGGCTTTTGATGCTAACCATGTTGACTGCAATTTGCCACTTAACAACAAGGTAGACAGTGAAATGAGACCCCCAAACCAATGTATCTTCTTTGTGGATGCAACAATTAGGGGAAATGAAGCATGTGCAGCTTGGGTATATACTGATTGTGAAGGATTTTCTCTCAGAGTTGGCGCAGAGTTTTTTGCAACTGATGACCCATGTGAAGCTGAAGCAAGGGCAATCTTTGAAGCACTTAAGTTTATCAGTACCAATGGCATTACGCAAGCTAGGATCAAAAGTGATGCAAAGGTAGTGGTAGATGACTTGAAGAAGGGAAAGCCACACCCGTGGAAGCTAAGATGGCTTTTGGATGAAATTTCCAATTTAATGCTTTACTCCATGTAAATATTGATTTTATCCCTAGAACTGGTAATGGTTTGGCTCATTCTTTTGCCGCGTGGGCGGCCTCCTCACACTTTGAAAGGGAACGTAATCCCGAGGAGTTCCATCCCGAATATGGCCGTTAGGTTGTATGTTTGTCTTTTTTAGGCATCTTTAATACAAGCACGCAACCTCTTGACGAGCAAAAAAAAAAAAAAAAAAAACTCTGCTCTCTAAAAACAAAAACAAAACTCTGCTTTCTTTTGGCATACAGAAATTATGTTTATAAGTCGTGCGTTCCTTAAAGGCCATAAATTGTCCATTGGGATGTTAGGACCGCTAGGTTAAGATTGGACATGGGCCATGGCCCAGAGATAAGAATCAAGCTATTCTCCCAAATGTTGGCACTGGCCACCATGTCCATCAGGATAGCTTCGTTGTTTTTAAGTCGATCAAGTTTCTAACGTAAATGTTGGTCCATGATCTACATCAATAACATCATGAATATTCATGATTCAAGCCATGCTCCATATAAAGGTTTTTTTGCTCGTCCAAAAGTTGTGCTGTTGTATTAAGATGCCCAAAAATAATCAAACAACCTAAAGTCCGCACTCGGGTCGAAATTCGTCGGGGCTAAGGATCCCCACAAAATTAGAGGAGGCCACCCAAGCGGCAAAGGAATGTGCGAGAGAGTTAGAGTTTCTAGCTACAAATAGTTAGCTACTCTAATTAAATTGGTAATCTCTACAAAAATCCCACGAGTCTTCCATGGGAATGGGGCACCACGATTTAAATCATCCACTACCATCTTTGCATCGCTTAGGATGGTACTGTGAGTGGATCTTACTCTTATGATCATCCGAGCAGCTTCAAGAATGGCTCTCGCCTCAGCTTCAAAGGGATCAGTTGTGTTAATTGCTGCTGCTCCAGCTTTGCTTGGTATTCCATCTTCATTTGTGTGCAACCAGGCTATATAAGACTTGTCACACCTTAATACCCCATATAAAGGTTAACATGCACGTGGTTGTCCCCAGGTACGTTTCAAAATTTAACTCCAATTCAAAGATAAGCATTTTATTTTTAGTGAGGCTAATGACTTTTTGTTGTTGTTTGGTGTAAAGATGATAAAGGTTGATGTTGTTTCTCATAAACAAATAATTACATAAAGGTTATTGATGTTTCGAGTTTTATATGGCCAATGATAATTTTATTAGTTGAAGTAGCTCACAATGCAAGGACGCAGGAGAATTATTAGTTTTTAGAAGCATGTAAGTAATTGGTGGCGTGTGAATCTGTGATATTTCTATTTGTTTTTTTCCTTTTGATTGACAAAGCCATTTTGCTGGGATATATATCTCTTATCTTTTTGCAATAGACAAAACAAATTTCGCCAACAGGGCCATATTACATGTACATTGTCAAATGGCTTGCTAGTTGCCTAGTTGTCTCTCTCTATGGGAAACAATTAAGTTTTGAAAGTTCAATAAGTATTGTTTCATCAGTGTGTTTTAACCATATGTATTGTCATCGTCGTCATTAATCTTTTTGTTTTTGGTGCATGTTAATATGTTATAATCCGCAAATCACGTGCACTAGACAAGTCAAACCCATCTTAAAAGGATCGACAAGCTCAAGTACAGTAGAATACCCTCCCTAACTAGAGGAAGGTTTATTCTTCTTACATACATGAATCAACAGAATTTGAAGCCTCAACCACAAGGCTGTAAAGTACAATTTTTCACCACATATGCTCAGCCCTCATCCTCGTTAATCAAGTGCAAAGTGTGTTAAACTACGTACGTCACGACTCACGAGTTTCTAGAGCTACAGTAATTTATCAACCCATGCTCCATGCATTACCTGTCATTTCATAAATCTAAAGTGAAAAGTAAATAATTACATAAGGCGCTCATATATAATAATAAACTATTAAGAAAACTATTGTAACTAGTTTATCAATATTGATTTTTGGTCATTGTATGCTGTAGGGAAAGACGAGCGTCTGTAACGTATACTCCACTAAGTTAATAAGTAGTACAAGACGAACTCGGTTCGACTTCCAAATCATATCCAATTTGCTTGTTTTTTTTTTTTTTTTTTTTTTTTTTTTTTAGGGGGGGGGGGGGGAAGGAAAGTCATATTGAAATTAAGTTGTGTTTACATTTTTTTTTTCCCTTCCAGATTTTTAGTTGAGAAATGTTACTCAACATCTACCAAATGGAGTGGGAGGATGTCGACAATAATTCAAGTGTCGGCCATCCGACTGTAAATATATAGTACTCCACTTGAGACTTAGCAATACGCCGTATGGAAGAGGGAAAACAGAATATATATACGACGCCATAAGATGCGGCTGTCAAATGTCAATTGTTACTCCACGGTTCCACCAACTAACACCAATGAGTCCAAAATACAGTATGTACTACTTTCCCATCATTATTGCTGCATTTAGTTGACTCGTTTCACCATCATAATATAAACAATTTTAAAATTGACAATGAGAAACATCCCCTATCCCTCGCTCTTTCACCTCCTTCCCCTCAGTCATAATAATACTCTCCACTCCTATAAAGTTGGACCTGCACTTGCATTATTGAGTTGCATAACACCCAACACATCAGAGAGAAGAGAAACAATAATAATAATAATAATAATAATAATAATAATAATAATAATAATAATAATAATAATAATAATAATAATGGGTTCATTGTCCAAAACCAAACCCCATGCAGTATGCATCCCATACCCAGCCCAAGGTCACATTAACCCAATGCTTAAACTCGCCAAAATCCTCCACTCTAAAGGCTTCCATATCACCTTCGTTAACACTGAATACAATCACAACCGTCTGTTACGTTCCCGGGGCCCCAACGCCCTCGACGGCCTCCCTTCGTTTCGTTTCGAGACCATACCCGACGGCCTCCCGCCCACCGACGCTGATGCCACTCAGGATATCCCGGCCCTTTGCTTCTCCACCGAGCGCCACTGCCTTGCTCCCTTCCGGGACCTCCTTGCCCGTCTCAACGACAACGCGTCAACCACTGGTGATGTGCCACCCGTCAGTTGTATCGTGTCCGATGGCGCCATGTTCTTCACCCTCGATGCGGCAGAGGAGCTAGGCGTCCCAGAGGTGTTTCTCTGGACTGCTAGCGCTTGTGGTTTCTTGGGTTATGCTCAGTATGATAAACTCATCCACTTGGGCCTGGTCCCCTTTAAAGGTATGTATATATTTGTATTCTTTAATTTACGAATTTGAAAAAAAATCCCATCATTTTCTGGCAGCAATTGTATTTTTTTATTTTTTATTTTTTATTTTTTATTTTATAGTTGTTGTTGGGCTAAGGAGACACAAAGATCAATAGAATAATTTACGTACAACATGTTAGGGGAGTCGATCGTGGAACGGGAACCTAATATACCCAAGACCTCAGTTTTAAATATCAGGCCAAAACCTCATTGGCTTGGCAACCTTTTTTTTTCTTTTTCTTTTTCTTTTTCTTATCAACTCTTTAATATTTTTGGTTATAGTGTAGAAGTCTTGATCAAAATGTCCAAGTGACATGTATAAATTATAATGTGTGTTTGATGGTTGATACAGATTCAAGCTTCTTGACAAATGGTGATCTAGACAAGGTTTTAGATTGCGTCCCGGGTATGCCAGGCATTCGCATGAGAGATATCCCAAGTTTCATTCGGACCACTAACCCTTGCGAGCCTATGCTTGGTTACATCCAACGATTAGTCCACAACTCAAAGCGGGCCTCGGGTATCATTTTCAACTCGTTCTACACCTTAGAGCTCGATGTCCTCCAATCGCTCTCATCTAATTTCCCTCCCATCTACACCATCGGCCCATTACCCTTTCTTCTTAACCCCATCGAGGCCAAGGATAATGACGCCCAATCAATTGGGTGTAATTTATGGAAAGAAGACTCTCATTGCCTTGATTGGCTCGACTCTCATGAGCATGGCTCTGTAGTGTATGTCAATTTCGGGAGTATAACAGTTATGACCAATGACCAGCTAGTGGAATTCGCTTGGGGACTTGCCAATAGCAAACAAGCCTTCCTGTGGATCACTCGACCTGACTTGGTCAAAGGGGATTCCGCGGTCCTACCACCTGAGCTTTTAGAGGAGGCAGGGAGCAGGGGGCTTATTGCGAGCTGGTGCAATCAGGAGCAAGTGTTGGCTCACCCAGCAATCGGAGGGTTCTTGACACATAACGGGTGGAACTCGACGACGGAGAGTATCTCTAATGGGGTGCCTATGATTTGCTGGCCTTTTTTCGCGGAGCAACATATCAACAGCTGGTATTGTTGCACCAAATGGAAGATTGGTATGGAGATTGACACTAATGTAAAGAGGGATGAAGTGGAGGGGCAAGTACGGGAGCTGATGGGGGGAGAAAAAGGGAAAGAGATGAAAAGAAATATAATGAAGTTAAAGGCCTTGGCTCAAGAGACCACCACTTCTCCTTATGGTTGTTCTTCTTATTGTGACTTGGATAATCTCATCAAGAAACTGTTGCTCTCCCTTAAATAATAGGCTAGTTTCCTTTGTAATGCTTTTCTTTGTAATTTGATGAAGCCCGTGTTCTACATTAGTATTGGTATACTGCTAACATCGTCTATTCGAATTGCATTTGCTAAAAAGGGAGTGTGTGTGTGTGTTAAGTACTTTTTAGTATTGACATAGGTTAGAAATCATTGTGAAAGAGGCCAAGATGGAAATGTATGTGCGTGCAAATCCTCCAAAATCCAAATCTATCCATACTGTCTTGTGTCTACACCTTTTACATTTACACATTCAATTACAAATGAATATCAATCTAATCCTATTCAACATGTGTGTTCGTGCTTATATTTTCTCATTAAGACGGTCTTATTGTGAGACTACTATCACATTTTGAACAAAATATGTTATACTTTTGGACTAAAAAGTATCAAAAGAATGTTACATTTTGAATAAAATTAAAAAGTATTACTTTGAGTTGTTTTATCATGAAACGGTCTTACACTAAGGTTTTTTTTTTTCTTTTTTTTGGGGAGTGATACACAAGACTATTTTATTAGATTAAATATATTTAGATTATTTTCAAAGTCAATATGTAATACCTTCTTTCTCTGTATTTAATCCCTCAAATTCAAAATGCGGATGGGCGGGCGGGCGGGCGGGCAGTGTTAGATAGCTATGAGCACAGAAGAAGTTGGGAGATTGTTGAACGTCCTGATCTGGGGACAGCAAAGACAGTACTAGGGGGTTACTGTGTAACCCAAGATATAATGATATATTAATTGATAATTAATGTGGATGTATTTTAAACCATGCATTACAGCCCCTGTGTGCTGTGTCTGATTGAAGATGATGATAAGTTTAACCCAAGATAGAGCACTGGCAGAGTGGCAGTAACCATCAAATACTACTGGTGCATTAGTTTTAGCCACTCCCTGTTTTACAACCACCATAATAATTCATATACACCTTCCGATCCCCAGCCCTCTATTACTATAAAGGCAACACTATTACTTGCGCCCTCACACACACATTAATAAAAAACGACATGGCACTGGCAGAGTACGTTTGGTTGTTTGGATGAATTTTAAAGGTTTAAACTTCATGTTAAAAAAACCAATTCAGTTTAACTTTTTCCAATCGTAAAATTATTGGCTACTATCAAAAAATGAATAAAATATGATTAGCTAATGTAAAAACAGCTTGCACATCTAACGTTGATCTACCATGCATGCATTTTCGCTTGATCAGCATGGATGCAGATTCAAACTTCATGACCAACGGTGATTTAGACAAAGTTTTAGATTGGGTCCCAGGCATGTCGGGCATTCGCATGAGGGACATCCCAAGTTTGATACGAACAACTGATCCTCACGATTTTATGCTCGGTTTTGTGCAAACAAGTGTCTCTAAATCAAAGAGGGCCTCGGCCTTCATTTTCAACTCTTTCGATATATGCCTTGGATCAGGACGTCCTCCAATCGCTCTCTACCAATAATAGTAAGCAACCCTTCTTGTGGATTACACGCCCAAATTTGATTATTGGAGATTCAACGTCCCTTCCACTGGATTTCGTGCAGGAGACTCGTAGCAGGGGACTTATTGCAAGTTGGTGCAATCAGGAGCAAGTGTTGTCCCATCCAGCAATTGGAGGGTTCTTAACGCATAAAGGCAACAAGAGTACAAGACTATTTTTTTTTCCACTGGCAATTATCTTTGAAATGACCCTCAAAATGATTTTCCATTGCGACTCGAAACCATCAGTATAAGTTGCCCATAAATTTCGACCCCCATAACAAAATTTGTGGCCCAAGTGATCAATTGTAATGCGACCACATAAGAAAGATTGTCGACCGTCCTGGTCTGGGGACAGCAAAGACATAAGTAGCGGTTATATTGATTACTGTACAATGATATTGACTGATGATTATTCGGGATGTATTGTACACCATGAATTACAGCCCTTGTGTATGTATGTTCCGGGACTAAAAGATGATGATAAACCAAGATATGTCAGATTGTCAGTAAGTCAAGACACCATAATATATACTGCATTATTTTTGGCCCTGTTTCACCATTGAGACTTTCACAACCACCATCATAATTCACATATATAAACCTTCCCCAGCCTTCTCTATAAAGATAAGTTCGCTGGAACAGCACACTAATTGATCAAAAACGACTTTAAGAGATTTGTCAAAGACTGGAACAGGGGATCTCAAAACCAAACCCCATGCAGTGTGCATCCCCTACCCAGCCCAAGGCCACATTAACCCAATGCTTAAACTCGCCAAAATCCTCCACTCCAAAGGCTTTCACATCACCTTCGTCAACACCGAGTACAATCACAACCGTCTGTTACGTTCCCGGGGGCCCAACGCCCTCGACGGGCTCCCGTCATTTCGTTTCGAGACAATACCAGACGGCCTCCCGCCCACCGACGCTGACGCCACTCAGGACATTCCGGCCCTTTGCTACGCCACTGAGCACCATTGTCTCTGCCCTTTCCGAGACCTCCTCGCTCGGCTAAATGGTAGTGGCGATGTGGCCCCAGTGAGCTGCATCGTCTCGGATACGGCTATGTTTTTCACTCTCGATGCCGCCCAGGAGCTAGGCGTCCTAGAGGTGATGTTCTGGACTTCTAGCCCCTGTAGTTTATTGGGTCTCGCTCAGTACCCTAAGCTCATCGACTTAGGCCTTGTTCCCTTCAAAGGTATCAAAATTTTCTACCTCTTAATTACGAGTACCTCGATTTCAATCATTGACATATTCTTTGTGGCCTGTGTGATTTTCACAACAAAGAAGTTCTGCAAAAAACAGAAAAAAAAAAAAAAAAAAAATTAGGGGCAATTTGTGAGTTTTTTTTGGTAATCAAATACATGGAGACCGCACAAATTAAGATTATTGAAGGATAAAAATATAAATATAAAAATTATCAAAATTTTATAATCTAAACTCAATTCAAACTAACTAATCTTGGATATCTGTTATCATTTAAATTTCAATATATTTTTAACCAAATAGTTATATTGCATATATATTTTCAAAGTAAACTGAAATTTGTCATTTTGTCTTAAAATTATTTTTTGGCAAATGTAAATTAACTTCCACCCTAATGTTGATATACCATTTTTGTTTGAACATGGATGCAGATTCAAGCTTTTTGACAAATGGTGATTTAGACAAAGTATTAGATTGTGTCCCGGGGATGCCAGGCATTCGCATGAGGGACATTCCCAGTTTCATACGAGCAACTGATCCTCATGATTTTATGCTTGGTTTTGTCCAACGGTATATCCCTAGCTTAAAGCGCGCCTCGGCCATCCTTTTCAACTCCTTCGATGCCTTGGAGCATGATGTCTTCCAATCGCTCTCTACCTATAATTTCCCACCCTTCTACACCCTCGGCCCACTAAAGATCCTGCTTGATACCATTGAGGACGAAGATAAGGAGACCCAGTCAATAGAGTTTAATTTGTGGAAAGAGGACCCATATTGTTTGGATTGGCTTTCGTCATATGAGCCTGGCTCTGTTGTATATGTCAATTTTGGAAGCATTACAGTGATGACCAATGATCAACTAGTGGAGTTCGCATGGGGACTTGCCAATAGTAAGCAACCCTTCTTGTGGATTACCCGCCCAGATTTGATCATTGGGGATTCAGCATCCCTTCCACAGGAGTTCATGGAGGAGACTCGTAGTAGGGGACTTATTGCAAGCTGGTGCAATCAGGAGCAGGTGTTGTCTCATCCAGCAATTGGAGGTTTCTTGACACATAACGGGTGGAACTCAACCTTAGAGAGTATATGTTATGGGGTGCCTATGATATGCTGGCCTTTTTTCGCAGATCAGCAGACTAATTGCTGGTATTGTTGTACCAAATGGGGGATCGGGATGGAGATTGACACTAATGTAAATAGAGGTGAGGTGGAGACGCAAGTACGAGAGCTGATGTCTGGAGATAAAGGGAATAAGATGAAGAGTAGCGCTATGGAATGGAGGGCTTTAGCTCATGATGCCACTACTTTTCGAAATGGCTCTTCTCATTCCAACTTGGATAGTCTTATCACCAAAGTCTTACTCTCCCCAAAATAATTTGCTAGTTTCCCTTGTCGTGCTTGTCTTTATCTTTACTCTTTGTTTTTAGTAATTGAACGGCAAATAAATTTTGATTGATAGGCAACTTAGTGCCGTAAGCTCAACAAATATACTGCACATCTCTAATGATTTGATGTAATACACGTTTTAGTACCATTTTCACTAGTAACATCTATTTTTAGATGAATTTTGATAGATAAGCAACTCATTGTCTTATGTCTTACTAGCAAACAAAAACAAAGGGATGGGACTAAACACTTGTAAAATCCACGATGATAACTCTATGAAAATAAATAAAAGAAGATAGAGGTTGGAGTTTTTGAGAGGTATGCAACAGAAAAGTGAGAATCAATAAAAATCCAACAAATCGTTCAAAGATCACACGGTCACAACTCATAGGTGTTGTTATACTCTTTTATTTTATCAATTTTTTTTTTTTTTTTGGAACAAAATAGGTGTTGGTATAGTCTCTTTTTTTTTTTTCAAATAGGTTTTTTGAGTGAGTTTTTTTCCAGATAATTAAACAGAGTAGAAATGATTTTGGAAGGTGCCCGGCCAGATTCCCATCCTTCTTTTTTTTTCCTCTTCTTTTGACAAGGTCAAAGTTTAGATAGTACGAGTATATAATAATTGTTTTTTTGGTTCACGATCAAGGGTATCCCACCATCGACCACAATGACTATTCTCCCGAGCTAACTTGTAGGCATATCAAAGGGTGGGACAGCTGGCCAAAGAATTTAAAGCTGCTCCATGCGACCATGTCCAAGGCGAGATATAATAATTAACTAAAGAGATGAACCATATACCAATAATTGATTGGTGTGAGTAATTTAACACGCTCATCCATTAAGTAAAGTCGAGTATTCAATTTTTGTGAATGAAAAAAGTACTTGTTGGGAGATTTTACCCTCTAGTAGACTGATCATGTAGCCTCCGCCATACAAAATTCTGATAGATGCAAACTTGTCCCTCCGCCATACAAAATTTTCATTATCAGTAGCCGCGAGAAATAGCTAGAAGTTTTCAATGTAATTTTGTAAGCTAAGGCGGTGGTCCTGTAGATAGATGCATAGAGCCCTTACGTCGGTCCAATTCCAAACTCCTAAACATCCAAAGGCGGTTCTATTATACTTTCCATTATTGCATCATCCTTATACACTAGTACGGTATACTAATATTTTATTACTATAAAAATTTAAGGACGTTAGTGTGTAAATTGTTAACAATCTTATAGTCGTATCTGTACAGGGAATTTTTATTTTTTGACAAAAGCGAATATAAAGATACATGACTAGCTAGAAAAGGATACAAAATCACAACGTCTAGCAACAGTAGGTAGTACATGCGTGTACAGGGAATTGAAGATAAACAAAAAAAATAGAATATCCTAACAAGGAAGGCAGATTGTGGCCGTAACTGCTCCTTAAAATGAACCATCATACTCTACCAACAATCAATCCTAATACATCTTGTTGACTAGCTGGCTATAACTGTATAGAGTATAATACTCCATTCAAGTTCGGCTCCTTCAACCTACCTTCATCCCGACCTTCCCCTCTCTATAAAAGCTGTCCGTCGCACTTGCATCTTCTCTCACACACACATTTCATAAACGACATTAACACAAAACAATGGGTTCTTTGTTAAACATAGGAAAGGGGAACAATATACCCCATGCAGTGTGCATCCCATACCCAGCTCAAGGTCACATTAACCCCATGCTTAAACTAGCCAAAATCCTCCACTCCAAAGGCTTCCATATCACCTTCGTTAACAACCACTTCAATCACAACCGTCTCTTACGTTCTCGGGGGCCTCACGCCCTCGACGGCCTCCCCACGTTTTGTTTCGACTCTATACCTGATGGCCTTCCCCCCTCCGACCCTGACGCTACCCAGGACATCCCGTCCCTTTGCCTTTCCACCGAACGTCACTCGCTCGGCCCCTTCCGGGACCTCCTCGCCCGCCTCAATGACAAGGCTTCGTCCACTGGTGATGTGCCACCTGTCAGTTGCATCATCTCTGATGCAGCCATGTGTTTCACCTTGGATGTGGCTGAGGAGCTGGGTGTCCCAGAAGTGCTGCTCTGGACCGCTAGTACTTGTGGTTTCTTGGGGTATGTTCAGTATGATAAACTCATCCACTTGGGCCTGGTCCCCTTTAAAGGTAATTTTCTTTGCCTAATGATCTCTATGTTTTCTTACAATATGGATATAAGGATGTCTTTTATAGTTAAAAAAAATTAGAAACGGTAGTAAAAATAGGTATTAAAGATGCTTTCTTTGTGTAAAAAGACGCTTGGTTGTAGTAAAAATTAATCTACCAGGATTATATGATGGATAAGAGCATCTGAGAAGACATATATCATTGCTCATTTTATTTTCTGACTTGTCACTTTATCGGGGGTTCCAGACACGCAAGAAGTTCTTCAAGTATATCTGTAAATTCATAATGAATATGATCACCGTGTTAGTTACAATTTTTTGCTTTTAAACATAGTATTGTCTATTATTGGCTCTGGCTCAAAGTACGTCACTTTAACCTTTTTTTTTTTCTTTTCGGGTTTCGAATCTTTAATGGATATGCATTAACCTTA
Source organism: Tetragonia tetragonoides (assembly GCA_038025085.1). Classification (NCBI taxonomy): domain Eukaryota; kingdom Viridiplantae; phylum Streptophyta; class Magnoliopsida; order Caryophyllales; family Aizoaceae; genus Tetragonia; species Tetragonia tetragonoides. The sequence goes on from CM076140.1 coordinate 4,527,888, forward strand.
AATGGCATATCTATTGAAACCGGAGAAAATATATTGCATCTCTTTTCTTTCCTATTTTCGCACAATTAAGAAAGATCTACATGTGTTGTTCAGTGATTGCGGGAAATATCATTTTTCTTTAACTAACCAACATATTGATGGGCAACAACTGGTCTCTAAGAAGAAAATTTTTCTTACTGTTGAAAGCCCACAAATCTCTCTCTCTCTCTCTCTCTCTCTCTCTCTCTCTCTCTCTCTCTCTCTCTCTCTATCCCTTTCCCTGTCATGGAACTTGTGGCTTGTTTGGGTCTCAAAATGATTGAACGACGTCACTCTTATCTCTTTAATCAGTCAATGTTGGTTTGCCATATAGATGATCAAAGTAATGGTCGATTTCATTGCTGATCCATGCCTATAGGATATGCGGTCCCCCTAATGAATCAGTTTCTTTTTTTTTGGTTAATAAAATTAATTAGCTTATAGCTGTAGAGTGAGTACCAAAACTAACTTATAGCGTCTTTAATTATTAACGCAGATCCAAGCTTCTTGACAAACGGTGATTTGGATGTGATCTTAGATTGGGTCCCTGGCATGCCAGGCATTCGTATGAAGGACATGCCAACATTCATGAGAACCACTGACCCTAACGACCCTATGGTTGCTTATGTCCAACGATTAGTTCACAAAACCAAGCAGGCATCGGGAATCCTTTTCAACACGTTCGAAATTTTAGAGCTCGATGTTCTCCAATCGCTCTCCTCTGATTTCCCACCCCTTTATTCCCTCGGCCCATTACAACTTTTACTCGACCCCATTGAGGCCTACGACAAGGAGACCCAATCAATCGGGTCTAATCTATGGAAAGAGGACCCGCATTGCCTCAAATGGCTCGACTCTTACGAGTCTGGCTCTGTTGTTTATGTCAATTTTGGGAGCATCACCGTGATGACTAATGATCAGTTGATCGAATTTGCTTGGGGACTTGCTAATAGCAAACTACCCTTCTTGTGGATCACACGGCCTGACTTGGTGACCGGAGATTCAGCTGTTTTGCCACCCGAGTTCACGGAGGAGACCAAGGGCAGGGGTCTTATTTCGAGCTGGTGCAATCAAGAGCAGGTAATGGCACACCCAGCTATCGGAGGGTTCTTGACGCATTGTGGGTGGAATTCGACATTAGAGAGTATCTATAACGGGGTGCCTATGATTTGTTGGCCTTTCTTTGCGGAACAGCAGACCAACTGCTGGTTTTGTTGCAACACATGGGGAATCGGTATGGAGATCGACACCAATGTAAAGAGGGATGAGGTGGAGGGTCAAGTGCGAGAGTTAATGGCGGGAGAAAAAGGTATGGAGATGAAAAGAAAGGCAATGGAATGGAAGGCCTTGGCTGAACAAGCAACTTCTCCGAATGGCTCTTCTTATTCAAACTTGGATAATCTCATTACCAAAGTGTTGCTTTCTCCAAAATAGTTATTCGCTAGTTTTCCTTTGTACGAAGTATTGCTTGTCTTTATCATTTGGTCATGTAATGTAACCCAGGTTGTATTATTATTAATTAAGGATGGTTGATTATTATTAAACACAAAAATATGTGATGCAACACCTAATTGCAAGGCAGAGAAGATGACTTTCACAAATTAATTTAAAAGTAAACAGATTAGCTCCCATTCAGTGATCAGCGAAACAACACACACTAATTCAAAAAACAAGTTCATTGTACTTGTACCTAGATATATAGCTTCCAAACAATACCTAGTTTTCATTTTGCCGAAAAGTAAACTTACAATTGAATAAGACTATACAATAAAATGACCACGATTGAATTCTGAAATTTAACTAATTAATTAGTTCACTGTTGAAGAATGAAGACCAAAGAAATTAGTTATTAAAATTTCAATCAGCAAGTATTGCGGTAGGTAATTAACATACAAATTGATGAAGGTGAAAAGAGAAAGAAGTACTGTATTAACCTTTATAGCTTTAATTGGTTAAAGAGGGTTCAACTTCTGTTCCTGAGGTGTGCAATGGAAGTAGCAGCATGAGTATGGCACCGCAGAAGGATGAATTGAAGATCTTGAGAAGAAGATGACCGGCGGTATGTATAGAACAAAAGCAAGCGCAGGAGGAGAGAGAATTCAGAGAAACATCATGGGGGAACAAAAGGGAACTGGGCTATCGTTCAAAAAACAAAACAAGAAGAAGTGGGCTTGTTATTGGGCTCAGAGATACACCAATACACGTGTAAATCTTTTTTTTTTTTTTTTTCTTCTTTTTTTTTTTTTTTTTTTTAACTCAAACAAGCCATGATGCTAAAGTAGTGAAAGGAACTGAACACTATTAAATTAAATTAAATTGACTAAATACGTGAGATATAAAAAGTAAGGTGATTGAAGTGAACTGAACCTTACTACTATATTATTGTAGATAAGTAAAACAGAACACACTCTAAATTTTAATTAAGCATATTAGATAAGTGAAAATGAATACACCCTACTTGATTACTTGTGCTTAGATTTCGAAAAACAAAAATAATCATTTAGCATAGACTATTCACCTTTTTCGACCTATTAACTCGTTTATTAAATGACAACACATTTAATAAATAAATTTAATTAACCTACAAACCCGATCCAACCCAATAAATTGCCAACCCTTAGTAATAAACCCCATTCCGCGTACAATTGAAGCATTGCGTTCGCCCTAGATTTGTTCCCATGGCGGGGTAGTTAAAACTTAAAAGAATAAGAGTTGCTATAATTGGAAACTTGTACGGTGGTGGATGCATTGCCCCATTGGGTCGGTTCCAAGTTCCAACACCTAAAAATCCAAGACGCCGTTCTATATTTGCATTGTCAGGTACCTTAGATATTATCGAGTATATTGATTTTATAAACCAACTGAGTCATGTATAAACCGTGCAAAAAGATAAACCAAATTTGGAAGATGTGGCCGTAATTGTAACCCAACAAAATGTCAAATATTCCGCATCATCAATAATGTCGACACAGACAAGGCCGGAAAATGTAAAATAATGAATAGTATACTTCAAATTGGTCACCTTCCCCTCACCACTCAATCTTCTCCCTATAAAGCTAGACCAACGCTTATTGTACTCTCATAAACTAGTTCGATCTGTACACATAGTCAATAAAAGATACTACTATCTTCATTTTTTGAAGATATTTACATTTATTTTTTCACGATTTCAAATACACTACTTTAACAGTTGATAATTGTAATTATATGCATATATAAATTATAAAATTATAATTTTTTAAAAGTACTCTCTCCGTTCTTCTTTTGGGCACGGTTATTAAGAAAAGCAAATTTTGGAACATAATTGACACTTTTGCCCTTAACATTATCACCTCACCTCTCTCTTTCCCCTGCCCCACTCTCTCCTGCCACCACCCAAAATTTCCCTTCTCCACCCACAGCTCACTACCACCACCTTCGTTTAATTTATCCATTTGGTACAATTCTGATGAACAATTCAAGCTTGCTTTCATCAGTTAAGTCATCGAAACGAATTTTATCCACCGCCTATTATCACCCAAAAAACGTAAAATCAGCAAAATCAATTTTCAAATCCTTCGTTCTTTTGGGTCTTGTTTTATACTGTAATTTTTGGATCCATTTGGTTTAAATGGAAATCCGAAATTGGAAGTTTAAATATGGGCCTTACCTTTACTTGTAACAACTTGTACTTGAGCTAATTTGATCGAGTTGCAGATAGATCCTCTCTTGATAATAGAGTTGAGATTTCAGATGAGAGATGGAAGGAAAAAAGTGAGAGATGGGTTAGAAAGAAAATAAGGTCGAGATGAGAGAGAACGCGGTGGGTCGAAAAGGGGGTACGGGTTGGTGATAGAGGAGAGATAAAGTTAGAGCTGTCAAACGGGTCGGTCAGGTCGGTTCGGGTCGGGTCGAACTCATTTTTCCCGGTTGAAATATGTTTGTATACAAACTCTTAATGGACTTTCAAGATATGAAGCCAGTTTTTGTCGGTTTTTTCCGGTCGGGTTCGGGTCGGGTTTTCGGGTTTGGACCCTTTTTATGCCTATTTTAGCGGGTTCGGGTCGGGTTTGGGTCGGTTAATCTCATTTGCCCCGGTTTTAATGCTTTTCTGTGTAAACTTTTACCTGGCTTTCGAGCTGTTAGGTTAGTTTTCCATCGATTTTTACGGGTCGGGTTCGGGTCGAATTTCGGGTCGGATCAAATTTTGACAGCTCTAGATAAAGTGGTGGTGGTGAATGGTCAGGGGAGAGAGAGAGAGTAGGGGAGCTGAGGAGAGAGAAAATGAGTGAAGTGAGCTGAAATAAGTGAGGGTTATTCTAGTCATTTTGGCACAAAAAACTTACTAATAAAGGAAACAAGAAGCTCATTATAAAATAGTCCAAAAGGGAATACAAGAAGCTCATTGTGAAACAAATGGAGTATTTTTTAAAATGAATTTAACAATTGCATTTTTATATTATAAATTTTTGTATTTTTTCACTAATTTAATATAATCAAAGTTTGTAAACTTTGACCTTAAAAAATAAAGTCAAAATATTTTGGTGAAACCGGAGTAAGTGCTACTATAATTATCAAATCAAAAAATTAAAGCCAAGGGGAAAATGGGTTCCTTGTCAAAGATAGGAGCAGAGGGAAACACAAACACCAAACCCCATGCAGTATGCATCCCATTTCCAGCCCAAGGCCACATTAACCCAATGCTTAAGCTAGCCAAGATCCTACACTCCAAAGGCTTCCACATCACCTTCGTTAACACTGAGTTCAATCACGACCGTCTGTTACGTTCCCGGGGCCCCGCCGCCTTTGATGGTGCACCACCCTCGTTCCGTTTCGAGACCATAACCGATGGCCTCCCTCCTTCCGACCCCGACGCTACCCAGGACATCCCGTCTCTATGCATTTCCACTGAGTCACACTCGCTCGGCCCCTTTCGGGACCTCCTCACTCGCCTGAATGACTCTGGTGATGTGCCCCCCGTTAGTTGCATTGTCTCCGACGCAATCATGTTTTTCACCCTCGATGCTGCTCAAGAGCTTGGTGTCCCTGATGAAGTGCTTCTCTGGACTGCTAGCGCTTGTGGTTTCATGGGTTATGCTCATCAGTATCAAAAGCTCATAGACATGGGCGGCATTGTTCCCTTCCAAGGTATATGCTCATTTTTAATTTCCTTTATTTAGTTCTCTTGGGTCATTATCCATCATTAGTGATCAAGAATTACTAACTACTAGTAACTACTCACTCCTTTCTAAAATCTCATTTCCTATTTGACTTTTCATCGTCTCTGCGATGATACTTTATTTGACCATGGATAATTACAGTTCTATAACGATATAAATTCTAAAATTGTGACATATTTTGAAAATATAATTAAAAAACAAATCTAATAATAGAATTTTTTACTTTGTAAAATTTTTACTTTTTCTTAAATTATTGGTCAAAATTTATAAACTTTAATCTCAAATAAGTCAAATGAAAAGAAGATTTTGGAACAGAAGTAGTATTCCATAGTAGCTAAAAGTATTACGAGACCTTAGTGAAGCTGCTTTAATTTAGTGGATTTAAATTAGACATCGAGAATTTGCATTATTGGACTTTGGGGTTGAAAATATAAATTTAGGGTTACAAATAGGACTTAGACTCAACCCCTTGAAATCTAATGTCTAACTTGAAATAAATACTCCATTCCTTCCAACAAAATGGATTTTTTACAGTTTCTAATGCGACACTCTATTATGGCCTTATGGGTAACTATAAGTCTATAATTATATAAGTGTAATATTTATTAAATAATAATATAATGAACTTAATATGTAAATCTTTATACTTTTCATAAATTATTGAACTGGTCAAAATTTGTACTAATTAATATCAATTTTGAAATGTAATAATTTCAATTTTGCTCATTAAAATATCCACATCAGTAGTTAAATAGACAATCGTACTTGTCTACTTACCAGTGTCATATCAGCTTCTATTCTTATTTAATTTGTTGTTCGACAGAGACACTAGACAATAGGATTACTCAAGGGTGAAGAATGTAATTTAATTTGTTGTTCGACAGAGACACTAGACAATAGCATTCGTTTGAGGGACATACCAACTTTCATACGAACCACCGACCCTAACGAGTGCATGCTCAGTTATGTCCCACGATTCATCCACAACTCGAAACGGGCCTCGGCCATCCTTTTACACAGTGGATGAATTAGAGCACGAGGTCCTCCAATCTCTCTCATCCGATTTCCCTCCCATATACACTCTTGGACCTCTACAATTTCTACTCGAACCCATCGAGGCGGCCCAAGACAATAAAGAGACCCAATCAATCGGGTCTAATCTATGGAAAGAGGATCGCCGCACCATTGCCTAGATTGGCTCGATTCTTACGGACCTAGCTCTGTTGTGTATGTCAATTTCGGGAGCATTACGGTGATCACTGATGACCAAATGATGGAATTTGCTTGGGGACTTGCTAATAGCAAAGTGCCTTTCTTATGGATCACACGGCCTGATTTGGTGACTGGGAATTCATCAGTTTTACCACCTGAGTTCTTGGAGGAGACTAAGAGTAGGGGACTTAATTGCGAGATGGTGTAATCAGGAGCAAGTGTTGGCACATCCTGCAATCGGAGGGTTCTTGACGCATACCGGGTGGAATTCAACCTTTAGAGAGCATATGTAATGGTGTGCCCATGATTTGCTGGCCTTTCTTCGCGGAACAACAGACAAACTGCTGGTATTGTTGCACCAAATGGGGGGTTGGGATGGAGATTGACTCAAATGTGAATAGGGGCCAGGTGGAGAGGCTTGTCCGAGAGCTAGTAGGGGGAAAGAAAAGGAAAGAGATGAAGAAAAAGGCAATGGAGTGGAACGATTTGGCTCTAAAAGCCACCACTTCTCCTCATGGCTCTTCTTATTCCAACTTGAATGATCTTATTACCAAAGTGTTGCTCTCTCAATAATAATTGTCTTGATTCTTTTGGGGTGCTTGTTTTTACCATTTGATGTAGCTCATGTTGTATGTATTACCTGATTTTATCCTAATAAATTTATGATTTATTTTTATTATGGATATCATATTCTCTGCCTAGTATACCTTCTTGACTTATATCGCTTCCATTTTTTACTAACCTTTATATGTTGCTGAATGATTTACTTTATCTCTTGCCAAGAAAAAAAAAAAAAAAAAAACATTATTTACTTTGGCTTTCTTTATGAAGTCACTAGGTTCAAGCTAAAGCTAACACATGTAAAGTTATGCATGCACAAAGTCATCTTTTAGAGGGTGTATACACACTCGTGATTTCTTAATGATACCTTATAAGCACATTTAAGAAATGACTTTTTTGTATATATGATAAATAATGTTTTATTTGTTAGGGGAAGGGGGAGGGGGGCGTTAAGGATGGATTAAGTACATTACATGGGAAAAAGGGACTGTATGATAATTGGGAGTAGTTAGAAGAAAAAACTGTCAAATATTTATTATGCCAATATTGTATAAATTACCAATTTATAATCACTATATGGACCTTCAGCCTGTGACCTACGCGCCTGCACGTGGAGGACAGTAGACTGCACATAAGTCCAATAAGGTTTCATCCTAAAATCAATTGGTGTTAGGTATAGTAACCCACCAACTTTTATACTAGTTTCCTAACTTCCTTTTTTTCGATGTGAGGCACTTATATATAGACTATACTCTTAACACGAGATGTCCCAAAAAATGGACAAGCCCGCGTAAACGGGAGGGAACGCGGCTAGAACCTCACACCTCAAGCCCGTTTTCTATCACACTAGTAAAAGTTGTAACAGTGTAACACTACCAGACTACCAAAAAAGACCAAAAGTGGCAGGTTGGTGATTACATATTGAAAGAAAAACGTTGATCAATCACAATTCACATGGGTGTTCAATAAACATTTAAAAAATCCCAAAGAGAGATGGAAAATCCAGATTTTGCAAGCTGTAGTGAAGTAAAGTAACGTTTCAGCATGATGCATCATATCATCCTCCATAGGGGCCTACGGGCATGTATAAAGTTCTTGTACAGCTTTGTTTAATCACAATTGCGTGCGATTACTCCCAGTCCTAGTTGTACAAATTACAATATTGGAAAATCTTTGGAATCCAAGACTCATGAGCACCACATGTTATTGGAGCAAATTCCTCAATGGGAGGACACACATTTATATTTTAATGGAAGAGACAGAGAACTGTATCTTCTTGGACCGTTAGTACACGTTCATACATTCAAGAGATTGATCCAATGACAAGCAGACAAGTCCATAACTAAATATACATACAAACAACTTTTCGATATTCTTAAATTAGGAGATCATCTAAGCTCGCTATTGGAGATACGAAATCCTTAATTATCACATGGGTGTTTACTGTTTAGTACTTAAATCATTATTAAACAACATTATGGGACCTTAAGCAGCAAAAGTCCTATATAACTGGAGAGCTACTCACCAACTGTTCGACGAAATTCCTCAGTGAGAGTGAAAGTAAGATACAAAGCCAACCAAAAATGGGTTCCTCGGGAGGAGAGAGAGAAACTCAGCTACACGCAGTATGTGTGCCATATCCAGCACAAGGTCACATACGTCCTAGGTAAAACTAGCCAAACTCCTCCATTCAAAAGGCTTCCATATAACCTTTGTTAACACTGAATATAACCATCGTCGCTTCTTGCGATCAAGGGGGTCTAACTCTCTTGATGGCCTACCGTCTTTTCACTTCGAAGCTATACCCGATGGGCTCCCGCCCTCGGATGCTGATGCCACCCAAGATATCCCTACATTATGTCGTGCCGTGATGAATAACTTTTTTGAACCTTTCATGAAGCTCATGCATAAGCTTAATGATCCTTCCTCGGGTTCGCCTCCGGTCACCTTCATTGTTTCTGATTGTGTCATGCCTTTTACCCTTGATGCTGCACAACAGCTTGGGGGATTGCCTGTAGTTCTGTTATGGACTGCCAGTGCCTGTGGTTTTTTGGGGTATTCTCAGTATAGGTCACTCCTCAATCAGGGCATGTTTCCCTTCAAAGGTATTGCTCTCTCCTAGTCCTACCTACCACATTTTTGCTCTGTTTCTGCTACCTATAGTTGATTGTGTAAATTGAACAAGCCTTCTCATTTTGTATTTAACTTTTAGTAAAACATATCAAATCAGGCTATTCTGTTAAATTGTAGTATCTCTAGCTCTTTTGAATGTGGAAATTTATTTCAGTAGCAGTACTACTCCACTAATTTAGTCACCATACCCATCTGTATACTGCATAGTTTTGAGCATTTACATAATTGATATTTTATACATTTTTGTCACTCTCAAATTTAATTGCCACAGGAGTACTTCTTAAGTTTGTTTTGATTCTCAAAATAAGCTTCCCTAACTTGGAGTTTTTTTTTTCTTCCATTTATTACCCTTTACATTCATTTGTTCTTTTGTGTATGTATATTTCTTACTCTTTGTTTCTGCTGAACAGATTCAACATACTTTACAAATGGCTCTTTAGATAAGGTTGTTGATTGGGTGCCTACAATGAGAGGTATACCATTAAAATATATTCCAAGCTTTATCAGAACCACAGACAGAGATGACACTATGTTTAATTTCTTGATGTTCTCGGTTGAAAGAGCTGCTCAATCTTCTGCACCTGTTATTTTCAACTCTTTTGATGCATTTGAGCATGATGTGCTTGAAGAGATTTCCAAAATGGTACTTGGTCCTGTATTCACCTTTGGACCATTCCTACTGCAGCAAAGTTATATACCAGAAGAGACTGGTGTCAAGTCCTTGGGATCTAATCTTTGGAAAGAGGACTCTCACTGTCTTGAATGGCTCGATTCGCAGAAGCCGAAATCTGTAGTCTATGTGAGTTTTGGAAGTATCACTACAATGACAAATGAAAACTTAGTTGAAATTGCTTGGGGGCTTGCAAAGAGTAACCATCCATTTTTGTGGATAGTTAGACCTGATATTGTCACTGGTGACTCTGCAGTTATACCACCAGAGTTTTTAGCCGAGACAAAAGATAGAGGCCTTTTAACTAGTTGGTGCGATCAAGAAACAGTTTTGAATCATCCATCAATTGGCGCTTTCCTAACACATTGTGGATGGAATTCAATACTAGATACTGTCTGCAGTGGAGTACCCATTCTTTGTTGGCCCTTCTTCGCCGAACAACAAACCAACTGTTGGTAAGGTTTTGAGAAATGGGGAATAGGCATGGAAATACACAACAATGTCAGGAGGGAGGAGGTAGAGAAGCAGGTCAGAGAGCTTATGGAGGGAGAAAAGGGTAAGGAAATGACAAGAAAAGCAATTGAGTGGAAGAGATTAGCTCAAGAAGCTACAGCACGCCCAAATGGCTCATCGTACTTAGATTTGGAGAAATTGGTCGAGCAAGTACTTCCTATGAAAGGCCACAACAATTGAGCAAAAACACTATGTAGGTTGAATCAACATTGCATTATTGTGACTTTGAATAATTTTTTGAAGATTAAACTGTGGTAGATCTTGTGTTTAGACACTAAGGGACGCAGTTACTACTTATCAACTGACGGAAGATGAAGTTAAATTGCAGGCAACTATTAGAACTGTGGCCTCTTAATAAGATCTAAAGTGGTGTTTTTTGTTTGCTTGTTTTTTTCCCCTTTTGTTCGTCCTTTCAATAAGGTGCATGTATAATTGATCATCATCTTATATGCTGTAGTTCGAAGCTTTTACAACACTATAAAATCAAATGCTACTAGTACAACATTGATATCTAAGACCGCTATGAGCACCATGGTAGATACCCGTGCTCACCAGCTGTTCGAGTAAACATCACAACAGGTGGGACAGTCGCGGTATTTTCTAATGGAAGAGAAAGGTCTCACACGCTAACTGAGTTACTGGTGTTTAACTGTCTACTAGTGTCTACTAATACAGTTATTACTTTGAAGAGACTCCATATGAAGGACAAGGTGCCTTAGGTGGCCGATGGCGATTAGAAATGGAAAAGGATATTTCGATCGCAAAAGTATTTCCTTAATAAGTTAGGAGGTAGAGCCGTAGAGGTACGAATATATGGTGATATCCAAAACGCCAAAATTTCAGAAAGCAAAATAGCATTAATGTGGAGCCTCACCCTACCTTTGATATTGGAACAAAATCAGGGGACCATGATGAGCAGCAGGCTTTAGGCTCCTGGTTTATATAACTGGAGGTAAGGAGCTGCATGATCACAAAGACACTAAAAGCAAAACCTTATCACAACTGTACGACGAAACTACCAACTGAGATTGATAGTGAGAAACCAAAGGAACGGAAATGGATTCCTTGTTGAGAAACACTAAGCCACACGCAGTATGCGTTCCATTTCCAGCACAAGGCCACATACGACCTATGCTACAACTTGCCAAACTCCTCCATTCAAAAGGCTTCCACATAACCTTTGTCAACACTGAATACAACCATTGTCGCTTCCTGCGATCAAGGGGGACTAACTCCCTCGATGGCCTTCCGTCCTTCTGCTTCGAAGCCATCCCTGATGGGCTCCCGCCCTCGGACGGCAGTGCCACCCAAGATATCCCAACACTCTTCCATGCTGTCATGAATTACTTCCTTGAACCTTTCAATGAACTTCTCCTCAGGCTTAATGACCCCTCTTCGGATTCTCCCCCGGTCAGCTTCATCATCTCGGATTCTATCATGCCTTTTACCCTTGATGCTGCCAAGCAGTTTGGAAATCTGCCCGTCATTCTCTTCTGGACTGCTAGTGCTTGTGGCTTTTTGGGATATTCCCAGTATCGCACCCTCCTCGATAAGGGCATTGTTCCCTTCAAAGGTACGTACTCTCCTAACATCCTGTGACGAAGTTTTGGAGGGAAGATATTAGAATTGGGGAAATGGACTGATGGGTAAATTTCAAATTGTTTGACCATTTCCTTCCTTCGTTCATTCCCCCATAGTTTGGGGACCCAAATTGAGTTAAAGGATTGAAACGGAGAAAAATTGACCCAAACCCGCTCGAGTGCTTTCCGAGCCGAGTCCGTGCCTACTATAGCTCGGCTCGATCGGCTTGATTTACTTTATTTTGCCTTCGATCTATTTAAATAAGACCATTAAATATTTTTAGAAATTTACGTATTATATTTTTAGGTTGTTTTTCTCATTTGAGAACGTGCAAAGTATTACTTATAATTTAATTCAATTGCAAATATTTTAAATTGATCTGTTTCTTACAACATTTGTAGTGGTGAGTTTGAGTTCATTCCAAGCCGAGCCGAACCACGAGCCTAAATCAAGGGCGTGGCTTAACTCGGTTACAGCCCTATTATGAAATGTCTCATATAATAATGAACGCAATAGTTTAATTATCAAAAAAAAAAAAAAAAGTTTTTCAGACGTCCAAGGTACTGATGTATCTCCTTATAATAACCAGTTGTTTTACCTCCATATCATATCTCAAATGGTAATAACAAGAAAGAAAAGCAATATGCCGAGCAAAAAAAAAAGAAAGAAAAGCAATATGTTTCATAGTTTTTATTTTCATGACCTCCATATCATATCTCATATGGCTTATGGTAATGTGGACGGCAAAAGCTATCAATTTTATTACCACATTCTTCTTATACTGATCGAGGTGACTCTCAAACTAAGAAGATTCCTAAGCTAAGAACACCTTTTTCTCACCATTTCCATTGATCCATTCCTGTATATATAGTACTAAATGGGCGGTAACTCAATAAGCCTTGTACTGTTATGATAAACAGATAAAATGTTATTCCGAATAATTTAAGACATCTTATTCTTTGTTTGTGTTATACAGATTCAACATACCTAACAGATGGCTCCTTAGATATGGTTGTTGATTGGGTGCCGACAATGAGGGGCATACAGTTGAAATACCTTCCGAGCTTTGTTAGAACCATTGACAGAGATGAAATTATGTTTAATTTTTTGATGTTGTCTGTTGAGAGAACTGCTCAATCTTCTTCACCTGTTATTTTTAACTCTTTTGATGCATTTGAGCATGATGTGCTTGAAGAAATTTCCAAAATGGTAGTTGGTCCTGCATTCACCATCGGACCATTCCATCTGCAGCAAGATCAAAACTTATCACAAGAGAGTGGTGTCAAGTCCTTGGGATCTAATCTCTGGAAAGAGGACTCACACTGTATTCAGTGGCTTGATTCGAAGAAGCCGAAATCTGTAGTCTATGCGAGTTTTGGAAGCATCACTAGAATGACAAATGAAAATCTAGTAGAGTTTGCTTGGGGCCTTGCAAACAGTTATTACCCATTTTTGTGGATAGTAAGACCTGATATTGTCACAGGTGATTCTGCAATTATACCGCCAGAGTTTTTAGCCGAGACGAAAGATAGAGGCCTGATAACTAGTTGGTGCGATCAAGAAACAGTACTGAACCATCCATCTGTTGGCACATTTTTAACACATTGTGGCTGGAATTCAATACTTGATGCTATCTGTGGTGGTGTGCCTATTCTCTGTTGGCCCTTCTTCGCCGAACAACAAACCAACTGTTGGTATAGTTTTGAGAAATGGGGAATAGGCATGGAAATACACAACAATGTCAAGAGGGAAGAGGTAGAGAAGCAGGTGAGAGAGCTTATGGAGGGGGAAAAGGGCAAGGATATGACAAGGAAAGCAATTGAGTGGAAGAGATTAGCTGAAGAAGCTACAGCACACCCAGATGGCTCGTCGTACTTAGATTTGGAGAAATTGGTCGAGCAAGTACTCCGTCCTCTAAAACGCCACAACAATTGAGCAGAAACAGTATGCACAGCCCAACAGGCTGTTATTATAGAGCCAACATGACTTAATCATACTAAGTGATGTTATTTATCAAAAAAAGTCATACTAGTGATGTTGCCAAGCAGATTACATTTCCATATTGCATTGTAACTTTGAAGATGTGTTTGTTTATTTGAAGATTAAACCGTTGTCGATTGTGTGATAACGAAACCATGGAACACAATAAGCTGAAGAAGGATGAGGTTGAATATGAGGCTGCTACTATTAGCACTGTGGCTGTAATAATGAATTTAAAAGTGAAAGCCTTTGATGTTCAAACACTATGTATTGTCTTTCGTCCCATTTTGTTTACTTTGTTTATGACTTTAGAGATTCGAACATTTCCATGTGTTTCGTTTTGTCTAGGTCGGGCCTAGAGAGCTATGGTGTCCATAGCAACTATTTTTTTGGGGAAAATTCCAATTAATTCGTATAATTTTTCCTTTTTTTTTATATGTCCTTTGATATTTCCATGTGTTCCGTTTTGTCTAAGAGGAACTTTCTTAGCAGTGAAGGACAGATAATTGATGGTAATTTCTAACAAATGGGAGGGAAGATTACAGCGGTTTTAATGCAAGAGAAAATCTCACAACACTCTAATTAGTTTTGATTTGTTGTTTTCTTGTTAAGAAAGGGTAGCAAATAGGAATGGTACTATCCAAGGCCATAACTCCAGAAAAACAAAAGCATTTTTGTAAAGCCTCACCCCACCTTCAAGCGCGATGTGTGATCCTTATGACATAAGGATGGGTTCACAAACCCAAGAAAACGGCAATGTACTTAGCTTGTTCCTTGTTAGGAGACGCAGATTGTAACACCCTGAATTTCCGTCTAATTTAAAATAATTTAAACATCATGAGTTGCAGCGAAAAAACCCTAGAAATTCGAAGCGTCACCGCCGTATTTAATGTTCAAATTAAATACAAGGCTAGAAAGAAACCAAATGTTTATATCCCAAACATACATACTAGATAATTAAATAATAACTATCTTTTCCAACTAAACTTAAATCAATTAATCTAAATAAAATAAGAAATAGTAAACTATTAATTCTCGCGCAAGAGAATTAATCTCATTACAATAGTAAAATCCCAATATTAAATAATTCCAATCTAAACAATAAAGGTAGATTGTAAATCTTCTGCAGTCGCCTTCTCACTAGCTCTACCCCTCGAGCTACAATCCTGTCAATCTACTCCCCCATATAGACGAATTCCATATAGGTTCATCATAGGCCCACCATTGAAGAGAAATGGACAACAAACACAATTGAAAAGAAAAATAACCATTCAGCTAATACGCTGAGTAATTCATAACCACATAGTCCATTTAAATCTCCAAATTAAGCCAACATGCTTAATTAAAAGTAATAATCATGCTTTAAGAAAATAAAGGACAACATGCTTTAATTTAAAGACACGCATAAACACCAAATAATAAATCCCAATTTATTATTATCCATTAGCCAAGTTCATTAGAGAGAAGGGAATCGCATGAATGTCAGAACCAACCGCAGAAGGCTCAATAGGATTTTAGTCCCGTGCACAGTGGCAAAAGAGGGATCAACCGTCCCGGAGTATAGGTGACTCCCGAAGTACTTCTAGATGTTCCTAAGTATGCATACCCTCTCTCAACCCTTAGGTTTACAAGAAGAACAGTTTCACAATTAAAACTTCACTTGCCCAATTGCTCATTGTAAGGATACAAGCTTTAACCAAATACGTTGGGGCCATAACCAATGAACTCACTCAACGTACCAATTGACATTCCCATTCGCTCCCTTTGGTGGATCCATTACCAAAGAAATCTTAACTCTCAATTTATCAATTCAAAAGTGATCACATAGTCAAGTAAATCACATAATCTTGGCAATTTTCAAGTAACACAAAATGGTTACAATTTTCGGTGGCAATTTTACATGAATGGCAACTAGGCCTCAATTCATAACCAACTAATCTCAATACTTTTACAAAGGTTCCAATAATCAAGTTCATCTCAACTTATTGAAGTAACATGCTTACTAACATGAATCCACATGCTTACCAACATGATACAAAAATAGCAATACAAGCTACATTCCAATTGAACAATTATTAACATAATTTTCGTTCAACAACACAATAAATCATGCATCTCCTCACATGATACCCAACAAGTAGTCATAGGCTACACATAGTGAATTTCCAACATATAACATGCATTCACTTGTATTCTCATTCTCATAATTCTATACGAATTCAACATAAGGAACAACATAATCAATTGTTTCTTTGTCACACATAATTCACAACAGGAATTACATTCAAAACTCTAGACAATGACATTACCTTAATCAAAGACAAAAGATTCACACAACGTAAGCTCCCTTACGTTAATTGCGGTCAACGGTCCTAACAAGTCCACACAAAATATAAGTCAACACTTTTGACTTTAAACCTCCAAAATACATTTTAAGGATGATTTAATGCCCTTAATTAAAATAATTAAGTTGATGGAATTTTTCAATTACTCATGCATGCTCAAAGTTTCCAAAACCAATTTAGATAAACTAAATTAGGAAACTTTTCAAAATCCTAAAACAAGTCAACAAGACAAAACAAGTCAAACCACCAAAAACACTACCCAACTCCACCATCACCACCGCTGACCACCGTCAGCGGTGGCCGGTGGCGCCGAGCAGCCGCCGCTGCTGGCCGTGCGGCCAGCAGCTCGGCGCTGACAGGCATGACGGTTGCTGCAGCCTACCGTGTTGCACAAACCGAAACCCTAATTTTTTTATTTTTTTTGTTAAACAATTTTAACAAATCTAAATCTAACTAAATCCAAATAATTAATAAATTTCCAGATTTAATTAAACACAAGATTCAACCTTTTAAACTCAACCTTTGATTCAAATTCAATAAAACAATAAACCGAACCCTAATCATGATCCTATCATGTAAATTAAAAATAGTAGAATCTAGGAAACCATAGGCAAGACATAAATTAGGGTTTACTCATACAAACTAGGGTTAATAAAAATAATAACAAATTTGAATCAAGAATACACTTTTTAAATAATCAAAATGCATTAAAAACACTTACTTGAAATCAAAAGGATCGAAATTGCACAAAAGGATGAATTATGAAAGAGAGCCAAATTCTCTTTCTCCTTTCCCTTTGTTGTGTCGTGCGTGTGAGTGAGAGGTAGAGAGAGACGATTTTTTATCTTTTTTTTGTTTAGTGAAGAGTCAGTTGATTTAGAAGTAGAGTATATTTAGGAACTAAATACACTCCTTCCTTCTGTCAACTTCTCATTCCTAAAGTCTCTCCAAAAATCACCGCACCATCCAAAGATTTAGGAAATAAATCTTTAAACAAAATTTCTGAAATTTGGTGCCTTATTTTCGGCCACCTAGTCGAAAATAATGACCCAATTTCTCGCCTATAATTTCGGCCTAAACCGAAATTATAGCCCACCAAAAATCCTTTTTATTTATTTGGCCCAATATAATTTAATTAGGTCCAAAACCAAAATCCAATATTAATTAGACACTTTAAATATTTTTTTGAGCCCAATTAATTATTAAATCTGAAATTATATATTTTTTAAGTACTTAATTATTATTCTAAAATGAATAATAATACGGGGTATTACACAGATAAAGTAGTGATCTCCTCACTCTAAAATCTTGTGCTTTCAATGATCGGTGTCGCAATAATTGCTTAATTTATTAGCTCAAGATTCAACCACGAAGATGGAAAAAAATGTGCGGGAAATAAACACAAATGGAGGAGAAAAAAATGATGATAATTTTTGTTCTGACATAACAATAAGGGTTCGTTTACTTGCTTGCAATCAAATGCAATGCAATGCAATCATTTTATAGAGTAAATGTAGGGTAAAAAGTGAAGGAGTGGAAGGAGAGGGATAGGAAAAGCGGGGTTGATTGCATAATCCATTGTAATCACAATTTCTCAACTTTTTCCATGTAATGATGATTACTTTGGATGATGTAATCAATATTACTTTTTCCATCTCCTTCCTCCCTCTTTTTCCATTTCCACATCCTATTTACCCTATAAAATAATTGCATTGCATTTGATTGCAAGCAAGTAAACACCACCTAAGTGTGAAGAACAACCACAGTGATTCAATCTAATGGCAGACAACGATCTAATCACACTCATAATTATCGGTGTTTAGGTGCAGTTTAAAGTGCAAAGAACAATCTTGTTGCAGATCGATCTTGCTAAGGATATGCTAATTCTGATCCTAGTAAGTTTAGTAACACTGCTATATCTGTAATAATATTCTTAACTTTATCCTAAGAGCCTTAACTTTTAATTGAATGTTCTTTCAATTTGCACCAAAACGATAAAATAAATAAAAATGCAAAGAACAATTCTACAAGTAATGTTTATTTTATTTACAATCTGTTTTATCTTTGGAAGGTAGGAATGGTACTATGAAATCATCTATAACGCCAAAACTACAGAAAAACAGAATCGCATTAGTGGTTTGGTTGAGCCTATCCCCACCGTTAAGTGCGATATGTGATCTTATGAGTTGGATGTGTAACATCTTGAAATCAAATCAGGGGACCATGACCAGCAAGCTTGTGGCAGGGCTGAACGTTGAGGCTCCTACATGTAAATAACTTGAGCTACTCTATCACATGGACACCATAATAAGCAAAAAATTTCTTACAAACTGTTGCACGAAGTTACCAAGTGAGAGTGACGGCGTTGCGAAACCAAGCTAAGGGAACGGAATGGGTTCAGAAGCTAAGGCACACGCAGTATGTGTGCCATCTCCAGCACAAGGCCACATACGGCCTATGCTAAAACTAGCCAAACTCCTTCATTCCAAAGGCTTCCATATAACATTTGTCAATACTGAATACAACCATCGTCGTTTCCTGCGATCAAGAGGGCCTCACTCCCTTGATGGCCTTCCGTCCTTTCGTTTCGAAGCCATCCCTGATGGGCTCCCGCCCTCAGACGCGGATGTCACCCAAGACATCCCAACAATGATTTATGCAGTCATGAATTACTTCCTTGAACCTTTTAAGAAACTCCTCCTTGGGCTTAATGATACCTCCTTGTCTTCTCCCCCGGTTAGCTTCATCGTTTCAGATTGCGCTATGCCTTTTACACTTGATGCTGCCCAGCAGCTTGGAGGCATTCCCGTCGTTCTCTTATGGACTGCTAGTGCCTGTGGCTTTTTGGGATATTCTCAGTATCGCAACCTCCTCAATAAGGGCATTGTTCCCTTCAAAGGTATGTATAGTGAAGAGTCTCCGGTCCCGTGGTTTTTCCCCTTGTGTAGAATAGGGGTTTTCCAAGTTAATACCGTGTGTGGTTAATTATCTTGTATATGTGCTATATTGTGTGCTTCCATAACGGTCAAATTCTAATTAGTGGTTAAGACAATAAGAACAGGGACAAGCAACCAATATCATATCTCAAATGGTAATGTATGTGAACAGGAAAAGCAATCAATTTTATTGCTACATGCTTCTTGTATTGAGGTGACTCTCAAAAGAATGTGGCTCTGATCAACTGCGTGGAATTTTTATTACCATTTACGTTAACTTCGTTCATGTATACTACTAAATGGGCGGTAACGATAAGTATAGTTATGATAAAACAAATAAAAGGTTATTTGGAATATTTTGAGTTAAATCTTAATACTGTTTGTATGTGTTTAACAGATTCAAAATACTTAACAAATGGCTCCTTAGATATGGTTGTTGATTGGGTGCCTGCAATGAGGGGTATACAGCTGAAATACCTTCCGAGCTTAATCAGAACCACAGACAGAGATGATATTTTGTTTAATTTCATAATGGTAGCTGTTGAGAGAGCTGCTCAATCTTCTGCACCTGTTCTTTTTAATTCTTTTGATGCATTTGAGCATGATGTGCTTAAAGAAATTTCTAAAATGGTAGTTGGTCCTGTATTCACCATCGGACCATTCCAACTGCAGCAAGATTATATGTCACAAGAGAGTGGTGTCAAGTCCTTGGGATCTAATCTCTGGAAAGAGGACTCTCAGCGTATTCAGTGGCTCGATTCGAAAAAATCGAAATCTGTAGTCTATGTGAGTTTTGGAAGTATCACCACAATGACTAATGACAATCTAGTTGAGTTTGCTTGGGGGCTTGCAAACAGTAACCACCCTTTTTTGTGGATAATTAGACCTGATCTTGTCACTGGTGATTCAGCAATTATACCTCTTGAGTTTTTAGCAGAGACAAAAGATAGAGGCCTAATAACTAGTTGGTGTGATCAAGAAACAGTACTGAACCATCCATCAGTTGGCGCGTTTTTAACACATTGTGGTTGGAATTCGATATTTGAAGCTATCTGTGGTGATGTGCCTATTCTCTGTTGGCCATTCTTTGCTGAACAACAAACCAACTGTTGGTATGGTTTTGAGAAATGGGGAATAGGCATGGAAATAGACAACAATGTCAAGAGAGAAGAGGTTGAGAAGCAGGTGAGAGAGATTGTGGAGGGAGAAAAGGGCAAGGATATGACAAGGAAAGCAATTGAGTGGAAGAGATTAGCTCAAGAAGCTACAGCTACCCCAAATGGCTTGTCGTACGTAAATTTGGAGAAATTGGTTGAGCAAGTACTTCGTCCTCTGAAAGAGAAGGACCTCAAGAATTGATGAAGAAAACTACAGTCCATCTGATTGTTATTGTTGAACCAACCGGCTTTAATCAAAATGAGTGATGTAGCGAAGCTGATTGATCAATTTTCATATTGCATTATTGTAAGTTTGCGACTAAGAATATGTTGATTATTTGAAATTCATGAGAGATTCTCCGTTGTAAAAATCTGTCTCATAAAAAAGTGCAAGGTGTTCAGTGTCAAATGCAACAGCATCATGAGCTTGTTATGGAACATGTTATCATTGTTATGTACGTGTCCAATGTCAATACATACTATATAGGTTAAAGAAGACGGCCAAAATATGAATCCTAGCTATTAGACATCCAAATGATCCAACGGGCCCCTTTATAGTTTATACTTAGAAATAATGCTGTAGACAAACCAAGATTAGAGGGAGAAATTAAACCTCAAAATTATGATACTACATTTAGTTATTTATACGCTGTATGAAGTGATAGATGAATCAAACAAGATGAATGCCATCAAAAGAGGGGGAAAAGGGGGCATGGCCGGAGCCAAAAGCACGAATATGGTCCTTGAGTGATCGCTTGTGCTTAAAGTCGGAGCCACATAAGCAGAGCCAGCGCTTACCA
This sequence comes from Tetragonia tetragonoides, assembly GCA_038025085.1. Taxonomy (NCBI): domain Eukaryota; kingdom Viridiplantae; phylum Streptophyta; class Magnoliopsida; order Caryophyllales; family Aizoaceae; genus Tetragonia; species Tetragonia tetragonoides. Next base: position 4,548,953 of record CM076140.1, read on the forward strand.
CAATTCTTCTCGTGAGTGCGCCAGTCGCCCTTGACGGCCAGAGACTTGCCACATTTCCGGCAGGTGAAGGGCTTGTGGCCGTGCTTGCGCTTGTAATGAGTTTGGAGTGTCCGGAAGTCCTTCAAAGGCTTGGCTTTTGGGTGGTTGATGTTGTTCTTGCACCCTTCTTCACAGCAATAGCATGGCACGCTTAGTATGGCTCGTGGTTGTGTCCCTTTCAATGAGTCTGGGCCTTTCCGATACTGCGATCCGTGCCCCCACATGTGCATCTTGCCCATGTATTAACACATTAGTTCCAAAGTCGAAATACCACTATATGGGCCTTCTAAACAAGGATCACTTGCCATGCTTTGGAGAGGCCCAACCATGATACAAAAGAATAGTACTCCTTTTATTCATTTTAGTTTTTTTTGCTAATCATTTTCATTTTAGTTAGGTGTGCTATGCAATGGACCTCCACTAATACAACAAGGTATTTTATCATGAAGAAATCGGTGCTTAAATTTTTTTTACCTAAGATTTATTTCCTCCTTTTTGTTTGTTTTTTTTTCCAAATGTGTATGCATGCAACAGTGGACTGTCTTTTCAAAGGGAAGTTTATAGAGCATCAAAACATACTTAGATGTTTTCATTCTAGGCCTCAATACCATTTGCTTTACTAGTTGAACTAACTGATAATTGAAACGAGAGTAACAATTCTCTTGGCAAGGTAAGTTGTAATGCTTGAAATAAGGAGTAGAAAGAACTCGAGATGAACAATGGGAAGAAATCACTAATGGCAGCTGTGCCACAAACATTTGAAAAATGCGCCAAATGATGCCAGGAGAGGTATAATGCAAATGGACTATACCTGAAGGTTATTGTAGCGATTGAAGGTTTTGTTGCAAAGATGGCAAGAAAAATGGGTGAAACCCACAAGAATTTGGACAGCACTTGGTATCCAGTACTGCTTAGACCCTTGATGATCATCCCTTAAAGTCTCGCGTCCCTTCTTAGTATGGTCAGGTAATCCAATATGCAAGGCGACTGTGACACTGTCATCGTCTTCATCTTCACTTCCCTGCTTCTTCGGTCCATTCAAATCCTCTGCCAAGTGGTTCTCTGCTTTGTTGGGAAAAAGATTGAGCTCCTCAATGTTTTTGTTATCTTCGTTGTCACTCAAAATGCATGAACCTAATAAAGCACTGGAAGTGAATGAGAGTTGGCCAGTAACTGGTTTCATTCTATGCTATTAATTAAGTGCTACTGCTAGTGCTATACTATAAGTCTATAGCACAAGGAATTGATAGATTCATAGGCCCCTTAGCTTTTATATATGGAAGGTCTAGTGTATGAGAATTTTGTTATTCCATCAATGCGTGATAACGGTAAAGCAATTTTAGAGTGATTTTGAGGTGGCAAATTAGGTAGCTGGAGTATGAATCTTGTTGAAGAAAACAAGCCTTTGGTGACATTTATCTTTTAGTATATCTTTTAAGGAATGCTACTTTTACTCTCTTCTGTGTGTTGTGTTTTCCTGGGATTGGATTCGAAAACGAAGTGCCTTAATTCTTGGTGGCCCAAAGGTGCTTAGTTATAGCAAAAAATTCACTACAGAAAGCTTGATTATGTATAGGAATATAAAGAGCATAAGTGCACCATACCAAGTAAAGAGTTGGTATGGGAAAAGGAGAGCAATTCAATGGCAATGCTGATCACTGTACTGTGAGAAGGGTGCGCTGTTTGTGATAATCAGATTGTAATCAGAATAATGAATTTTCTTTTTTTGTTGTGGGGTCCCCTTTATTTATGTCTAATTAATTCAATTAGATTATTGCATCAAGTAAGTTCGTTCCTTGATGAATCCACAAGCAACTGCAGCGTATGATAATAAGTTGATAACACACGCAAATGCATTTTCATTTTTTTGCTGCTTCAATGGCACAGCAAATCAGGTGCCTTAATTTTTCACTTTGTAAGAGATCAGAAAGAACCGAAAATGCTCAGCGAAGTTTTAACCAAGGCTAAGTGCAGGGAGAGTGAGTGAAGAAGAATCATGACAGGAAAAAAAAATTCTTATTAATAGGATCGTTTTTTTTGTTTTCATACATTAGTAAAATGTGTTAAGCTTTTGTGCTTGAATAATTAACAACATAGTAAACAGGAAAATGCAAAAAGGAAAGAATAATTCACATAGAATTATTTTCAAGGAAAAGAATAGATGAGAAGTGTTTATCTGCATAATATAAATGTAGTAGTCGTAGTAGTCGTAAATTGATTTGTCCATAGCTGTCCAGAAATGCCAAGATTGGACCAATCCTTTATGTTGAAGCTCCATCAATCGACCACCGGAATGCAACAGCTTTGGACCCAGAAAGTTTAAAATTGAGATGGTTATGGAGGAAAAAGAATTTGATAATTTTTGTTTAGGAGGATGAATTCTGTTAAAAAAAGATTATACAATTGCAATTTGCAAAACACCATTCTTCAAGTGCTTGGACCCTCAGGGTGGACTACCACAGTCTCCGTCTCTTGGGAAGTGCTTTGTTGAGCCTGTGATTCTCCTGTACATGAAACATGTATCCCATATTGAGTTTAAATAAAAGTCAGAATTTCACACTTATATACGCGCGCGCACACATACACAGAGGAGTGGCCAATATGCCCATGTTTTCATTATCGAGTTGAGAAGTTAGTAAGTGATGGAATCGAATTTATTTATTTAGCCCAAGTGTTGTACACTTGCATTCTTGAACCAGATAACAAATATGCATGGCTGTTCTGTCATGGTGACAAAAGTCAGGACACAACAAGCAAACGAACACAGAAATGTGGCAAAGCATAAATCATGTCATTTCCCAACAGCAGATCAATTGAAGATATGGTCAGGGAGGGGGATGAAGGGAAGGACAATTATGTTTAGATGGTCCTTTTTGCCGCTTCAAGAGGCCAAACCCTGTGGGCTTTGGGCCCATTAACAAGTAAATGTTAGAGTTCAAGTGGTTATTTAACTCGAGGTGAATCTAGTTTTCACCGAAGGAACTTCAGAAGGTTTACTCTTTCAGAGTGCAAAGCAACAGTGTGGTCCCAAACGCAACCATCAAAAACATTGGGGGCGGGCCAAAGGGTCCACCAGCCCTATTTTGTGTACAGAAACGGACATACTGCAACATTTGCAGGCTGTAGAAACCTAACCCATTTAAGCTATCATTCTGACTTCTAAGCTGTATAATTGTAAAGCAACAATGGACATTGACCAATGCTATAGGTCACTCTCTAGTGATCATAAATAAGTACTACTCCTAATTAAAGAGCTTATAAGAAGGATAATAAAATAAGAGGTATCAAGAAAGAAAATTAAATAAAGTTGGAAAGAAATGAATATAAAAAACACATAATAGCGTCTCTATTAGAGACCTATAGATTTTTAATTCAATTATTAATATTTCGAAAAACACAAAAACATATATGAGACAGTACCATGGTGGGACAGAGTTATTCTAATGAAAAACAAGGGCGATTTGTGAATAAAAAAAGTTACCATTATTTTTTATGAGAGTAACTCTGTCCGTAGGACAGTCTCATACAAGACTTATTGTTTGGGAAAAAAATATAATAAAGAGGTTTTTTTTTTTTTTGTTCTCCCAAAATTCTAAAGTCACTAACAAATTAATCTAGAGAAGAGTATTAAATAGGAGTGTTAGACAAGAATGAAAAAGGTACCTGGAGTAGAAGAGGGGATTTGGTTCCTGGTAGTGGAAGTTGGAGTGATAGAGGGAGGGAGAGAAGGAACAGCAGCTACAGGCGCAGGATTAGGAAATGGGGTGAAGCCTCCTCCTTCCAACTGCTGCGTAGGGTAGTAAACATAGGAGGGTGCTGAGATACGATGCGCCGGGGTAGAAGAACCAAAACCTGCTCTGGAGTATCCATAATAATACGGACCTCCCAAATTTGAAGAAGAGGAGGACCCACCACCATAGTATTGTGCAGCATAGTACTGCGATTGCTGACCACCTTGTGGGTTGTATACTCCCTGCCATTTCCCATTTTCATCATCAGTCACTATATATTTTCTGATTCTGTCTAAAACTATTATATACATCAAAATGTTGTGAAAATTTACTAGTGGTGTAATATTCCCAAGAAATTTTAATATAATTATATGACATTTACTATATGCTTAAGAAAAAGAAAAACTCATCTGTATGTTAAATATAGTACGAGTACTTAATTTGTATGAAATGGTAGTAGGCATTTTGAGGTAGTAGTACAAAACGTAACTCCATAATTGGGATATTAAAGGAAATCCACATCCAAATATTAAAACAAAACCTATTACATACCCTTATATAGTTTTTTTTTTTTATATTATAGATATGATGTACGAGTACTTTTTATTATTAATCCATGATTTTGCATATAGTAGTAATAGTAGGATAATTATGAAGGTGAAAGGAGAGGCTTACTTGGTAACCATAGGGCGCAGGATAAGTTGGGTACCTGCATGACAGAAAGGCGTCATTTTAGTTCTATTATATTGAATAGGTAAAACCGTAAAAGGACCTTCCTTTAAAGTTTATCACTATTAAGGAAATTTTTACAACATCTACCCGAAACTAGAATGCTTGGCTTTGATTACTCTCTTCAGCAAATTAAATGCAAAAATAAAAATAAAAAAAATAAAAATAAAATAAAAAAAATAAAAATAAAAAAAATCACAACTATGGCCCTTGAGCATTAAACGACCAGTTGACTCTATTTAGCTATCATTAGTTAAGAACATAAATCAGATCAAATATATGCATATGATGGAGTTCTTATTAGAACACATGCATGTACTCGGGCACTGGAGAAGAATATCAAGAATTTATGATGGGGGGCACCAATGAATCATCATTTTGACAATATATATGATCACTCGATCTATAACCTAAATGCATGCATGTGGTGTAAATGTTTCAAGTCAAACTTGTAATTCTCACATTAGGGTTTTTTTTTTTAGTAATATTTACTATCGACTACGATGACTACTTGAGGAAATAAGTACTCTTTGATTATTATGTACAAATATTTAGTGGTACATAATTGTAAACTACTATCTAATTTAAACATATACGAGTACATAATAGTATTATGTTTTGTCAAGGAACCATCATTCAATAATAATTAATTTGACCGAGAGATGGTATATATGTAGATTCTAGTATCTTGATAATCCTTGTTATTCATAAGATCATAATTCCACTCATATATATATATATATATATATATATATATATATATATATATATATATATATATAATATATTATTGTCTACAACATGAAAAGTAGCAGGGAATAACGGAAGTAGTAAATAAGATTGGAAGTGGGTCAAAAATGTAGCTAAGCTAGCAGTAAGATCTGGTGTGGTGGTAGAGAGAAGGAAGAGCGAGGACCACCTAATGCATATGCATATGCATTGAGGAGTCAGTAGTCAAAATGAATGATGCTCTATATGATGCCCACCCTTAAATTGCTTCGTAACAGGCCAGGTTATTAGGTCGGCCATTTTGGCTACAATTGATGGATGTTGTAGGGTTTAAATGATGGAGTACAATGAGACATTATCACATCATAATGCAGTTAAATTGTAAATATCTTCATTTTTATCCATCCTCAAACTAACATCCGGCCCGCTCTCCACCTTTTCAGATCATCACCACCACTACAACATCCTTACATCTATCCCAATTCAATGTGATATACAAATAAAGTAATATTTTTGGGTTGAGAACGTGAATATGTGATATGGCAGATCAGAGTGGGTCTGAATTTGGGTCCTAGCACTACCACTACATATACGGTATACCTCCCTTAAGGGAGAGCTTAAGACTACATACATACTAGCTAGCTAGGTAATCACTATTTATTTTGATCAATACTATATGAACTTGTTCTATTTTATTGCTTGTTTTGCTTATAATGGTAACAACTAACACTTTTACTAGTAGTTACGTATATAAAATTGCCTCTTAAATAATGTCTCCCAAATAATCTCTAAAGTTTTTGTTTTTATGAGCTGCCTTGACCATGCAGGAGTGGAGAGATGACTTTCATACATACAATATTGGTTGATGAAATTGCAAGAGAGTATTAGGAAGACGTTATTTTGTGATGCATGCCACGCTGGCAGAAAAACAATAATTTTGCAAAAATAAAAATAAAATAATGGGATGACTGATGAGATGAGGACGGCAGGTAAAAGGTTTTACAAACGGACATATACAGGGTGTCCTTATAACAACAGCTGTCATCATCACATAATATCAAGTTCAACCTTACTCGATCTCTTCCAATAACGTAACTCCTATGATTATTGATTGCCAATGTTAATGCCAATATGGCCTTGTTTGGCAACCAGCTGGTAGATGGTAGCTGGTAGCTGGTTCTATCAGCTGGTTCTTGTTAGATGATTGTGTTAGCTCGTTTGACTATCTGATTGTAGATAGATGTTTGGTAAACTGATGAGCTGGTTATTGAAAGCTTACTAGAAGTAAAATGACTAATAATCCAACAAGCTGACCTAAAAAGCTACCCCCTCCCAACTTTTTGCAAGTCAGCTTGTTGGGTCCAAAAAGGCAATGAAAAAGCGGACAACCAAACAACAAATTTTAACTTGTTGGATTGTCAATTTCTCCAACAATCCAGATTGTCCAAAAAGCTGGCCAAAAAACTGCGCTCCAAACAAGGCCTATGTATCATATGGAATACTCTACTAGCTATAAGCCAATTGCCAACTAGCTAGTATCATCAAACTTGATAGGGCCGGGGAAACTTTTGCATCAAATTCATTCGTCATTTGGTACGACAATCTCATCCCTTAAGCAAGGTTGAGGGATCGAATCTTATGAATGGAGAAATTATTTAGTGGGAACACTTTACTCCTTTGTGAGCCAACCCGATGCGAACAAGATTAGCCTTTTCTCAAAGAACTTAGGTGAATTATATGTGCTGCCTACTATATCTTCCCATTTTTGTCAATACTTACTGTACTTGTACTATGGACCATTTTCTTTAATTACTCACCCTCTCCTTTCCTACCCCTTTTCCCATGACTATGTATTCCTTTCCCCCTTCTACATTATTACTTCAGGTTTAATTTCTGAGGAAATTGGGTGGCCTATGAGCTAAAACAGGAAGTAATTGTTGACAACTTCTGATCAGTCTCATTTTTTTAATATCGGTCAACGCTAAGTTGTCACTAGTTGTTGTTTCCATGTCAGTCTCTTAAAAATTGTTTGTAGGGGCCGCCTTGTGTACATTTAACCCTGTTACCCTCCCTAAGTATTACTCCAACTAACAATAATCATAATTATCGATAATGATAATCATAATCTAATAATAATGATACCAGGTTCGAGTCTTCTCGATCACTTCTAAGGATCGATCATTGGAGTTTTTCCTATTCGTTAACTTTAGGGTTCATGGAATTAGTCAAGTAAAATTTGGACATCCATATTATCGAAAAAATGATAATGGTAATGGAGAGAGAGGGTTTTCACAATGTGTGAATGTTACTCCATTAACATAATAAAGAGATGATTGGAGGTATTAGTATGGTAGTAAATGGAAAGTGTACTAACCCATAAGGTTGGTAATAATATGGGGGTGGCAACGTCTGTTGTGCCGTTGGCATTCCACTATAGGACGAGGATGATGGTGACTGACCTTGTGCTGCTACTCCTCCGTGGCTTCTACCTAAACAGTAGTACCATTCGTATATATCTATATTAATATTATTATACAAGCATTATTATTATTATTATTAGTAGTAAATAGTAATTTGACATGATCATAAAATTATAAAGAGTACATAAATTGTGAAACAATATATAATATATATGGTTGAAGATTATTGAATTGGGGAATAGTGGTGGACGGACCTCTTGGTGGCGAAGGTCTAGGGCGCCCAAAAGAAGCGATGTTACAATTTGCACGTCGACCGTCGATCATCGGATTTGAATCTAAACACGCCCGTGCTGCTGCTGCTGGATCCCGGAATGTCACCTGTTTTTTTTTTTATCATCATTATTATTATATGTGAATTAATTAATGTCATAGAGTTATTATTATTAGCCTCAGACTGCTATTTAATTTGGCCTACTTTCTAGGAATTTAATTAAATGAAATTTATAATTATGTATATTGGTTCAATTAATAACCAATAATCCGACCGTTGTGACTTGTGATCGAACGAACGAACCCACCAAAGCCACAAGAAAACATAATTATAATAATAAGGGGAAGAAAAAAAAAAAAGAAATAGTAAACTTACAAAGCCATAGCCTTTGGATTTGCCAGTGTTCTTATCAGAGATGATAACAGCTTCAAGAATATCACCGAATTGCTCGAAATAAGCACGCATTTTTTCAGTTGGGGTTTCCCATGCTAAACCTCCAACGAAAACCTTGGTATAAGTGGTATCACCAAAGGGTGATCGATACTGATGATGATGCTGCCCCTGCTGCTGCTGAGGATAATTAGCCATATTTATAATAATAATATTAGATTCTCTCTCCTCTTATTACTGTTTAGCGGCAAGCAAGCATATGATCGAGTTTAGTTTTGTTGGGTAATTTCGTAGCTTGTCAATTTGCTGCTTGTTTGGGATCATATCATCATCATCATCATCATCATCATCATCATCATCATCATATAGCTTGAAAACGACGGTACCTTACGATAATTGTCATCATCACACCCCAACAGCTTTCACCCAATTAGGGAATTCACAAGTATATTCTTTTGTACAATTTCTGCCTTGGAATTCTTTTAGCTTTCTCTCTGATTAACCGATTACTGGCTTCAATTTCATTGACCTATGTGCGTACTCACAGAAAAGAGAGGTTCCGAATTGGAGAGAGAAAATAAAGAGAGGTTTTTTTGGAGAGAGAGAGAAAAGAAACCCGACAGGTGCGAACTAGTATGCTGTCGTCTTAAGAGAAAGAGAGAGAGAGAGAGAGAGAGAGAGAGAGAGAAAAGAGTTGAGAGAGAAGAGGGTTTGGTGTTTGTGAGGAATTTGTATATCCAATTCCAAAGGGAAAAAATATGACAGCTGCTTGACTATGCAATTGACCCAGTCTCTCACTCTCCTTTTTGCCCATTTGATCATTACACAGTCTTGTTTATTTATTCCCACTATTCTATTCTTTTCTTTTTTTTCTTTTTTCTTTTTTCTTTTTTCTTTTTTCTTTTTAGTAGTAGTAGTAGTAGTCCAGTCCTCTGAAACCCCTTCCCATCCCACTCCTCAGGCGTTGGACTGTTCAGTATATCAACTCTTTTTTTAGCCTAATATAAGTTCATCCGTGAAATGGCTGATATAGCCTGCTAATATGATTTTCCATCTCGTTTTTTATTCTGCTAATTAGCAAATGAGGCAGACAATGGGGATTTAATTTGTAGGTTAACAATTTTATGACTGAATATGATAATAATCCGAATTGATTTTTCAAGCAGTCCATATAATTATGGTTGTGGCCGGTACTTAATCATGGCCCATTTGGTGTAGCTTGATTTTCAGTTTAAGGTGTGCCCTACTCAAAAGTGAAGGCATTTCATGATGTGAATATTGAACAAAACTTGAGCAATCTATCAATAATTAACATTGTGAAAACGAATTTATTCTAGGGATGAAACCAGCATTTTGATTTGCCAAAACACTCTTCTTTAATGATATTGATTCTAAGGTATAGAATGACTCATTAAGAATCTTCCTGCCAACAGTATGTTTTAGTTGAGTATTCATAGAGTATATACTTTATGTAGCTATTTAATAGCGCCTTACATAGACAGGTTGACCCATCGTGTTCGAGGTTGAGTCATTTCTGGTTAACTCGTGTTACGGGTTGGTTTTTGGGTCAAATTCACTTTTTAATTTATTTTCCTTGTTGTAAATAGGTTCGGAGAGAGAAAACTTTGTCAAGGCCCTGAAAAGTCAAATCAAGCCAGATTTTGACAGTTATAGACTCATGGTACAGTATTACTCTACATAAGAACTATTGAGAAGATAGTCTATATTAAAAATAAAAAAAAAAAGCAATAAACATAATATACTATGTAATAGTTAATCGATCTTATTTTATTTGCTTGTTATTAAGTAATTTCCTTTTCATCGATCTGTATTGTTATTGCACAGACAAAAAATCTAAGTTGAGAAAACTACATCAGATCCGTAATACCTTAAATTTCACGTCAGAAGATTATGTAGATTCAGATATGTTTATGGATGAGTATTGTTATCACTATTCTACTAACCAAGCAACAAGCATTCCCCTTTTAGTCTTAAGTTACCCCTTGTATAGTACTATGGTTATACTTTTTCAAAAATAGTCCTATGGTTTTACCTTTTTAAAAATAGTCTTATGGTTAAATAAAGTATAATATAATTAATTGTTTTTTACTGCCAAAAATACAAAAAATGCTTGGCGTCTGCACCATCCTTTCGCTAGGATTTGAAAATAAATTATATTTAGAAAATCGATTAATCGGGTTCCATTTAGATAATCCGAGGCATTCTATAAAAAATAAAAAAAATAAAAAAAAAATCAAATAATGGTATCATGACATCTTAGATTCTGGATTTTGGACTGATTTTGACCTCTTTTAATGATAATGAGAACAGTTTCACATGATGCCATGTTCCTAACCATTGCTAATCATAAGCCGTTACAAAGCCAACAAACTCCCAAACAACCAAAAAGAAATGAGGATACAACATACATACATACAAGTACAGTTGGGATATTGCATTTGTTAAATACCACCAACGAGAAAGCACACAGCACATCGATATGATTATTGGGCAGCTGGAATTGTTTTTTCGGGGTCGAAATTCTTACACAAATTAGTTTATCCAAATATTATTTCATTCCTAATTAGTCAACCCACAGCAAATTTGATGCTTTCGCTTGTTAATCTAAGGCATTATTATTATTATTATTATTATTATTATTATTATTATTATTATTATTATTATTATTATTATTATTATTATTATTATTATTATTATTATTATGTCTAAGCTTAATGGAAGGCCATTACATTATTATAGTATACCCCTTCAATTCTTTGCTTGCTTGCTTTTGGGCATAATTATGACTTTTGAAGGATTCTTATCAGTACCACGCACATTACATTACATCACATATATATCTTTTTGGGGAGGATATGTTGTCATGTTTGCCAGTTTCATTTCATGGCTATAAAGGCCATGGAAAAAGGAGGAATATCTCTCCAATGGGGTTAGGAGTACTGACTAGTGATGGAGGAGAGAGAAATAAAATGGGTATTAGTGGGATGAAATCCAGCTCATAGTCCTGAAAGAGTGATACTGACCCCACGTGGAGAGGTGCTGCCAGTTCACAACGTACAATTCTAAAGATTTTTCAATAAACATTATAATTAGAATTTTTGAGGCTTCAGAGCTGTCTCCCAGCTATGTAAATGACTTTCTCAAATTATATATGGGCTACCCTACACCTCTCTCTCTCTCTCTCTTTTACGGGTTGGGGTCTTTTAAAGGTAAAATAAGAAAAAAAAAAAGTAATTGAAAAAAAAAAAAACGAGTAGTAATACATAAGAGCACACCCTAATTTTTGTGTTTCTTTTGGTTTAACCACAGCCACCAGCTATATCGTTTGGGCCAAAACGATGGTATCGTGTCGTGTTGGGACTGTACTTGAGTCGTGTTTTCGTGCTTTATAACCGTGTCGTGTCGTGTCGTGTCGTGTTTATAGTTGTCATGCTTCGTATCGTGTTGTGTCAGCTCTTCTAAAAGATAGGCCCAACCGTGTCCATGCCCGTGCTTGAGTCGTTTACTCGTGCGCGCTATGCCCAAATTTTTCCCAAATAATATATATTTATCGTTTCGTCGTGCCATGTCGTGCATGATTGTGCCCCACCGTGCTTTTTTTCCAAAATCCAATCCCGGGCACTCGTGTCCGTGCTCTTACTCGTGCCCGTGCTTTCCATGTGCTCATGTCATACCGTGCAAAAAACATGTCTGGCCGTGTCGTGCCTCGTACTAACTGCTAACCGTGTCCAACGCCATCTCTAGCCAAAACTAATATTGTTCGTATCGAGTCAGCCCACAAATAAGTAAAATACATGTAATAAAAGTAATTTCTTCATTAACAAAATTTAAATTAGTCCTCTGTATTTGAACTGGTGTCACGAGGGTTTTTAGGCCTCTGTATTTATGAACGGGTTACAGAGGGTTGATAGTCTACTCTATGTAACATCCATGTTCAGTCTTAATATGAATGGTAGTTTGTATGTGTACTATATATATCTTTCCCAGTGCATTCTGACCTTGGATAAAATATTGCTATGGACTTTTCTCCCAATGTACCGTTGCCCTAAATGGGAGCCCTTTCCAACCAATATTCCGTTTATTGCATTTAGGAAAAATTTTATGTCAAAATATCAGGCTCAAGAGGTTTTTCTAGACCTCCCTTGTCTCTTCCTTCACTTGTTAATACTTTTTTTGATTTTAACCACAAGTTCACCTAAGTCTTTTGAGCCAAGGCTAATCTTGTTCGCACCGGGTCAGCCTACGAAGGGGTAAAGTGCTCCCACTAAATAATTTCTCCATTCACAAGATTCGAACCCTCGACCTTGCTTAAGAAATGAAAGTGCCGAACCACTCACACCAACCACTTAGTATTTGTTTATCTTTTGTGGCACTTCTTTGTTTCCTTCAATTTTCTTAGACGAGGTTCCCATTTTCTCTCTATAAAACGCCATCTCTGCTTTGACTTTGTGCTATGTAGGAATGGATTACAAAAGCCACCTGTTTTCTGCTTTCTCAACGTCCTTATCTTATTTGATGTCATTTTTTTTGATAGCTATTTGATGTCATTAATTATAGTATTAAGCTTTTAGCTCAACTTGCAGAATGATGATTATTTATTAATCCAAAATACGCACTTTTTTTTTTTTTTTTTGGTCTTTGCCAAGAGTATCCACCATTGATCACAGTGACTAACCCTTTCACCCCAACTGTCAGCGCACTAAGCAGTAGGGGGCTAGGTTTAAGGGATGAAATGCTGAACCACTACACCAACCCATCTTAGTTACCAAAATACGCACTTTAAAGCTGTTTAAATAACATTAAAGTAGGTTCGTTGCTTTTTCTATAAAGCCAAGCCAAACCTTATGATTACTTATTTCCCATTCGTGTATATATACAAGAAAGGAAAAAAATCATAATTGCTCATCTTTGCATTCCAACTACTATCCCCTTAATTGATACAGCTGCAATTATATGGAATTTTTGCAAAGTACGTCATTACAATATATAGAATAGAGTTGTGCATTTCCATGTCAATTAAAAGTGTCGTTACAAATAATAGTAAAAAAAACTTTTTAGTGTTATAAATTAAAAACGTATTAGGATCCCAAGTCTATTCTTTTCACTTAAAAAACACTGATATGTTCCCTCGAAAAAAAAAAAAAAACACTGATATGGATTTATTTAAACTGAATTTATTTCCTTCAACTCCATCTTTAACCATTAAAAACTTGTTTAACTCATATCATATTTAATATTGGACTCATTTGAAAGTAAGCGAGTTTTCAATGACACAAATTTTATCATGAATTTATTTTATAACAATAATTTATTTGAATAATAATTAAATTTCTACGTGAACTGAACTCAATTTGACTAAATAGAACTAACCTAAGCTAAACTAAACTAAAAATAAGTTGAGGGGAACATAGCCTTATCGTAGTCATTTTTAGCTTTGAAATATGACGGACTAAATCAATTGATGTCATTTTTTTTTTTTTTTGTTGAAAAACTGCTAAAAATAATCTCAACTATTCTTCAGATGTGCAGAATAATCTAAACTACTCCCATCATCAAGGCATCAAGCCATCAACTGAGGACCCGAGGTCTGTGAGGCTGAGGAGTGAGGAGTATGGTAAATCCGTACATGAGCAAAAGAAAAACTGAGAAGTTTGGTGACAACTATTAGCCCAAGTTTGAGCCCCTGCCTTAATCATGAGGACTATTCTGGTAAACTACGTGACCGCAATCTGCCAAAATGGGCTCGTTACTGGGCCACTAGTTGGGTTATGGCTTTTTGTTTCTTTGAGCAGGTCCAAAGCTAAAGGACGATAAGAAAGCTATTCACCAATTGGGCTATTGGGTACTCGTACAAAAGTATGTAAAGAGCTTTATTTGGGCCCTTTTTGTAGACAAGCTAGTAGAGTAGTAGACAGTTGAAGCGGTAATGTGGCTAATGCCAGCTCATGCTCAGAGTGTTAACTAGCCTCAAATAAAGCCCAGGAAAGCTAGAGACCTAGAGTAGTGGTAGTCTGGTAGATATTACAAAAACTTGTATGGACTTAGTCCATGGTGGACCAATGAACTAAATCTTTTTAAATATACCCTTCACATCCCTAAATATTTATAGTAATGTTCTTGGTCCACTCTGGACTAAGTCCACACAAGACATTCTAGGTAGATATATGGAGAAAAACCTGACATCGATTGGGCCTATGCAAAATCGGGCTTATTTTGTTTCCATACACCAGAGTTGATCTTGAGCTAAGGTGAAACTGAGATATTGACAGATCAGAGTAGGAGAGTACAGTCGTAGTCAGTGGTATTGAATGAAGACGCTTGTTTGTGTTGGTGATTAGTGATAACTTCGTCAAGTAGCTACGCAATTCCGAATCAAACAACTCCTAACCTGTATTGGTATTGAATGAAGACGCTTGTTTGTTGCCTCAACACTATTATGCGAACCCCACAATAACTTTAAGGTTAGTTCTAAGTGGATTATGAGTTTTTTTTTTTTTTTTTTTTGCTCGTCAAGTGGATTATGAGTTATGTCACATTACTAATGTGTAATGTCTCTTTGTTTGTCGATTGCCATTATTGTCTTTAGGGGGCATTGAAGTGATCGCTGGCCTAAACTCTAATGCAGCAGTATGAGTTTACATAAACCATTAGGGTCAAATCACCTTCCTGTTCCTCCACAAAGATGAAAAATAAAAGTTTCACGCATTCTTTGACCTTTAACTTGTTTTGTTATGGAGTAGCTTTCTATATGTCGTCCATTAAATATTGGTATTCACAAGTAGATCAGATAGCTCAATTTTCTACGGAGTTGTGTTCAGTCCACTTCAATCCAGAAATATAACTTTTCTCTTTCCTGCATATAGTACTATCATCAATTTTGTAAACACCCCCTACTACTAGTCTACTAGTAAGAGCTGATTTCCATTTTAGTTACCCATATCTAATATAGCACTACATACTTATATAGGCACATCACAATTCACATTGAATGGAAGGTGGGGTAGGGAAGGAGTACATATTTCCGAAAGTCCAATGATAAAATAGAGGACAGTGCAATGATTAGGAATTCGTTTCCTTCAAATTGGAAAAGGAAGAGGGACATACAACGACAGCGCACACACCTACCTACGATCCATACTTACATAAATTCTTAACTTTCTACTACTTTTTGACAAAGTTTATCCAAGGGTAATGCCGTAATGGTATTGGTCGTATCACAAAGAAGTACTACTACTTGTCCACTTTATGATGGATGGGCTTTGCAGCAAAAACATCGCCTTCGTGGCGGGGTAATTTGATAGAATTTTTATCAAGCATGGGGCCTTTTTTTGCCCCCATATACTCGATGTTGCTCTTGTTGGGTATTAGTCTCTATCTTCATGAGTTGTTCCCGCTTTAATCTATCTGTCGTATCAATTCAAAGTTATGTAATCCATCCATTGATCTAATTACTTCTCTTTTCATCTCATCCCATATCATACATTCTCTTTAAAGGTAATAACTTCATTCTTCTGTGTTTATATTTGTGTTGCTGAGGCTATGCTATACGCCCTTCTGATGTCAATACTTCCCTTTTCGTTTTCTTCCCGTGCCACTTATGGTGTGAATTTGTTAGAGGGGTGCTTACTGCTTAGGTAGATTTACAAGTAAAAATAAAAAATAAATAAAAACATGTTAGCTTATTGAAGTGTTAGCTCCTTGCCTCATTGGCTAGACATGAGTAAAAGCCACAACATTTTTACAGTAGTGGCGGATCAGATTCAATGGAACCCACTTGGTGGTTTTTTTTCTTCTGAAAATATCATTTATAAATCTTTTTTTTATACAAAATTTAAGATTTTTCCTATACGTTGATTTCATTTGCACTGATTTCTGACTCTACCACTACCCTTCTATGCATGGGATTTTGACACATACTAAACAAATGCTCTAAGTTATTATTTTAGCCTAAAATATGCGGTTTTTTTTTTTTGCTCTTCGCCTAAAATATGCGGTTGAGAGGATGAGAAGGAGCCCAAGAGGTAAGGTCTTCGTAGACTCGTGGGGACTACAGCCATGTACCCTGTTGATATTTCTAGTAACACTATCACAAAAAAAACTCGCGTGAAGTGTTTTTGACTAATTCACATGCAAATGTCTTGACCTTGAAGTGCTTGGGTAGTGCTCGTCGCCTCGTCGCAAGTAAACGTCTTTTTTATACAAGCAGTCGAGTATTACTAAAGTCTATATGCTTTTTAATACAAGTCAACAGGGTCATTAGGAAATGTATTTTCTAGAGTCCCTCTTTCTTGCACCACTTGATTAGAGGGGGATTTAGGAGCTCTTGTATTAGAGGGAAGTATTTTTAGAAAATAGGTAATTAGAGGTGGGAAATAGAAACAAACAAAAAGAAATCCACAAAAACTCTAGAGAAATGAACTTTACAGGATCTATACGAGTTACAGTTACGAAGAGTTAGTCCCTTTTTTTTTTTTTTTTTTGTCATTTTACATATTGCATTCTGTTCCGTTCCACGTCTTTTTGTTCCACAATGCACCCTATTTTGTAATTCCTTTTGTCTCACATTTTGCTCCATTATCTGCGTCGTTTCGCAATGTACTGTTCTGTTTCGTTTCTCACTTTCCTTAATTTACATACCACCTCCAAGCATTTAGGTACACTTTTTTTTTCCACAATTAGAGTATAATATTACTACATAAATTTTTAGTGAGAAGGTAAAACACCAATGAGCAAGTCTTGTGTGAGATCAACTCACAAAAAAATGGGATCACTATTTAGTATGTAGGGGTCACTTATGGTGGGCATTGACCATTGTTTCATTGAAAAGTGACCCCCGTCTCACCAAAAGTTATATAAAGACCGTCTTATAAAAGTTTTTGTGAACACGAATATAGTACATATATACAAATTATAAGATTAAATATCAAGTATTGAATTTGGTAATTTAATAATAATATAGCCAAATCTTAATCAATTGTAAGGCAAAAGCAAACTCACAGAGTATAAAAGTAATACTCTATAAGGATTAAGGATAGAAAATGTCACTAAGCCAAAAACATAATAGGGGAAGAAAGTAAAAAAGCTAAAAGAGTATATTTAGGTGTGTGCATTCATAAATGAAGTGAAGAAAGACAGGAGAGCTAGAGAGGAAGACGGTTGCATGCGGCTGGCAAGCTAGGCTAGCAGGGAATATAAAGGTTTTCTTTGGGGCCAGGCAGTTTAGGATAAATTTGCTTGTCAACTTTACATAACGTTGTAGTCAAAGTCAGAGATCAATTTATCACTATTTCTCTCTCTCTCTCTCTCTCTCTCTCTCTCTCTCTCTCTCTCTCTCTATGCTTGACCATTGTGAAAAGGTACCAATTACAAGACTCTATTAGTTTGTCTTGTAACTAACCAATTAAAACAGGGGATAATGGAAGTACATGGGATCGATAATGGAAGTGGATTAGTTAGGTAAATTCTTGCATTTGTCCTGACATTATGATAATGGATTCTCCGCCACCACTCGCATATATAAGTCGCATTTATGCATCTTGTAACGTCTAATTATTCCGTCATCTCTTGTTCATTCTCTACGACAGGGGGGAGCTAGCGTGGACAAAGAGTCGAACATAAGATCCTTATTAAGATTTTACATGTGTATTTTTATCACTCAGTCACGTTTCATTTTATGTCATATCTTGTAATTAAAATATATTTTAATTCAAATCATAGCAGGCTAAGCGGGATTACGTGACCACTTTGCTCTGAGATTGGCTCCATCCTTGCTCTACGACACGAGCTCATTTAGATGTGAGTTGTGAGTTGTGAGTTGTGAGTTGTGAGTTGTGAGTTGTGAGTAAGATTTTAGAGCAATTGAGCTTGAGCGGGCCGGGGCCCGGGGAGTTGTCTAACCTTGTCATTTACCGAATCAGGCAATTGGTTATCGGGTTGGGCTAAAAGAATGATTTTAGTTTGCAGATACCAAAGCTAATGCTATGCAAATTGCCCCATAAAGTCGTACCCGTGATACCATCCAATTCGTCCTTAGTGGTCACCCGCGGTAGAAAATTAACTCCAATCAAACCCGGGCGTACAGTAACCAAAAAAAAAAAACAAAAAACTATAAGGAAAACAACAAAGAGAATTAAAGCAAACCAAAAATTGGAGTAGGATATAAGTAGTTAGTAGTGCTATATCTAGATTAGTTGGAATAATTAATTAGGAGGGGCAAAAAAAGGTTTTAATGGAAAGCAAACAAAGTTTAATTTCGTGGTAGATTGCATACCTGACACGTCACTGAGGGAGTCACCGACACCAGTACAAACTACAAAGGCTATAGTGGGGCCTTTCTATCATGCGCTGGGTCCCTTGTGGGGTCACTGGGGAATTTTGACTCTTTCCGTCACATGATTTCGGCACCATTATACGGATTTTTTCGGATAAAATACATTTACGTTTTTCTTCTTTGCCACTATCCACTAGCTAGTAGCTAGTTATAGCTGGCAAAGTTGACCCGGCCCGAAATACCAGATCTAATATCCAATTTTAATCCGAATAGTAAACCCAAAGGTGAACCGAAATTCGAAATCAATCCGATCCAAATCTAACCCGACTCGAAACCGATTTTATCCGAATGACCAAAAGTTAACCGATTTGAATGCGACTTGAAAAATAATGATTCGAATCCGAATCGAACCCGAAAGATTGCAAGCCTAAAAACTTTCACTTTTGCTTATTTGTGCCCTTAAGATAGAATGATAAGAATATTTAACTCTTTAAAGTCCACTTTTGAAACTTAGAAACATCTTTTTATTGTTTTCGAATGTGAAACAATACAAAAATCATTATATCCCATGGTTGAATCCGAACCCGAAAAGAACCGGAAAAGTCGAACCCATACTTGGCCCGAATATATTTGAACCGTAACCAAACCGAACCCGAAGTATCTTGAACAACTAGATACAAAACCCGAACCGATATAAACCGAATCCGAACCGAATCCATACAAGCTGAACCGAAAATAATCCGAATCGAAATAATTCGAACCGAAATAATTCGAACGACCCATTTGCCAGGTATAATGGTAGTAGCTACCCAGCGTATATTGCTATAGCTATAGGCCTATACTAAAATGAAAGTGAGATTTCAATCTAATATTTATTGTGCATACCGTCAATTTTTAGTATTCAGCAATAAACTTGGTGAATAGATTATGTATATTGACAAAGTCAACCCGTTGGAAAAAAATATTTTATATTATACATTTTGTTAATTTGTCATCTCAAAATCGTGATATATAGCAGATCTAGGTAACAAACATAATTTACATATACAAAGATGATCATATCATACATATCAAATTTAGTATGGAAAAATCGTGCACCATTACATGACACTTGACACAAACACTATCCCATCTAATACTTACATTATTCCCAAATAAGATACTTTAGAAAAACACGTAAAATTACTAATAACTTCAATCACCCTAATACTATTACTATTTCGCCATTAAACTAACCGTCTCTGTAATATTTAATGTTTATTCTCACTTTCTTCTTATATCGTAGAAATTAAATTCTTACTATACCATGGGGTTATTCGATCCCCACGTCTCCGAAAAAAGAAAGGAGAATACATATTTATATACCATAAGATATTTCCATCCTAAAAGATTTAAGATAGACTACGGCTTAACCCATACATAAGAAATTAAAACACTTACCAACTTGCCTTGTAGTTTAAGAGAACATTAATAAATCAAAGGTTGATGGCACTCCGCATATGTACATATGATGAAATGAATGATACACAACACACCCCTTTCACAAGCTAGACGGAGTGGACACCAAACAAAATCATCATTGAATGTTCGTTGGTCTTGCAAGCAAATTCAAAATGTTCTCCTTTTACATTGAATTGAACAAAGGGTAGCAACAAGATAATTTAAATGTAAAATCATGGTCCCTGACATTGTCAGTCCGTAGAAAAAAATAAAGGCAAAAGATTAAAGATCATCCCTGGTATCAATCAAAAACCTCTCCATTTTTTCGCCTCACAATTTTTTTTGGTTTGGCAAAGAGGAACTTTTTTGTTGGACATGGCTAAAGGGCACCTCCTAACGCCCGGCCTCAGATATTCCACGAATTAATTCGTGTAGATGTTCTCCAGGAGGTTTGAACCCATAACCAAGTATACAAGTTACAACTTGTTTACCAGGTAGCTAACACCTCTTAGGTTTTCGCCTCACAATTTGATCACTATAAGCCCACATGTCCATGCACCGCTGCAATTTTGTATACTATGTTTCATAGTTTTGTTTTATTAAAAGAAACCTCAACACCGTCGGTTATCCCGTGTGTAAACGGAATGCTGTCGGTTAAAAATAACGAAAAAAGTAAATAAAAAAAAATAGACGAGATTTGCTCCCCCACTATAGGAACCGACGACGAGCCAGTCACCCAGTAAGCAAAGAAAAAGTTTAGTAAAAACTAAAAAGGTGATTACTAGTACTAATAACCATACTAGTTGAGTACGACTACTTATTTATACTCGTAGCTAGTTGTTTATAAAGTGAGCGGCAAATCCGGCGAGAGATTATGAGAGAGAGAGAGAGAGTCAAACAGTTTTATGAATTTCGGTGAGTTTAAATTATAATCCTCTTCCTCGCAGATCTAGATGCTTAAATCCCTCATTTAATTCCATCTTTAAGCAAACCCACAGAGAAAGAAAAAGAGCATAAAGCCTAGGTTTCCTTTTAATTAACAGACCTAATCCCGAGTAATTCAAATATACTAGAGTACTATAGTTCTTCTGGGTAAAAGCTGGGAGGTTATTGTTTTTGTTGCTTGCTGTGAAAAGTCAGAACTGGGGGGGGGGGGGTGTCATTTTCTCTCTCTACAATCATCTCTAGTGTTAGATAGTACCATTTTCCATCTGGGTTTAGCTAAATTCGAGCTGGGTAGTTAATTAAATTTAAGTTGGCAGTAGCATTTAATTAAAGTTGCGATTTTTGTTGTTCGCGCTGATCTCCGGCGGTGTGGATAGATAAAACGCGTCTGATTGGACTCATTTTTCCATTTCATTTTCACATACAGTAGAGAGAGAAAGAGGCGCAGGAGAGAGAAAAGGAAGAAGCTGATACTACTATTATTATCATTATAAAAATAGAATGGGGCATTTATTGCTAAAAGCATCTACTGGCTTAGCTTACTATACTTACTAATAGTATTTGAGTATTGATAATGGCAGTGGTGTTGGGGTGGTGAAAGGGTAATTAATAAAGTATTAAGCTTTTGTTTTGTCTTGATTTATTTGGATCACTTTTAACGACTTCATTCATTCCATCATTCAAAGGAATCAGATTACGCGCATTCTCAAAATCAGGGTATCCCCCAGGAGAGAGAGTGAGAAAAAGAGAGAGACAAGAGTGTGAGTTGTGAATGAGAGAGGAAAGAGATTGATTGATTTGAGAGAGAAAGAGAGAAAAAAGAAGTGAAGAAGACAAAGGTTGCCAGTTGCATAGCAAAGCAATTCTGAGTGTTTTTTGGGTTTTTCACCTCTTAATATTGCCCATTTCCTGGAATTTCCATTTGCCTCACCGTTCTCTATATCTGGTTCGTGTGCTCATTTCTCAGGTATTTCTCCTTACCCATCTATGTCACTTTCTGCTTTCACATTACTATTTTTTAGATTCATCTAAACCCCCTTTTTCTGTCTAAAATAATCCACTTTAATTTTCCATTCTGGGTTCTGCCTAGTTCTTGACTGGTAGCTGTATTATAGGCTGAATTACAAAAATTGTGTTCTGGGTCAATCAGTTAGTGGCTTTATCAAAATGGAGTCTTTCCTTGCGTTTCTGGGTCGTTTTCATTTAGTTAGCTACCTGAATATACCTTTTTCCTTGGCCTTGATCTGAATTTTGCCTTTAGTTTAAGCGGATCTCTACTTCTAGAAAGGTAGATACATGGACTGAATTTGAAGTTTGAACTGAACTATCTTATTGCATATGTCCTGGGTGGTGCTTTTTTGGTTCAAGTGTCATCAGAAGTATTTGGGTTTTCTTTTGCTAATTACACTTATATTTGTTGCTGAAAGTCCCTATGTCTTTGTAGTGCAATACTTTTGACAGGGGCATTTTCTTTATAGTCTGCGATTTCGCGGCCACTTTTATGTATTACAAGTTATTACTTGTTTGGTTGGATCTACTGCCCCAAAAATTTCCCTGGTCCATCCAGGATGAATATTATGATTACAGTTTGACTGGTGCTTCTGTAAAGTGTTTGTGGTTTGTTCACAAGTTTCCCTAAAATCCTTCAAGTTGCCTACTTTGTAGAATTCTCTCTGGTGTAAAATGTCAAGGCCTCTGCATAGGGGCATATCTGGTGAGCAGCGGCGACTTTCTGGTGGCAACCATGGTTCCTGGGACTCTGAGGACTCACAGAAGAAAGATAAAACAGACAAGGATGATTCTCATGCTGGCCGTGCTTCATCGGACCAGAGTTATTTGTCACTGAGCTTCCCACTTCGATTACTTTCTCTCGATAATTCTTCTTCAAAGTTGGGAGTCAATGAAAATGGCTTTACAACTGAACTATTTAGCAATCCCAGTCCAAGAAGCCGGCACAGATTAACCTTGCTTCTACTCAGAATCAGTTTAGTTGTCATAGTAATTCTTGCTCTAACTGGATCCTTTTGGTGGACAATCTCAATCTCTTCATCGTCAAGAGGCCACATATATCACAGCTATAGGAGACTGCAAGAGCAGCTTGTCTCTGATTTTGCCGCAATTGGTGAACTCTCTCAAGGACCAGCAAAATCAAGAGAATTGGAATTTTGTTCTGAGGACTACGAAAACTTTGTGCCTTGCTATAATGTGTCAGAAAGCAGTTTCACTGATAGTAATGAGTATGACCGTCACTGTGAACGCAGTTTGAGGGAGAACTGTTTAGTCTCATCTCCTGTAAATTATAGACTTCCTCTGAGATGGCCTACTGGAAGAGATGTAATTTGGGTTGCAAATGTTAAAATCACAGCGCAAGAAGTCCTTTCTTCTGGAAGCTTGACCAAAAGGTGAGTGGAAGTTCTACCAATCATATGGAACTTTGTGTTCCGTTATGTTTTCCTTTAATAGATATTTATCTTCATCCCACTTTCATCACAGGATGATGATGTTAGACGACGAGCAGATTTCGTTCCGCTCTGATTCCCTGACATCTGATAGCATCGAGGACTATTCCCATCAAATTGCTGAAATGATTGGGCTAAGAAGTGCTTCCAATTTGGTACAAGCAGGGGTATGTTATCCTCTGTAGCTAATGTAGTTCTATCAAACTTCAGTCCGTCCAGCCCCTTTCTTTTTCCGCCCCATCGCTATTCTGCTTCTTTATATTTGGATCAACGTCTATATGCTAGTACATTGTCTCATTATAGAATCGATTCTTCTTTTCCTCCTACATGGCCACATGTCTACTTCTCACTTCGGTGTATTTGACAAATAATGTATTTTCGTGTATGTGGTGGTTGTCATTTGAGGTGCATCAGAATTTTACACAAATATAGCTGTTTATATGAGGGGCATTTTTGTGATAAATTGTGTATCACAACAAGTGCCACTCAATCTCGTTAGTCGATGATAAAAATTATGTGGTTCATCCCTTTAATCTTTCGACTAATGTGGTTCGCGCAAGTGTAACCATGAATCAACTAGAGAAAGCCTCACATATTGTGTGTTTATGATAGTGGGAAAGATGTGCTCCTCTGCGTCATGACAGTGGTTGAGATATTTGTGGATGTTTCATGCTATTGTGTTTGGCGACCTTCCTTTATTGATCATTGTCAAGCTCGCAAAAAATGAAAAACTGATGGTAGGCTATGTTTTATGCATTCTAGTATGCTCTATGAAAAAGAAACTTTTGTATTTTCCGTTGTCCTTCTTCATATAAAATTTCTGAACTGTAAATCTGTAACTTGGTCCTGCAATCCTCGGGATAGGAGGCATGTATTCCGAGTTCTACACTATTGGTAATGAAAAGAAATATATTTTGTGATGTAGGTGAGAAATATCCTAGACATAGGATGTGGTTATGGCACCTTTGGAGCACATCTCTTCTCAAATCAGTTATTGACGATGTGCATTGCACCCTATGAGGCTTCAGGCAGTCAAGTTCAACTCACACTTGAAAGAGGTCTTCCAGCAATGATTGGTTCCTTAACCACAAAACAGATGCCATTTCCATCTCTTTCTTATGACATGGTGCATTGTGCGCGGTGCGGCATTGATTGGGATCAGAAAGGTACTAACTCTGAATATGACTTTAACGTGTTACATTGCAACATTACTGTTAGCGAGACTGCTGTTGTACAATATTGCGAAACAAATTTGGTTGCCAATAGGACATTAGTGGAATCTCATGATCAATCGGGAGCATTGACAAATGATTGCCAATGAAACGTGATTTCATTGTCTCCACTAGTTAGGTTATGCAAATGTCATTTACTTGCCATGACGTCAATGGTTCCTCAATGGTTCCTGTCTTTGAAAAAGTTGGACGCACCTTTATGAAATATGAAATCTTGTAGACTGATAGCATTTGTAACACCACCCTCAGCCCCAAAAAGAAAATAGAAAGAAGAAGAATTGAAAGAAAAGGCCATATATGAAAGAAAAGGCCCTAGGATTTGCTGTTTGTTCTTATCTGCAGAACTTAGCAGTGACTCTCCTAGCATTAATCTAATTTTTGATAAAATATGGACATTTCTGCATTTAAATGGTGTGCTTGTCATTCAAGTTTTACTTTTCTTGCTCTCTAGTACTTGTAAGAGTTCCAGGATGGCTTGATGAATGAATTATTTAATTTTTACAGATGGCTTATTTTTAATTGAGGTTGATAGAGTCTTGCGACCTGGTGGATATTTTGTCTGGACTTCTCCTCTCACCAATGCCCGTAACAAAGTGAATCAGAAGAGATGGAATCTTATTCACAGTTTTGCAGACAACCTCTGCTGGGAATTGCTCTCACAACAGGATGAAACAGTCCTATGGAAGAAGACTACTAAACGGGGTTGTTACTATTCTAGGTCAGTTATTACCTGATATGTGATTATATGATGTGCATTAATTTATGGTAGCCCAGAGATCTGATAGTAGCTGACATGTAATGGAATGCTCAAATTTCAGGAAACCTGGTTCAAGTCCTGCTGTTTGCAGCAAGGGTCAGGATGTTGAATCTCCATATTATCAGTCACTCCAGACCTGCATAGGTAGGAGTCACAGCTACCGTTGGAACCCTATTGAGGAAAGGTCCACTTGGCCTTCTCGGGCTAAATTGAATGCAAAGGAACTTCAACCTTATGGTAGGCTTTTTTAATTCCTGCTATTTAACCTTTTCTATTCATAATGACTTAATGATGAATTTACTGTCCTTGCCATTTCTGTCGTACGTGAATCACGTGATTGTCTTTCTCACCTGGCTATATTGACATGTTTGTTTGATGCACCAGGACTTAATCCGGATGACTTGGCTGAGGATAGTGCAAATTGGAACTCAGCAATCCGTGATTATTGGACTCTTCTCTCACCTCTAATTTTCTCTGATCATCCTAAGAGACCCGGTGATGAGGATCCTTCTCCACCCTACAACATGCTCAGAAATGTGCTAGATATGAATGCTCGGATAGGTGGTTTTAATGCTGCTTTACTAGAAACTGGGAAGTCTGTGTGGGTCATGAATGTCGTACCTACAAGCGGATCCAACTACCTCTCTTTGATTCTAGACAGAGGATTTGTGGGTGTGTTACATGATTGGTGAGTACAAAATATCAAACTCATTCTGCTTCTCCGTTGCGATGCTATTACAGCTTCTGATTCCCTGAAAACCCTCTGCATTTAGTGTGGTATATTGTTGCATTCTTAAACATGTTGTGAATATTAGTATCTGTAGCCTAGCTATACTTGCCTACTTGGTGCATTAATCTTCTGTCTTCCAGTGCATTTATTGAGGCATTGAATTGTCAACATAAAACCCATTTCTGAAAACAGGTTCGGGAGCCCTAAAAATGGGCAACTATTGTTCTGTAGCTAATCCATATGTCTTAGGTAGAAGCATGTCATATGATAATGCTATAGGTGAAAATCAAAAGTGCTTAAGCTGTGAAACTTGAGCACCCGTACCCATGTGAAATTATCTTCAGTACCACCATCATCATCACACTGGACTAAACCAGTGGATACGAGATAAGCTGTAGCATAATCTACTCTTTTACTGAAGTTGGAAGTCTTGGTTACTAAGGAACAGGGAACAGGCATTGATAGTTTTCGATAGACACTATGCTTAAGACTGCAGTGATTTCGTAGCCTACTTTGGAACTTGCAAATGTCATTATTTTATGCTTTTCTGGAAGTTTCCTTTATGGTTACCTTACTCTACTAAACCATCGTATTGGCAAGTATATGTGGCAATTTGCTGAGATGTTTGACTAAGATATGATTCGTATTCCTGTAGGTGTGAAGCAT
Source organism: Tetragonia tetragonoides (assembly GCA_038025085.1). NCBI lineage: Eukaryota > Viridiplantae > Streptophyta > Magnoliopsida > Caryophyllales > Aizoaceae > Tetragonia > Tetragonia tetragonoides. The sequence goes on from CM076140.1 coordinate 4,575,782, forward strand.
TTCCAACATATCCTCGTACTTACGACATGGTTCATGCTGACGGTCTCCTCTCTCTAGAAAATCGTTCCCAGCGCAGATGTAACCAATTTGATATATTGGTTGAAGTAGATCGATTACTTCGCCCAGAGGTACTTGAATAATCTACTCCATGACGTCTATCATGTGATCCTGCATTGAGAGCCCTTGTTACTTTGTTTCAGGTTTTTTTTTTTTTTTTTTTTTTTTTTTTTTTTTTTTTTGGTGGTCGACAAATTGTAGGAAGCTGCTAACATGTGTATTTCTTCAGGGATGGGTGATTTTTCGAGACAAAGCTTCTCTGATTGAGGCGGCAAGACCCCTCATTGCACGGCTGAGGTGGGAGTCTCGAGTTATTGAAGTTGAGAGCAACACTGATGAGAAACTCCTCGTCTGCCAGAAACCTTTCTTCAAGAGGCATGCTTAGTGGTTACGACATCTTATTAGTACGAGAGGGTATTTCCTCTGGTAAATATTTTCTGCTTATACAAAGACAACGAAGACACCAGAATACCAGATAGGGAGAAGCCAAGTCAACAATCAATTTTGAAACAAGCAGAAAAGTTCAACATATGAGAACTGAGAAAACTGTGCATTCTTAGTCAGAGCCAATCACTAACCCCTATGGAGCCGTAAGGCAAACATAGGCCCCCTGTAATTATGCATTCAAAGGCACAGGGAGAGTGATCTTCAAGTATAGGGTAAAGTATTTTCTATTTACTTTGGCCTCGTTTTAAGTTATACGTCTCAGATTATGAAGATGATTAGCAGAATAAGCGAAGAACAGTCAGCTGCAGTACATTATACATACGTAGCTGGCGTGACAATTTTCATTTTCCTTTTCCCACGTTTGGGACATTCCCCTTCCAAATCCAGTCGCTATTCATTGTAGAAAGTTTCACTCAAAGCATTCATTAGCAACTCAAAGAGTATCAATGCTAGTTTTTGTAATGCAACTCTGAATATCCGATCATATATTTTGAAGCACTACTTAACTTGGTTGACTGTGCTGATGTTCACCATTTAAACATTCAGTGTCCCGATTTTTATTTCCTTACTAAATTACTATAATGCAATGGATTGCACCAAAAAAAAATTACTATAATGGATTTGGCTTTGTTCTTGCATGTGGTAAATTGATAATTGAATTGGCTTCATTTTTCACCTGTGGATATTTATGCCATTCTGGTGGACAAGTTGTAGATTTAGAACAATTTTTCCGGTGGGGAGTTGTTTCAGTTCTCAGCGTGACTATTGGATCGGTAAACTGACTGTAGATTATTGGACCAAAACTGGTTCCACTTTGATAGTGTGGTTGAAAGGTTGGCTTGAGAGTCTCAAATTGAGACAACTCTACCACTTAGGGATCATAATACATGTATTAATATATTTTATCCGTTTCAAAACCAACTCGATATTTGCTTTTTTACGATCTTTAAGGTCAATATGGTGATAATTACTCATATTATCATGAATGAAGGGCCCAATATAACCAACCGGCCACATCCACGCCAAAACACAAGCTAAATCGACCATACTCAGGAAACACGATGATGATAAATATATATAAAAAAAAATGTAAAACAACCTATAATCAATCTGGAATTAGTTTCGCATACTAACAATCTCTCTAAGAATTAGTTGTATTTAGACCAAAATATCAAATACCAAATACTACCAATTAATAGTTGAACATGTAAAATACTCTTATTTTTCTTTTGGGGGAGTTTGCATTATCAGTTGTCCGTGTTGACAACACACCATATGAAAAGCCAAAATGTTACTTGTTATCTGTTGAATGGTAAAGAATCAACATCCGACCTTAGCTCAGTTGGTAGAGCGGAAGACTGTAGTTTGAAGCAGATAAATCTTTAGGTCGCTGGTTCGAATCCGGCAGGTCGGATATTTTTGTTTTTTCCGTCCCCTTCTTATTTCCCTCCTTCCATGTTTCAACCCCCAAAACTGCAAAACACCTGACCTTTGCTCCCCAAACACAAAACAGTAACCCCATGGCATATTGGCGCTTGCTAAAAACCACCATCACCAAACTCACCCCAAAAACAAACCCCCATTTTCTCTCTCCTCCATCTCCTCTTTCCCCAACCCCAACAAACCCCATTTTCTCTCTCCTCCAAACTTCCCCATTTTCCACCTCTTTCCTCATAACCAAAACCCCCAAAAAATTCAAACCAAAACGTAAAAAACCCAGCGCTAGAACAACCCTAGTTCAGCACAAATCCACCATCATCCCCCACTTCGAACACCTTCTCACTCGTGAAAATTATTTCCGTTTCCTCACGCGCTCGAAACAGTTCCTTTACAAACAACCCGAACACGTCCTTAAATTAGATGACGCCGGTAAACTCTATCGCGAATTAGGGTTTCCTCGCGGTCGCAAAATCTCCAAATTCGTCGCTAAACACCCTCTTTTATTCGAAATTTATCGTCACAATGATAATAAAATGTGGTTAGGGTTTACCGATTTCATGGAGGGTTTGATCGAGGAAGAGAAAAGGATTCTCGAATCAATGGAAATGGAAAGAGTTAAAGTGGTTAAGAAACTGTTAATGATGTCGAAAGAAAAAAAGATGCCTTTAAGTAAGATTTATCATTGTAGGGTTTTGTTTGGCGTGCCTGAGGATTTTAGGGATTGGGTATTGAAGTTTCCACAGGATTTTCGGGTTGTTAATGGTGAGGATGGGTCTCGGGTTCTCGAATTGTTGAAATGGGACCCGGCATTGGCGGTCAGCGCATTGGAGAGAGAGTTCATGGTGGATGAAGAAAAGGTTAAGAAGGCATTTAAGTTTCCTGTGAAACATGGGAAAAGTTTGGATATTGATGATGATGAAATGAGGAAATTGAATGAATTGAATACTTTGCCGTTGGTTTCGCCTTATTCGGATGGGTGGAAGTATGATATGTGGACATTGGAGGCTGAGAAATATAGGGTTGGTGTTATACATGAGTTTTTGAGCTTGACATTGGAGAAGAGAGCTTCTATTCATCATATAGTGGAGTTTAAGGATGAGTTTAGTCTTACTAAGCATACTTATCAGATGCTTATGAAACAGCCTAGGACTTTTTATTTGGCTGGTACTGAGATGAATTGGGCTGTTTTTTTGAAGGATGGGTATGATGAGAGTGGGAATTTGATTCATAAAGATCCTCAGGTGGTTTTTAATGAGAAGTTGTATAGGTATGCTGAAATGCAGCAACCTGAAGAGTTGAGACGTGAGACAAGGGATGAACAATGATCAAGAGGATAGTTTTGCCTATTTACTCTGTGCCAAAGTGTTTCCTGGTGTAAGTGAAGGATGGAGGAATGAGATACACCAATCCAGAAATTGGGTCATGGTGTTCAAAAATCGCAACATTGTAGGCTTTTAAGTTACGAGTTTGCTATACTCATTCCCTTGCCATTCTTGTATGTGCATATGTATCTTGCAAGATATAATACTTTTAACTTTATTAGATTATGGATTTATGGTGATTGACCTTTACTGAATGCTGATCATACATAGCTTCTCTACTGTACTGTACTTGTACTTTCTATCAGTGCATTTTAATTAGTGATCCACTAGAAACAGACGCCTCTTTGCGAGATGGAGACACCTTTTGGTTTTGACAATCTGTTTCTATTTGCTATTTCAGCTTTAGCTTGCAGTAGTTAGGAGTATTACCATCTCAAAGTTGATTTCGTTATTCCCATTTGCTGCCAATTTCTGTTAGAAGCAGCAACAGGAATAAGTTTATTAATTCGGATTTTTGAAATCCTTATCTTATACTCCCATCAGTAGTCATCAGTCATCACCATCTCGAAGTCGATCTTATAGGTTGCATAATTGGCTCTTTCTTTAAGCATGTATTTCAAGTCTCAAACTGTTTTTCAAATTCTTTGAGCACACTTTCTATGAGATTGTGAGAAGTCAAAAGTAAAGTAATCAGAATATTTTGTAACCCGTTACTTCATGTGTTGTCTTTAGGTCCTGTGCAAATGGAAGTTGCCAGGTTGGACTTGGATGCCTTTTGTGATGGTGAGTGATCCTACCCTTCTACCTTACGGACTAAGAACTTCCCTGAGTACTTATCAGATTTTACGCTTACATCTTCGAATTTTACAGATGGGAGCCGAACTCCCATCGTTGTGTGACTCCAGAGTTGCACATATCTCATAGGGTTTTTGTTTTTTTTTTTTGCTAGTTCACATATCTCATAGGTTTGATTGTGCTAACATACTAACGAAGTTCTCTTACAGAGGAACAGTACCAAAAAAACGATTACAGCTGGCGAAACGGCAGGACTGTAGACGTATGAGAGCTTCAAAGAAATGAAACAAACATGAAGAGAAACCAATAGCAAGGAATGGTATTTGAGCTGGATTTTCTTTCTCAAGAACGTTTTAGAATTTGCTCCACACATTTATTTCCTTCTTGCTTGCTGCACAGTTACAATGATTTGAAGTCTAAACTGCACAGTAAAACAATGGTTCTATGGTATTTGATCGACATGCATCTTCTAATAACGGCAATACTAACAGCATAGACGCAGTTGCTTATGCTCTCTTCAAGCCTGAGAGTTGACTGCTTCGACTTTTCAACTTGTTCCTGCTTCTTTGTGTGACACTGGCATTGCTCCTTACAGAACTGGACAACACTGATCCACCTTGACTGGCCTTCTTTGCTGGTCTCCTACGTGCACTCCAGCTGCTGCTGCGAGATGAAGCTTTGGCAGCAATATCCATGGGTACCTCTCGTGCTTTCTGCTGATTAACTGGCTGCTTGTTTAGGTATGCTAGCTTAGGGACAAGTCCACAAACAGCCTTGCGTATCAGATCATCACTTAGGTTACTCTGTATTGCGTTTCCCAACAGATTCAGAGCCAGTAAAGAATTGTAGTTGGCAACAAGCTGGCCCAGAGCTTTTGTTGTGGTTATCTTGTTGAAGCTAAGGTCCAGAACAGTGAGCTTCAGCAGCCTGTGTAGCCCCTCCACTTCACTGATTTTGTTGCCAGCCAGATACAACTCCTTGAGAACTGTGCAATTCCCAAGTCCTGATAGTCCAAAGTGCCAACTTAGAACGAATACAGAATAACTAACTCATAGCAAAAATTGAAGCACAGGATTAGTGATAATTACCATGTCCTATTCGGGAGATCCTATTGTAGCTCAGATCAAGTACCCGCAATCGGGTTAGCTCCCTGAGTCCTTCAATAGCACCGATCTTGTTCCTAGACAAGTCAAGGACATGAAGACCTTTTGGAAGTGATCCAGGAGTAATTTGTACTGTCAAATAAGCCAGAACAGCAAAACAAGCTTGTCAGAACTGTTGTCTAATTATCAATGCTTCCTATTGTCAAGCAAGATTAAGATTTGAGAATTGAGTGCATACCTATTGAGTTGTTTGATAAGTTGACAGACCGGAGACTTGAGAAATGTGAGATCATAGGGACAACTTTCAAGCCCATCCCTGATATATGAGCCACAGTTGAGGATGCATTCAGAGACTGGATCAAACTATTGGCATGCAAGAGCTCCTCTGATAAATTGACTTTGCTATGTCGTGACATATGAGTTGTGCCTTTAGCTACCATTCCAGGGGCCTCAGGAGAAGGTGGAAAGATAATGTCTTTACCGTTCGCTCCTTCAATGGAACATGTGGTAGACTGAATATCGAGGTCCTGCACCCAGTCATCAACCCTCTTCTGGGAAGAAGACTCCCCAGAGAAAGCTACCCACTGATTCTGTGGCCAGAACCCTGAAACACCACCCTTAAATTCATGGGCATCATTATTGTCCTTATCGCCGCTTTTGTAACTGCATTTATCTGAGAATGAGCTAGGTGATTCCACTTTGCTGAGCTGCTTGAATCGACTAGGTTCGAGAGTGTCTGATGAGTACCCACCTTGCTGATTAAGAGAAGCAAGCTGGGCTACCCTCCCTATAGCTCCTGTTGGCTTCTGCATGTTCCTATGGCTCCATAGGAACAATTTCCACCACAATCTCCTGCTCCTTGACGGCAGAATCTGGCTAGAAGAGTGCTTCTTCAACATCACCTTATCAGCACTGCGATGCGTGAGGGCAGATGACTGGCTGCAAGGAGACCCCAAGAAAGCATCCTCTTCTACTTTCTTGACTAAATCTTGCAATTCTTCAAATGATTGGCACTTGGAAAGTGGTAACTTATCAGCTATCTTCTTAAGCACTTCCCTTGTGTCGAGGCTCGAACAAGAGCGTTGGAGCTTTGGTGAAGCCCACCGCTCTACCCTTGCCATCCCAGGGTCACTCACATGTCCACTTTGGATCAAGCCAATTCTCTCCTCATTATCTTCTTCCTCAGATTTGTTTACAGAATGCTTATTGACGACTTCAGGAATCGGGCCAAAGGAGACCATATCTGTGCTTCCAAATTGAAAAGCTATCTTACCAGAGTTAAGGTCAGATGCTTGAAGATCATAATCAGAGTTACCCCTCGTAATTGGTGACTTATCATCACGCTCATCTTCACCTTCATATGCCACCTCTACTACTTCCACTTCCCTCTCAACAGGGCTCTCAGGGTCCATTACCTTGACCTTGCAGCTAGAGTTCTCAGGGACATCGTATGGCACCGAAACAGTAAACGAGGTGGAATTCAACTCAACATGTTCAGAAGATTTCACTGGGTGTTCCAGCTTTACTTGCAGAGTTCTAATCCCATTGATGTCTCTAACATCAGGTGAAGATTTCCCATCACCCTACAAACAAAGCAGAAAACAACAATGTCAATTTTGTAGCAGATTACCACCAAATTTCTCACTGAAAGAAGAGAGTAAACCACACAAGAAGTAAAATTTACCTTTACTTTCTTCTTCCTTCCCACAAACAAGCAATTGAACAGAGTAGCCATATCAAATCACTGGGTTCACTTTAATTCCTTGAATATATGATTTCAGAAAACAAAGAAACTAGAACAAAATATCCTTCTGGTTTTTTCGTTGTTTACCCTCAGTTACTAGACAATGGAAGTTTACATCTTTATGGGCTAAGATGGGACATTAGCCATAATCAATGGGTAAGCGCCAAACCAATGCGAATGAAGAAGGAAGGTTTTGTTGAACTCGAGCACAGCAAACCCTCCACCACAAAGAGTGAGGAGAGGTCACAAGAATCTTGGCCAGAGTGAAAATATGCTCAGCAAGCTGCCTCTCAAAGGTTCTCCACTTCTTGCAAAAAAAAAAAATGAAAAACAAATCAGAACATTGCAAAATCATATCAGAACAATTTCCATATTAATCACTAAACATAGACCTACAAAAAAATCAAAATAAAACACAGCTGCCTTGATGTTTCTGTAACTCTGTAGTCCTGTTCAGAGTCTTAAATTAATACGGAGTACTAGGGAGAGTATTCAGTCAGGAAAAATAACAAACACATGGAGTGCTTCATTACAATTTTGAAATACTTCTGCAAAAATAAAATAAACAATTGGTGGGGAGATCAAAGCACTCAAAAACATTAAACTGGCATAAAAAAAAATTCCAAGCTTTTTGACAAAATTATATATAAAATTCCATTAGAGGAAACATACAAATTTAATCCACCAAACTTGGCTGCACAAATCAATTAAGAAGATTTAACTGTCGGGAAAAAGGGCAATAACAATAGAGAAGAAGCGCTAAAAAGGGCTCTCAAGGTTTCGGAATTTCAGGGCACAAAACAATAATGATGCATGGTTGAAGAAAAACATATATGGGCATGAAAAGATATTTATTCAATCAAACATGAAAGTTGGTTATGATGGGGTGTTTTTACCTGTTGAAACTGGGACAGCTTTTGGGGGAAAGAAGAATTGATGGAGCGAAACAGCTATATACAAGGAAGAATAGCTTTGCTTGGCGTTGCTGCTTAGACAGCAACGTCCAAAGTAATAATAACCTATGGAATTTGGAATCAGAGAGAGAGAGAGAGAGAGAGAGAGAGAGAGAGAGAAGAGTTAGTAAAGTGGGTGGGTTTTTTTATCGGAGGCCCGGTGGGCTAGAAAGGACTAGAAATAATACGAGAGAGAGAGAATAATTTATTCTAACACGCCCAAGACGCGCTTCATTTTATTTTACTCCCTAGCCTCAAAATAAAATAAATAAATATCAAGAGATTCTACTAGGGTTAGGAGTTTTTATAGGAGTATCAATGGTAAATTTAAAGTTACGATTTGTATATTCCTTTTCTATCTCCTTTGAAATTTTATAAGGTGCCTTGTATTTTTGAGAGCGTATATTTGTTAAGTTCTTGTTGTAAGTGGTATCCTTGAATTATTATTATTTTTTGAAAGGTAAGCTCTTATTCGGAGCACATATACGTGTTTAACTTACATTATCACAATCAGTGAAACACAATTTGCTGTCACCCTTGCGAACCGCGAATTGGATCGTCCGTTCCGCAATGCGGTTCACCAGCGTTCTGGATCGCGGTGGTTCGAGATTTGGATCGCTGGAAGCAAGTGGCATTCTGTTTCATGGTCTTGGTCTTGTATACAGAGACTTAGAGACATCAGCAATGGTGGGGGCTAAACTTTAAAACCCATTAATTGATTTATTTTCATTATATAAAAATATTTTTTTCAATATATCAGAAAATAAGGTATTTAAAAAAAAGTTTTTTTATCCAAAAAAGAAACAAAAACCCTAGCGTACCGTGAACCAAAAATGCATACTGAGAACTCCCCTACGTCCCGCAAACTGAGGTAGGTAGCGAATCATGTTTCCGTTTCCGTACTGAGTACTGAAACATTCCGCATTCCGTGTAACCCTGATCACAATAATAATTTTTCTGGACAAAGAGAGTATCATGTACATTAAATAATGTCTATGTATATCAGGATATTTTTACCTAATGATTAGATCAGTGAGGTGCTTCATCAAAAATATCAAGATGCCCTGTAAATAAATAGATGTGGGTGCTACAGCCTACAAGAATTGAAGAATATCCCAGCAAATTAAATTTCATTAACACAACCACTACTTATCACTTAATTATAATAAAATACTAGATTTTGTGCCCGTGCCATGCACGAGTTCTTGTTTATCATCCTCCGTTATTAGAATCAATATAATAAAAAAAAATTAATCACATTAATATATAAAGTTGAATAATAGGAGTCTAGCAAGGAACAATAATAAATTTTTTTATCAAGAAAAGAAACTCTTTTAACACAGAATTTTTATTTTTAGTGAATATATAATAATATTTTTTAGGATAATAAATATAATACTTATGTTACTTATTTTATTAAAATAGAATCAAAATATTTTTAACTTCTTTTTAATCACTCATGCATTTATGACTATTTATTATGTATTCAATGCTACCTTGGTGAGAACTCAATTATATATATATATATATATATATATATATATATATATATATATATATATATATATATATATATATATATATATATATATATATATATATATATATATATATATTTTGGAGATGGAATGGTAAACGGTGACGATGATGCTGTGTATATACTTTTAATGAGTCAAACTTATACTACTATAATAATGTGAAATGCAATAATCATTTAAGGGAAACCATTTTAATTTGAATGATTTTTATTAATTCTGTAACGTCTAAACTGCATGAGTAGAAATCTCTCATAAGTCACGAATCTTCGTTTATAGGCTTTAATAATTTTCAGTCACACCTTAATTGGATATTCGTAGCACCGAAAAGAAAATTATGCCATTTTTAATTAATCCGATTATGAGTATATTTGCTCTTTATTAATTGTAGTAATACGATACATCCCATATTCTGTATGCACATGAGAAGTGCTTTGTACATTATTGCAAAACCAAATACCGAAGCAACAATGGTCTAGTGTGGGCACCAAACCCTTGCGGGCAACTGCACATGCATGCCTAAATAGCTATGTACTCTAGCTTAAAACATAGGCCCATAATGCTGTTTTTGTTTCTGCGTGATTAAAAATCATGTGAGAAGCTATTTATTGGTGGAGTATTAATTATCAAATCACTATGTACAACTTTGTTGATATTGGTAGGTTACCGGTACCCCCATATGATTTGTCATCTGATCACTTAACTTCTTACCATTGGATCAGTGTTTCAGTATTCGTACAAACACGAAATGAAGAAACTTAAAAAGGCATAAAAAGGTCCTCTAATAATTTGAAGCTTGAGAATTGTGATCAACCAATAATGTTATGAGGGAACCAAATGCGGGAAATGGGTATGGGAGAGGAATCAAATCCTTCTAGCGGGTTATGTAACATTGTACTATATATGATAATAGAGGCCGGGTTAGAGCCATGACCATGATAAGATAAATAATTTTGTAGAACGCAGCAGATCATTTTTGCAAATGTCAATGAATTCTTGACCAGTTGGTCTAGTGGTTAAAATTGAAACTCTGGATACATATATTAAGTTCCAGGTTCAAATTACTTTGCAAATAAATAAAATAAAAAATCTAAAATGTGCTTTCGCTATTCATCTAGGGCATATCAAATTTGGCGCTTTGCATATATCTCATTCGTTGAATTGCCAAAGTGCTAATTGTCCAGTATGAACCAAAGGAATTGTAGGGTTGAACTTGATGATAAAGACAACTCCACCTGCTAGTAAATTAATTGGATTGTTTTAATTTGGCACCTACTACAACTTGATTAACTGATCGACAAGGCCAATAAATTAATCAAAATTGTAAAACAGGCCCAAATTATATTTTAAAAAAAATTTATCTCGCCAAGTACAGTGATAAACAAACTGAAAGTGTAATTAATTTGGTCGGCAAAGTTTTTGTATTTTGTAAGTACTCCGTATTTGTAAATGAAAAATAGAAATCACAAAAATAATGCAGCAAGAAATCAATATTCAAACCTACTCGTAATTTTTAAAAAATCGTTACATCGTACGACAGTACGTAATTACGTATAGCTACCACACTTGACGAAATTCTATTTTAGTCGCAATTTCAACCAATTTCTTTTAGTCAGACTCATACAAATCAATATATATATATATATATATATATATATATATATATATATATATTGTTGTAGTAGTTTGTTGTTGTTGGTCTATTGGTTGAATAGATGTTAATGATGAAAGAGAACTACTCTTCCAATCGTCATAGTGTACAATATTCACACTCATGTTATTTGGTATATTAACCTCATTATCGTGTTCATGTGAGTTGTATTTGATATGAAAATATTCTACAAAGAGGCCCAAAGCGGGTGAAGAGGTCAATCCACACATTAAGGAATGGACAATATTTGGTCTTGGACAATGGAAAATAAATTGTAGATGCGCTCGCTTGCAATTAACAGGAAATAAAAGATGGTAACTTGGTAATGGACAATGGGTATAAGCATCAAAGAGTTAGATGAATAACAATAGTTTTAGAATCCAAAGGGATAATGATTCAATTAGAGTTCCATTACTAACAAGAATTTAATAGATCAGATGAAACCACGGGAAAAATAGACTAAAAGAAAATAAAGTTAGCTATGAGTTAGGACTGTCAAATGACTCACATGGAGTCCTTATTTAAATTGATCTTCTATTGTTACCAAACAAAACAAAAAAAAATTGATCTTCTATTTACTGGATAGAATCATGAACAATTGTATTAAAGAATGCGTCATAGAGTTGCTTAAAAAAAAAACAAAAAGAGTCATAGAGTCCCACTATATGTGTTATGGCTTTTCAATTTTTCAGGGCTTTGTGTAGTTATAGTTTTCATTAATTTGATCTTTGTTGATTATTCAAATTCGAATATAACATAAAGTACTTTAGAATGAGATGCAGTTATAGTATATTTACAACACATGTAAAAGATTGTTTCCAATATTAGTTCTCATTGATAAATTTTATGGTTTTTAATATAGAAAGAAAGAAAAAAACAACCAAAACGTCACAGAGTCCCACTATATGACACGTGAAGGGAAGAAAATTTTAAGAGCGCGCCACCTAAGCGAGAATAAAGATAAAAAATAACGGGTCTAAAACGTTTAGGAGCCTTAGCATCCACTAGAGTTTTATGAGGGTTAAAACATATCAGTCGTCATATATTCAAAATCATATATAACGTTTTCTATACTTCTCAAAAAATAATAAAAATTACACCATCAGATTCGAATTGAAAAATACTTCAGAACGAGATACGTTTATAATATGCTTAGAACATATAAGGAGATATTTTTTTGGAATAACGGCACGCCACATCATCAAAAAGACTTCTATATGAACTAAAAGACTTTAAATCAATAAGAAATTGAATTAAAAACTAACAATATTATCATAAAAAGAAATAAAATTAAAACTAACACTATTATTATCATACAAAGAAAAAAGAAAAAAAAAGCCAATGCCAAAAAGTACACGTATTCTCAATCAATCAACAGATTCTCAATTGTGATATTATCATAATAAAAAGAAATTAAAATGCTTAAATATCATAATAAACGGCTTAAAAACTAGCATTAAAAAATTAAACAAAAAGCAACATACAAAACTATATGGTAGTTTTTGAGTAGAATTGGAATGCTTGCAATTGTAACTAATCAAATGAAAAGGTTGGCAAATGAGTAGTAGAATATGAGTGAGATACTACTAACAACATTTTCATTGTGTGTTACATATACCAGTTGAATCATAAAAATAGTGGGATACTAACACTAATATGACATATGAGTATGAAAATTCATTTCAAATAACTATGTAAGTGATTGATATCCTTCATTTAAATCACGCAACTCCATTACGCCTTTTCTTTTTCATGTTTGGGTTTTTTTCCAACTTTTATCTTGAACGGTAAAAAAATCTAACTTAAATATGTACGTCATCATAATATAAGAGAATTGACCATTAATTAAATAAAAAAAATCTAAATTAATTTTAAAATAATTATGATATGCACGAGCTTTATAAATAATTATCATATGCACGGGCTTTATAAATAATTATGATATGTACGGGCTTTATTACTCTTTTATATAGATAAAAGAATATTTTATGGGAATATAGAGCGCGCCACATAGAGATATAGCCGGAGGTAATATTATATACGAGTGTATTAACATGAACCCGGGCTTCAAACTAGTACAATGAATAGACGACGGTCTAATAACACTTTGGTCACATGTACTTACTACGGCTACAAGTCAGAAATATAATGCAGATGCATCTAAAAAAAGGGCACCCGTACGCCAAGGATGTGCCACTGACAGAACTTAAGGGCGACACATGGATATGCATGATAATTGGACAAATGGCAGCCATTATTGTTTCATAAAACGGCATAATAATCCTATTTGTTTACTTGTCCTTAACTGTATCAGCAGAAAGCTGTTGGCCTTTTTTTTTCTTCTTCTAATAGTACTTAATAATTTTATGGTTTGTTGGATCTTGGATGGTATCGTTGATAACGACATTGTCATATCAATCTTATGAATCAATTGCACCTATCAACCAGGACCACGACAAGCACACCACATCGATCTCATATGGTGTACATGTTGGTCTATAGCTCTATACCATAGAATCGTGAGCAATTTGTCTTCTTTATATATGTGGAGAGAGAGAGAGTGAAAAAGGGAAATTAAGAGGTGTAAATAGTTTGGAAATTTGGATGTGCAATTTCAATCAAAGTTTACTATTTCCTCGGTTCCAAAATGAGCTTCATGTTTCTTTTTTTGAGTTAAACTTTATAAAATTTGACTATTGAATTGTGAAAAAACTATAGACATGTATAAGATAAAAATACATTTGTTAGATTCATTTTTAATTATACTTTCACAATATCAACTTTTATAAATTAGTTATTTGTATAATTATAGTTATCAATGGTCAAAGTGTTGTCTCGAAGACTGTGCAAAATCAAACAGGAAGCTCATTTTGAAACGGAGGTAATACTCGTTATCTTCCAAATGTGTTGTGTTGTGTCGTGTCTGTGTGTGTATATCTGCTTCGTGTCAATCATTCTTACAATAGCCGAGTAATATCAAAATGAGGGTGTCTTTGAGACCCAAGTGGCCTTCCGAAGAGGGAAGAGCTGCTTAATTTGCTTGCTGGAAACTATGTTACTACTTGAAGTTCCACATCAGAAAATTTGAGAATAATGATGAATTTATTGTAAGGGATCAATTCGTTTTACTAAAGCTAGCTATGGTGTCTTTTTTGGGCTCATGAAAAACTTGTAAAGGATTCATTTTGCAATTTCATTCTCCGTGTAGTGGATCATGTTGCTTGCATTAATGTTGGATACTAGATTGTTACCGAGTGCTACACTTCATAAAGCTTAGTGTACCTTCAATTTTAACAAATTCCTGGACCTGGCCTTTATAGATATTATTCACCTGTTCGAAAGTGTTTGTCACGTTTGATTGTTGACCTCAATTTGACTTAAATCTTCAATTATTATAATAAGATGTTACATTTTACAAATTAATTATCCTATATTTTTTTAACCAAGTGTAATCGTACGTATTTTTAATATCATATCAGTTTTTATGAAAAAGTTTTGTTTTGTCAAAACTAACCTTAAAAGCCAAACATGACCATTAATTTTGAACAATGTGAGTATTTTAGGTCTTACTCAAAGGCAAAGTTATATACTTGAACTCATGAGAATAACAAGATCGAGTCTCCGTTAGCTTATTTAATTTATTTTATTCTATTTTAAGGAGACATAAAGGTCGAAATGTATTAATTCTCCTTTTTATATGCATGACTTTTCAAAATGATGCATAATGCATATTGTTTTCACGTGATGATATTTTCGAATTATTTACAACCACTATTCATAAGAGTTGAAAGAGAAATATGATATTACATGGTATTTGAAGTGTGAACATATACATTTTATCTTTTAAAGATGATTACATTTTAAAACTTTTTGAAGTTTTAGGTACTTATCCTAAAATATAGGCAGCTCACTCTAAATCCTTTAAATAGATAGTATGTCATTATCCATTACATTTATATATTTTTTTTTATTTATTTCCCATTATTGTGGTGTCAGTCACTATATATGTCAAAAGAGTCTTTAGTTTTGTTGAACTAATTATTAAGCACAATCTACCGTATGCAGTTGTGTAATGTTGTTACACATGTGACATGTTTAATGTGAGATTATTTTTTCAAATTTTCAATGTACAACTTGTTATAGAATTAACTAGCAAAAAGAACTTGTTATAGAATTAACAATTATCCCGTACCATGCACAACTAACTTTTTTTTAAGACCGTACAATTAAGATCGTTTTATATGAGTTTTTGCGATTTTAGAAAGTACAAACTACAGTAGGTTACACATTCTGTAATCTGTACCCAAGATTCAGACGATCTAGGTGATTTGGTTCACAACTGGCCCAAAGACGACTTAAAAATAAGCAAATCCTTAGATGAGTTAGATCTAATCAAATTATCAAACATACAAAGCCCACATTTCCAACCCCAAATCAAAACCAATTTAAACCCGGCCCATCAATCTCTCCTCTCCCCCCAGGCCCCCACCCCTCCACTCTCACTCTCTTTCCTCGCGCTCTCTCTCTCTCCTCCTTTGTACTTCCCAAACCCTCCACTCTCCCCCTTTCTCTCTCCTCACCACAACAATGACCTCCCTAACAATGGACCCATCACCACCACCGGAACCCAAACCCCAACCCCTCTCTCTAGAATCAATCCCCACCGTCGATCTCCGTCTTCTGTCTCAATCAGAACTCACCGCCTTATCTCTCTGCTCTACCCACGCTTTCGACCTCCGTCGTTGCGACGACGTCGTAATCCCCAAAATCGACAGGTCCGTCTTTAACGAATCCGCCGGTTCCCGTAAACAAACATACTCTCGTCTTCGGTTGGCCCCACGTAAACCTAATCTCACCTCCTCCGGCCCCACCACCGCCACCACCCCTACCCCCAAACCCCGAACCACCACCGAACCTCTCGACGCCGAACGAGCCGAAAACAATCGAATCATCACTTTATTTAAACATTTATTTAATTCCCCTACCTCCTCCGACGCTCTTGTCCCCGTCAATGTCGAATACTCTGACGCTCTCGCTCTCCCCCTCCCCGCCCTCGATGTCGAAGGAGGGGGTGGAGAGAGAAAGCGGAAAAGAGGGAGGAAGCCGAAGAGTGAAGCAATGACGACAATGACAACGGCAATGGTTGCGTATGTTGAACCGTTGGCATTGGTGGAGGAGGGAGGTGGGAAGAGTGAGGAGGAGAGAGAGAGGGAGTTGGTGAATAAGAATGGGGTGGTGGTGGATTTGATGGAGTTGGCGAAGCTCGAGGATCCGTATGGGCCGGAAATTAAGCGGAGGACGGAAGGGAGAGAGACGCCGGAGGAGTTGTTAGGGTTTGTGAATGAGTTGGAAGGGCAATGGGGGAGTAGGAGGAGAAAGAGGAAGCTTGTTGATGCTAATCAGTTCGGGGATTTTTTGCCTGATGGTTGGAAGGTTTTGATTGGGATGAAGAAGAAACAAGGACAAGCTTGGTTGTTTTGCCGCCGTTATATCAGGTTTTGCCCTCTATTCTTTTTCTTATTCTATCATGGAAATGTTGGTTGCTGAAAAGTTCATTATTTGATTACAACATGTGTTAATGTAGTGAGTAATGTAGAGTATCTAGTTGGCGCTTTTGCAAGGCTGGCATTTGATTTGATAATATGCTTGGTAATGTTTTGACCTATTAAGGGTGCCATAAATAATAAAGATGATAGCTTTTGGAGAGTATGAAGTAGGGTTAAGTTGCTGAAGTGGAATGTTTGAATTGATGAACAGTTTAGGCAATGTAGGAGATGCTCCCTCGCCCTTTTTATTTTCCTTTTGGGTTAGGTTGGGGAGGTAAGGGAGAGAATAGAATGACTGGGTTGAGGATTTTTAATGAGTTTGGGAGGACTAGTAAGTGAAATTAATCCAGAGTTTTGTTTAAGGGTGTTCAAGAGTGGGATTTGGAGGTGTGATCATTGCAGGTGCAATTGTGATGCATGAGCATCAGCAAAGAAACAGCAACCGAGGGAATTCACGAGAGAACATAGCGTGGTTCCAAATGTAATATTCTGGTGTCCAAATTAGGTTATCATTGAGTTGAGGTTATTTCTACAAAGTAATTCTCGGTAGATTTCGGGTATATAGAGCTTGACAGAATTAGGAAAGTTGTTTGCTGGAGAACAAGGCTCCTGGCGTGTTACTCACCCGTCTCGTCGCTGGCATTTTCCTAGGTATATTAGGAAATTTAAACTTACTTTCAGCAGATTTCTTATATTTTGAAGAAAATTATAGATTCGTACTTTGGATATGATTAATTCATCTAAAAATTGGACCATTTTAAACTTGTTAGTTCAGTGTGTTTGTTGTGAGTTGGAGTTGTTTAATGACGAAACTGGGAAGTGGGCTTCTAGCGGGAAAAAAAATTCTTGCGAGGTCGGAGAAATGGCCAAGATTAGTTTCACTTGGTGTTGCGACTTTAGAGAGCCGTTATGTGCATCCTTTGTTCATTTTCGTTCGTAAACACCAACATCCAAATAAATTATTGTCTTCTGTCTATATTTTCCGTTCAAATTCTGTTATTGTCTTGTTATCCGGCTGGTTGCAAATCTGCATACAAAAAAGCTGAGCCCAGATAACTATGTTGCTGTCAGAGAGAAAAATACCTTGTCTCAGGTTGTATGCTTAACCAAATACTACCCCTTTCAAAGCTTGTTACTCTGATTTCAAGTCTTTTCACCCATGAGGTGTGTTTTAGTCTCTCTGAGTCAGGTTTATGAGAGGATAAGGAGGAAGGTTGACAGGCTTTGTTGAGTTGACATTGTATTTTTGTTAAGTTTAGTGTTGTCGAAAGGGAAGGCAATGAGGGGTAGAAAGATCTATAAGGAAGATAATTAGTTGGATGGTAAAAGAGGATGATCTAGCTATGAAAAAGTGGCTTATGAAGCGCATGAAGTAACAGAAGCACAAGCTGTTGCTTTTGAGTTTCACGAGGAGATATTGCAAGAAATTTGGAATGTAGTATTTGATGAATCCAAGCAAGGATGGATTGAGGAGTTGATTGTTGACGAGACTGTTGTTTATTGAGCTTTTTTTAAACGGGGGATAATAATGCAATATGCATAGAAAGGTAGTAATTGGAAACTCAAGATAAGCATAATCAATTTGTTTGTTTTAGGTTGTTAAGGATAGTATTTTATTGGTATATTTAGATACTAGATTATTTCAATATTTGTAGCAAAGTAAGCTTTTAGGCTATACATAATTAAATACCTGTCCAATGCTATGTCATCTTTTCAGAATGTTAAAGCCTTAAAGGGAAAGAATATAATATTGGGAAGGTTTTCTGTGGTTGGAGAGGTTCTCCATCACTCTGTTGAGGCAGGAGTTATGGGGGTTGGGAGGCCGTTGGAGGACATGATATTTTGTAGATGTGTGATGTTTGCTCCTCTAGAATGTAATCTTAGTAATCGTGGCCAATGGACCGCGTCAGACCTTGCCTAGATCAAAGCACGCATGGCGGCTTTTTGTCCAGAATCCAGATCAGCAAGGAGGGGGCTTCTGCTGTGGTTCTGGCTTGGGATTGCTTCCGCGCGATCAGCTCCACTAGGTGAGCCTCACCTCACCTCATTTTTCTGGACCAGGTGCTTCCCAGGTCGGCCTGGAGGCACCACTAAATTCCCCATCAAGATTAAATATTTCTGCAATGGTAACTTTTGGAGCCAAGTAGTTCTCACCAGGCTTCTCTTTAGGTTTTGCCAACAGTGTTGTGTTCTATCAAAGCCGGATCTGAAAATATTTGTTTCTCTATTTAATTATTTGTTTTATTCCATAAAAAATGTAGACAACTTGTCCTGGTATGCTCTTCTCTTACCCATTTTCCTTTTAAGAAAAAAACAATGAAGATACTGTATAGTTACAGTGTGTCTGCTGGATGGAATTGGGCTCTTGAGAAACCAATATATTTCTTGGTTTTATATTTACTACAAGGTTTGGTTTGTTGCCAACCCTATTTCCATGGTGAAAACTTCTAAATGTCTGATAGAACTGCTTGACTGATGAAGGAAAGCTAGAATGTGGTGGCAAATAATTGGAGAGCAACAATTGTTTATTGTCAAATTATTGATCTCAATCTGTTAATTGTTGCTAACATTGCCATTGCCCTGGGTATTTATTCTCTTCTACTCACACAGTATGTCTGCTGGATGCTATGCAGTCCTTCTGGACGTTATTTTGTGTCGTGCAAGGAAGTTTCATCTTATTTACACTCCTTGACTAGCCCTCAAGATTTGATGCAGCTAAGCTCTGTCCCATTCACGGAGGGCTCTGTGGTCGACAACATATTGGCGACTGGAAATGTTAGTTTATGTTGATATAGTTTAAAACTTGCAATCCTTTGCTTCTTTTCCTCGAGGCTAAGCTTATGTGACATCCTACAGGTTGTGGACATCGAAGGAAAGACTGATGACCAATCATTATGCGTTGTTTCACATTCTATCGATTGTGAAATTGAGCCAAAACCGCTCTGTACCTCCCAGACCACAGCTCATGAAAGTTGTGAATATCAGCAAAAACAGCTCTGTACTTCCCAGACCACAGATCATGAAAAGCAAGTGATCTTGTCAAAAAATGTTCAGCCAGGAGAGGTACAAGTGGCATCTGGGTTGAAGTGCCACAAATGTTCCACTCCATTTAGTGAGAAGGATGGGTTGTTAAATCACCTTTTATCATGTCATAAGAGAAAGCGACGCAAAGCCGGTGCACCCATTGAAGATGATCTTATGATGAAAGATGGCATGTATGAGTGCCAATTTTGTAACAAATTGTTCCATGAGAGAAACAGCTATTTTGGGCATGTTGGAATACATGTGAAAAACTATGTGAAGAGCATTGGTGGATCCGCAAGTGTGGCAGGTAAGCTTAAGACGTGTGACCCTGTCTCCTTAGGTGGAGATTCTGTAACTGTCTCAGAGACACTGGGTTCAGTAGAAATAAACGCTGATTCCGTTATTGGAACTCCAAATAATCTGGTCAGTGATGAGCCAAATATTAGTTCTGTCAATAGCAAATTGAAGGTTGGTTCTGATGCAGAGACTCGTTTAGACAAATTTAATAATGACCAAAGTAATTTGTATGATCATGCTGAGCTGAACATGGAAACTGATCAGAATAATAAAGCTTCGCATGACGAATCTTCTGACAAGCAGGGCGAGATTACCCATACAATTGAAAATGAAGTTAGAGAGATAGATGTGCTTGCTGATGCTGCTTCTGTCAAGCCTGTTTCCTCCTCGGGTTTGGAGAAGATGGTGTCCAGCAATGGGAATAATGATTTATGTGGAATTTCTGGTCAAATAAATGCAACTGAATGCACACCATCTGTAATAAGTAGTCCTCCCTCTGTGCTGATAGGAAACGCTGAAACTTGCTTACTTCCAGATTACAACCAAGTTGCTCACATAAATGGTGGGAACATTAGTCCAGCCAGCCACATGGATCATGAGGAGGTAGCTTCTAAAGTTGAACTACCTACTGACAATGAGGAAAAGTCACCGAGCAACCAAATTTCTGAAAATAGATCATTAGAGAACAGCACTGTGGACCATAGTAGTTATGACGAACAGGTGAAAGTTGGGGATGAGGATGAACTAATGGCTGGATCTGGCAGTGTTCATCTTGATCTTGACATGGAAGCTGCAGAGGACGTCCAGCGCACAGGAAGTTTAAAAGAATGTTCAGCTGTTTCTCATGGGGAGGAGCAAACATTGGCTGATTCAAAAGCTGAAAGAGGTTCTGAGACCAGTCCTTGTACTCCATCTGGGGATCAACAAACAATTGGGACTCAAAACAACTTGGACGATGTTTTTAC
This sequence comes from Tetragonia tetragonoides, assembly GCA_038025085.1. Classification (NCBI taxonomy): domain Eukaryota; kingdom Viridiplantae; phylum Streptophyta; class Magnoliopsida; order Caryophyllales; family Aizoaceae; genus Tetragonia; species Tetragonia tetragonoides. The sequence continues at coordinate 4,596,661 of CM076140.1, forward strand.
TGGCATGATAAATGAGACAGAGGTAGACCTCTGCGGCTTGGAAAATGCTGAAGTGACAGTAAATGCTGACCACTGTATTGCTCTTGAGAAACATTCCGAAAGTGCTCTATTCGTATTGAAGGATAATGATCCTAGTTACATTAGGAATGATTCGGAGAAGGTTCCTTCGGTTACAGGGCTGGAACTTCTAGGGTCAGGAGGTTTTCAGGTTGAGGAAACAAGTAGCCTTGAGGATAGTACAGGAACAGGAGACGTGTCGAATAGAGTAGGTGAACAGCATAAAAGTGACCAAGTTACAAGTTCGAGCAACTTGTTTTTTACTTCTAGAAGGATTAACACACATTTAGATGCCAATGTCATGACTAACAATGAGCAGGGAAAGATTGCTGCTACAAGTTCACATATTCCTTCAGAGAGTGGTAAAGCACATAGTGATGTCTCTCATGTACTTGGGGCCTACAATATCTTTGTCGAGAATAAGCTCGAACAAAATCCAAAAAGTATTCTGTCTGGCCTTTCAAGTAATGAGCACATGCATGAACTTCGTATGGATAACAGAACCACTGTTTCTGCTACTACAACTACAACACAGCTGCCTGATCTTGATAAGGTGGAGAACTCACGCACTGATAAGATGATCCTTGATTTCGGTAGTATGACAGAAATAAATGCAGGGTTTTTGAATACTGTTCAGCATGAGACTGTTCCTGAAGTGTCCACCCCTTTTTCACTATGGGGTGAGCAGGCATGCGTTGAAGGCAACCAAACCAGAGTTTATGGCGGGACCAGGGGGATGACCCAGCAAGAGAGAACTACTAATAGCAATTCACTTAATTTTGTTGGTCTTCAGCAACCATGTGATGCAGAATATAATCTGAACAAGGTCTGCACAAACGATCAGAGGTACGGTGTTCAACATAATGAAACTGGACTTCACAACAGAAATAGTGAAGCTGGGAGGGAGGAGATTTCTCGTGGAAATACTCTTAATCTAGCTAGTCTTCAGCAGCAGTGTGATGCCCGATATAACTTGAATAAACCCTGTCAGCAGGGTTTTGGTGTCCAACATAATGAAACTGGAGGATATAGCACAAGTGATGAGGCTAGGCGAGAGAGGGTGGCTTATGGAAATTCTCTTAGTCTAGCTAGTGTTCAGCAAACATGTGACACAGGCTATAGTTTGAACAAGGCTTGTGTTCAGCAAACATGTGACTCAGGGTATGGCTTGAACAAGGGATATATTGGGGGCATTCAGGGATTGTCTAAATTAGATGGAGTTGAGCACTCTCGAGATAGGGACTTAATGGTTGGTTTTGGAAACAGTAGTTCAAGACCCAACCAAGGTGTTGCGACTGACTTTTTGTGGAGAGCAACTGAAGGAAATATTCTACCAGGTGGTTTAGTGGATTCTTCATCCTCCCAAGGCCAGCCATCTAGCTCCTTTCAAGCATTTGACTTCCTTTCAGATAAGGTATCAGTCAAACCATTGATATGCCTTTACTTTCTAGGAAATGGATAAGTTCTCTTAGACTTTAATTTTCCTTTGTATATGTTACATGAGTAGAGAAAAAAGCTGAACACAAGACTGTGTGGAAGGGGTGGAATAAACGGGGGTGGGGTTAGGGGGGCAAAAAGGCCCATACATGTTCTCCTGTATGGTCATTATGCTGTTTCTGTTGTTATTTCATCAGTATTTTTACCTTTATGAAATTTTTATATTTATTTGGATTCAACTGTTCCTATTTCAAAATGGATTCTCTATATAATTCTTGTATTGTGTCTAGAAATACTCTCTTTATTCAAAATATATATTTTGACCTTATCTTTGGTGAACTCTCCCATCCACTGCCTTCAACTTTGTGTATTTACCAAGATTTTCTGTTCCCCCTTTTCTTGGTCATTTTTCAGTACTCCAATTGCTGAGCTTACTTTTTTTTTTTTTTTTTTTTTTTTTTTTTTTTTGTTGGGTGTTAATTATGAGATCTTAAAGCTTTCTGTACAGAGTTTTTTCCAGGGGAATAGAGGTTAGGATCCCTGAGTTCATGTTACTTCAGATGGTCCTTCTGGAAGATACTTATCTTAGCTCACCATGTCAAATATTTTTAGCTATAACCGGTCCTATTGACTTGTTCATATATGGATGCAAAGGGAAACACAAGCTTTTCTCTGCATAATACCAATTTGACTGAAAATTGACGTGTAGTTGTTGTTCCGTTTCAGGGTGAGAATGGCCTTTATACTGGTAGTGATAAGTTTGATAATATGTCAAGCTTTGAAGGCCTGAGATCTACCGGTGTAGAACCTATGGAGTTCAGTTTCCTGACTAATACCCAAGATTCTAGTGCCCAATTGGAGGATCCAAAGGTCATGTCATACAACGCAGGGATGGATCAAGGTTTTGGTTCTTCTGTTTGGCATCAAAAGGAAACTTCAATTCCAAATATGATGGGTGGGCATGTGGTTAGCACAATGTGTGTTTGGTGTGGAAATGAGTTTCATCTAGATTCACTTGGCTGTGAAATGCAAGCCGGTTCGATTGGTTATCTATGTCCAACCTGCAAGGCTAGAATGTCAGGGCAGTATCTGTAAATGATTTGTCCTGTCCCTGCATTCGTTGTCCACAAGGGTCAATCGAAATGGTAACCCTTTCTGTTGATCTTGTTTGGTGTTGTACCATTTGCTGTAAATCAATTTATATTCTCGCGCATTCATTCATATGCTCGGCTCTATTTGGACAAGATGTAGGCGCAAGTCTTAGTAAATGTTGCTACTTGCAAGTTCTCATGACACTGAAAATGAATGCAACAATGTTCATAATGCTGCATTTAGCTTGCTAGACTCTGACATTTGCAACATTTAGTTGTATTTTTAGACTTTTAGTAATGTATATTTGGAACAATGCTAACTATATCCTGCATAATTTGTAAGGACTTGCATAATTAAATTTGTGCTAATTATTAATAGTGCTACTTGATGCTGTGGTGAGGCTGAGTACATGTTTGACCCCCTGCAAGTGTTGTGATCACACTGGTTGGTCGTTTTTATTTGCTACTCAGTACTGTACCTTTGCTTTCCTAGTTTCATCAATGTAATGTGGTCACTGCCACTCCAATATAACCGCAATATGAACTTCCTGAGTTTACCTGTATCCTCTTGCAGTTACTTCAACGTGCACCACGAGTGTTTTGCAAATTCAATCCTTTTTTTTTTTTTTTTTTTTGTTTTGTTTTGTTTTGAAAGGGAATGATAAGTCTTCATTCAAGAATCGCAGTCAAATATCTTTGTAGGTTGTAATTTTTATCTACAATTTTAAGGAACTACCCGTCTACCATACAAGTTTTAAGTTTAAACTTCGGCTATTCAAACAACTTGTTTTTTTATCAATCTATTACAACTTTCAACAAATTTTCTGCCAATAGTCTCTCACCTAAAATGGGCATGGTTAGAGCTATTACAATGTTAGAACTTAGGAGAATTCAATGTTGCTTCATATCCTCTTAATTTAAGATTTAGATGATAAAAAATATGGTAATAAAGAGAAAATTGACCAACAATGATTAGCCACCTATAGATTGTCCTCAAGCATTATCATTTTATCAATAAATTTCAACATTATTCAATAAATAATCCTCAAAAAACTAAATATAAAAGTATTAATAATTCCATTGCACCTAATTAAAACAAAATAAATTAAAACTAAAAAGCCCAAAAAAAGAAAAAAAAAAGTGTTCATGAATCATGGGGGTGTTGGTTTGGAAATTGGGAAATGGAGGGTTGGTTGGTGGTATAAAACGGGGGTCAGCTGCGGCGACTTTTAAGCATTAGTTACCAGTAGGTCAGGATAGAAGACAGTGTGAGCATCTTGGAAAGAGAAAGAGAAAGAGAAAGAGAGAGAGAGAGAGAGAGAGAGAGAGAGAGAGAGAAATATCAAAAGATATGAGACATCCATTCTTAACCAAACAACTTCACCCTTCCACATCCTAAAAGGACCAAAACTCAAATAATCTTCCTCTAAATTAAAGTCTCTGACAGCCCCCCTAAACACCAAACCAAACACCCCGTTAAATATTTTTATTTTCTTTACCCCAAAAATACAATGAAATTTTGGGAAACAATTATGCACAAAAAGATATAGCTCACCAATGCATTAAATCTTTTTCTTATCCATTCCTCACCATCTCGATTTGATTGGCCCTTTATTTTCTGTCAAATTTTGATCGCCCAGGAGCCCTAACGCTTCGATTGATGCGATTGGGCTCTTTCTCCCTCCTCCTATTTTTGCCCTAATATTTCTAATTGAATAAATTGGGGATAGGATAGAGATAGAGATAGAGATAGAGAGATTTAGCGATTGATTGGGTGGGTGGGTGAATGATTGAAGAATGAGGGGTTTTTGTGGAGCTATTATCACTTTTGCTTTTGTGGTTCAGCTGTTATTCATCGGGTTATCATTCGCTGAACCAGCTAGGGTTTCAAACCCTGGTTCTTGCCCTGTGGTTTCGTTAAGCGATGCGATCTTAGGGTTTATCGATTCCTTTTGTGATATTCATCATGATGCACCGTACGACGTAGCTGTTATTGAGGTTAATCCCCCCTTTCTATTGTTTTCATCATGAAAGTTAATTTAATTGTTGTTTCATCTGTGTTTTGAATATGCGTAATCTCCTTCCTGTTTTGATTTCTAATTGCTAAGTAAAAAGAGGAGTTTTTCTTTTATAGACATCCTTGATTTATAGGGTTTGGTGTTAATTTTATGTCAATAATTGCTTAAATAAATAAACTTTACTCACTCTTTGAAAGTTTGAAGTGGAGCAGAGCCATCACAATTTCGTAGCTCTCGTTGTCTGTACAAAAAAAGTTGTCTCTGAGTATATAGAGTTGATGGGCTTATGTATGCAGGAACACTGATAGGGAAAGTTGCATATTGAGGGAACATAGGGGAAAAAGTATAAGCTAGTCAGAAGCTAGGCCAAAGACGCTTTAAGAAGCTGTAGGCAATGTTGTTTAGTACAACTAAAGACATATTTCCTTTAGGATCAATTCATAATATGCTTGCAAACGAATTAAATACTAATACCATGAACAAATAGTGGTAACAAATTTCAGCAGCTCACTCTCAAGGGTGGTTTAGCATTGCTAACAGTCCTATTTTTCAGCAGATTAGCATTGTGGTCTAGTGCACATGTTTTACAGTGGTTAACTTCTTCATTAGATATCTCTATTTTGGTGGTTATTAACGATACTGTGACGCAAGTGAGCAAACGGCATTGTTTCTTTGGTGGACTTTAATGTGGTCTGATTCATCGGTATCTGGTATGAGACTTCTGCTTGAATAATCCAATCGTGTCCCTGGAACTTTTGTGCTGGCTTAGGAAATGCTGTTATAGTTTTCAGGAAAACTTGATGTCACTTATTCCAAGTTATAAGTATCTCATCATGGATTCATGGGTGTCTGTATATTGGCTGTATGCCTGTATGACACAGACATTGGGACATACACATCTGCTCTTTTTATTTCACCTCTCAGGTCTTAAATTATGATTTACTGCAATCTGCTTGGTATTTAAGGTTCTGTTATGTTTCTGGCTGTGTAATGTGTTGTCTAGTCTATTCTCCCAGTTTTTCATATCCCGAAGTAATCTGAAATGATATGTTATAAGTCAATTTCAGTCTCCAATACATTGTCAAGGTTGAAACATATATTCTAATGTCATTTTACAGTGTGAACAAATCACATTGTGAAATTTGCTAGTTGAGCCAATTCATGTTTGCAACTATCTCTCGTGGGTTTTCCTCTTTTTAGATTCTAATCCTATTTATACTTTTTACCACTTTACCGGTGTTAGGATGCTTTGTGTTAAGATGTCCAAAACCATCTAAGTATTACATCCCACATCTTATCTTTTATGGAAGTTACAACCCACCTTATTTTAGATCAGTTCATGCGTAATTCTTGTGTTATTTGTGGTACAATTGTACATCCATCTAAGCATCACCACATTGGACTTTTGTATCTTTTGTTGTAAAGTTTACTAAATATCATAATAAATTGTTGGTCCAATAGCTTTAGATTAACAGTTTCCTCGAAGTCAAAATTAAATCTTGTTGCATAAGATTATTGTTGTGCTTCTCTGATCTGCCACAATACCTTCATGTAATGTATGATGTCTTCCCTACTTTTCACATAATTTGTGTCACCAAAATGTCTTTGGTCGAGGTAGAGTTGTTTGTTGCCTTCATAAGAATGTCTTAGGTACTTGATTGTATATATTGGTACTGTCCTTTGTAGCCTACACCTCTGAAATTTATATCTTCTGTTCCAAAAGGTATTAGACTGCTTGTTTTCCTCTTTATTTCTCTGCTGCTTGTGACCTGATACGTATCAGTAGATGGGGATTGGTATTTAGATTTCATCTGTTTTATTGACTTGTGGGTGTAGTTTCTGATTGTGAATCATGTCTAGTTGTTGATGAGATCTGCTGAAAGCTTTGTTTCTTCCCAATATTGTTTAGGCACTTTGGTGCTGAACTACTCACAGGATTTTACTGACAATTTTTGAATTTATGTTTGTAGTTTGCCTCTTTCCCCCTCCCTTTTTGGTTTTAAACTTTCAATTAATTTGCTTGCCCTTGACATGCTTTCAAGTAATCTAATTTGATCTGATCAATAAATAAATACATAAATATATAATCTAATTTGATCTGATCAATTAATAAATAAATAATTAATCTAATTTGATACTAACAGGATATGTTTTGTTTTGTTTTCTTAAGGGAGACGAAGTGTCACTGCAGAAGGCACTACATTTGGTGTACAGTCTTAGCCAGGACTATGTGGCTGTTCTATTTTATGCATCTTGGTGCCCGTTCTCGAGGAATTTTAGACCTAGCTTTTCGGCTCTCTCTTCCTTGTATCCATCTGTACCCCATTTTGCAATTGAAGAATCAGTCATCAGACCAAGGTTTGAATTCGAAGCCAAAGCTTTATTTCCTTGATACGTACAGACTCGATGTGTTCTCTTCTAAACATGTTTTGTTTTGTTAACTTCGTGCAGCATACTTTCCAAATATGGAGTTCATGGCTTTCCAACTCTTTTTCTTCTAAATTCTACAATGCGCGTTCGTTATCGTGGTTCCCGTAGTCTTGGTTCACTTGTGGCTTTCTATAGTGATGTCACTGGTAAAGCTCCTTTTGTGTCCTATTATGATTTCCAGTTATCATTTTTGTTTAAAGTTTTACCCATTTGGCAATTGCTGCTATGCTTTTCGAATATGTGAATATCAGTAGTTGTGTTACTAAAACAAAACTGTTGTGAGAACAGCATGTTACTATATTTTTTGTTGTGTTAGTTTTTATTTTAGACGTGTGTGGGAAACGCTTTGGCAATATCTGCGTGTTAAATCCGCTTTGGAAAGGTGAAGGTACTATGCAACAAGTGGGAGAGAGGAACCAGGGAATGTTCAGATATTTGCTTTCCTTGTCAATAGTGGCATTTGTTCTTGGTGTCATTTCTTGTGATTGAATGTCTCTTTTTTTCTGAACAACTTGCTTCGCGGATTTTTGCATTTGAAGACTTAGGTTAATACCCTGAACAGTATGTCTATAGATGAGGACTATCTTCAACTTTTATAGGCTTAAGTTAACACATGATTGCAGGCATAAAAACTGAGTCAAGAGATCAGCTATCCTTGGACAACATTGAAGGCCTGTCAAATCATGAAAGTAATGACAACAATGAGCCAGAAAATTGCCCGTTCTCTTGGGCAAGATCTCCTGAAAACCTGCTTCGGCAGGAGACTTATCTTGCTTTGGCTACAGCATTTGTGCTCTTGAGGCTGCTGTACTTGCTGTTTCCCTATCTGCTTGAATTTGCTCGTCAAACATGGACTGCATACATGCAACATGTGAGGATAGGGACATTGTGGGAGCATCCTCTCCGCTACCTAAATAGAGCAAAACAACTGTTGAATTCTATGAAGGAACCTTACAAGGGAACCAATTTTCAGGAAGGCGCAATAAATGCCAGAGCTTGGGCATCAAAGTCACTAGCTTCAGCAGTTGCCATTGGGGATGCAAGTACCAGCAGAGGTACAACAGTTAGTGCAAGTCACTAACATGTTCGACTTGCTCAGCTTTCTGTGTTGCACAAATTAACGTTGGAGTGATGGGAGTTTTAACTGGGAGTCTCTCACCCACAGATGTAGGGAGTAATCTTCCTCGTCATTGTACCATTGTAAGCGATTTGATTCGACATTTGAGGACAACGATTGGCATATCCGTATGTGTATAGATCAACAGAAATAGAGGTAGTCTACAATTTTCAATGATGTATCGCTAATTTTTTTCATTGATGGCCAACTATTGAGGTGCAAGTGTGATAAAAATGATCAGCGGATTGGCTACTAGCCTACCATTGGCTGCCCCTCTGGTATTCTGGCCTGATCGAAGTTGCTATTTGCACGTGTTCTTAAATATCGCCAGTTTAGCATGTACCCCTTTTAACAATTTTTTTCCCTTGTGTACCCCTGATAAATATGAAACTACTCAAACCCGAGGTGTACGCTGTCCAGGGCTATTTTTTGAAGAGCATTTGGAAGAAAGGCTAGCACCAGATTACAGCATCAAGTCAATCCTTGATTTACAACCTTGAATTGCTAAGCTAAAACATCATGAAATCTAATTTAAAACGCAATGATTAAATCAGAGTTCGTCATATCAGTCGCTGAATTGCCAAATGACGTGTCAATTTACTTATCACGTATCATGTGACTCATGGTCATTAAAAAAAAAGTAGCAAAAATGAGATGTTATAAAAACATAATTCCCCTTTCCTTCATTCACACAGGTTGTCAGACGTTACAAATCCAAGAAATTGAGTAGTAGCTAATTTCTCACATATTGAAGAGCCAAAAAAAGAAGAAGAAGTTAATTTCTCTCTCATGAATAGATGATGGAACCACACACCATCAATTCATCTCTTATCTTCCCATATGTTCAACGTTCGTATCTGGATCTCATCGTCGTCGTCCGATATCTTCTCGACATCGTGTACAACCAATTCCCATCGTATGCAGGTTTTAAGAGTTTGGAGAATTATTTTCTAAAAGTTCCACCTCAAACTTTTCAAGTATATTATTAAGTTATCTAAAAACTTGTTTTTTTTGTATCTTTCACAGATTGTAGCTATTTAATTTAATTTTTAATTAAAAAATACGCTGAAAAATAGAAAAAAATCAAAAAAATTAGAAATCACTTCAAAAAAAAAGGGGAAAAATTATGAGACCTCACGATATTAGTAGAGATGGCTTGGTGGTAGGTTTGGCGGCATGGTGGTGGGGAGCCATGCTCGGTACCCAAAAACCAAGGATTAGCCTCCGATGTCTAGCAAGAGGCCCTTCAAAAACCTACCAAGAACCCGATAAGCTACCCCGTGGGCCTCCCATGTCCCCTAGGGATGTCCCATGTGATTTGGTGCGAAAATATCCACCTTTGTTCCGGAGCCTCCCGGAAACTCAAAAAACGTGGATTATAATCTTCGTTTTCGGCTTCCCGGAGCTCGGGTGTCATTTTTGCCCAAATTTTTCTGTGGGTTCTATCATGATTCTATAGAACCCTTGGTGCCCCGGGAGGGTCATCTGGATCACGAAATTTCGATATCACCCATGCTTTTGTGTTCCGACTCTTACACCAGTGTCTCGTATAACGCCCTTCCAAGCCTATCAGGGAACGGATAAGCGACCCCTACGGCCTCCCATGTCCCCTAGTGATGTCCCCTATGATTTGGTGCGGACATATCCACCATCGTTCCGGGGGCTCCAAGAAGCTAAAAAAACGTGGATTAGCCTTCGTTTTCTGCTCCCTGGAGCTCGGATGTCATTTTTTCCAAAACTTCTCCGTTGGGTCTATCATGTCCCTATGGGACCCTCGGTGCCCCGGGAGGATCATTTGCATCCCCCAATTTCGATATCACCCATGCCTTTGGTGTTCCGACTCTGACACCAGTGTCCCGTATAATGCCCTTCCAAGCCTATAAGAGATCGGATAAGCGACCCCAAGGGCCTACCATGTTCCCTAAGGGTGTTCTGTGCGATGTGGTGCGAAAATATCCACCTTCGTTCCGGGGTCTCCCATAAGCCCAAAAAACGTGGATTATAGCCTTCGTTTTTGGCTTCCGATAGCCCGGGCCTCATTTTTGCCCAAACTTCTCCGAAAGGTCTATCGAGACCCTAAAGGACCCTCGGTGCCCCGTGAGGGGCATCCGGATCCCCGAACTTCGATGTCACCCATGCTTTCGGTGTTGCGGGCCCTTACATTGTTATCCCGTAAAAACGCCCTTACAAGTCTATCAGATACCCGATAACGGACCCCAGGGGCCTTTTATGTTCCCTAAGGGTATCCCGTGCGATGCAGTACGAAAATATCAACCTTCATTCCGGGGCCTCCCGAAAGCCAAAAAAAACGTGGATTATAGCCTTTGATTTTTTTGGCTTTCCGGGGCCGGGTTTCTGTTTTTGCCCAAACTTTTTCGGGGAGTCTATCATCACCCTAAAGGACGTCCTGTGCCTCGGGATGGTCATCCGGGTCCCCGACCTCTGATTTTAGCCATGGGACACGGGACTTGGGACATGGGCCACCAGATTTTGTTTCAATAAATTTTTGATACAGAGTATTGTCAAGTTTGTCAATAAAAGGCTAATAATTGTTTTCTAAGCACTCGTTCAAATATAGAAGAAAGTTTAAAATATGACTAATCATAATAAGTAGAACTATAATTTAACAAACAATGTCATTTACGGATAGATAACTTCTAACTTTTATAGAGGCACCACAAGCCAATAAATAATTTTTATTTTTTTGTCATAGCTAATACACGACCGGTGAATGACTATTACCATGACTTGAGGTCATCTCTCACTCCGAACATTTTAATTTTTGCCCCCAAAAAATTAAGAAGCAAGTTGCAAATGAACTTCTCCCAATCCCGTCTTTAATGTTATTTTATTTCTCAGTTAATCACAAAATTAGCACCAAAAAAGAAAAAGAAAATTATTATAACAAAGTTAGAAGCAAAATAATCCATCAGAAAACATTAAAAAAAGAAAAGAAAAAAAGAGCGGAAACATGATGCACGGGATGCACACTGTTTCTTGTTGAGAGTTTAAAATCCATGGGTTCTTTGTCCAGATCAAAAGACCAAATTAACTCTACACCGCATCTTGCTGTTCTAAAAATAAATAAAATAAAATAAAAAACTCTACACCACATCCGATGAGTCACATTTCAGCATCTCTTGTGGTCGTGTGCCTCTGCGGTCTACCTTTCCCTTTCTGATGGGCAAAAGCAGATATAATTTGCTGGGGTGCACTAATCAAGCTCAACAGTCCCGAGTTCTTTATTCACAATCTAACATCAAAGAAAATAATACAGGTCATGCAATGTAGAGAAGAGAGCGTAATACTTGCATTTAAATGGGATAAGATGTTGCATATCAAATTCAAACCTCATCAACAATCTTTCAAACAGAAATATAATACCTATACGAAGAAAGATAGTAACACCCATCCATGCATCTAATGCAATGAAAGCAAAGATCAAGCAGATGCTTAATAAGGATGAAAACAACATCGAGTACCTGTGATACATAGTCTTTGATTTTCTGGTTAACTTCACCATCCAAAGCTCTCTCAGCAAGTTCATACATGACAGTATTTCCTTCAGGGCCATTGACCTTGTCCTTCTGGAGGTACCTGTACAAATATATCAGTAATGTAGAACAAGAACTTAACACTTGCTGCAAATAATTTCAGATAGTTTTAATATCCTGCTGCTTGGAATTGAAAGTTTCACTGCTTTCCCTGAATAGAAATCGACCAAATACTAACCTCTGCTGTACAAGTGCCTCCAATGAGACTTTGACATTCCCGAGAGCTGGATGGCTTTCATCCGTTTCTTGCAATCCCAGCCGTCTCAGGTGATGCCACAGGTTTTCTGAATGTATCGAGTTTTTACAGTAAGATATTCAATTGTCTTAAGGAATGCAAGATAAAATCTATCACAGATTAGACCCATATTTTCAAGTATTCCTCATACCATAATTGCCTGACAGTTACAGGAACTGAAGTAATATAAAGCGTAAACTTGCATGCCTGAATAATTAGAAGTTTTGGAACCAGAAGAGCATGTTAAGCATACCTTCTGAGATTTTCCCTCCAGCAAGGTGCACTATACTGACAATAACAAATGTAAATCCAGTCAGGTGTGCAGTATTTATATCCTCAACATATTTCCGGTACACTTCAGCCGGTAGCTGACTTACGATAATATACGATTTAGCATCAACAGCACCTGAAACACATGAAAATGCTATTTAGAGTCTACCAAAGCAAAACACTAATAGGTAGAAAGAGGAAAGAATCACCATTTGAACCTATGGTGGAGCATCATTCAGAGATTTGTCTTCATGTCACGAAATCTTCTTTTATAAGTATTAGAAAAGCATGGATTGATCTTAAAGCTTTTTATGACAGAAAATGATACAGAAGGGTATTAACACCAGCACAAACCCAGAACAGAAATGAATCATTAACTAGTAATCTGAACACTAGCAAATTTTAGAAATGCCTTCCAATGACTAATAGAGCAAGCACCAATACTATCCTCAGACAACAATGCCAATTTTCTAGAGTAGCTGCAGGGGTGGTTGCCAAAGAAGACTTGCATGTCGTTAATGTTATATACAAAAGCAAAGTGATTGGTAGCTCATACTCACTGTGTTGTGAAGAGCGAGTCTGATTTTTTGTTGATGGTCGCGAACGCTGAAGTTCCTTCAATTCATAACCGAAAACATTTGCAAGCTTCTTTATGGCCTCATTGATCACAGCAGCAGGGAGAGCTCGCTGTCGATAATTCTTGGTCACAATTTGGCACAGCTCCTCCCTTTTGATCGGGCACCCAGAGCTCTGGTGAGATTTGAAGAGTACGTAGCGAACTACTTCAGCAACAAGTCGGTCCTTCTCCTGCAAGGAAAACAGTGTCACTTCAAGTACATAGAAGCGTCAATATATGGAACCAAAAGTCTATCCAAACCTCTGTGGACAAGTCAAACTGAGAAAAATCATCAGTGCTTCCATCCATCCCTGAAACAAATTTGACAAATTTCATGATGTAACTCAAAACGACAAAAAAGAAAAGGGAAGAGAAGAAATATACAATGAAAAAAACACTAGATTCAGACAATGGCAAGCTGCATTACCTACAATTATCAAATCGGATTATCCCTGTTGGAGGATCATCAAATGCAAGGAAAGCTATCCATGAAAATGTTTGCAAATATCATTAACATGACTTAAGAAACTGACTTTCACTCAGCGGTAAGACTAAACCAAAGTAATACTCCGTAATCAATAGAAATATAGTCTGTTGTACATGGATACGACACAAAAAGACACGATTCAAGGCCTGGACAGTAAGAGTTCAATTAACACATGTATTTACTTATGGAAATTGTTTTTGAGTTTCTGATCTCCAATTTTCTTTAGTATTCTTTATAAGTTTCATCAATTTTTTAGATTGAATTTATATTCAAACTTCCCACTTCTTCAATATTTTAAAGAGGTGGAATACGTTTTCATATGCAATCAAATTCCAGTGAGCCAAATACAGCAGTGAGCTCAACAGAAACAACGGCACACAAATCAGTTCTTACAGTCTATTAGGCGGTAGGTCATTGCTCATGTCAATCAATTGGTTTCCTATTTTATCATTCTTAACCAATTCCCTTTTCTCAAATTCGATTTCGTTCTCCAAATTTACCTTCTCAAAGTGTTCTCAGAACCCTAATTCAGTTTTTTTTTTTTTAATCTAAACCCTAATTCAGTTTTATTTAGCGCATTTCGAATTAATCATTCAAGGGAGAAAAATACATGAAACAATTTAGAGAAATAGGAACCTGCTGTTCATAAATGGTGGAAGATATCCGAATTTTACCTGAAAGTGGTGATTCAAAGGTTATAGCAGCGGAAAAGGTCCTGTAAACACACTATCTGGTTCTTCTCTGATAAAAGCCTTATTCTCTCACCTGAGAATCAAATCAATTTTGTGTCAGGTAATGTTTCACAAAAACTCAACTCCAATACAAACAGAATTTAATACTGTACCTCGTTTCTGAGAGGAGAATTTCCCAGAAATTCTTCGAATCTGCCAAGAGACTATTCTTCTTTCACTCTTGCGGCTTCCCGCCAATTGTTCTAAGAAGAGGGAAGATTATACTCTTAAGGTTGATTTGGCTTCTCCTGGAAGCTCAGTCCAATAAACAAAAAACAAAAAAAAAAAACAAAAAAAAAAAAAAAAAAAGGAAGAAGATGGGCCTCGTTTCAGGTTTCAGGTCTTCTTAATTTTGTTACTCTTTCATCATTAGTAAAAAAAGTTGTTACTCTTTCAAAGAAAAAAAAGGATCAATATCATTGTTTTTATATTGAGAGAAGACCAATATCATTTTAGAAAAAAAAAAAGAAGGAAATTTATAACTGTCTCTTCGCGATAATACTTTTTTTCAAGGGTACTTTAAGGGATATAAAATGGACTAACCTATCAATTTGTAAACCAATTTGCCTATTTGTTTCATTCTCTTAATATGTACTCCTCTTAGGCTATGTTTGGCACGAAAAGCTAGCTTTTCAATAAAAGCTACAGCTTGAAGTTCTAGTATTTTTTACTCTCTGCTACCAAACACTTTGCAATATGATTTTCAATTTGCAGTTACAGCTACAGCTCCCTACAGCTAATCTTTTGAAAGCTATCCCTGCAAGCTTTCACCTGCAACGACAGCTACAACTAGTTTATTAGCATTTTGTAGCACTTTTTAGCAGTTTTCTACACATTTCTTTCCTTTATTTACATTTGACAGCTAAAGCTAATTTTGCCAAACAAATTGGCAAAAGTGCTGGCTAGTAAGTTTTATGTCAATGAGTATGAAGGCTCCTACATAGAGTATATACCAATAGTAAGTTCTAGGTTATCATGACTATGAGTCAATGAGGCTCCTACTTTCTAGGGCCTATATATAGACACCTATGAAAAACTATACAGTGAGACTTTCTAAGTGCGCGATCTAGTGGTGCCTTATACTCCACTACAGACTTTAGGAGCCTATGTTAGGCTTCTCAGGCATGTAATGCAAGAAAATGCTACTTCAAGCCAAGGTAGCTTCCAGAAGTGAATGTCAAACAGCCATAAGGGAGCCAACCGACTCCAGGACACTAATGCCTTTCGGAACCAGTTTGGGACCCAAAGGCACATACCCAGGGCCTTTTTGGGTCTGTTTAAGACATTTTATTGATTGCTTTTTTAAAGTTGTTCTCTTTTGTGGGGGTTTAGGCGTTTCCACTAGAAGATCCGAGAATACCCTAGCATATTGATCTTATGATGATAACCTCATAACCTGTTAAGCTTGTATCTCGGCCTTTTCCATCTTGATCCTGGGGGTGTCTCAAAACCATAAGGCTACACCCCGTTGGTTTTGAAGTGAAGCGCATAGCGCGTTACTGATCATGTCTTCCAAATCCAATTGGAGTTTGGAGACTTTGCTAATCAGAAGTAGATCAAACAACTGCCTGAGGTGCTCATTATCATTAACAAATCAGAGATGTAGGAGGTCATGAATGCTGAAATCAATGGCAAACTAGTTAAGAAGTGTCAAATTGACATATACTCAAAAGTGTACATATAGAATTGCATATGGTGAATTGGTCAAGATGATTACGCATTAGATGCTGTTCCAGTATGAACACAGCCTACCCAATATTAAGACTTGTCACAATTTTACACTATTAACAAAGGTAGGTCACAAAATGGGTGTGAGTCAATTGCATATTTTAAAATACTGAACAAATTATCAACACCAGAAATACATGGTTTCTGCTGTAGTAATTTTCTTCACTCCTAGCGGTACATAGCTCGGATGATGTGTGTTGTTGCCTGCAGAGCACTGATCGCATATCAGCTATCTTTACTGCCATTATGATTTGCAGAACAGTTAAAAGAGTTAGTTGTTGAAGATCAGGAATCAATCAAGAAGGCCTTCAAATGCCTAATGAATTCCCTTGGCCTCTCCACATTGAAAGCATGGCCAGCATTGTCTATAACAACTGGCTGAGCATTATCACCCAAATGCCTGTAAAGCAATAACGACCCATGTGTTAGCAGCGCAATGCAACAAAAATGATGCCGTTGTTACTGTCTTTTGAGGTTAATGCACATTTCGTTCAATCAGTAATAGACCGACCTTTGTACTCGATGACCAAACTCAAGAGGGAATACCAGATCCTGATCTCCCCAAATTATCAGAGTAGGCTGCACCAATTTACAGCACCATATTACATACAGGAAGTGGTACAATTTCATCACAGCAATTAACTAGCTGCATGGACATAAGCATGGTATAAACCTGGGTGATCTTCGGAATTTCAGCTATCTTTCGACCTTTAGGAATTTCCCGAATCGGTTCTCTCCTCTCTTGGAGGTGTTCTTTACACATTTCCTGCCCAATAAACAGAAAACACACCAGAATTTAAAGATCATGGCTTCAATCAATGTAAACCTGGGCTTATACTTTATGCAGTCCACAATAACGTACACCAATTGACATCAACATCCTACTAACTTGTTGAAAATCTTTACTACAAATTAGTCCATTGCAAAATGTAATTTGGTGATCAGTAATTATAGTTAAGTACTACTCTATCAACCAAATTAAAGGAAAGACTCATTATTCTGAACCAAACAGACTGTATATTGGAACAGATCGATGAGATGATACTCAAATCATTGAGAATATATGGACAGATTAGTAATAACTCACATGAATGAAATCAATTGAAACTGATGAGATGAACACAAATCATTGAGAATATATTGGTTGATTAGTAACTAACATGAATAAAATCATTGAGGAAGCAAGAAGGTACAATCTTGGGTGGCTTGAACATGGTGAAACTCATAAGCTCCTTAAGCTTCTCCGGCGTCTGAGGCATCAAAATATCAGCAGCCGCCTCCAAGTCCGCCACCTTAAACCGCCCCTCGGCGATATCCTTCTCCTCCATACATACAGCAGCACAGCAAATCACCACCTTTTCAACCACCTCCTTAAACTGGGCCGCCATGCTGTAGGCCACAAACCCACCATAGCTCAGGCCCGCAACACTTAGCCTGGCCCGTTTTGAATGGGCTTCCATGAGCCTCATCAAGCACTGGGCTTGGAAAGATTCTGTCCTTTCGCGCCTGGTGGTATGGGACCCACCGAAGAAGAGTAGGTCCGGGACGTAGACATTGAAGTGTGGGGCCATGCGGGCTACCACGTCGGCCCACTGCCACATGGCGTTAGCTCCGAAGCCGTGGATAAGAAGGAGGTAGGGCTTGGATTCTTGGGGGTGCTTGGGTACCCAACAGTGCATGATGGTTCCATCACCGAGGTCCGTGGTTGCGGGTCGGAGCCCCGAGTTCGAGAAGGTGGTCCGGAGCCACCAGTCCCTCAGTGAAGTTAAGCTGAAACATCGTGACATTTTAATTTTATTCTTTTTTTCTTTTGTTTCTCAGTATAATTTGGGTGGGTCAATTTTACTTTGGATAGGAAATAAACGGGTGGTTGCCATTGAGTGAATGATTGAATTTCAACATGACTTTGATTTTACTTTATTTTTGGTTAGGGTAGTCTGTAGTAATAGTAACAATTTGCAAAAATTATGAGGCCTCACTATAATAATAAAGAGGACTTGGGGTAGGTTTGGCGGCACACTGATGGGAACCATGCTCGATACCCAAAAATCGGGGTTGATCCTCCGATATCATGATCCAGGTCCCCGAATTTCGATATCACTCATGTCTTTGATGTTCCGACTCTTACACCAATGTCCCGTAAAATGCTCTTCAAAGCCTACCAGGGACCGGATAAGCGACCCTAAGGGCCTCCCATGTCCCCTAGGTATTCCGTGCGATGTGGTGCGAAAATATCCACCTTCGTTCCAGGGTCTCCCGAAAGTCAAAAAATAGCCTTCGTTTTCGGCTTTCCGGGGCCCGAGTATCATTTCTGCCCAAATTCATCCGTGGGGTCCATCATGACTCTTTAGGATCCTCGGTGCGGAAGGGTCATCCAAATCTCTGAACTTTGATATCACCCATGCCTTTGGTGATCCATCTCTTACACCAGTGTCTCGTGAAACGCCATTCCAAGCCTATCAGAGACCGGATAAACGACTCAAAGACCTCCCATGTACCCTAGAAGTGTTCCGTGCGATGTGGTGCAAAAATATCTATCTTCGTTCCAGAGACTCCTGAAAACCCATAAAACATGGATTATAACTCGTTTTCGGCTTCCAGTGGCCCAGATATCATTTTTGCCTAAACTTATCCGGGGCTTTAACATGATCCTAGAGTACCCTCGGTGCCCCGCGAGGATCATCCGGATCGCCGGAGTTCGATATCTCACCAATACCTTCGGTCTTCCTTCCCTTACATTGTTGACCCATAAAAACGCCCTTAACAAGCCAGTAATAGTAATAGTAACAGTAACAAATTTTCAAATTTCATACAAAAAAGTTAGCCATTGAGACCGTGTTCTTTAGAGCTTATTCCGTCATTTATGTTCATTTCAACGTGTTAATTCAGCAGTTCAGTTTAATGGTGTTCAATTGAATACAATTTATGTCACATATCAAGTGGTGTTCAGGTCAATGGTTTTCAATTCAATGGTGTTCATATGTGTTGAGTTCAGTTCATTTAAGTATGTATCCCTAAAAAACACCAAGTTATTATGTCCAATTCAGAAGCACCAACTGTTATTTACTTGTTTATGAATTATGAGTAGCGAAAGAAAATGTCTCCAGGTCAAAATGGAGACCTTGTGGATCGTCTAGCCATATAAGTTTGAGCCTCCAATTCACATATATAAGTCTGGATCCAAAAAAATCTTACACAATGCAATTTTGATAATAAAGTTTGTTTCCCGGATAAAAAAACTGGATAACAATTTGAAAGATTATAAAACTAAAAAATCAGAAATACTTTGTAGGGGGTATTAGCAACTTCCATGAATCCTAATGCATAAGTAAATTGACAAAATACAATGTCACGTAAATGTGAATGAACTTTGAAGGGGCAAAAGCAATGGCAGCTCAGAGATAAATGGGTGTAAGATGAATCAGCACATTGAAAACTAAGAGTGGTGCATGACAATCTGTAATCTCATCAAAGCTAAATCGCCATAGTTGGAACGTCCAAGTGAAGCGTATGACTCCCAGTCCCAGTTGGAACGTCGAAGGAACTCCAATTCTCAATTTACTTATAAAGTCATCAAAGCTATACTTAATGCATAAGCTAAATCATCAAAGCTAAATTGCATAAGCTAAATCATCAAAGCTAAATCGTAAAAAGACCAAGTGACTGGGATGCTACTTACCTAATGCATAAGCTAAATCGTAAAGAGACCAAGTGACTGGGATGCTACTTACCTAATGCATAAGCTAAATCGTAAAAAGACCAAGTGACTAGGATGCTACTTACCTAATGCTACTTAAATAATGCATAAGCTAAATCATCAAAGCTAAATCATCAAAGCTAAATCGTAAAAAGACCAAGTGACTGGGATGCTACTTACCTAATGCATAAGCTAAATCGTAAAAAGACCAAGTGACTAGGATGCTACTTAAATAATGCATAAGCTAAATCATCAAAGCTAAATAATACCAAGTGACTGGGATGCTACTTACCTAATGCATAAGCTAAATCGTAAAAACTCCAATCATCAAAGCTACTTACCTAATGCATAAGCTAAATCATCAAAGCTAAATCGCCATAGTTGGAACGTCCAAGGAACTCCAATTCTCAATTTACTTATAAAGTCAAATCAATACCCAAATGTAATCACACAAAAATGGCTCCGTTTAATTATGATGATTCCTATCAAGATGCGAAACATGTAAATTTGATATTGGTACCAATCATAGCAACGCTGGTCATTGCAATAGCTACCTACAACGTGGCATCAGACCGTATGCAACTTATATGAATAAGTCTAGCCATGATTTAAATCTGCTAAAGGCTATCAAGTTTTATATATTGATTGTGATATGTTAGGCCTATATGATATGATGAAATGTACCAAACGAAGGGGTTCCAAAGAGAAATAGACTCAACTCTGGACACATAGAACCCTAAGAAAATGGGAATGGTAAATTTATGCCTCAAGAACAAAGCATTGCAAGAAATCGATCAATGTATCTCAAACCCTTGCAGCCGAAAGGAGAGGCAAATGTCAAGATTTCCCCCAACAGTAATTGTGCTCAATTTTTATGGCTTAAAAAGTTTCATATTGACAACTACGACTCCCAGTCCCAGTCCCAATCTATCCTCAAAATATGTACAATCAGCAAACAAATGTAATCGCACAAAACGGCACCGTTAGATTATTGAAAATAAACAACGGATTCCTATCAAGATGCGAAACATATAAACTTGATATTGGTACCAATCATAGCATCGCCGGTCATTGCCATAGCTACCTACGACGTGGCATCGGACCATATGTAACTAAAATAGTTTTTTTTTTTTTTTTTTTTTTTTTTTTTTTTTTTTTTTTGCTCTTCAATATATGTAACTAAAATGGTTAGTGACTGAATCGCTCAGCTGAATGGTATCGACACCGCAAGAGAGAGAATTAACTCTCCTTGCATTCCGGTCTGTTGAGCTTGATTAATTATAAGTCCTCATTGCGATCAACGTAAATACACTACCCATTACCCACACACCAAAATTACTAATAAATCAAACAAAAACTTATTTAAAATCGTGACTAACCAATGTAAAAACAAGAATCAGGGTTATAATTTAGGGCTTTATATGTATATACCAAACAGAGGGGTTCCAAAGAGAAATAAACTCAACTTTGGACACATAAATCCCTCCGAAAGTTGGAAAAGGGTAAATTTGTGCCTCCAGAACAAAGCCTTGCAAGAAATCGATCAACAGATCTCAAACCCTTGCAGCCGAAAGGAGAGGCAAATATCGAATTTTCAAACACGAAAACAGAAACATACCTTTACACCTAATGTTTAGGGTTAGATCTTAGAACTTGAGATGCATATATTAAGCGAGTGCCATATAGAATTAAAAGGGGGCAATGAACAATATATAGCAACGAAGGCAACCACATACGTACCTGGGTAAGCTTAAACCCTAATCTTGTTGCAACTTGCAAGGCGGCCAACTTCGAGTGAGTTATTTCACGGCTAAAGGTGGGGTTTTTCATTTGGTGTGTGTGGGCCATCAGTTTGTCAATCCAACGAACGCTTCACATAAAGCCCACGTCTCACCCTAGTGCATACAGGCTCGTAAGAGTATCACCCAATCCAAAAAGCCCATAACACATTACCATGGCCCATTGCTTCAACCCACTCTTTTTTTTTTTGGTATTCTTTTTTTATAACTTTTGGTGAGACGGATGTCACTTTTCAATGAAATAATGGTTATGGCTCATCATAAGTGATCCCCATATTTCTAAAAAGTAATCCCATTTTTTTATGAGTTGATCTCACACAAGACTTATTGTTATTGAAATTGTGCATCTAAATTAAATTACGTGGATACCTATTTGAGACGTGGTGTCCTAACATAATCAAGTGTATATGTAACTCTACAACAGTGGGGTATATCATTAAGGAACTTCAGCTAATTACAAGCAGTAGAGTCTTAAAAAGCAAATTTGGCAATTGTTTTAGCTAACTCATTTTTGCTCCCCAAAAACATGGAGGATCTCATCATAGCTACAACCCCAGCAACTAATAAGTAAAAAGAACATGCCACGTAGCTAATACAAAGAGAAGAACACAACAATGTCAATGCATGAATTTCGAGTCATTACATTGTTGTTAATTGATGTAGAAAACCGAGCATTCCTACATTTCGTACCATTTGGGATTTGTCATTAAAACGCTCGAGTTTAGCAACAAATTAATGAGCCTTGAGAAGGTAATATTGTGACATGATGTGACCATAACACTATAAATTTGTTGATGTTCAAACTGTGATAATAACGTTTGAGACAGTTTCCCGAAACACTATGATTGGAGGTTTGTAAATGGACTCCAACAAGCCGACCGAAATAACCTCAGGAACCTTATAGTACATATAAGCTTCGTAAATTTAGGGACTAATGATTGGGGGCCTGTAAATGGATCTCTAGCTAATTTGGGCCTAGCCCAACAACAAGATCATGTCTTGACCTAACCCACCTACCACCCACAGTAGTATAAGATCCCTCCATAGGGGTAAGGTAACATCTAGCCTCAGTCTCTATCTATCTCTCTATCTCTACCTTAGACTTATCTTCATGAGAGCTAACTTGATCATCGGAGGGGAATTACTCATCCACCCTCAAAGCTAGTTTGTCTCATCATAGGGAAATTACTCATCCACCCCCAAGGCTAATTTATCCTGTATTGCAGGTTTGTCCGAGACCCCATTTCGGGATGATGGACCAGCGCTACCTAAACAACACCCCCGAAACACGCTTTAGTGGAGTATCTTTCTCTAACTGAATCAATATTATCTTATCAACATGATTTAAATATTGGGATGAAAATTAGCTCATCAATTCACTTGTATCTTGTTCCATTAGCCCCAATTGGTGTACCATGTGGCACTACTCCAAGAAACCGGCTCATCAAGTCAAATTCAAACTTAAGTGAGTAGTATATGGTAGTATTTTGTAAAATCCAATCCACATTGATATATATATATATACAATGCAATGGACATCAATCCATTTCATAATCATCCCCAAATAGACTATAACTAAAAGAATACATTTGTCCTTCAACCACACACAAACCAGTCCCTCCTCAGATAAACTTCATCACCAGAACCAACCATTAATAAATCAAATTTACATGGCAGAATCTAACCAATCACGCGTAAAAATAAATAATTTTTTAGGCCCATATTCTAAATCCTGTTCCTTTTTGTAGGCCGAAGAGATTTCACCAAAAACTCTATATGCCTATCCAGCAAGTAGGCATATTACCCTGATCCGGGTAGCAAAGCTGTGGGCTGCAAACCTTTTTTTTTTTCTTTTCTTGCATCTCTATTTCCACAGAATCTGTCACCGAAATCTTACTACAACACACGAAATGTCATCTTTGCTCTGTCTCTTCAATGCTTCGGCTGCTAATTGCTTTGCTGCCTTTTGTGGATCTTTTATCCTTCTTGCAATATCGACCGCTTCTTGATTAGACATTACCTGAATGAGTTAAGTAGTTGTAACATTTTAGTCAAGAGGTGCACAATAGTATCAAGCTGAAAACAACAACAAAGTCCAACAATCACCTTCCATAGACCATCACTTGCAAGTATAAGGATATCGGTATTCTGATCAACGTTAATATCTCGTACGTCAGGGTCTGAACGAAGATGTGATTTAAGGCTCTTGTCTCCAAACGCACGGGAAACTGCTAATTGACCGTTCACTCTAGGTACATCTCCTGATAAATTACACATGACAATAAGATTCCTAATCAATGCTCATCATAACCAGTCTTATAATTAAAAAAAGGTATCAACAATTTTAGAAGCAAATTAAAGCTCATGGCAAGTTAAACCTCTAATAGAATAAGTAATTTGAGATTCTACTAAAAAAAATGCCCTCTTCTTTGAGAGCTTGCTTGAAACTCAATACTCCTTCTCTACACATGAGTTATCAATTTCATCGTTGAGGAATAAAGGAAGGTCACCAACTACCACCAAACAGAAACACAAAACTCAACGCATACACATTGTCCATCAGGTATTGGCTATCATATGTAGGAAAAATATAGATATAAAGAGTTTTCAAGCAATGCAACAAGTTTTGGGTCATAAAAGTTGAAATGGAAATGAGAACTTGAATTCCATGAATGACATGAGCTAGCATAAAAAGAAAGGGTTAACCTTAAACAAGATAACACTTATATGTGTTGCTTTTCACCAATCAGACAACCAGAAAACAAGTGAAAGTAACTTTCTAAGTCAAAATATATCTACATCTGTTTCAGTGAACAACCGAACAAGCACACGACTGCAGAACATATCTCCTTGACAAGTATTTACAATTATTGTTCCTGACCTTCTAAACCTCCCATAGATAATGCTTTCATTCTTCTTCTAGATACAGTTTGTGTTCATAAAGTTCCAATTTCTTCAATATATAGCTTATCAAGTTAACACACCCCCAAGGTTGATTTAAATGGTAAAATTCCAAATGCTGACAAATATCATGCATTCATGCTAGCATATTAGTGGCTTACTTTCTTCTCACCAAACTTCACACATGGCAAAGTAAAGCACAAGACACTAGTAAAGAGAGCCAATTTCTGAGGCAAAACACATGCCCCAAAACAAGTGAGTATTTCTAAGAGTGTGGAAATTTGTCACTGAATAAAAGATAAACCTATTGCTTCTTTTTTTTTTCTTTTTTTGCGCTGCATTAAAATCCTCACATTATAACTCTGAACTAAGTGTTGACAATAATTATTGGGCCACTTTTGCTCACTTAGATTATAGTGATTTCTATGCCATGGATGAGTTCAAGAAGGGAGGGTGTCTAGAAACCTGGCATGTTTGAAACAAATCCTCCTTTGTTCTCGATGCTGCCTCTCTCTGTGTTCGGCTCATGATCAACAGTCATCTGTATAGCCTGACCTCCTTTAGAGAGAACTGCTCGAGAATCTCCCAAGTTAGCTATCCATAACCTTCGACCATTAATCAGAATTGCAGTAACAGCAGTGGAACCGCCTCTTGCAAGGTCAGAAGTTTGAGACAGAATTGCTTGGTCAGTTTTCTCATAGGCCTTTGAAATCGATCTCCCAGGGTCAACCCAAAACTCTTCCTAGAAAACAGTTATAAGAGAAAATAAGTAAGAAAACGGCTGCCCAATTTCTTGAACACTAAACAACTTGATGCAAATGGAACACCAAGAAAAACAACCTCCTTCAAAATATTAGGAAACAACTGCTTCTGGAGGTAAGAAGGTACACCGTCCCCCAAATGGCCATCAAATATAGCAAACAGTCCAAGCTCATGTTCTTGAATCTGCACGAACTTAGCAACATGGTAATCCTCCATAGGATGGTCAGCTTTTCCTTTTACAAGACTGTAGCCAAATGTAGCTTGACCTTGATTGCTTCTTCCTTTTCCAGAAGTGAATGAGCTCTGTTGTCCAGCTATCTAGAACCCGCAAACGAATAAGATTAAGTCCACAACATTCATCACCAAATTTGTAACATTAGGGAGTAAACACCAACATAAGCGACATATGCAAAAACATAGAAATTCATAGTCCAGTTTAGCTCCATATTAGAATCCACAGCATTGCCACATAAAACTACAAAATCACAAACAGAGAGGAAAGGGGCCAGAAAACATGAACTCTCCCAAGATGAAAACTGAGCAATTCTAGCCATAAGTAAAAACGAAACCAATGAAAGGCCCTGGAAAAACTCGGTCAACAAAATAACAAAGCAAAAGCATTGGGAAAATTAGGCTCTAGCTCCTTTTCCAATATCTCACCACCAGATTAATCCACCAGAATACGGAATTTGCAAATACGAAAGATGACTAATATACAAACTGGTCCAGCCTAACCAGAATAGCTTCGTATAATCACAAAACTTTCACCTACCTAAAGCTCTAAGTTTTATTGGAAGACAAAAATCTCTAATTTTTTTGAAAGACAAGCTCTAATTTTTAAGTATCTAAATTGCATAAAAGCTCCCAATTGCATAAAAAATCCGAATACCAGCTTTACCCATGGAAGCTAAGAGCTTCACAATTGCAAAAAAAAATCCGAATACCAGCTTTACCATGGAAGCTAATAGTCCCATGGTGGGAAGAGAGAGAAAACAGAGGGAGTAAATGGTTACCTGGGGATTAGAACCATTGAAGCAACATAATCGGTCCATGGAATAAGGGTTTTGATCAACAACCAGAGCAGAAAATTCTCTGTATACCTAAATTTGTTATCCTGATCACAGCAAACAAAATAATCAAAAGTATCAAAACCCTAAAATTTCACCCAAAATTTCTACAAACCCCAACTATATAAATGGTACTCTTACATAAATACTCCCATAGAACAAGACCCAACAAAGTCAACCAAACCCCACACCAAAAGCAATAAAAAGAAGAATTGGGGAACACGAAAAATCACCCTTACCAAATTAAAAACGCGTGAAAATAATTATAGGGATAGAGAGTGTCACTGAAGCACCCGGTTTGAGCTTTGAAATTGATATATTTATGAAGATGTAATTAAGAGAAAAACAAATAATAAAAAAAATGATTTAAGTTTAGCGTAATTGAATTGAATGGTAGACGAAGTAATTAACTATGGGGAAAGAAATGGAAAGAGAGAACGAGAAGAGGTCTTGGGGAGATTTGGCAAAATGATTGTGGGTTAGTTTCGCACTTCTGCGTCTGCCCAACTTAGTAACCGTTTTGATTTAGGAAGAGGAATGACAATTGTATTTTTTTGCGAAAAAAAAAGATAAAGGAGATTTTTGGGATTAATAAACAAAGAAAAAAAAAAGGTAGAAATCTGAGAAAGAAAAAGGCTGCCCACCAAATACAGTACGACTTGGTTCCGTGTTGACTTTTTTGTCTGTACCACCAACACCAATTGCCTTTATTACTCTTCTTCCCCCGTCCTATTCCTATCTTACACCTCGGAGGACTTGAGAATGAGAGAACATTAACATTATTGAGCCAACATTTGTTTTTCAACATCTTGTTCAAATTGTACGATCTTATTCTTGAAATTAATAACAAAAATTGCCAGAAATCATGTTTTATAGACTTTTACTTATTATTAGGTAATGGTCAATATAACAATTACGGCTAGACAAAGATATGGATGATTTACTTTTTCTCTCGCACATTATTGTTTTGTTCAGTTTAATTCAGTCATATCTAAATACATTTCAGTGAAAAATAACACACTCTATGTAATACATGAACAAACTATAAGCTAGATTTTGCAAACTCTTATAAGATTGGGTTGTATTGGTAATCACAGAAACCTCATACTACATGACTTAGAGTATTTCGAAAACTAATTCTTATGTGTCCAAACACGACTTCTTGGCATGACATTGAATTTTTTGATTGTAGTATAATATTAAATTAGTATCAACAAATTCACCAAAAAAAATTAGTATCAACAAAAAAAAAATAGTATAGATAAATTAATTAAAATCACATATAGAGGAGACACATTTTGGAAAATATAAAGCACGTGCGCAATATTTATTACATGTAAAAACTTATATGAGACGGTTTCATGTATGAGGCGCTAAAAAAGTGATAATTGAGAGCAAAATGAAATACCTATACTAAAAGAAATAATACTTGTGTATGAAAAAAATGACATTTTTATCAGGATTATTCATGAGGTGGACTCATAAGACAATTATTGTTTTACTAACATATAACTAGTGTTCATGCCCGTGCAATGCACGGGATATTTCAGCTCTTCTTGTTTGTTTTTTTTTTAATTTAATATTTTCTGATATGGGTTGCCTTACTTCTAACTTTGTTGTAATAATTTGTGATTAACTGGTAAATAAAACTAAAACAACACCAATGCGGGATTTGGAGAGGTTTATCCGCAACCTGAATCTTAATTTATTTAGGAAAAGTATTAAAATATTGGGGGGAGGAATGCCCTCAAGTGAGTAATAGTCATTCACTAGCAGTGTATTAGCCTTTGACCCAAAAAAAAAAAAAAAAGTTGGCTTGTGGTGCCTTTATAAAATTAGAGGTATCTACCCTAAATGACATTGTTTGTTGCATTATTGTTCTACTTATTATGATTAGTAATACTGTAAATTTTGATCTACATATTTAACCGAGTGCTTAGGAAACGATTATTAGCCTTTTATTAACAAAACTTGAGAATACTCTATTATAAAGTTTTTCTACCAAA
Source organism: Tetragonia tetragonoides (assembly GCA_038025085.1). Classification (NCBI taxonomy): domain Eukaryota; kingdom Viridiplantae; phylum Streptophyta; class Magnoliopsida; order Caryophyllales; family Aizoaceae; genus Tetragonia; species Tetragonia tetragonoides. Next base: position 4,624,664 of record CM076140.1, read on the forward strand.
TATATTAGACAATGGATCAAAAACAACTAAGTACATCAAAAATTTATTGAAACAAAATTTGGGTGGCGCATATGTCATGTCCCAGCGCCAAGCGAGCGTCATGTCCCATGTCTTAGCGCACATGTCCTATGTCCCAAGTTTCATGGGTGAAATTGGACCCGGACGACAGTCCTGAGGTACCGGAGGTCCTCTAGGGTAACGATAGACCCCCCAGAGAACTTTGGGCAAAACAGAAATCGGGTCCCGGGAAGCTGAAATCAAAGGCTAAATTCACGTTTTTTGGGCTTTCGGGAGGCCCCGGAATGAGGGTGGATATTTTTGCACCACATCGCATGGGACACCCTTAGGTAACATAAGAGGCCCCCAAGGTCCATTATCGGATCCCTAAACGATTCATAAGGGCGTTTTTACGGAACATAAATGTAAGGGCTGAAATACGAAATGCATAGATGATATCAAAGTTTATGGATCCGGATGACCCTCCCGATGCACCGAGGGTTTCTATGGTCATGATAGACCTCCCGGAGAAGTTTGGAAAAAAAAGACACCCGGGCCCCCGTAAGCCGAAAACAAAGGATATAATCCACGTTTTTTGGGCTTCCGGGAGGCCCCGAAACGAAGGTGGAATTTTTTCCACCACATCACACGTAACACCCCTAGGAAACATGGAAGGGCCTCTTTTTTTTTTTTTTTTTTGGTACGAAAGAAGTCTCATCTATTACATTAAGTTAATACTACAGACTCGGGGGAAGGAGGTTCCCTTCAAGTCATCCGCATAAATTCTCTTAGTTACATCGCAAACGCCATTAATAGAAGTTTGAATAATGGTATCTCTAGCTAGATGCTGCTGCTGCCATGCTTGTTTAGCTAGATGATCCTCCAGTTGATTAGTTTTCCTGTGAGCGTGCTCAACTTTGCATTCCTCTAGCAGTCCCATTAGCCCCCTGCATTTGTTAACAACATTAGTCAAACAGTGTTTGTTGCTGTTGTTGACATTGAGCATGTGAATTGCAGTTGTGGAGTCCAAGTGCAACTCTAATTTTTTCCATCCATTCTGTACAGCAATTTCCAGCCCCATAGCCGCGCCCCAAATCTCGGCAGCCAGGCTATCCATTCTTCCAAGCCATTTCTGGTAGCTCAGGATCTAAGAACCATCTGGTGCACGAAAAATACCTGCATAAGCAGCAGAGTCCCCTTGACAGGAGCCATCAGAATTGAGCTTAAGCCAACCCAAGGGGGGGGGGGGGTTCCAGGAGAGGAACAAGGTGGTTTTTTGAGATAATTTGCATGATAGAGAAAAACTCCCAGGAACTATTGAGGATTTGTTTCTTTGCTATTTGAGGACTGGGGTTTGGGTTGTCAAAGATCAGGTTGTTTCGTCTTTTCCAGATAGACCAGATAGTGAAACCAAAGACCAAAGGCCAAGGGAGACCCGAGGGGTGGGTGAGAGCACACTTCAGGTTGGCATCGAGCCAATCCTTAAGATTAGAGATTCGAGAGGTATCAGGCATGCAATAATACTCCAGCTTTCATCAGCTTTGGCACAATTTTTTAAAATATGGATAGAGTTTTCATCAAATTGAAGGCAACCAGCACACAAAGTATCACTAACAATATTCCTCAAAGCCAAGTTCATTTTATGTTTTAGCTTATCTTGCCTGGCCATCCAAATAAAATACAAGATTTTTGGGGGGAGGGGTAACTTCCACAACCAATTAACCTCCACTTCAGCAGGGTTAGTTAGTTGGCTGTAAACCGTACTAGTATCAAATTTTCCTTGTCCAGCTAGTTGGAAGCAAGGAAAATCAGCACCATGTGAGGGATGGTTAGAGGGATTATGGAGCCACATTCTTCACTTCATCAGGCAAAACCAAGGATAAATCATCAATACACCAATTCTGGTTAGTACAGCAAGCTTTAAGTTCATTTCGTTAGAGGTGAGAGGGCCACAGACCAGGTCTCTAACACAACCAAAACCACTCCAATTATCAAATCAAAAGGAAATATTTTTCCCATCACCCACTATCCAGTGTGTGTTATTACAAAAGGTATCCCACCCTTTTCCTAAAGACTTCCACAGGTGTGAACCCTGTGTAAAAGAGGCAGGATGATCTCTGTTTAAAATGTATTTTTCTTTCAAGACCCTTATCCCCAGATTGTCAGGCTGTTCTAGCATTTTCCAAGCTCTTTTGACACAAAACACATCATTCATGATCACATTACTCTTGATTCCCACACCCCCCTCACACTTATTCAGTGCAACTTTATCCCATGCAACCATATGTAGTTTTCTGTCATCCTCTCCGTGTCCCCAGAAAAAATTATTAGAAATTTTATCTAATTGTTTGACTGTGGACACAGGTAGGTGCATGTTCTGCATGTAATAACAAGGGATAGCACTAAGGGTGGACTGAATAAGGACAGCCCTACCTGCCATAGAGAGGAATTTGGTTTTCCAAGATGCAAGTTTCGCTCTAACTTTGTCAACAATGAACTGCACAGAATTCTTCGTTGGCTTGGTGTGAGTCAAAGGGAAACCAAGGTATGTTCCCAAGGAGTTAGTAGTTTCCATACCCAAAATATTACCACAAGAAATCTTATTTTGAACTGGAGTGTTAGCCAAGAAAAGAATTTTGCTTTTATCAAAGTTAATCCTTTGCCCAGATTGTTCACAAAACAGATCTAATAAGTTATTGACAGTGGTAGTAATGCTCGGGGAGGCCTCTCCAAAAAGGAGAATATCATCCTCAAAGAAAAGATGGAAAATGGGAAATTTGCCCTTGCCAATTTTGAAAGGGCTCCACTTCCCATCATCGCATGCTTGGATAATAAGCTTGGAGAGAAACTCTAAACACAAAATAAAAAGGTAGGGGGAGATGGGGTCGTCCTGTTTAATGCCCCTTGATGGCTCAAAGGGGTTAGTTGGGCAACCATTGAACATCGCCGAAGCAGATGAGGTTGAAATGCAGTGCATAATGAGCTCCACAGACTTCGGACAAAGATTGAAAGAGAATAAATATTTTCTAATAAAACCCCACTCTAATCTATCATAGGCATTTTAAAGTTCGATTTTAATAGCAAACCAACCAATTTTCCCTTTTTTTAGAAGGGCCTCTGGGTCGCTTATCCGGTTCCTGATAGGCTTATAAGGGCGTTTTACGAGACACTGGTGTAAGAGCAGGAACGCCAAAGGCATGAGTGATATCAAAGATCGGGGATCTGGATAACCCTCCTAGGGCACCGAGGGTCCTTTAGGGTCATGATAGATCCTCCGAAAAAGTTTGGGTGAAAATGACACCCGGGTCTCAGGAAGCCAAAAACGAAGGTTATTATCCACGTTTTTTGGGCTTCTGGGAGGCCCCGAAACGAAGGTGGTGGATATTTCCGCACCACATCGCACAGAACACCCCTAAGGGACATTGGAGGCCCTTGTGGTTGTTTATCCGGTCCCTGATAGGCTTGGAAGGGCGTTTTACGGGACACTGGTGTAAGAGTCGCAATACCAAAGACATGGGTGATATAGAATTTCGGGGATCCGGATGACCCTCCCGGGGTACCAACGGTCCTCTGGGGTTATGATAGACTCCACGGACAAGTTTGGGCAAAAATGGCACCCGAGCCCCGGGAAGCCGAAAATGAAGACTATAATCCACGTTGTTTGAGCTTCCGGGTGGCCCCATATCGAAGGTGGGATATTTTCGTACCACATCGCACGAGACACCCCTAGGGGACATGGGAGGCCTCTGGGGTAGGTTATCGGTTCCTTGGTAGGCTTGAATAGCCTCTTACTGGACATCAGAGGCTAATCCACAATTTTTGGGTACCGAACATGAATCGCCACCAGCCCGTGCCGCCAATCCTACCCCAAGCCCTCTCTACAATTATATTGAGTTCTCATATATTTTTCACAAGTTTTTTGAAGTGATTTCTATTTATTTATTTTTTTGATATTTTTCCTATCTTTCAGCGTATTTTTTTAAAAAAAAATTAAATTAAATAGGTACAATGTGTGAAAAATAATTTTAAAAAATTCTGTAACTTAATAATATACTTGAAAAGTTTGAGATAGAACTTTTGGAAAAGAATTCACGGAACTCTCAAAATCCCTGTATGAAAGTTATGCACTAGACATGTCTACTCCGGTTAGAACCACTAAACCTTATAAGAATTTTTAGTGGGTAGGTGCTTAAAAGAGGGCTTATGGGCGAAGGAAGGCAAGCGATGGGAAATGAAGCGCCTACCATTATGAATGTTATACATTGAGCATGTCTACTCTACGGTTTTTGGGTATCGAGCATGACTCCCCACTATCATGTGCCATCAAACCTATACCCAAGCCATTTCTACTATTATAGTGAGGTCTCATAATTTTTTCCAATTTTTTTTTGAAGCGAAATCTATTTTATTGATATTTTTTCTATTTTTCAGCGCAACTTTTAAACATTCAAGTTGGTATAACTGTTCAGAGAAAACAATGTAAAGCAATATATGGTACTAAGCTTATTGTCGTTGGAGGGGTTATCTTGTAAAGAGAGGAGGTGTAGATACCAAATGGCTATTAGCAATCGCAAAGAGAAATACGAAGAACCTTACCAAAATGGGGATTGGTTTTATATGATGCCGGAAAGACGACGGACGACGGTGATGAGATACATATACGAACATTGAACACATGGGAAGGTATGAGGTAAATTGATGATGTGTGTTTCCATCATATATTCATGAGAGATGAATTATCTTATATTATTTTTTTTTGGCTCATCAATGTGCTACTCAATTTCTTGTATTTGTAACGTCTGACAGCTTGTAAGAATGAAGGAAGGAGATGAAAGAGTTACTAAACTCCATTATGTTTCTGTAACGCTTGATTATTGCTACTTCCGCTCTTTTTTTTTCTTCCTTTTTTACTGGTCATGTGTCACATGACACGTCATAAGTAATTTGACATGTCATTCGACAATTCAGCGACTGAGGTGATGAGTTTTGGTTTAATCATCGCGTTTTAATCTAATTATATCAATGAATCACATGACACGTCACAAGTAAATTGACACGTCATTCGGCAATTCAGCAACTGATGTGGCAAACTCTAGTTTAATCATTGCGTTTTAATGTAATTATATAGGTATCAATGAATCACATGACACGTCACAAGTAAATTGACACGTCATTCGGCAATTCAGCAACTGATATGGCGAGCTCTGGTTTAATCATTGCGTTTTAATGTAATTATATAGATTTCTACTTTTCGAACTAACCACTAGATTTAAAGATTCCCTGACTATAATATTTTTTGAGGGGGATTACTCAATAGGGTCCCACAATCGCTGATATTAATTGTTGCACAATCGATGATATTCCTTCCATTTAGGAAAAATCTTAACATTTGGTTTTTCACAGTGTACAATGCACCACTTTGACCGTAAATATTTTTATCCATATGAATATGTAGTATAAATTATAAAAAAAAAAAAAATTTAAAATTACTACGGAGTGTTTAAAATGAATTTAACGATAGTACTTTGATTTTGTAAATCCTTATAATTTTTCATAAATCAATGATTAAAGTTTACAGATTTTGATATTGAAAAAGTAAATGTTAAAGTTTTTCTCAAACAGATGGAGTAATATTTTACTTCCGATACGAAAGCTTGTGGTGGATTGGAAACAACAATAACAATCAATTTGTGAACATGGAAGCGGAACATAGATGCCACTAAAAGTTTGTAAATGGGTTGATGAAACGTTTGAAAAGTCATATTGGGACATTATTGTTGAATGTTGATTTACCAAAACACAGATTGGATTATTTGGCTAGTGTCAAGTGTGTATGACCTGGGCGGCCTAATTGATGGACCGTCCACGCAAACAAGTTTTGAATGTCAAAACTTCATTTTCATTGGCTATTCTCTGTAATCTGTATTTCTGTCAGACTGTCACCTTGACCTTGTTCGCTTGCACAACTAGGAAAGGGAATGTAAGTATGTAACTGATGATATTTTTCACATCACTCCTCAAAAATCAACCAGGTATTGAATTGTCCCCAACGAAATAAATAATGCTTCGTAGCAAAGCAAGTTGACCAGTACGTTATCCATTATCGATTCTTCAAGCCAACTATATATGTTTGCGTTCTTCAACCGGAAACCCAAGGCCTAACCTGTTCTAGTATGTATGTATGCATTTATGGGTCATATGAAGGAATATTGCAGATAATGGCTCACCTCAATTGGGAGCATGACGTATCATATATATAGTGAAATATACAGAGTCCAAAACCGAAACCGATACAGTTTCCTAAATAATAAATATTTACATATTTAATTAATTTTCTCTATCACGCCCACTCAAACTGATCAGAGGGACGCACGAACAGATTGGACTTAAGAAAATGGAACTGCGGAGACGGAAGGACCTTGGTCAAAATATCGGAAAGCTGAAACCTTGTAGGAATATAGCGAACTACCAAATCACCATGAGCAACACTCTCACGAACAAAACGATAATCTACCTTGACATGCTTGGAACGATCATGAAGAACATGATTCGATGTTAAATACGTAGCACTGATGTTGTCACACAGAAGACGAACCGGTTGACGAAGAACAAGACCAATCTCAGCAAGAAGCTGACGAACCCAAGTAGTGTCAGCAACCGCATACGCAATGGCCCAGTACTCTGCTTCAATAGAGGATTTGGAAACTGTAGATTGTTTCTTACTACGCCAGGAAACAAGATTATTGCCAAGAAATATGACATACCCAGTTGTGGAACGAGAACTGTCTGGACATCCTGCCTAATCTGCATCAGAATACGCCACCACAAGACTTGGAGAAGTAGACTTGCGGATATGGTAACTGTAGAGGATTTGGAAACACGCAATGGTCCGGTACTCTGCTTCAGTAGAGGATTTGGAAACTGTAGATTATTTCTTACCACAAGCCATGGTCACTAGTGCCCTGCAAATATCTGAAAATGCGCTGAACAGCACGTAGGTGAGTAGTACGAGGAGCATGCATAAATTGACAAACCAGATTAACAAAAAAAGCAATATCAGGACTCGTCATAGTTACATATTGCAAATCACCTATCATACTCCGATAAGTAGAAGGATCTGCAAGTAATTCACCATCTTCAAGAGATAATGCAGTACGGGATACTAGAGGGGTGCGCACAGGTTTAACCGTATGTAAGTGAAGCTTAGTCAACAAGTCCTGAACATATTTCTGTTGGGTTAGGGAAATGCCTAAGGGAGTGCGCACTATCTGAATACCAAGAAAATAGTGAAGGCCCCCAAGATCTTTCATGGCGAATGTGGTGGAAAGTAATGTAATGGGATTGTGAACAAGAGTGGGGTCACTTCTTGTCAGTATTATATCGTCGACATAAAGAAGCAAAATAATAACAGAAGGACCCGAACGACAGATAAACATGGAGGAATCAGACACGCTGCAAATAAATCCATGAGACAAAAGAAAACTGCTAAAACGTTGAAACCAAGCCCGAGGTGCTTGTTTAAGACCATATATCGACTTCTTGAGCCGGCACACATGACTAGGGAATTGGGGATCAACAAAACCAGGGGGTTGGGTCATATAGACCTCCTCTTGCAAATACCCATGAAGAAAAGTATTCTTAACATCTAATTGGCAGATTGTCCAACCACATGTTAAAGCAAGAGAAAGAGCAATTCTAATAGTGGCAGGTTTAACAACAAGGCTAAAAGTCTCATGGAAATCAATGCCAGGCTTCTGACCATTCCCACATGCAACCAAACATGCTTTCAACCTCTCAACAGTCCCGTCAGACTTATATTTAGTTTTGTAAACCCACTTACATCGAACTAAATTCTTTGTTCTATCAAAAGATACCAAGTCCCAAGTATTGGTCGTAATAAATGCATTAAATTCCTCTATTAGGTCAGAAAATTCTAGAGGCGCATTTTGATTATAATGTCACTACTCTTATATCGTCCTCCTATGTAATATGTTGGCCATGGACACTATTTTATGCAAACATGTCATGCTGTACACAACAATCTTAAAAATAAACACGGGTTATTAAGACAGAGTTTATAAGGGGCGCCTAGAGGGAGTGTAATCCCTTTACAATATCACCATAGGCATTAATTTGCTTCTTCGTAATTCCATCCATGCCATCACAATGCAATCATACACCATGAATGATCCTGTACGTTAGTCATCAAGCACACCCACAAGGCCACAACATACATCGATCACATATAAAATCCATGTATGTCATGTTGTCATCATTAAAACTTCTGGTATCACAACAAACGTCAAAATATAGCTATGCAACAACTAGAGAGAGAAGTAAAGACATGAGCAAAAAATTTAGATTTTCATTCGATCTCTACCGTTTGTACATTTGGTGCCCCTCTCCAGGATTCAATGCAATCTTCAAGCAGTGAAGAGGATGGTCCAAGAACATTACGTGACTCCCATTAATGCTAAAGATTGCTCAGTATAGCAACAACACTTTTGAACCTGGCTACAGAAGTTATGCAGCGCCATAAAATGGAACTATGGAAGTTGACGCACTATTATTGACAATAATAGTAATTATATAATTTATGCTTAGAAAATTACAACCCTGAGACTTATTGGAGGCTAAACATCCCTATTATGACTCTTCTCTCCACCCTTCAAGGGAGCTACAGCTATACACAGCATAACTACATATATGGTACAAGAGAGAATTCGAAGCAGTTGAGCTGTCCATAATGGTGCAAGTGTTTCTAGCACCATAACATCACGGACTCGCCTGCTTCCAGTGACTCGACTGGACGTAAAGAATACAATAGTTATAGGCCCTTGCTCAGTTGCTCCCATGTGAATCGTTCTTGGTCAGGATGTACAGTATTCCACGTCGAGAGCAGTCCCCGCTTTCATCACTTCTTAACTGTCAATGCCAACGCACTTCAGAACAGCTTGTATATAGTAAATCAGTAGACTCAATACATGCACGAATATGATTACAAATTTACAGCCTCAACCCTTCTCCTAACCCTTTTTTCCATGTTTACTTTGCGGCATTGACCTAGATAAAATATAACGCGAAGGATGATTTATAATGATCTCAAATGTAATAAGTGAACATAGAAAACTAATTCACCGCATTTACTTGCTTGTTTGAAACGAACAAGAATGCTACTGAATAGGGCAAACTATGATCATGTTCTGGAAGTTATAGAGCCCATGACAGTAAAAAAAACTCCAAAGTTAAGAGCTTACCCGGTTTGAGAAAGCCGCCTCCAATTCACCAGTTGATGTGACTGTGGATGCCTCTGCAAAAAAGAGGAACTGGTTCCCATTGCACCTTCATCACTTGTAAACGGATCTGCAAATGTAGAGCTTGAGGGAGACCAAACAGGAACCACCCCACTACTCCGTTCTCCCCTGCTACCACTAGTAGTACTTGATGATTCAGCTGTAGACTCTTCTACATGCTGCAACCCATATGTGACAGTAGGTTGTAGAGGTGTTGGCCAGTTATTGGTATGGCTTCTGGGAGTGGGCAAAGCTCCAGGATTCAGAGTTTCTCTTTCTTGATTTACATCCACATTTCTTGGAACCTCTGCTCTGCCATCTTGCACTGGATGTTGCCGAAGATCTGAAGAAATTTCACAATCCTCAACCCTGAACAAGGTGGAAGTGATGCTAGGAACCATCTGGTCATCATAATGACGGTTAGCAACAGTTTGGTTGTTCCTCACAGGTTCTCGATCAATATCCATCTGTAGATCTTGTGGAAATGCAATTGGTTCTGCTTCAGCAGAATCTCCAAGTCCTTCTTCTGTCCCATTCTCAATAGCCGCTCTGTGTGCTGCTTCCTGCTGCCACATTGCTGTGAGGGCTTCTTGCAGCCTTGCTTTTGCTGCATCTATTTCGACAATGGGGAGAGGGTAATTTGATCCCAGTTCCACACCGGCAGCTTGAAGTACAGATTCTGGGGCATCCCATGGATGGTGGATCCATTCAGTTGGTAGTCTTGCTAGCTCGGGGAGCCACCTCCTTACATATTCTCCATTAGGATCAAATTTGTAGCCTTCAAACTAGTAACAATAGAAAGGGGGAAAAGAGATCAGTCAATAAGTACTCAAGTAGAGGACATTTACCAAGCTTCTGTCTGACTACCAGTGTCACAACACTTCGCCTAGTTTCTAAGTGTTATACGATGGAAAAACAAGCTCAGAGACTCAAGTATACTGTATAATAGAAACCAAAGTTAAAAGGACCCCTTCCTTCCTTCCTTCCTTCCTTCCTCCCGACTTTGTCTTTCCCTTGCTTGTGGAGTAAATCAGTAAAATATAAAGATGGGTTAGTGTCCATACTCCATATAATAGTAGTGATAGGCAAGGTATATCTTATCAAGTTTCTTGTTGCCTCAATTCTGCTAGTTAAAAAATGAAAGAAAATGGATATCCAATATACAAACTGTTAACTGAAAGGATTAAGATTAAAGCAATATCATATTCCCTTTCTGTCTATATATGTCAAAGCAGAACAATTTACAGGCTCTCAGTTTAGAACATAAGTATCATAATTACCTGGGGATTATCTATCCTGTCGAATTCACGGCCATCAGGTAAAGTCCCCGATATATATTGCCAGCCTAGAGCATCACTTTCAAGATCTGCATCCAAGAGTGTATCCCAGAAATATTTCATACCCCACCTCCATGGTAGCTGCAGAACCTTCACAAAGAAGCTAGACACAACAACCCGTATTCGATCATGTAGCCAGCCAGTGGCCCATAGCTCTCTCATGCCAGCATCTACCAACGGATAGCCTGTTCTTCCTTGTCTCCACGCCTTGAAATAGCCTTCGTTGATCACCCAAGGGAAGAACTTGAGGTGCCCAAGTAAAGGCCTTTCATGGCTGTATGGATGGTTGAAGCTCATGTATCTTGAATATTCTCTCAAACCAATAGACTTGAGAAACACATTGCAACTCTCATCACCTGCTATGTTCCCTTCATTGGCCCATGAGACTTGCTTGATGCGGACTAGATTGAAGACCTTGCGCACACTGACCTCCCCGAAATGCAAATGGGGTGAGAGAAAGGAGGTTGTTGCACTATCAGCCTTTCTCCGTTTCTTCGCATACTCTATCAGTGCACCATTGATGAAAGTGGTCAGAGCCTTATCAGCATTGCTCCACCCAGGCGACCATGCTCGTGCAAGCAGAGCATTGCTTCCCTTGTCTAATTCATCTTCAAACACCAAAATGTCTGATGGACACTGTGACACATCTCCTGAGTAAAGGAAGACAAGAGACAAAGTTGAAATAAGAAAGAAAATCTCAATCTAATAAGCAATGAGTGTAACTGTAGAAACTGGATTTCATCTTGGATACCGACCTGAGATTATCCTCTTAGGTGGAAGAAGGGGAGACTCAGGATCAAAAGGCATGCTTAGGCATCTTTCCCAGAAAGATGTGAAGGTAGTAAATGGCTGGCCTCTCTCATCAAGAACTTCCCATGGTTCATACAGCAAATCTGCATTGAAAGAGCGCACTGCTATACCATTTGCAGCTAAAACTTCCTTTGCACGGTGATCCCTAACAAGTGACAGAGGATCTGAAAAAATGCAGCACACAGGAAAAAAGATGAAAGTTAATTCATAAAACATCGCTTAAGGAGCTAACTACAGGCAGAAATGGATGCTTATGTCCGAACATCTGGATATACTGATATACATATATCAGAGGAGCTGAGGACAATGAAAGATTGAAAGTTTAATACAATATGCATGCTGGATAAGCACAAGCTAATTTGAACCAAGCATCAAGATAGCCTACGAGTACATGAACCACAATTTTGACAAAGATTAACTCTGGCAGTCTTGCTAATGAACTGCAGAAATAAGGTCAAGTGTCAATTCAGCCTCCCCGTTTGAGGGAGCATATGTTCTATCACTAGTACGGGTTGTAGGTCTTCCCTCCCCTTCTCCCTCTCTGATCAACGCCATAACTGTATGCATACATTTCTAAGGGGTAGATTTTTAATTGTCAAGGGGATGAATCAAGAGATGCTCTAGTGGCTGACACAAGGTTCACTTATATATAATGGCCAAGGGACAAAGGGTGTTTGTTTCTTCAATTGATCTTCAATGACTAAAACAAACTTGCCCATGGGGACTGACTTATAAGGGTTGCCCGTGTATCATACACATAAATCAATCATATATTTTTAAAAAAATTTAAAAAGGTCTATACAACATTTAGTATCTGAACAACTTATCAAGGTTATACTCAATTACTCATACCCAGATTAAACAATTACCCAAAACAGTATTACTAGTATTTAAGTGTACTCAAAAGCTAAAGAAATAAATGGCCCTTATCCCCAAAATGATCCATTTCAGACAGATAGTAGATAGTACCAATTAAATAAATCAATCAGAGGCTACAATCCCAATTAAATAACAAACTCACCAAATCAAACATACTGAACTAAACAAAGATAAACATAAACAAACATATATACCAAAATCAATACTAACAGAGAAGAAATTTGTAGTACCATATAAGTGATTGAAAAAGAGCTGGGTAGCACCAGTAGACTTGATAACATTCAGCAAAGAAGAAACACTATCAGCAGATCTCTTAGTAATTAGAGAAGTTCCAAGACTTTTAAGAGAAGAATCAAGCTGAGCCAAACTGTGTTTAAGCCACCATCTTGAAACCCTGCCAGGATAATAATGACCTTCTTCTTCAGGTGCCCAAACAAATACACAAATCACAGCACCAGCTCTCACAGCTGCGGAAAGTGCTGGGTTATCTTCAACCCTCAGATCCCTTCTAAACCACACTATACTGCAATTTCCTCCTGTCATTTTTTATTTTTTTTCCTCTTTTCCAAAGTCACAATCTTTACAACAAGTTCTGATTTTGTTGTTGATGTTGTTGATGCTTCTTCTTCTTCTTCTTCTTGTCACTGAACATAATATCAATTCTCTCAATTCTTTTCTCTCTCCCTTAGCTTTCAGCCACCTAAAAGCGGAACAGATGGGGTATGGGGCAATTAATCCCAGAGATTTAGGGTCTTTTTTTTATTTTTTTTTGCTAATTTGAGGATGGACATTTACTCAAATGGGTTTTGATGGGTTTTGTAAATCGTGATTTTATTCTTTCCCAATTGAGGATTTTCTGCGCAAAATTATGCCTCCATGATTTTAGGCGTACAATCACTACAGAGAAGGATAGAGAGAGAGAGGGTGGTGGTGCAGGGCAGTGTGTGTGTGTGTGTGTGTGTGTGTGTGTGTGTGTGTGTGTGAAGAGGATAGGTTAATTGAGTGGGGATACAGAGCCAATTTGAGAGGCAAATATGAGCCACAACTTTTGTTTTCTGAAATTATTTTTTTCTTTCATTAAAATATTCGTATTTCCTGATGGCTCATAGCCTGATTCCCTCTCTTATCCTTGCAAAAAGAACCAAAAATCCTTTTCGTTTTCAACTTGTCTAGTTGCTTCTTTTCAATCCTATTTTTCTTTGCATGGATCATTGGATTGGAGATGTAATCTGGTGTATGGAAAAACAGGATTATCACGTACGTAGATGAAGTCATCCTTACCATAATATATGGGACAAATTTTAATATTGTATAAAAAAAGTTGTTTTTATTGGAACTGGCGAAAAAAAAACCCACCTAAGTAAATTCCATTTCCATGAAATACATTTGTCAATGCATAGATTGGCAATTTGCCAATATTATAGGAGTAAAAGACTTTGTACGAGTACTACTTTTGAGTTTGCAACTCATTGTTATCTAAAAAGTTATGTTTCTTTGGATTTTGCTACTCATAACTCCTGTATTGGTTGGGAGTTTGGGACAAACTATATTCCTCAAATAATAATAATAATAATTGATTAAGAGGTCTTAGTCTCAGACTCTCAATGGTGGAAGCCCCTTGTGAGAGAAATTCTCCAAGTTGATACTCCGCAAGAAGTTCACGAATCACGAACCAAAACTTAAAGTTGATGTCTTTCTAGACCTTCACAATAATACTTTTAGACAATTAAAAAAAAAAAGAGAGAAGGAATTAAGTAACAAAAATCAGTGTAGAAAGCTAGATATCAATCTAAAATCGGGAGTGTAGTGTTGGTGGTGGCCGGTAGGGGGTGGTGTAAAAATGTAATTGGTGCTAGTTGGACAAAGTTGTGATACTACTCGGGGAGTATTATCTATCTAAGATGAGGATTACATTGCAATCTTGGGATGTCGGAAGGAGACAACCGCAGTACCGCACCGTGACTGTGAGTTATGCTTGCCTCACTACTTGGCAATTGCCATTCCTCTCTGGCTTTTGGTGGGCCTCATGTTTTTTCTCTCTTGACAGAATGCAAGTCCTAGATTCCGAAAATTTTGGTGGGTGAAGTATTTCAGGTTTAACATGTCACTTAGAGGACATATTTGACAATTAGTTAGGAGTATTAGCTAATTTAGGTTGTGTTCTTCTCCCCCAATTTGATTTTAAGGTGCGGTTTTTTTCACTTAATTAGTCCCACTAATTTTCACTGATTGGGTTAGATTCTGTCACTGATTTTCATTGATTGAGTAAGGTCATGCCACCAATTTACACTGATTCGGTAATGTCATTTCACTGGTTCTCACCGATTCAGTAAGGTCTTGCCACTGATTCCGTGAGTAGAAATGTGGGTTCTGTCACTGATTGAGTAAGGTTCTGCCACTGATTCTCACTGATTTAGTAAGGTTTAGCCACTTATTCCCAATGATTGGGTAAGGTCTTGCTACTTATTGCCACTAATTGGGTAAGATCCAATAAGTAAAAAAGAACACACCCTTACTAGGTAAGTGACCTCGATTAATCTGGTCGATTGAATAAATTATATCTCATAATCTGGTATGACTAGATAATAGCCTGATTTTCTTTCTCTCTCTTTCTTTTTCCTCGATGTATATCTTTTGGTCCACTCATTTAAGTAGACTTATGATTTTGGGTTTAACCACAAGTTCACCTTGAACTCTTGGGGTCCATACTAATCTTATTTGCACTGAATCGACCCACGAAAGGGGTAAAGTGCTCCCAACAAGTAATTTCTCCATTCATAAAAATCGAACCTCAACCTTATTTAATGGATATGAGAGTGACGAATCACTCACACCACCACTTGTTGGTAAGTCAACCTACAATTTAGACAATAAATTATGTTATAATGACAAACAAGTTGGTCCTAATAATTGAGCCATTTAGAAATGTGTACATCATTACATTATTCATAATTGTGATTTTTTCTCCACAAATATAGCTTAAAGTCAAATGTAAACCTTACTATTCTTCATTAGTTTTAGGTGTAAGGTTGGCCCCTCACAATTATCATTTCATTTGCAACTTTGATGAATCTATATTATTACAACAACAACAACAAAAAAACAAAAAAAAAAGAACAACCCTATTTGATACTTTGATAGACATCATTAGTTGAAAGAATGCAAGTTTTCAATTAGACAAAGAAAAGGAAAAAAAAAAAGAAAAGAAAGAGCTTAGGAAACAGGTCGGCAACGCACAGCAAGTGGTGAGGTGCCCATGTGGAACCAAATGGTTGTAGGGCTTCATACTGCCCCCTCTCCTGCATTTTATTTTATCTTGGAGAAATGAGTCACTAGTTTGAGCTCAGTCTCACACTCTCACTCATATATATATCCGGTCTTTATTGTTCTTCTCTTAGGACCTAGCTAGTCTCCCACCCATCTGCCAATCAATTTGAACCTAGCTAATACTACAGATGGTCGGGTTGAGCTATCAGCTGGACCATTCACTTACAATAAGGGCCATATGGAGCTAGCCCTGCCTGCCTTTCCTTGTGTTTTAATTTTTACTCTTCAAAAACAGGGTGAAAGTGAATGGCGATCGAGTCACCCCCAACTACGTCATATTTGGACTCTCGTGTTCAATAGCGAACATATCAGACTAGCTGAACAACCAGCGCAAGCATTGGCTCCGTCAACGTAGCACCAACAAGGGGCTAGTATAGTTCCAAGAAGCCAGCAGAAACAAGGCAGGGGGGAATGAGAATTCCCCTACATGTATTGCTATTGTCCATGATACCATAAGTCGGTCTTATACAAGAATTTTATATTTAGAAATGTGATAAACTATTTAACCATGCTACATTTCTACATATTCACTCTTTTTCCTTCCAGTCACTCCTTTGCTTTACAAATGCATCGGCCAGACGCTCACAAGTCACAATAGCTTTCTACACATTAATTTTGTTTGTTGCCAATGTCGATCCTTGCGATTTTGATACAGTATAACATATTCATATTTGTTAGCCCATACTTGTATTGTTCCAATTTCCAAGCTTAATTATTCCTTAGAGATATAAAGTATTGCTATAATTGTATGTGTGTGGTGTTACTCATTTATGTGTTGTCAATTTGATATCAGGCGACAATGATACTTTGTGAGGACTATAACGCCAAAACGTCACTTTCTTGATGTAGCTACCTGCAGCACCGTTTCAACTACTTTGATACCTTATTCCATATTCTATAGTCACTTGATAAGGTCACAATCTTCAATCTTCAATTTTCAATCTTCAATCTTCAATCTTCCATCATCTTATGATTGAAGTCTTGCACTTGCAATAATCTTCCATGCCAATTATATACTTTTACTTTTGTACAAAGCATATGCACAATTTGCCTACATGATCTAATAATCAGCCCTAGACACTTCACTTACCAAACTATTCCTATCTATAGGCACACAGCGCATACATTTACTAGGTAATTTTGTCCCCATATAATGTCTCATAAAGTATGAGTCAAATGCTTATATATAATACAGGCAATCATCTGTACTATATGTTAAACATATATATACATTATTAATAGTAACTAAAATGAACTAAACTAAATTCTATACAAACTTTCTGGATGAACTCAAGAAGATCATATATATAGTCCATATATACTTCATAGAAACTGATTGTATATCTAGTTATTACTCATGCTGCTGCATCAAATCTTCCAACATAAATTCTGACATAAAGGTCGAAAAATTAAGCTTCCTTCATACTCTCACAGATGTCTTCAAATTAAAATTCATCAGAGACCCTCAGGAGGCTGTTGAAGATCAATCCATGAAGAGCTAAGAGATGTCTGGTTATCAACTACGCTGACCGTTCCAGGATCATCAGTTGAAATGTGAAGTGTCTGTCCTGCTATCTGATCACTATTCGGCGCTAATGGGATGTTGAACTGGACTTGTGGTTCTTGGAGGTTATAAGGTAGCTGGTGGAGCAGTTGGGAAAAGGTATCATCAGTTCCAAATATGTCTTGATTTTGGCTCACCAACTCTTTTGGATTGAAATTAGTTGCTTGGCTATTAGTATTACTTGTTATAGGGTAATCCACATCACATGAAAAATTGTGGCCATCCACATATGGCGGCCCAACAGTCGCAGAAGTAGAAGCTGCTGCATGCAGGTGGAGAAGCTGCTGTATGTAGTGAAGTTTAGCCAAGTGAACAATTTCAGAAAATGGATGTTGCAAAAACAGATCTTCCAGGTTTGACACTGCTGTTAGAAGCTGTGGAAAGCTGACCGACAGATCAATTTGTGGTTGATGGGTCACTGGATCAATTCCCATCTTTATAAGCTTCTTCTTCAAATGAGTATTCCAAAAGTTCTTGATTTCATTGTCTGTTCTACCTGGTAATCTGGACGCCATTATCGCCCACCTTCACATAGCAGAAATCAAAATAGGTAGCTGCGTAATTGACTGGTATCACCAGATAGTGTTCAGAATAGTATGTTTTACAACAGTATTCTATAGTGTGTTCCAAGTACCAGAAATGAGTGCACATTTTTCAGCATGGCTATATATAACCTGCATTTGCAGGAAGAATATGATCATGATGGTACAGTACTGCTAATTGAGTTTTAATCCAACTTAAAGCAAGCCATATTAGAATATCTGACTCTGACAGAGATTTTTCACTGATTCTCCGGCCTGTTCAGTTTGGTTACACCAAGAAGTGTTGTTCGCTTTCTTATATGTTACAAAAGACTATTCAATATTTCTCGTCCACCATTGATCCTCATTAAAGTACAGGCATATAGGTATGTCCAGTGACTTACTTGTTTCCAAGAATGGAATGGAGATGGAGAATAGTTTGTTCCTCTTCGGGAGTAAAATGGCCTCGCTTTATGTTGGGCCTCAAATAATTTGTCCATCTTAGCCTGCAACTCTTGCCACATCTGTTCAGCCCTGCAGTTACAAAAACACAGCAGAGAAAGAAGAAAGTTATAGGCTGGCAAGTATGGCAAGAAAAGCAAGCATGCAAGGCTGAGATGGAATGCCATTAATTAGTAAACATAGATGACCTGAAACTTTAGCAAGAGAAGTCCAACTTCCAACACCATCTTCCTGGATATGCTGAACTAGCTTCTGGTCTTCCTCAGGAGACCATGGTCCTTTCTTCATCAGGCCACCAGTGTCATCACAACTCGGAGATTTTCCGGCCATATATATTGATATGCTTGTTATTCTTGTAGCCAGAAAATTTGGTGGCCAGCTTATGATCATACCCAAGACCTCTTATATATACACTTGCTCAACTGCTGCTTCCACAGGTCTTCACTTGATGCAATTGAAAGTGATAGGTGTGTGTTAACATAATAAGACAGGACCCCATAGTCAATTAATCTTATACAGTCCATCCCCTAATCCAATGCGGTTCTCCCCACATTGTCAAATGAACTACATAAACTTCTTTTAATTTAACTGCTCATATTTCACCTTTATTAGTTGTTATTTTTGCTAGTCAAAAAGACCTCCCGCTGCGTCATGTTCGGACTCTCTCCGTTAACGTATCACCATAAAGAGACTAGTATATTTCCTAGAAGCCAGCAGACACAAGGCATGAGGGAAATGCAGATTCGAGCCCATGATCTTACCTTACCAAACCACTTGAGAGTAAGTTTTGAACCACTAGACCACCACCCTTGTTGGTAGTTCACCTTTATTATTAGTTACAACGTAGGTATTGACACAAAGTTAACTGGATCAAATTACAGGATCAGAAAAAATAAAACCTGAGGAAAAGTACCTAGCTGAGAGTCCTGAGACAAATGAACCTCGCAACAGGTAGTTGCTTTTCACAACACGCAAAGAGCTAACTGATACTGCATGGTTACAACTACTTCCAAGCTTAGTCTCGTGATATTAATTGGTGTGTTTTCTACTATGATGATGTATGAGTTTATTCTGGTTGGATTAATGGCTAAATAATTCAACTTAATCGTGGCCTTGGTTGAACCTAAAACTGTACCCCACAACACGCAACCAACAACTACTTACCGGATTGTTGAGACATATGAGAAGCATTTCAAACTGTCAACATTAAAGGATACGGCCAGAATACTTGAAATTAAAATAGAAATTAGATATATAACAAACTATACATAAAACCTGATCATGATCCCTGCCTCTCTGATGATTGGTAGTCTGTCCTACCTAGCAAGCACACCTTTGGATAGTATATGGCTATATGCTAACATCTGTCATTATAAATTACAACTTCTCTTTTGCTGGAAGTTAATCAATGGAGCAAAAATAAGCAAACATGAATAGCCCTTTTTAGGCCAACCTTATAACATTGTTATGTTACAAAAACTTGTGTGGACTTAGTCCATGGTCGACTAATACTTGGAGTCACCCCCTACTTAATCTGGAGCCACCCCCCTCTAAAAGTGGAGCCACCCCGTCTTCACCTAGAGCCACCCCTCAAATTTATACTTGGCACCACCCCTACTTCACCGGGAGCCATCCCCCTACTTTGCCTGGAGCCACCCCTACTTCACCTGGAGTCATCCCTCGAAATTACTTGGTCCACGGTGGACTAAGTCCACACAAGACATGATGTTATTATGTCCCTTAGGGAAAGAGTATGGTCGTATGGGCCGTATGAGCTTTATTATCCATTTCTGTAGCCACGACCCAAATGTGACGGTAAGGGCTTGTACTATTTGAAGGATTGGGCTTCATATGTATAAGATGGTAGAAAGTTGACCTTGGCCATGAATAATTGAATTGATAATGAAGTAATGCTACAAGGGAGTGAGACAAGAGATGACACGCAAAGTGGGACAGAGAATTCTACTTACTGAACATGAGTAGCCCTCTTTAAGGCAAGGGCGCAAGGCGGAGTAACATTATGTTCCTTAGGGGAAGAGTATGGCGAATATATTTCTGTTGCCACAGCCCAAGTATGGTTGTAAGGGCTTGTACTATTTGGAGGATTAGGCTTCACTTACAATGGTAGAAAGTTGACGCTGGCCATGAATAATTGAATTGCTAATAAAAATTTTTTGGTTCACAACCAAGGGTATCTACCATGAATCGGTAATGCTATATGATCGGCTATATCATCTGCATAATGAGGAATTAACCCCACCAGTCAACCACTAAAAGAAAGACACCAGAGCAACAGCAAAGGCAGTGACTGTAGGTGACTAGGTGCCCAGTGCATTTAAGTAGCTCAAGTTAGGAAGCAGTTGAGGCAACGCTATTAAATTAAATACACCCCCAACAACACAAATTAAAATTACAGCCCCCCCTACCAAATTGCGGCCTAAATGCTGTCTGAAACCACCACCCAAAAAAAAATGACAACATTTCAATACACTCTTTCCATACTTCCATGCTCTCTTCATGCCTACCTACTCAACTCCTTCATTACAATTACAACCATCAATCCTAATAGTAATAATACCATCCAAACCCATTTTAATCTCTCTCCTAAATGGCCAATGATGCTGTCCTAAGGTCTTGTTTGGTTTGGCTTGCGGTGTTTATAGTGGTCATCGGTCTTTGCACTCACTCTTTCAAGAAAATGGCTGTCACTTATTTCATGGGCCTTACTGCTATCGCCGGTATTATTTTGCCTGATTGGGACTTTTTTGATCGAGATATCTCTCAATGGACTAAACCCGTGATCTTGGACCATATACCACCACCTGATGTTCTTAGGAACCGATCTACCAGGTATGTCTTTTGCCTACTTTTGTCTGTCGTAAGATGAAACGGTTTTATACAAGACCTTCTGTTTTTTTTATTGCTACTGTTAGTTGCCCTTTTTGCACTAGATTTAGTTTATGTCTCTAAGTGATTCAGGCCCTACCCTATGATGTGCTTCTAGGGTTGACATGTTTACTTTTTCCACTTTCCAGTACTAGTTCTTGGTTGCTAGGAATCCAAGCTGCTTTCAAGTGGTAAGCAGCAAAATCTTATTCCTGTTTTTACCCCTGCTAAATAACACAACAAAATCCTTGTTACTAACAAAGCAAAGATCTGAATGCAAATTCAATTTACTAGGAAGTGCTCCTAGGGCCAAAGCCAGGGTCGGTCAAATAAAATTTGTTGGAGAAGTATTTTCCATACAATCGAATTCGACTCTTATATATAGCTACTTCTATGTTTGTTTGAGCACAACATTAGTAGCTCTTATGTTAGATGCAAGATGTTATCTTAAGTAAACCTAATAACAAATGTCTAGCTAGAAGAGCGCCATTGCAATTTCGATTTTCGAGAGGCAACCCACATAATAAAAGTGAAATGCTTAACAGGATTAATCAACAAGTTCTCATGGCAGTGTGCAATCAGATTGGCTAGGTTCAAACAGGGTCCCTTAGGGCTTTTCAATTGATTATGCTTGATTGGTGAAAATTACATCTATATATTTATTTTGTTGGTCAGTGTAAATTCAACAACTAGGTAAAAGCATGAGCCCTGATAAATTTCACCTCTGACAAGTCAAGTAGTGCAATTTTCTTAGAACTAGTTGGATAAAGAGTGCATTTTTGTTCTAAAATAGATGTGATTTGTTACATGTGTACTGTGAGAGGTTTGTATTATAGGCATTGATGCCTAATTGCCTATGATGTAAATGGAAATGAGAAGATGGAGAAATATGAGGTGATGATGGGTGTGTGTGACTTGTGAGGATTGATGTGAGACGGTCAAAAGATGTGTGATGAAGGGAGGATTGATGTGAAAGGTTCTAAAGATGAGAAGATAGATTTGAGATTATGTCAAGAATAAATGATTAGTGTATATCTAGTTCCAAACTTTCCAAACATGTTAGAATGCTTTCACATTAATACAGGGATAAAATTAATAGAAATGCCAAAGTGCTGGTATTAGCATTTAGAGTATGATGATAGAGATCCTTAACAGCAAACATTGGTACTCATGCAGGTTCCGGTTCTATCCTATCAGAACGGTGATCTACACTGTGGTTTACGCCTTCGGATTGTACAAGTGGTGGACGTATATAAAGCAATAGAGGACGAAGGTTCTGGTTTTGCTTTCAACACTCCAGGCACATCATTATTTTGCTTGTAGCTATAGTTCTTTTCTTAAATTTAGGAATTTATTTTCCTAACACTATTTTATGTTGATTCTGATACTTCTTAGAGACGCTCTTGAGAAAATTACAACATTCATACCATGACTAATTTTGACGTGTTAATAACAGTTTCTCATTACAAACACAGGAATGCCACACATATCTCAGCCTGCCGGGCAACATTTCAATTGCAATATACTGTATATCTCTCCGCCTTATGCATGTCCATCATAGAACAAGAAAACGATTACCAAATGATGAAAGACAAAATTTGTGCAGCACATTTAAAAATAGCAACAGTAAAGGTTTTAGAATAAATGTGGATCTAATCAAGGAGACAAAGATGGTCCTTGCCAGTTGCTTTGCTTGCCAAGAAAATGGGGACCTTTAGATAAGCATTTAAGTAGCATAAGTTCTCTTCATCTTTCCATCAAGGATATTGACATACTCAGGGACCCTTTCTTGCTTCACCAATTATGCCTACCAATTACTACTACTTGAAAGTTTCACAATGGACTAATAATTCTAACTTCTTTTTTTTTTTGGTTCACACCGAGGGTATCAATCGTCGACCCTGGTTCACACCGAGGGACTACAGCTGACTAAGGGATTTAATACTAACTCTAACTTTATTTCGGGCAATGATATCCAAAAAATAGATCGCTCACTGATAGACAAATTAACCATTCACTGATGGAGAACATGGAGATATTCAGGCGTCAACTGCGGAATTGGCAAAGGAGTACAATTTTGAAGAAGTTAATGGCCCAAAAAATTGTTATGAAACCTTTTCATAAAACAATTTAAATTTGATTAGTCTTGTAACCTCAAAGTGAGGCTACATCCATATACAAGATAGCTATCATCCGAGTTTTGTTTTCGGAACAGTGTGAAAATCTAAGAAAGTCTAGAGAATATCTTAATCAATCGCATAGACATGTGGCAAGTGTGGACTGTGTGGCAAGATTAAGAAGGTAGCTTAGTACGAGCAAATAGAAAAAGGTAGCTTATAGAGCTTAATAGCTAATCAATAATCTAGTTTGGTACTGCTAGCTGAAAAGTCAGAATATGGTAAGAAATCAGTAGAAAATTGCTAACTTTTTTATGAAATGGAAACTAATTAGCTGTTTTGCAAGCTGAAATTGAAAGCTTGCTTGGGTACCATTCAGATTTTAACTGTTTTTGTAATTGAAAGTTGAAAATCATCTGATAAGTTGTTTGGTAACAAAAGACGAAGGCCGTAACTGAAAGATGAAAGTTGTAACTTTAATCTAAAAGCTAACTGTTTTTGCCAAACATACCTTTCAGTTGTTGTCAAGCAAAAAAGAAAAAAGAAAGGATTATAACTCATGGATCATGGAAGTTTGATTTTAAAAGCTCATCGAAGCATCTTCCAGATTTGTAGAAGCTAGCCACGAAAATTTAATCCTATTAAAATCAATTTCCTTTTCACTCAAAATCTTACATAAATATTACGTGTTTTTTATGTCATTTAACAAATTTGAACTAGCTAATTGTACAACTAATTTAGCAAATCTTTTCAATCACATAACTACACAATTATAAACTTTCGCAAGTACTACTACATCTAAACAATTTTATGAGTAACTAGTATGACAAGTTTGCTTCACAACTAATTGTGTCCGATACTCATATTGAAAATGCACATAACCATGAATTTAACGATGATATTTGCCTCCCAATAGAATGGAATATTTACCACACTCTTGGAGTCTTGGGCATCATTTTTTTTTATTTTTTTTTTGGTTTTTTGGACCTTTAATCTTTGATTTTGATCTCTATTTAAAGTTTTAAATGAGTACAAATTAGTAATGGGAGCGAAACTCATCGTTTAGGCTCCCCTTTAAACCCAATAAATACCACCAAAACCTCGCAAAATAGTCGTCACCCATCAAACAGCAAAAACACCCAGCAAAACAAATTAAGCCGCCGTCCACCACCGCTCCCCCCAGAAATCTCGATCGAGGAGAGAGAGAAAACGATGAGGCTACTAACACACAACATGCTATCATCAAACATAAAAGGGGTAACAAACGGGTTCCCATTAAAAATCGAAGTTGAGAAAATGGTCGAAAAGCAGGTGGAAATAAACTCAGATTTCCTCAAGAACATATTTTCCAAGATCGAATGGAAGCCCTTCGTTGATGCTGCCAAGACCTTAGGATTCTCTGACCTCCCTGAAGATGCTGATTCATCTCTGCTCGAATCCCAAGATTTTCTGGGCAAGTTCCACCATGCTCTTCTTGAGCTTCATCTTGAAGAAGGTGCCCTTATTTGCCCTGAAACTGGTCGTAAGTTCCCTGTTAGTAAGGGTATCCCTAATATGCTCCTTCATGAAGATGAGGTCTGATTTATGAAGAATATTTTCATGGGATGATATTTCCGAATATCTGTGTTACTCTTTTCTTTTTCTTTTTCTTTTTCGCTCCCCCTCCCCCATTTTGTTGTTCTTCTGTAGATGTTGAAACTTTGAACTAGTGTGCTTTCACTGGTGTCTCTAGATTATAATTGACAAGATTTTTGATGGATGAATTTTGCCAATTCTGTAGTAAATTCTAGTGAGTATGTATTGGTGTTCTTGTGGTTTGGTTAGTGATTAGTGTATTGAATGCATATCACTTGTTCGACGAATTGTCTCAATGAAGATTGAAGACATAGATTTGGCAGCCTAGT
The DNA here is from genome assembly GCA_038025085.1 of Tetragonia tetragonoides. Lineage (NCBI taxonomy): Eukaryota > Viridiplantae > Streptophyta > Magnoliopsida > Caryophyllales > Aizoaceae > Tetragonia > Tetragonia tetragonoides. Next base: position 4,649,761 of record CM076140.1, read on the forward strand.
TGTTTTTGAACCCTTTGATTGTGTTCCTAGTTGAGCAATTGAGTCTTGAGCACCATCCTATTACTCTTGCTTCTGATAATAAATATCCGGTGATTTAGACTTGGGATAGTTACTCTGAAGTCTGAAAATGCTATACAGAAGCTCATTCAATTGCATAGATGCTGATGGAAAATCGAGTGCAAAGACTCGGCATTTTGTGTTTCCACAAAATTTGAGGTGCCCTTGCCTGAACAATAACAGTAAGCAATACAGCTGATGCAAATTTTACTCAGACAAGGGCTACAACTTAAAACTCACAACTAGTGAACTAGATGTACTCAACTCTACACTTTCACTGATATAATGTGCCTAGTATCTATGGTATAGATTGATCCTGATACGCTTGGGTATAATCACTCGTATATAACTTCCTATTATGACGAGGAGTGTAACATGGAGGTGGCGGCACGCCAAAAACCCAATCAAGAACGTTCAAGTACTTGGACCTAAATACTTCCCTTTCCTGGGAATAGCAGTGCATAATTATAGCAGTCGATAAGCTGAATACTACCACATCAGCTCTCTTGATACTCATCAGCGATTTAGGCAAGTACCCAATATCAGCCATACATGTGAAGAAGCTCTCTATCGCACGAGTGAGGCAATAGAGAGAGATTTCCATTCGCCTGCTCTTCTTCTCAATGGCTAATGCCAGGCCAGTTGGGAACTATACAAAAGCAGATGCACTATCAGTAAATAAGGTATATAGAGCATAGTTTATTTTTATTTTTATTTTTTTCAATTGAGATTTGAAAGCTTGAGAGGCAAAAATACCGTCCCCATTGCAACCATTGGAATGTTACATCTCTTGAAAATCCTAAAAAGAATGCATGTCCACATCCTGAAACAATGGAATAAGAGGATCAATAATAACTACAACTATTAGACTGAATAGAGCACTCAAAATCACAATGGACCTTGTCGTTGTACGTCTTTGAAATGAAAGATCGAGACTTCCCATCATTGGGCCAAGTTTAGAAATACGGTTGATGCATATATGTGAGTTGTGACCATCAACAAGTCACTTGTGAGTTGTGAGCAAGATTTACTACCCGAAGCTAAAAACTAAAAAGGAGTTATGGTGTCAGAAAATCTTCACCAACAGCAAATACTTTCTGAATAGCAGAAACAAGCTGCTCTCCATTTGGAAATACAATGCTGCAAACATGTTTCCCTTCCCTAGACTCTACTACAGCAGGAAACTCAACTGGCTTCTGCTGCAAGCCTGCAGTTAATCTTTAATAATTCATCTTATCTTTTAGTCCAGTTCAGGAGACATGTTTACAAAGATGGAAACGCTTAGACATTGGTGGCATCCACAGACCTTGCAGGCTTGCATCCAGCTACTTATGATCCTTTCATTTCTTAGTATATGTTTGCAAAAGGTGCTCATTGGTCACTAGTCACTAATCAAGTGGGTAGTGAAAGCTTACAAACACAAGATTACATTGCTTGTAAATGAACCAATTGAGGACTGCAGGATGAAGCTCATCACCATGCTCATGATGGTAGAAGGAGGAGCACTTACCAGGCAGAAGTGCAGTATGTCGACAGGAATAAGCTTGACCTTGCAATCCCAAAAACACTCTTGCCCACAATAGTGTATGGTCTGTATAACAAAGAGCAGAAAAATATAAGGATTATAACCGGAAAAAGGACCACACGAATGACATGAATTACAAGTTATAAAACCCCAGAAAACTCCAACATACATACAAGATGCACAAGTCAAACGTAACTCAAACATAAGATTGTCAAACGTAACTTAAACATAAGATTGTCAGTTACTAGTAAGACCTTCACGAGACACGTCATGCTTCCGTTGCTCAGGCCTTCACAATTAGAGTGGGTGACCAGGTCGTCAAAGCCTACCTGGGACCAGTAAATGACCCCAAAGGCCTGCCACATCCCCCCCCCCCTCTTTGCAATATGGTACGAAAATAACAACCTTGTCCGGGAACCTTCCGAACGCCCAAAAATCGTAGATTATATAGCCTTTGGTATTTGGCTTCCAAGGACCCATTTTAGATTTTTGCTCTAGCTTCTCCGGAGGACCCACGGGGACCCAAGAGGCCCACTGGTGCCCGCAAAAGGCCATCCCTCTGCCCGTACTACCTATGCGCCCATCATTTTGTTGTTCGGGCCTTTAAAGATTGTGACCAGTAAAAGGGTAGTAAAAGGCTAATTGGGAACCAATGACCGACCCAAGGGGCCTCTCATGTTGCCCATGGGTGCCCCGTGCGATATGGTACGAAAATAACAACTTTGGTCCAGGTGCCTTCCAACCGCCCAAAAATCGTGGATTATAGGCTTTGGATTTGGCTTCCAAAGTCCCGGATTAGAGTTTTGCTCTAAATCCTCGGAGGGAGACATGGTGTCCTAAGAGGCCCATAGGTGCCACCGAGAGGCTATCTTGATGTCTTAACTATCTAATTGCCCATGGTTTTGGTGTTCAAGTCTTTAAAGTGTATGACTATTAAAAGGCTCGTCAAAGGCTAGTTGGGACCCAATAACCGATCCCAGGGGCCTCCCACGTCCCCCAGAAGTCCCACGTGTGATATGGTGCGAAAATAACAACCTTGGTCCAAGGACCTTCGGAACGCCCAAAAATCATGGATTATAGCCTTTGAATTTTGGCTTCCCGGGGCTCGGTTTACATTTTTGCTCTAACTTCTCCGAGGGGCCCATGACGACCCAAAAGGCCCACCGATGCCTCCAGTAGGCCATCTCATGCCCAAACTACCCATGGTTTTGGTGTTTGGGCTTTCAGAGTTGATAACCATTAAAAGGATCGTTAAATGCTACTTGGGATCAAATGACCAATCCCATGGGCCTCCCACATCCCCCGTGTGATACGTTCCGGAAAGAACAACGTTTGTTCCGAGGCCTTCTAGGTGCCCAAAATCGTGGATTATAGCCTTCGCATTTCGGCTTCCATGACCCGGTTGAGATTTTTGCTTTAACTTCTCCGAATGACCCAACAGGCCCACCAGTGCCCCCGGAAGACAATCCCTATGCCCTGACTACCTATGCGCCTAGAGATTGTGACTAGTAAAAGGGTCAACAAAGGGACTCAATGACTGACACGAGGGGCCTCCAATGTCCCCATGCAACCCCGGGCAATGTGGTACAATAATAACAACCTTGGTCCCACTGCCTTCCGAATACCTAGAATTCGTGGATTATAGGCTTTGGATTTTGGCTTCCCGAGTTCCGGTTTAGAGATTGCTCTAAATTTTCGTGGGGACCTATGGTGAGCTACGACACTCATTGGTGCCACCAAGAGACTATCAGAACTACCTATTCGCCCATGGTTTCGGTGTTCGGGCCTCCAAAATGGGTGACTATTATAAGGGTCGTCAAAGGCCAGTTGGGACCCAATAATCGATCACAAAGGCCTCCCACGTCCCCAAGGAGTCCCCTGTGCTATATGGTGCGAAAATAACAACCTTGGTCCCACGGCCTTTTGGACGCCCAAAATCATTGATTATAGCCTACAATCTTTGCTTCCCGGGCTTAGTAGTCTTTATTTTGCTCTAACTTCTCCTAGGGACCAATGATGACCCTAAAGGCCCACCGGTGCCCCCAGGAGGCCATCCCAACGCCCACACTAACTATTCACCCATGGTTTCGGTGTTTGGGCTTTTAGAGTGGATTGTCAAATGCTAATTGGGACCAAATAACCAATCCCATGGTCTCCCATATCCCTTATGGGTCCCCCTGTGCGATATGGTCCGGAAAAAACAACCTTGGTCCCAAGGACTTTTAGATGCCCAAAAATAATGGATTATTCAAAGGGGCCTTTGCATTTTGGCTTCGTAGGACCCGGTTGAGATTTTTGCTCTAACTTCTCCGAATGATCCACAGTGACCCAAGAGATTCACCGGTGGCCCCGGAAGGCCATCCCTATGCCCAGTGCGCTCATGGTTTCTTTGTTAAGGCCTTTAGAGATTGTGACTAGTAAAAGGGTCGTCAAAGGCTAATTGGGAACCCATGACCAACGCGAGGGTCCTCCCATGTCCCCCATGCATCCCGCGTGCGATATGGTATGACAATAACAACCTTTCTCCCGGTGCCTTCGAAGACCCAAAAATCATGGATTATTATTAGGCTTTGGATTTTTATTTCCAGAGTCCCGGTTTAGAGTTTTGCTCTAAATTCTCCACGGGACCCATGGTAACTTAAGAGGCTCATTGGTGCCCCCAAGAGACTATCTTGATCTTTGAACTACCTATTCGCCTTTGGTTTCGGTGCTCGGGCCTCTTGAGTGGGTGACCATTAAAAGGGTCGTCAAAGGGTAGTTGGGATTCAATAATCGATCACAGAGGCGTCCCAAGTTCCCAAGAAGTTCCCCGTGTGATATAATGCAAAAATAACAAACTTGGTCCAGGGCCTTCCAGAATCCAGACGCCCAAAAACCATGGATTATAACCTTCAAATTTTGGCTTCCGGGGGCTCGGTTTACATTTTTGCTCTAACTTCTCCGAGGGACCAATGATGACCCAAAAGGCCCATCGGTGCCCCCACGATGCCATCTCGATGCCCAAATTACCTATTCGTCCATGGTTTCAATGTTTGGGCTTTGAAAGTGGGTAACCATTAAAAGGATCGGAAAATGCTAGTTGGGACCAAATAACCAATCCAAGGGGCCTCTCACATCCCTATGGGTGCCCCATGCGATATGGTCCGAAAATAACAACCTTGGTCTCGAGGCCTTCGAGACGCCCAAAAATCGTGGATTCTGGCCATCAGAATTTTGGCTTCCTAGGACCCGGTTGAGATTTGTTGCTCTAACTTCTCCGGATGACACACGGAGACCGAAGAAGCCCACCGGTGGCCCGGGGAGGCCATCTCGATGCCCAAGCTACCTATTCACCCATGGTCTCAATGTTCGGGCCTAAAAGTGGTTGACTAGTAAAAGGGTCGCCAAAAGCTAACTGAGACCCACTAATCAACCCCGAGGGCATCACCATGATGGTGGAAAAATTAACAACCTTGGTCCCATGACCTTCCGAACGCTCAAAATCCTGGATTATTTAGCTTTCGGATTTTGGCTTCTAGGGACCCAGTTTAGATTTTTGCCTTAACTTCTCTGAGGGACCCATGGTGACCCTAGAGGTCTGCTGGTGGAATGACATAGATTACATGGAAATGACATGAATTGAGTAATTAAACCCCTGAAATTTCAAGTTATTTAAACAATCATGAATGTATCATGACGTGAATAGCAACCACACAAGATGCACGAGTCAAACATAACTCAAACATAAGATTCTTTTTTGAACTACAAACATAAGATTGTTAGTTAGTACTTGCTAGTAATATTTTAACCATAAGCTACTAAGATCACTGCAAAAAGTGGCGAATTATGGAACGAATAAGTGATTTAGAAAAGAATGGTTCAAACAGAAGTAAATGCAATCAGGCTCCCTTGCATTAGACTGCAAATAAAAAGCTCTAAGCCTCTAACAGACAGCACCATCACAATGCACATTCTGCATCAAATAAGTTCAAACAATAACCACATATACCCAGAGCCAACAGCATTCTCCCTTACCAATTAGCAGAATTATGTAGAGTGACATTACATTTTAGAAAAAACGTAAATGTTTACCTTTTCAATAGGTCTTGACGGTGAACAATTAATGCCGGGACCAAATATACTGGCAAATAAACTGGTAATGCTCTTTTGTAGGCTTGAACAAGAAAGGAGATCAAATGAGTCTCACATGATTGATTCCCATGTACAATCTGGATAATGCATTGAGGTCATAGTCAGGAAACAGTGGTGATAAGTACTCTCCACGGACTACCCTAATGAAGTGAGCTCAGGAGAGATTAAAAACATGATTTCAAAAACCAATTAAGAAGTCCTGTTTGGACCACAAATGTGAATTACACAAGGTCCATATCGCCATATGCACGAAGGCTACAAGCCTATGACTTGCCTATGCCATGGACCGCGTGTTTGCCTCGAGTTGCAATCACTAAAATCCTTAGAAAGCAATAATATTCGCAGAAGAATAGCATCTTTTGTTAGGGGGGGAGGGGGTTATCCTTGAATCTGAAGAATTCAAATTCCACTGCCTAAGAAAGAATAGAAGAAGAAAGGAAGTGGTATGGAAAGATTCATACCGAGCATGGGACTTTCATGTTTGGATCTAATGTGATGTTTATACCCAATGAACTATAATATTTCTCTATAGCCTCCAAATTAGTAAAAGGCATGCCACTTGCAATATCTTTCACGCCTTGCAGGATGGAGACATCCTTTCCACCATGTTTATTCAGGAATGACTTGTACGACGAAGGCAGAGAGTCTTGCTTCAAAATGTAGGCAGACCTGACAAAGAATGTGCCTACTCAATTCATCTCATCAAGGTGAAGGTGACAGTAATGAGTAAACACAGCAGAAAGAGCAGCATACTATCAGAAATTATTAATATAGACCCCTCAGGGTGACATTTAGAGAAGTCGGCATTCTTGTTTAATAACTACAAACCATCGAACAGATAGCTTTAATGTTTCATTGATGAGAGAACTCCTGGAGAGATCCCAGCTGGGAAACAAACATGATACTGTGTACAATGATGACCAACCAATGCCATTTGCAGCATCTAGATATACAATCCAGACCATAACTTCACAGTTCACATGTGTGTATGGCAACATTTTTTTCGCCTATTCCAATCCTTAGTGAATACTGTAATAGACAACTTTCTACTAACATTAATTCCTTTGCTACATATATTCTAGCATATGGTTGTGAAATTTATGGAAAAGATTCAATAAACTTCAAATATGTAAAGAGTTTGAGGAGAGATACTCACAAAATTTGGGAGGAAGAAAGACACATGAGGAAGATATCCCCATAGGACCAAGCTAAAGGTTTACAAATACGACCAAATCGTTTGCTCTTGATTCCACAACGAGAAGCCAATACAGCAGCTCGCATAAGAATATATATAGCCAAACTATTGTGTTGTGTATCTAACCCAGTTAACAGCATAGAAGGCCCAGCAATTGCACCTGCCAATAATGCCCTCCATTTTGCAGTCCTGAAGTACAACACTCATGTCACCAACATAGCTAGTACACTCTAAAATCATGGCAAACTTGCTAGCTAAAATGAAATAAACACAAGCTGATAAAAATTCACCAACATAGCTACTACACTCTATAATCATGCCAAACTTGCTAGCTAAAATGAAATGAACACGAGCTGATAAAAATTGGAAAAATGTTGGGTGCTTGACTTACCTACGATGACCACCAAAAGAGGCAATAATTTCGTCAACGGATGTAAAAGTACCAGCAAATGTACCCAGAAAGAGACCATAACGCAAAGTCTCCTTAACCACTGATAAAATCTCTTCACTATTGGATAGACTGCCTGCTTTCCTGAAACATGCAACCAATTCTCCATTCAATTAAACTAAATTCGATTACAAATATGAAATTGGAGTAAAAATAAAAATAAAAAGGGAAGCAACTGACTTGGGGAATTTAGGGGATCTCCGGCGAGTCAAACGAGCGAGGAGAGAGAAAAGAGAAAGACCACCCTTCAATCCAGCACCAATACTGAAACCTTTCAACGTGGCAGAAATAGTTCTCTTTATCTTGTCAGAATTGGTTTCACATATAGCATAAGAATAATATGACGATGATGAAGATGATGATCGTGAAGGATCAGATTTACGGCAATGTGGACAATCGACATGATCAGATCTCACAACATCGTCCCCGTAATCTTCGCCACAGAAACAGTCACCTTCGGGCGGTGACATATTATTGAGATCGATTGCACAGTGACTGTTACTGTGAGAGAGAAGTGGATTGGAGAAGTGAAAGGGAATTAAGGTGAGTTTTTGTTGGAGTATCCCTCCTACATGGAGGAAGAACCCAATTAATTTGGGATATATTTGCTTACCATATGGGTTATCCATATGATGTTTAAGTGAAGGGCAATTTCGTATATTCACTCACAAGTGGCTTCCCTTATAAGCCAAAAGGTTAGAAGGACTGAGTGCAAGAGAGAGAAAGCCTAGACACTCAAAAATTCAGGAGAAAAGTCTAGAAGAGAAGAGGAGAGAGAGAAGAGGAGCCACCCACGAATTTTGGTGCTGGCAGCCCAGAAATCCGCCCCGATCGACGACCAAACGAACTCCGATCGTCGCGAGATTTTAGCACGTTGTTCCTGACATCCCCCTCTTCAAATCCAACGGTCAGAATTTCATTTGGAGCTCTCTAACTCAGTTTTCTAAATTCAGCTCTTATTTTATACGAAATTGTATTTCCACTCTTTTTGGGTGATGATTTGGGAGACTTGTTGTGCCAAGGTTGATCCTTGATGATTGTGAATACCTCTAGTTGATCTAGGGAAGAACTATTGTTGTACCCACTTGTTAATTTGTTGATTAGTGGAGGTTTTGGCACCGTTTGTTAACGGTCCCGTGGTTTTTTCCCCACATCGGGGTTTCCACGTAAATCCTTGCGTCTCCTTGTTTATTTACTGTTTTTGGGCTGATTTATAGTTCCATTTGCTGCTGTCATTTTGGTTCAATATTGTTTGGTTGCTTGAATTGGTTATTGCTCATATTTGCATCACAACCGGGGAAAAAGTCTTTGTTGCTTCCGCTTGTGTATTTGTGTGCTTTCCCCAACATAGTGGTATCAGAGCTTTGGTTAGAGTCATTGTGAATTTGTTGTGTTGTTAAAGATGGATGAAAAATCTGGTGTGCACGGAATGATTAGTTTGAATTCTGGAAATTACTCCGTGTGGAAAACTAAAATGGAGGATATCCTTTATGTGAAGGATTTGTATGAACCAATTTTAAATGCAACCATACCAACTGGTGTTGTTGAAAGTGAGTGGAAAATATTGAACCGTAAAGCCGTTGGAACAATTAGACAATTTGTTGATATGAGTGTCCTCCAACATATTGCCAATGACACGAATGCTTATACTCTTTGGAAGAAACTTGAGACCATGTATGAAAGGAAGAATGCCTTGAGTAAAGCGTCATTGATTAGAAAACTTGTGAAACTGGAATATAAAGATGGTGATAGCATAGTAGTTCACTTGAATGAATTTCAAAGTTTGATTAACAAGTTGTCTGCAATGAAGATGAATTTAGATGATGAGCTGCAGGCATTGCTACTACTTTGCTCATTGCCAGAAAGTTGGGACACTCTATTTGTATCACTTAGCAACTCCGCACCAGAGGGCACGCTGACAATGGAAATTGTCAAAGCTAGTTTGTTGAATGAAGAAACTAGAAGGAAGGAAATGAGTTCCTCCACACAACCAGAGGCTAATGTGACACAAGAATCAAGCAGGGGAAGAAGTAAGACTCGATATCCCCAGCATAGAGACAAGTCCAGGGGGAGATCAAAATCAAAGGGTAAGATCATTTGCCACTATTGTGATAAGCCAGGCCACATTCAAAAACATTGCAGGAAAATGAAGAGAGACAAGTCCAGAGAAAGGAAAGAAAAGGGTGAGACATTCGGGCAACAACAAGAAGAGAAAGATAACAACACCACTGCAATTGCAACAAGTGATGAATTATTTTTTATTGGTGACCATTGCCTAAATCTAGATAGTGATGATTGTACTTGGGTGATTGACACGGGTGCTTCGTTTCATCTAACCTCGCACCAAGATTACTTCTCATCTTACACCAGCGGTGACTTTGGCTATGTAAAGATGGGGAATGATGGCTCATCCAAGATTGTAGGCATGGGTACAGTGTGTTTGGAGACATCCACAGGTTGCAGTTTGGTGTTGAGAGATGTCCGACATGTTCCAGACATTCGGCTGAATTTGATATCTCCTGGGTTGCTCGATGATGCTGGTTACTCCAGCAACTTTGGTGGTGGAAAGTGCAAGCTTATCAAAGGAAGTTTGATTGTGGCTCGTGGGAGCAAGCAGAGATCCTTGTATGTGATGCAAGCTAAGTTGTGCAAAGGAGAAGTACACGCAGTTGATGATTCCTCCAGCGAGTTATGGCACAAGAGACTTGGTCACATGAGTGAAAGAGGTATGCAAATGCTTGCTAAGAAGCAACTCCTTCCTGATGTTCAAGGTATGTCCTTGAAACCCTGTGTTGATTGTTTAGCTGGAAAACAACATAGGGCAGCATTTCATACTCGTCCCCCATCTAGAAGAAAACATGCATTAGATCTTGTTCACACTGATGTATGTTCTATGGATACTAAGTCACATAGCGGTGCACTTTATTTTGTTACTTTTATTGATGATTATTCTAGAAAACTGTGGGCTTTTGTGTTGAAAACCAAAGACCAGGTACTACAGTTTTTCAAGCAGTTCCAGGCCAGAGTTGAGAGAGAAACAGGCCGGAAGCTCAAGTGTGTTAGAGCTGACAATGGTGGAGAGTACAGGGGTCCATTTGAAGAGTATTGCAAAGTACAGGGCATCAGGCTTGAGAAGACAGTTCCCAAGACACCTCAGCTGAATGGACTTGCAGAGAGAATGAACAGAACAATTGAAGAAAGAATTCGATGTATGCTCTCTCATGCGAAGCTGCCTAGGATTTTTTGGGCCGAGGCAATGTTTACAGCAGTGTACCTCATCAACCGGTCACCTTCAGTTCCTCTTAATGGAGATGTTCCGCAGAGAGTATGGACTGGTAAAGAGGTATCATTCAGCCACCTGAGAGTCTTTGGGTGCCTTGCATATGTTCATATTCCCAGAGATGAGAGGTCCAAGCTTGATAGCAAGACAAAGCCATGCATCTTCCTAGGGTACTCAGAGGATGAGTTTGGGTACAGATTGTGGAATCCAGTTAGCAGGAAAGTGATTAGAAGCAGAGATGTAGTGTTCTTTGAAGACAAAACCTTTGCAGATTGTGAGAAGAAGAAACAACCAGAGCCTTCTCCTAGTGACAGCGCCAACTCAGATCCAATATTTCCTGAAGTAACTCCTAGAGTTCAAGGGGGAGAACAACAGGAAGATGGCAATGATGATCATAACAGTGATGATGGTGATGATGTTCAGCCACCACCAGATCATACACATGAAGAAGAACCCCATGTACAACCAGAACCACAGTTGAGAAGATCCACCAGAGAGAGACAGCCTACCTCTAAATATCCAGCAGATGAGTATGTGTTGATGACCGACGGGGGAGAACCTGAAAGCTACGAGGAGGCTATGTCACATGAGCACTGCAAGGAGTGGTATAATGCCATGCAAGATGAGATGAAATCCTTGCATGAGAACCACACATATGACTTAGTGGAGTTGCCTAAGGGCAAGAGAGCACTCAAGAACAAATGGGTGTACAGACTGAAAACTGGAGAAGATGGTTCACCACCTAGGTACAAGGCACGTTTGGTGGTGAAAGGCTCAGGTCAAAAGAAAGGCATAGACTTTGAAGAGATTTTCTCTCCAGTTGTAAAGATGTCTTCTGTTAGAGTTGTTCTTGGCTTAGCTGCTAGCATGGATTTGGAGTTGGAACAACTTGATGTGAAGACTGCTTTCCTCCATGGTGACTTAGAGGAGGAAATCTACATGGAGCAACCAGAAGGTTTCCAAGAGAAGGGAAGTGAGAAGCTTGTATGCCGTTTGAAAAAGAGTTTATATGGCTTGAAACAAGCACCTCGACAATGGTACAAGAAGTTTGAGTCTTTCATGAAAGACCACAGTTTCCACAAGACACATGCAGATTCATGTGTGTTTGTGAAGCATTACGCCGGAGGTGATTTTCTCATTCTCTTACTTTATGTGGATGACATGTTGATTGTTGGACAGGATAAGGAGAAGATTGCCAACCTGAAGAGTGCCTTGAGCAAGTCCTTTGCAATGAAGGACCTTGGCCCTGCAAAGCAAATTTTGGGCATGCGTATCTCTCGTGATAGGAAGAACAAGAAGATATGGCTATCACAAGAGAGTTACATCCAGAAGCTGCTAGAGAGGTTCAAGATGGACAAAGCTAAACCCGTGAGCTCGCCACTTGCAGGTCACATGAAGCTAAGCTCCAGCCAGTGTCCTACAAGTGAGAATGACAAGAAAGAGATGATGACGGTGCCTTATGCATCCGCCGTGGGGAGTTTGATGTATGCCATGGTATGCACTAGGCCAGACATTGCACATGCCATTGGGGTTGTTAGCAGGTTCATGTCTAATCCTGGTAAGGAGCATTGGGCAGCAGTAAAGTGGATCATGCGGTATCTCAGAGGTACTTCTAGAGTGTGTTTATGCTTTGGTCCCGGACAACCTGTGTTAGATGGCTACACAGATGCTGATTTGTCGGGTGATATTGATGCTAGTAAGTCTACCTCCGGATACTTGATGACAATTGCAGGGGGAGCTGTTTCATGGCAATCAAAATTGCAAAAGTGTGTTGCTCTGTCTACCACAGAATCTGAGTATATGGCAGCGGTTGAAGCTGGCAAGGAGTTTATTTGGATGAGAGATTTTCTAGAGGAGTTGGGTTTGAAACAAGACAAGTACCCTCTTTATTGTGATAGTCAAAGTGCCATCCACCTTGCCAAGAATGCAGCCTACCATTCCCGAACCAAACACATACGGAGGAGGTATCATTGGATTCGAGAAGCGGTAGAAGACAAGTCATTTGAGCTTGTGAAGATTCACACCGATCTCAACGGATCGGACATGTTGACGAAGGCCTTGCCTAAGGAGAAACTTCTTGTTTGTAGAAAGATTGCGGGCTTGGTCGAGCCCCCCATGTAGGAGTGAGGGGGAGATTTGTTGGAGTATCCCTCCTACATGGAGGAAGAACCCAATTAATTTGGGATATATTTGCTTACCATATGGGTTATCCATATGATGTTTAAGTGAAGGGCAATTTCGTATATTCACTCACAAGTGGCTTCCCTTATAAGCCAAAAGGTTAGAAGGGCTGAGTGCAAGAGAGAGAAAGCCTAGACACTCAAAAATTCAGGAGAAAAGTCTAGAAGAGAAGAGGAGAGAGAGAAGAGGAGCCACCCACGAATTTTGGTGCTGGCAGCCCAGAAATCCGCCCCGATCGACGACCAAACGAACTCCGATCGTCGCGAGATTTTAGCACGTTGTTCCTGACATCCCCCTCTTCAAATCCAACGGTCAGAATTTCATTTGGAGCTCTCTAACTCAGTTTTCTAAATTCAGCTCTTATTTTATACGAAATTGTATTTCCACTCTTTTTGGGTGATGATTTGGGAGACTTGTTGTGCCAAGGTTGATCCTTGATGATTGTGAATACCTCTAGTTGATCTAGGGAAGAACTATTGTTGTACCCACTTGTTAATTTGTTGATTAGTGGAGGTTTTGGCACCGTTTGTTAACGGTCCCGTGGTTTTTTCCCCACATCGGGGTTTCCACGTAAATCCTTGCGTCTCCTTGTTTATTTACTGTTTTTGGGCTGATTTATAGTTCCATTTGCTGCTGTCATTTTGGTTCAATATTGTTTGGTTGCTTGAATTGGTTATTGCTCATATTTGCATCACAACCGGGGAAAAAGTCTTTGTTGCTTCCGCTTGTGTATTTGTGTGCTTTCCCCAACAGTTTTAATGGTCAAAACTCAAAAGTGAAGTTCGGGGTTTCCAAAGTAAAGATGGTTACGTGTTCTTGTTATGTTCGGATTTAAACTGCAAATCTTTTCCCTGATTTTGCTTGCCTGTGTTCAGAGTCTGGGAGAGTGAGAGCCAATGCCCTACAGGTACAGCCTACAGCGTCGATACAGGAGAGAGAATTGAAGAAGCGGCTATCTTCTTCTTGTTTTCCCTTTTTTTTCTTTTGTTTTTCTCAGAAAAATAATTATAATTGTGTTCCTCTCGTTGTATATTGACTAATTGTGCATTGGATAGTATTAGTGATATTAAAAAAAATTCATTACTAATATTAAAGATAAGTTATACAAGTACTAACTAAAACGAAAATTTTCATTTTAATTGGAAGTATATCAACCTTTTCTTGAATATACACTAAGGTCATAAACGAGATCACGTGCATGAGTATTAAAAGACAAAAATTCTTATCAAAAGTAAATAAAGGACAAAAGATTCTTCATTTAATTTGAAGTAGCTTATAAAAGATTTAGATTACATTAATAAATTAATTTAATATAACTTATTTTTATGGATAAGGTAGCTCACTAGCTCACCTAAGATTTTTGTATTACTAGCATTCAGTCCATTCCTTTTAATAAGGACGTAGCAAACGAATTTGGCCATTGAAAAGTGAGTAGTTTTGTTAGGAAGTTGGAGCTAAATCAATACTTTGCTGTTTGAATGTGACATTATGCAAATGGTTTATGTTTCTTGTCCGTGCAAATGGTTTAGTTGTCATTTTGTTACAAAGAACGGCCAATGCTAACACGTTAGCTAGTAGCTGGAAATTTAATGAGTACAAAATCTACTCATGTACTCTTCTTCCTGTTGACCATCGCCTCAACTTATATTGGTTTTGATTTGACAAAAGATAATACAGTTCCCTCACAAAATACTGTAACTGGTTGATAAAAAGAAGGCAAAATGAAAACTAGTAGTACTACCTGATCAACAGCTAAAATAATGATTTGATTTTTTTTCGCCGAATTGCTAGATGGGTACATAAAATAACTTCCTTTCGCCAGATGAGTATAAATAAAAGTTCCGATACCAAAAAGACATAAAAAATGCCAACTCAGCGCACTTAAGTCCTTATTTTCATCGGCGTCAGGTAAAATGATTTTTCCCTAATTTTCATCTTTTTTTTTTTATTTCTTTTCCCTATTTTCCTTATTTCATGTCTTTTTTTTCTCATTTTTCATTTCCCTTTCTGTTTCACTCATAACGGTCATTTGGTTGTGATGTAAGGCTTAATTCAGGTGAGGCTTCTAAAGATATGGGTTGTGATATAGCTACACATGGGTCTTCATCATTTATGGGCTTATGGTGGGTTGCTGCAGATGGGTCAAATATCTCTGGCTCATCCATTCTATAAGTTACATACATTTTTATGTAATCACCCTTAAATGCATGTTTTTTCAATTGTTCAAAATCTTCTTCTGTCATCACTACCTTTAAACCTCCATTAGCAAGCCCAAGTCCTGGTACACAGCATATGTACATTCAAGTAACCACTTTTTTCTTAAGTAATCCATCAAAACCTCATATGTGAAATTCCATTTTTCAATGCTAATAATCTCAAATTGCCCCCCTTATATGAATCAATCATTCCCAATGAAAAGTCTCCCCCCCTATAGTTAAATTTAACCAGAACTTGAGTGTAATCCCTATCATCATAACTATCAGAATCATCCTTGGTAAGTGATCAGAACGCAATCCGTTGAAATTCAAGCTTACTTCTCTCTCTCCCTCTCTTGTTCTCTTACTAACTTTGAAAGCTTTGTGCTTGCATTGAGTATGTCAGAAATGGTAGATGGAGAAAATAAATGAGAGGTACTAGGCGCGTATTGAAAAAGGAAAGGAAAGGAAAAATTGAGTGAGATAAAGAAAAACGAAAAAATAAATAATAATGGGAATTACTGTAAATAAGGAAAATAGAGAAAAAATAAAAAAACCATAAAAATAACGGGAAAATCATTTTTAGTTGCCGCCGATGAAAAAAAGGACTTGAGTGCGCTGAGGTGGTATTTTTTATGTCTTTTTGGCATCGGAGCTTTATATTATACTCATCTGACGAAAGAGAGTTATTTTTTATACCCATCTGACAATTCGACGTTTTTTTTTTTTCTCATCAAAAAGAGAGTACATGTGAATGACATATTGGCAATCGATGTATCACCGTTACGTCATGTTCGGACTCTCGTGATCAACCGCGAATGTATCAGACTAATATGCCTGCGTTGCATCTAAAACAATGATATTAGAGACTACTAATTGTTTTCTTTTCCTTTTTTGGTGGGACCCTTTCAGAAGACAAGCAACAAGTGGCAAAATGGGTTGAAGGCTTGAAGATAAGGTGAACAAGCCACAACCAGTGCCCAAGATGCATAGAAGTTAAAACTCCTAAAAAAACAGAGAGAATAACCACCAACAATGGCCACCAAGCTGCTCCTTGGTGGCTCCTATCTACGACTAAAACCACCTAGTCCTACACCAGCATCCCTCTCAAGATCTCAGTTACCAATTCACCTTACAACATGGAGGTTCAATCCAATTAAGTGCCCAAATTCACACACCGTGTTGCAGAGACCTGAGAGACGGTCTCATATGGTGGTTACTGCGGCAATGCAGCCCCTGGACCTGACGGAGGAGAACGTGGAGATGGTACTGGTGGATGCCCGGGCTGAGTTAGCACAGCTCTTCGACACGTCGGTCGGGATAACTGGTCAAGCTGAGCTTGCTGAAGTTGATGGCCCCTTTGTCAAGATCAGACTGAGGGGGAAGTTCTGGCATAAGCGCTCCACTGTAGTGGCTAGGCTTGAGAATTACTTGAAGCAGAGAATTCCAGAGATTCTGGAAGTTGATATTGAGGATGAGAAGCAATTAGATGACAGTCCTGCCAATTTTTAGATTTGTAATTGACAGTTTCTAAGGATATTTTCCGTGCATAAGCTTTCTTTTTCTTTTTCGGTGTGTGGCGCTCTAGCAAATTATTCCCCTATTACATTTCTCTGGATCAGAATCCTCAGGAGCTAGTATTTCTGCACAAAACTTTCCAAGCACGCCAATAATCTTGGATGCTCAATATGCACCTCTTGCCCACACTCAGGAACCACAATTTATAAACGCAGCATTTCAGGGGAATGAACATAGAATTATGAAGCATATAGTTGTTTAACTTCCTGCCAAGAACAAGGCTTATATATCAAATACACTGGAATGCTTCTATAGAAGACATGAAACGCACAAACAGAAAATGTTAGTTATCAGCTCTGATAAAATGAAAAGGCTTGAAATTCTGTGCATTTGTACCGAGACAATTCAGGGCTACAAAACAGGCCCTGGATTAAACATGAGATACGGCCATGAGTACAACAGACTAGATTCTACCTACATCAATGTAACATCAATTAATTCATCATTTACACCCATGCAGTTTGCATCCAAGAATTTGGGCGACCTACTCATGATTTTGAATGATATCCTGCTCAATACTAGCCAATTCTGTTCAGCTCTTTCACCAAATTTTCCTGTATCATCGGTAAGCTTGGGATCCTCTAGGCGTACTGATTACCAAGTACCAACCAAAGCCCAATATGAATATCAGCAGAAATGGGATCATTTTATCATTCGATTTAAATAGCGACAGTCGTAAAGTATTGATTTTCCGTAGAGACGTGTGTCCGGAGGTGACCCGATCTCAGCGATGAAAGTTAGTAGATATTATTACTACCAGCTGTCGAGAGGGAGTGTCTTTACCAATCTAAATAAGATGTCATGTGTTTACCAATCTCATCATCCAATTTCATGCTGCCTTACAGCAGCTTTAGCATCCCTTCATTCTGCTTTGAGAACTACCTTCATGAACTCGTACACAAAATAGCTTATAGCAGCTGATGGAAGCACCTACACATGTGAAAGGCAGAAATGAACAAAATTTGATAAGACATACTTATACTGGGAAGCATAGCACACTTCCACAGGCTTGGCAGATGCTAGATTAAGCCTCTCCGGAATACAAGTGTAATCAGCTATAGCATGATCAACAATATCATTTCTTACTATTATGTACACTAAGCCCTGAGGTCCACAGGCATCGCACAGCAAATACTATCTGTTCCCACCCAACTGTGTTTCTATAGTTACCCAAGTTTCCATCCTTCCCCCTCCCCCAAATGTCTTTTTCAGGGGAGTGCGAAGAGGTGAAAAACAGCATATCTAGTAGACACAGAGAAGCTAACATAGCTCTATTTAAGCTAGTTGAATTTTCCGTTTTGATCCCAAAATAAGGACTAACACAGAATTATTATGGTCCCTGACCTGACTCTTATTTCAGAGACCTAATCAATCACCACCTCCTTTCCCCTTTCCAGGTACTTTCATACCAAAAGAAATATCAACTAGCTGTAGAAAGAAAAACACAAGCACTAATGCTTACCTGAAGTAAGCTCGGAAGTAGTCCAGCATAGAGCCCCAGAATCCCTCCTTGCTCAACTATCTTAAGAAAAGTCCCCAATGTACTCATTTTAGTTGATTTAACTTGCATTTGAAGCTGTCTCCTGATCACTTCAAAGGGATAGGTAGCAACTTCAGCACAAGCACCAGAAATGGCTCCATACAATAATGTTCTTATAGTTCCCAACTCCAGTTGGCCCAAGGCAGTTATATCCTGCCCCTGCAGCTTCATTCTCTGTATCCTTTTCCTTCCTTCAGGTGAATGCAAATAAGCTGATTTAAGCATATCATACACTCCATAGAAAACTGCACTGGAAGGTGCCACACTGAGAATGGAAGGCAACAAGCCCTTGTAAAGAGAGAAGAAGCCTTCTGTTTTGATCATGTAACGGAAAGCACCAGTTACACCACCTAACTTTTCCCCACCATGTGCCACTATCCTGGTTCGTATCTGATGAAGAAACATAATTAAGATTTTAAAAGGCAACACCTCATCAAAACTTTGAAAAACTTCAGCACCAACTTAATCTCCATCCTAATACTTGCAATGCTCAAGAAAATATGAACACTTAAGAAACTGTTATTGATTCTTTATTCGATCTGTATACGTCAACCTAAAACTAGCCACTAAACGAACAATATATGGAATGAGACCATAATAGATCAAAGGGCCTCCAACAAAATAATATGGAGCTCTCTAAACATACTACCGCTAATCTTTAAGGCAATCCACTTCCCTGCAACAATGACAATCTTAATTGATCTTATAATCTCATCCAATGATTAAGAAATGACAATTAGACAGGCAGGTTCTAGTTAATATGTACCGTGTCTAGAGGCAAACAAAGTACAGTAGCCGTAATTCCAGCAGCAGCACCAGCTATGAACCTTTCAGCATTTGTTGATCCATCAATAAAATGTATTTTGCGCAGTTGCTTTCTGTATGTATCATAAGCACAGAAGTTGATTGCTTTGAATGGAGCTGTGCGAAGAATATTGACCAAGTTCCCCTTCCAAAAGCCCCTCAAGCCCTGAGCATCCGCAATTCTCCTAACAAGCTCCACAATATTTTTCTGCTCACCACGAATAATATACTCTAGCTTCAGTCTCTCAAGCGGGGCAACAATGGTTCTGAAAAAGTGAAACTCACTCATAAACTGATGAAGTCAAGAAACTGTAGAGTCAGAAGAAAAGGCACTGGTTATAGTCTATGTTACTCGGACTCTTGATTTCAACAAAAGTATCCGTGTTGGATCTTTGTACACTAGGATATGATATGACACATGGACACTTCTAAATAGACCAAAATCAAGAAGAATAATCCTTAAAACAGTTGATTCCGATCCATTGATCCCTGTATCTGATAGTAACAAACAACAGAATGCGTCACTTGCATTACAGTTACTTAAACCGAAACAAACACTAGATTGCTAGGCCTATCTATAGTAGGTATGTATCCTCTACGAAAGTGACCTCTATAATCCTCATAAAGCTTAAGCTCCCGAAACTAGAGGTGAAGGTGAAGTAGGGGTGAACGATCACAGACTCATAATGAAGCTTAATTCATGGTTGGCAACTTTGTTTTGAGATTATATACAAAATAATCCAAATTTGAGGTAAAAAATCATCAGCACCATGGCAAATTGGCAATCAAATATATAGTATAACACATTAAAAAATTGCAAGTCAAAATTAAAACTATACTCCGTAGATTGTATAACAAAACAAAAGACACCAACAAAAGTAGATGAAGTGGTGAGAGAGAAAAACTCACCTGGCAACCATGGCAGCAACAGCACCAGCCCACAAATGCTTGGTGGGATTTATGGCACCGTGTCTCCGCAATTCCACTTTCTCACTCCCAGTCCCAGATTTTTCAATTTCCTGGACAAAATTACCCCCATTGTTGCCAGAACTTGGAGCAGTACAATCCTTCAAACTCACTGATAAGAACACACCAGAGCTTCCCTTAAAAATTGCTCTATTTCCCTTCCGGGAAATTACAGAATTTTGAGAAGAAGAGCATGATTTTGAAGAAAGGGTTTTAGTGTTAGACGAAGATGATGACAAATTTTTAGGGGGAGAAATGCAGCGTATAAATGAGGGAGGGACAAAAGGGTCAAGAAAGAGACCACCGGCGAAAATATGTGGTGGGAAGTGAGATGGGTCTGAGAGGATAGAAGTACATTCCAATGCGAGAGTGTCGGAGGTTGACATTGAGAGAGAGAGAGAGAGAGAGAGAGAGAGAGAGAGAGTAGATTTTGATGAATTTTTTGTTGAGTTTATCGACGGGCACTGATTGCAGTTTGGTAGTGCTGGGGCGTTTTGGGGATTCGGAGGAAGGAGGTGGAGCTCACCCAAGTATCAAGGCAAGGGTGGGCGGGCTAGGCGAGGGTATCAACTATCAAGGCTGCTACTGGATTTTGTCAAACTGGATATACCACAGTATTTTCTTTCCTTTCATTTTTATCAGCCACGGTATCTTCCAACGAATTTTATTTTTTTTGGGTACTTTTTCTTTTTTTTTTTGGTAGGTAAGGAGGAGGAAGATAGGGGACCCTATGGCGGGGTTAATTCCTATCTCAAAAACGAAGAGTGTTACTAAATACCGCCCCCTTTTTACTAGCTACCGCCCCCCCAATTTCTAATTTTACCCTCACCCCTTTTCCTCACTCACTCTCACTCACTCTCACTCTCACTCTCACTCATCCCCTCTTCCTCACTCACTCTCACTCATCCTCTCTTCCTCACTCACTCTCACTCATCCTCACCACCACACCATCACACCGGCAACCACCACCACTCACGGCACAACCACCACCGGTAAATTTTTTTTTGCGCATTTTTTTTGCACAGTCGTCTGAAATGGAGGCGACTCACCTAGACGACTCACCCTTGGGTGAGTCATCTGTAGCAGACGACTCACCCAAGGGTGAGTCGTCTGAAATCTCCGACTCACCTAAGGGTGAGTCGCCTCTAGCAGACGACTCACCCAAGGGTGAGTCGAAAATTTCAGACGACTGTGCAAAAAAAAAATTATTATTATTATTTATTAATAATAATAATAATAATAATAATATTAATAATAATAACAATAAATAATAATAATAATAATCATAAATAATAATAATAATAATAATAATAAATAATAATAATATTTTTTTTTTTGCACAGTCGTCTGAAATTTTCGACTCACCCTTGGGTGAGTCGTCTGCTAGAGGCGACTCACCCTTGGGTGAGTCGGAAATTTCAGACGACTCACCCTTGGATGAGTCGTCTGTAGCAGACGACTCACCTAAGGGTGAGTCGTCTGAAATTTCCGACTCACCCAAGGGTTAGTCGCCTCTAGCAGACGACTCACCCAAGGGTGAGTCGAAAATTTCAGACGACTGTGCAAAAAAAATGCGCAAAAAAAAATTTACCGGTGGTGGTTGTGCCGTGAGTGGTGGTGGTTGCCGGTGTGATGGTGTGGTGGTGAGGATGAGTGAGAGTGAGTGAGGAAGAGAGGATGAGTGAGAGTGAGTGAGGAAGAGAGGATGAGTGAGAGTGAGTGAGGAAAAGGGGGGAGGGTAAAATTGGAAATTGGGGGGGCGGTAGCTAGTAAAAAGGGGCGGTATTTAGCAATTCACAAAACGAAAGCCGTCTCTCGCAGCCAATACCTCTTCTGTCTTTCAAAAGAATATAATATAGTTCAAGCGAGTGTGATTCATTCCAAACAATGGTCTGGGGTGATGCATGACCAAGGCCTGCCATCCAATCTGCAGCACCGCTACCTTCCCTATATATATATGACTCACAATGACGGGAAGGACATTATTTATTGATTTGTTTTTGTTGTTTTTTTTCCAAAAGGAGGCAAGAGGTCACTATAATAAATTTACATATACGATGAAAGAGGGGATTCAAAATGTCAAACTTGAAAATAAAAATTAATCCTCCCATTGACAAAAAATAAAATTTAAACACAAAAACTCGTATGAGGCGGCCTCAAGGTGAGGCCCCCTCTAATAAGCATGACGTCATGCTTATGTCATGCTTGACTATAGAGGGGGTCTCACCTTGAGCATGCCTTATAGGAAACCTTTTAAAATTAAAATACTCCTAGTATTCATGTGGGACAGCTTTAGCATATGTTACTTATCCATGTTATATTTATGTTAAAAACTGTGGTGGGAACCTCTTTTTTGAATGAGAATAGAATTTCGTTAAATAAAAATCATATGGCAGTTATAACCAGAAGCTAATTCAACAATATAGAGATCTAAAATATTATAAGTTTATAACATATTCAAATGAAAAAACTATGTAACACTAGATAGTTAACAATTCTAAGCAACTATCAATTGATCGATGTTTTCCATAGTATAACTTTTGCCTGGGAGATCCTGTTTTAGCTTTGAATGATCTGATTTGATATTGTTTACCTAATTTCTAATTAATAGATAAGCCACAGTACCATACGAACCCTCCAACAAAAAACAAACAAACGTCTCAAAAAGTGAGAGATAGTCAAACTCAATGAATGTGAGAAACTAACTTTCACAGATGGAGATACCGAGATAAAAAAAAAAAAAAAAAAAAAAAAAAAAAAAAAAAAAAAAAAAATTAAGAGAAACTGAAAGAATTGTGTTGAACCATGGTTGTTTTGATGATGACAAACTAAATTAAGCTTAATGAAATATAATACATGTTAGTTGAACTATTGGTTTAATATATTGAAGTTACTAATGTGTTTATGCAATCTTGTAGATTAGTTCATATTGATAGGTTGAAGCATGAAGTTGCTACACAACAATGGAGATGACAATCAAGCTTGAAGACTTATGAAGCTCTACATTTTAATGGTTATACTTATTAGAGCTCATTTGTTAAAGGTCTTAAAGACGAAGTTAATTTGATTACTTAATTAGTTGGGCAAACTAAATAAATGATTTGAGAGAAACGTTCTTATATTGAGAAACGTGACAATGGAGTATTCCTTAGGTGAGACGTTACCTATTGGGAGACTACAGTTTACACGTACATTTAGTATTTCCTAAAAATATTATATTTACTAGATAATATTTTTACTTGAAAATATATTGATCTTTTATATAGAAAAGATATCTCTTACATATGGGAGGATTTTATTTTGGAAATATTCAGATTTTATTATATGCTATATAGTGACCGAAAATATTAGGTACTTTCCTAGTGGAAATTTGTCTGTTATTTGGTGATATATTATCTTGTTAGAAAAGATATTATTTGGTCAATATTGTGTTGAAAATCCTACCGGTTTGATATATATATTTTGGGATATTTATTTTTGATATCTTTGAGCTCAAAAAGTATTATTTACAAAGATATTATTTTTAGGTGAATTAAAAATCCGAATTTCAGTTTTATTTTCGGGAAACCTATTTGCCTATATAAAGGGGAGCTATCTATCATTTTAAGCTAGTAATTTTATAACCTTAAGTATTCATATTTTCAGAGAGAATTATTTTGAGAGAACACTAAAGTTTGCCTAAGTAATTAAAGGATCATATTAACAACTTCTAAAAGGATCATATCTCGGGTCAAACGGAAACAGTCTCTCTGTGAGACTCTCACAGGGGTAAGGCTGCGTACAACCGACCCCCCTCACCCCGCCTAGGTGGGAGCCTCTTTGGAGGTACTGGCGTAATGTTAATGTTAATGTTAATGTATTAACAACTTCTAAAAGAGCTATAGAAATTAAATTGTACCTTACGCTTTTGAGAGGTTGAGAGGTAAACAATATTCCTTGGAGTTAAGGATAGCTTGGATTAGTGTCCAAGGGGTTAGGCTTAGATCAGAGTAATTGGGTCTAAGTTCGTTTTGCTTGAATCAGAGTAATTGGGTTCGAGTTCGTGACTTTAATCAGAGTAATTGGGTTGGAGTGAGTTGGGTTGAACCAGAGTCGGTTTGATCGAGTTGTACTACTGATTAATGAGAAGAAGTAGCCATTGAAAGTCCTTCGGGCCATGGTTTTTCATCCTTTGTAGTTTCAAAGGGTTTTCCACGTAAAATCGTGAGTGCTTTCATTGTTGCTTCTATTGGTTTATTAACTTTATCTAACGTTGTTATTTGTTTTAGTAAACGTTCCTTTAGTCAACGTTCTTTAAAGTTAGTAACAATCCTAAAAGTACAACAAGTGTTCTAAATAGTTTAAATTCCGCAAAAAGTTTTAGAACACAATTCACCCCCCCTCTTGTATTCTACCGTGCTACTAACAAATTGGGCTTACCATCCGCAAAAAGTTACTGATGGAGGTCCCTAAAGAAGGTAGAGAGAGGGAAAAAAGAAGAAGAAGGGGGAGGCGGCTATTAGATTTTGGTTCCTGGTGGGAAGATCTTAACGTGATATAGAGTTACTTTTTCTTTGGTAACTGATATAGAGTTACTTTCAAATTGTTTTAAAGTGCCTAATTATTGTGTGTGTGTGCGCGCGTGCGGGTGATGTTAAATTTGTCGGGATGATTTTTCTCTCATAACGAACCGACTCCATGATTACTTAATATTTGTATGTTAATAAGGAATGTTAAGAATTATGATGCAGCAAGATAAAAGGAACTCATAATATGTTTCTTTTGAGGCCAAGTTGGGGAGATATGATAAATGAGGGACCAAAAATCCTTTAAGAGGGTCAATATGAGAACAACACTCATGTAAAAACAAATTTCACATCGACCACAATTTCTATATTATGAAAAACAGTAATATAAATAAATAAAAAGATTGTTCATTAAAGGTTAGGGTAAGTGAGAGAATGATATGTCACATTATATGTTGATTTTTTTTTATCTCAAAACTTATTTCTGGTCATTTATTCTCACATAAATGTTGTTTAAACAGTCAAAAAAATTATTTGTTTCCGTCAAAAATAATAAAATATGGACAACGTAAGCTCTTGATAAGTAATTCAAAAATAAATATAAATCCATGTTTAGTAACTTTTCACTATGGCAAAAATGAATATTCAAAGTATTGTTTTACATAACAAAATAATTGTTGTGGAAGATATTCGAGTCATCTATTCCCTCTATACTAGTTTCAATAGAACCAAGCTAGCTTTAAGGGGTTACACTTACACACCTAAACGTACGAGAAAAAAGAAAAAAGAAAAAAGAAAAAAGAAAAAAGAAAAAAGAAAAAAAAGAAGAAGAAAGGCGGCCGCGGAAACCGGAAGCGATGTCGGTGAAAACGGGAACTATAAATACCGCGCTGCCTGGCGCGAAACTTCATTTCAAATGTTCAACTTTCTTTTTCACCACTCTTTCGTCTGAAATAGGAGAGAGAAACCTTCATCGACACATCTATGGAGGTCGATTTTTAGGGTTTCCGTTTTACATTTTGAGAGAGAGAGAGAGAGAGTACTGACTTTTAGGGTTTATCTAGCGTTTACCAATCGCAATTTAGTAAACAATCTCGATTTCGCAGTAACCTAATCGTGATCAAATTCTAGGGCTTTTGCCAATCGCAATTCAGTAGACAGTCTCAATTTCGCAGTAAAACCTAATCTCGATCGAAAGTTTCAATCACCGAAATGGAACATTTCAAAATGCCGAAATTAGGGTTAACAGGCATGAGAAGCCTGGATCAGTTCAAATCCTTAACAGGATCTGCTTCAGGAACAGCGAAAACCTTGTCCATTTCTTCACGCTCATCTTCTGATTCGATTAAAACCGGAAGTTTTGCAAGCCTGAAGTTGACTGCTGGTTCGTTTCCTAAATTTCATCGATTATTCGATACTTTTTGTATTTCGCTGTTAAATTCATTCTAAAACATAAAATTTGCAGAAAAATTAGTTAAGGAACAAGCGTCTGTGAGAACTGATCTGGATATGGCGGTACTCTCTCTCTCTCTCTCTAGATTTGCTGAAGTTACGATTATTTATTTGCTGAATCATCTGTTTCTCTGTGTGTGCTATTAACCGGAGATTTTTTTTTTCTTATTTTTTCAATGAATTAACCGTAGAATTCAAAGTTGAAGAAATCTCTAGAGCATATCCATATGCTGGAAGAGAAGCTACAAGCAGCTTTCAATGAGAACGCTAAGCTCAAAGTGAAGCAGAAAGAAGACGAGAAGATCTGGCAAGGACTTGAATCCAAATTTTCTTCTACGAAGACCTTGTGTGATCAACTCACTGAAACCTTGCAAGTCCTAGCTTCTCAGGTCCAGGATGGTAAGCACTAAGAAAGCCTTCAAATTGTGACTAATTTCAATAAGTCCTGTACAGATATTATTCTAGGTTCTTATTAAATTTGAGCGTATTTGAACAGCGGAGAAGGACAAACAGTCAATTGAAGACAAATTAACTGCAAATTCAGCTGCGTTAGATAGCTTGAATCATCAAATGAATGGTCTATCTCTTAAGTTGGAGTCAGCGGAAGAAACTGTTAAAGAACGTAAGTGTCTGTATATTTTCAATTGCGGACCTGTGATGAGTTTCAGATTAAGAATACAAAGACAGATAGTTCTGTTCATGGACTAGTTGGCTGTAATCTATTTTTTTTACATTTGAAGCTTCTTGCACATGAAAGGATGAATCCTATTTGAATCTTCCATTCAGGTGACCAGGCACTAGAGGTACTTAAGGTGCAGAAAGAGGAGCAAGAGGCACTTTATCAAGATGAACAGTCCAAAGCTGCCAAACTTCTGGAGGAAAAAGGTAGCCTAACTTGCTATTGAAAATAATTAAGTACGGAGTAGCTTTTGTGGTATCATGTATGATAAACTCATGGAATACAGTGTTTGCATGACATGCTATTGGGCCTCGGTGTGATATGCCTTATGATTCACAGAACATATTTACTGTAGTCTATAGAATGCTGTTGAAGATACTCTTTGTGTATGATGCTCTATGCATGCAAATTCATGTTTAAATATTAGTTAGTAGGTATCTATCTATTAATGCTGGGATGTGAAAAATATCGTCTTATCAGCCCATTGGCTATCGATATGATTTTCACTTGCAAGGGAGTTATCTTTTGTTCTGATGTTCTCTAGGTTCTAAATTTGTTACCAAAATTTTTCTTGAAACACCTTTCCTGGATGGTTTAGATTTAGACAGTATTTGAATTGAGTGGAAAGTGCAGCAAAAGTAGATTTCTCTAAAGCTATGCTATGTTGCATACAGATGCTTTGATCAAATGCCTTGAAGCAGATGTAACCACAAACAGAATGGCTGGTGAGAATTTGAAGACCAAATTGGATGATGCAAATACGGAACTGAAGTCGAAAGAAGAGAATCTTTTGCAGATGAAAGCTTCTCTTCACAACTTGGAGGGAGAGAGAATTGATCTTCAGTCTAGCAACAATGAGTTTGCTAAAAAATTGGCAATGTCTCTGCAAGAGACACAGAATCTGAAAGATACAGTTAATGCTTTTTCTGCAGAACTGATTGAATTGGATAAGCAAAGTATTGCTGTTTCAGACAAGATTGCGCAGCTCTGTTGTGTGTATGACTCTTTTTCGAAATTGGTTGAGCATGAGAAAGATCTTGCTGCCAAAGACGCTCAGCAGAAGTATGACCTACTTCATCAACAGCACATGCATGTAAAATCAGAAAAAGATGAACTTCAATCAGTGAATCAGGGGTTAAATGATAAGGTCGATGAACTTCAGAGAGCCCAAGAGTCCGCAATGGTGCAGCATGCAGAAGAATGTCGCTTAACAGAAGAGAGAATCAGGAAATTAGAGTCTGAAGGAGATGCTCTTGTTTCTAAGAAGAGTGAAGTAGAAAAAAGGGTAGTTGAGTTGGAGGAAAGAGTCAGCAATCTTTTGGAGAGCTTACAATCAGCTGAGAACGAAAAGGTTTCTTAGTTTACTAAACTGACATATGTACCATCCTGGCATCATTCGTCACTTTCTGAATGGCCTCTCTTGAAACTTGCAGAAAGATTTGTTGCTGAAATTGTCAGAATTAGAGTCCGAAAAGAATGAGAATAAGGAGAAGCTGCAGGCAGATTTGCAGACAAAGGAAGATGAAATCGACGGGTTTCAGAAGGAGATCGTGAAACTCAATAGCCAAGTGCAGTCTTTGGAGGAGCAAGTGAACAAGCTTGATACTAGCTTGGAGGAAAGGGAACAGCTCATCTTGCAACACAAGGATAAAGTGAAGCACTTGGAAGACCGAAAAACAGAGGTTTCTTTAATTTTATCAGTTCCATTGGAATATCTTTCATGGAGTAGCTATGAAACACTGGGTGTTGGGATCATGAAAAGTGTTTTGACAGATTGAAGCACTACTAGTCACCGCAGAGAGTAAGCTTGGAGATGCTAAGAAGCAGTATGATGCCATGCTTGACAGTAAACAGTCTGAATTGTCGAGGCATATAAAGGAAATCTCTCAGAGGAATGATCAGGTAGTATCCTTTACCTCATATACCATGGGAGACAAATGAAACTCCTATGAAAATCTTGTTGCTATAAACTGATATTCTTTTGAACAGGCAATAAATGACATTAGGAAGAAGTATGAAGTGGAGAAGCAGGAGATTGTTAATCTTGAGAAAGAGAAGGTTGGCTGACTATGGTTGAAAATTAAAACTCAATGTTGAGGATTGATAGGTTGACTAGTGTTGTTTAAAGAGCTGGATGAGATCAAATGTAATTGATCACTGCTTGTAAATATAGGCGGACAAGGTTGTTGCAGAAAGGGAAAAGGTGTGTGGGCAACAAATTGACCAGTGCAAGGAAAAATCAAAGCAGGACTTAGCACGCATCCAAAAGGAGCACACAGCTTTGGTAGGTTCTGGAAACAGATGCAAATCAGAAATGAATCATTGATGACTCTGTCTAGTTAGAACTCAGTCGAGTAACCATTGTGCATGATAAGTTGATAACTATATTCTCAGTTTGCTGCTTTCTAGATTTGCAACTTCTGACATACTATTGCCTGCAGTTTGCATACATACGTGAAAATGTGCATTGTAGGCAAGCACCCCCCCAACCTACAATCCCGCCCTCTGCTACGAGAACTCTAGATTCTGAGCTTGTAGACCTAGTGATTAAATGAATCTGTGGTAACTGAAACGTTAAATTCCTAGCTGACCTTCATCATGTCTTGTTTTTAGATTGATCGGATGCAGAAGGAGCATGAAAAGAGAGAATCAGATCTTAAATTGGACCACCTCGAACAAGTGAAACGCATCCAACTCCAAGCTGAGAATGAATTGAGAGAGGTTCTGTGGCTTCGCTTTGGTCATGCCAATCAAGTTCTGAATTTAAGATCAGCTCTTCCACTTAACCATGTTGTGATTTTCAGAAAACTACGATGCTCAGAAATGAGCATGAAGCCGAGATAAGAGCTTTAAAGTTGCACCATGAAGATGAATGTAGACAACTTCAGCAGGAGCTGGATCTTCAGAAAGCTAAAGTGTGTGTCTATCCATTGAGGTGTAGTAGGTAGGTTATGATGTTCTCATTAACTGTGATCGCCTCAAATTACAGGAAGAAAGGCAAAGGGCTTTATTGCAACTGCAGTGGAAGGTAATGGGGGACAAGCCCCAAGAAGACCAAGAAGTAAACTCGAAGAAGGTTGTATACTAATCCTCATCTCTGTCTTCTCATGAGTATTGATATGCATGTAGAATTCCACATTTTTGCGAGTGCTTCTATGGGAAGTAAGCTTGCCGGACCTCCTATGTTGTGCCATACACCTGACTATACACCTCAGTGTTTGGTCAGATTTACAAGATGGACAAGAGTTTTAAACACAAAGACAAATAACTTGTGTAACTGAATGCCATGGTTTATGGTCGTTTGATCCTTTTTCACTATCGTCTCAAGCACCACTGCATCGTATCTATAGCATATATTTGCAGGCTTTAAAACCAATATATTGGATATTAGAAAGCAGCCATTAAGAATATTTATGTCCCTCAGGACTACTCTGTTTCGTCAACCAAACTGAGAGATCCAGATGGTATGAAAAAGGACATACATGCTCAGGTAAGAGAAGCTAAAGAAAATTTGCTGCAAGAAAGAAAATACTCTCTCTCATATGATTTGTCTCAAGTTCTCAAAGCCATTGCTGTATTCACAATTTATAATGCATGTATATGGTAGGACTCTTCCTATCGAGCTGCAGTACATTCTCCAGTATCGACCTTGCTAAAGAAAGTAGAGGATGCAAACCCTGGAAACATAATGGAAATATCTAAGCATGGACGGAAGGTAATTTATTCTGATTTGTCCCAAACTTCATATTCTGGGGAACATGTGGATTGCTGGGCTTTGCTGGCATGGTAGCACCCTTATTAGTATGGTGGTGATCTAGCGTACCACCCGACAAAGAGCTGTCCTTGAAAGTTGCTTAAATGGATGATCCTTTGGTTGTTCATTCTTGCATTAAGTTGTTTCACTCATGCTGGACATGTCGCCTATCTATATGCCTTGTCAGCCATTAAAATTGTAACTTTACAGGTAACTCATCGTGAATACGAAGTGGAAACCACTAATGGAGAAACCATTACCAAGCGGAGAAAAACTAAGAGTACTGTCATGTTTGGGGTAAGTCCATTACAATTTACATAAGCCAATAGAACAGTTGATAATGCGAGATCAATATTGCTAGACTGTTAACCTAGGACTTAATTCTTATGTTCTTATAGGATCCAAGGAAACGTAAGAAGGTGGCTACACCCAAAGCCAATACTCCAAGAAGCTCTATCAAGGTAATAAAACTTTGGTACTTTTGCTTACAATTTTTCAGTTGCTCCTGTATTTTTCAAATACAGCTTTTCCAAGTAATAATCAAAGAGCGCAGTTTGTAGTTCTGCTGGGATTCATCAACTCCTCAAGCTGGTGCCGTTACATTATCATCTTAAAATGCTTAATATAGTTATATTGAAGTAGAAGTTAGCGTAGTTTAGATTATTTCCCCTAGTAGTTCATGCTGACGTAAGCCATCCACTAATTACAAGCATGAAACTAGTTCTGACATTTTCTTGGTACAGGGAACTAAGACAAAGGGCTTCTCTCAGCCTCATAACATAGGCGATTTGTTCTCTGAAGGGTCGTTGAATCCATATGCAGATGGAGATGATCCATATGCTTTTGATTAAAGGTAGATGACCAATGTGCTTACTTTCTGACTGCTAGTTTTCTTCTACAGCTATGCAACGTTTGTCTCTTTGCTTTAGCTTAACTAGTCAGAGATCTTGAAGTTCTCTTGTCTCAGGTTCATTTTCTATGAAAATGAATAGTGAATTTCATTTTGAGTTGCTATTTTTCATCCTAATCGTACAAAGGTTTGTCAGAGTAATATGTTTTGTGGTTTAGTTTTTTGGGCTGTTTGTAGTATTGACATGACAAAGATTACTGTATTTCAGGATAGATTTCTGGGGCACTCCTGTGAACTAATCCATACAGCACTAATGAAACTTGACCACAGTTTGTGGAAACAGTCTCTCTTCTAGGCGACTAGTTAGGGGTAAGACTGCGTACATCTGGACCTCCCCAGACCCCGCCCTAGGCGGGATACTTACTGGGTTGTTGTTGTTGTGTTGTTGTTGTAGTTTGTGGATGTGCTTCCCTGATGGCAAGTTTGTCTTGTTATACTGGTCTAATGCTGTATATATATGGCAGATATTGCTCAAATTGCATTCTTAGCTGGATGGTCTGACTCACTTTCTTCTACAGGTCAGAGAGATGTTCAACTGGCTGTAGAGCTAGGGTGGTTCAGTCAATACAATTTCCTGATATCCAGCTCAAGCTTCGGGATCAATGTAAAAAATTTGTGTGTTAATAGGCTAGAAGAGTTCCAATAAAATTTGTAAATGAAGTAGGGTTAATGTTAGTTCTTGTTGTAATAAACTTGCATTTTGATAGAAAAACGTTCTGCAAATGCTTTCAATGGCAGTGCAGCTATAATAGCATGGTGATGTTCTCCAGTTTTGACGGCTTTAAGGCCACTTCTCATTCTCAATTACCGTATTCTGTTGTTTCATTTTTTTTAGTTTAACTGTATAAATTTCTTTCTTCTTTCCGGAGGGTCAAATGAAGCCTTCAATTCTTGGGGCTTACAAGTTATAACCATCTTACCTTTCACTATTTTAAGACCCCTCAGGTTAAGCTGGTTTATGACCGAAATTAGGTTCATGTACTCTCAATTGATAAATTCTGGACTTGGATTAACATGACAATTGATGAACCCTAATTTCTTGATGAATAATTCAATGAGCTATAAGAGAAACAGAGTTAGAGTTGAATTCTCTGTCATAAAGAAGGAAATGCTGTATTTATCATTTCATCCTCAGTTTGGTTATACACAGAAGATGTTTACAAGCTTTACCTGCATATCTGATTTGAAACACCTAGATTTTACTCCGATCTTTGATTAACGAAACAACAAAAAGGAAATAGAAACGCACAGTTCCTTTTTAGAACATTACTCGCTCTTCAGAGAGCTTTACAAAACAGTAACTAGAAAATACGAAAAAGATATTCTAGAGTACTAACTAAGGTGCCTCTGGATGATGATTATGTAGTGGATCTGTGGATCTTCAACCGGATTTGAAGGCAAGCATCAGAAAGAAGGTGCAAAGAGAGCAGAGAAGCACGATCTGAAGCGCAAGCTCCATCAAACTGCAGAACTTCAAGTTCTTCTTCTGGATTCGCTCTCTCACCAGCTCTATCTACAAATCTTCGATTGTTTGGCTCAACATCTCCTTCTCCTGAATTCATCATTTTGCTCGATTTCAGAACGATTGAAGATGCAGAGAGAGAGAGAGAGAGAGAGAGAGAGAGAGAGAGAGAGAGGTGAAATTGAAATTACCTGCTGGTCACGGGAAGGTCCAAGCGACAACAGCAGCATTGCGGCTTTGGCACAGCGAATGGCGTCGTGTGAATCGCGAGGGCAGTCGTCCTTCGTGTTGCCTCCCATCTTCTCCTTCCTTCTTTTCCTTCCTCCTCTCTCTCTCTCTCTCTCTCTCTCTCCAATTATTTCGACGTTTGAAATGGCAGGACGCCCGCGAAAATTTGGATGAAAAACATTCTTTAAGGAGAATCGGCGATTGGACGGCCCACCAAGAATCAGACATATCAAAGCCCAAAAACTGCTAGCAAGACATAAAATTCAGATCGATTTACGTTTTGAGTTTTGAGTTTTTGACCCTTCTATTTTTTTCTTTAGGAGGATATTTTTTTTTCGATCACTTTTGGGAGGATTTCTGAAAAAATTATGAGACCTTATTATAATAGTAGAGAGAGTTTGGGGGTAGGTTTGGCAGTATGGGAGGGTGGGGAGTCATTCTCGACACCCAAAAACCGTGAATTAGCCTCTAATGTCTAGTAAGAGACCCTTCAAACCTACTAAGGACCCGATAATATACCCCGTGATCCCTATGTTCCCTAGGGGCTTACCATGCGATGTAGTGCGAAAATATCCACCTTTGTTCCGGGGCCTCCCACAACCTCAAAAAACATGTGGATTATAGCCTTGGTTCTCTACCTCACGGGGTCCCAATGTCAATTTTGTCCAAACTTCTCAACTGGTTCTACCATGACCCTAGAGGAGATTCGGTGCCCCGGGAGGTCCATCCAGATCTCCGAACTTCGATAACACCCATGTCTTTGGTGTTCCGACTCTTACACTAGTGTTCCGTAAAACGCCCTTCCAAGCATATCAGGGACCGGATAAGCGACCCTAAGGGCCTCCCATGTCCCCTAGGGATATTCCATGGGATGTGATGCGGAAATATACACCTTTCTTTCGGGGCCTCTCGGAAGCCCAAAAAACGTGGATTATAGCCTTCATTTTCGACTTCCCAGGGCCTGGGTATCATTTTTGCCCAAACTTTTCTGGGGGGTCTGTCATGACCCAAGAGGACCCTCGTTGCCCTTGGAGGGGCATCCGGATCCTCGAACTTTGATATCACCCATGCCTTTGGTGTTCCAACTCTTACACCAATATCCTGTAAAATGCCCTTTCAAGGTTATCAGGGACCGGATAAGCGACCCCGAGGGCCTCATATGTTCCCTAGGGGTGCTCTGTGCGATTTGGTGCAAAAATATACACTTTCGTTCCCTGGCCTCCCAAAAGCCCCAAAAAATGGATTATAGCATTCGTTTTCGGTTTTCGGGGGGCCGATACCATTGTTGCCCAACATTCTCCGGAGAGCTATCATGACCCTAGAGGACCCTCGTAACCCGGGAGGGTTATGCGGATCCCCGAACTTTGATATTATCCATGCTTTTGGTGTTCCAACTCATACACTAGTGTCATGTTACATGCGCTTCCAAGCCTATCAGGGACCGGATAAAGCGACCCCGAGGGCCTCCCATGTCCCCTAGGGATGCTCCGTGTGATGTGGTGGGAAAATATCCACATTTCTTTCGGGGCCTCTCTGAAGCCCAAAAAACGTGGATTATAGCCTTCATTTTCGACTTCCCAGGGCCTTGGTATCATTTTTGCCCAAACTTTTCTGGGGGGGGGGGGATCTGTCATGACCCTAGAGGACCCTCGTTGCCCTTGGAGGGGCATCCAGATCCTCAAACTTTGATATCACCCATGCCTTTGGTGTTCCAACTCTTACACCAATATCCTGTAAGATGCCCTTTCAAGGTTATCAGAAACCGGATAAGCGATCCCGAGGGCCTCATATGTTCCCTATGGGTGCTCTATGCGATTTGGTGCGAAAATATACACTTTCGTTCCCTGGCCTCCCAAAAGCCCAAAAAAGTGGATTATAGCATTCGTTTTCGGTTTCCGGGCGGTCGATACCATTGTTGCCTAAAATTCTCCGGAGAGCTATCATGACCCTAGAGGACCCTCGTTACCCCGGGAGGGTTATGCGGATCCCCGAACTTTGATATTACCCATGCTTTTGGTGTTCCAACTCATACACTAGTGTCCTGTTACATGCGCTTCCAAGCCTATCATGGACCGGATAAGCGACCCCGAGGGCCTCCCATGTCCCCTAAGGGTGCTACGTGCGATGTGGTGCGAAAATATCCACATTCGTTCTGGGGCCTCGCGGAAGCCCAACAAACGTGGATTATAGCCTTTATTTTCGGTTTTCATGGGGCCGATGTCATTTTGCCCAAAAATCTCCGGGGGGCCTATCATGACCATAGAGGACCCTTGGTGCCCAGGGAGGGTCATGCGCAACCCTGAACTTCGATATCACCCATGCATTCGGTGTTCCGGCCCTAACATTGGTATCCTGTAAAAACATCCTTACAAGCCCATCAGGGAACTGATAACGGACCCCGGGGGCCTTTTATATACCTTAAGGTGTCCCGTGCGATGTGGTGCGAAAATATCCACCTTCGTCCCCGGGCTTTCGGAAGCCCAAAAAAGTGCATTATAGCCTTTGATTTTCGGCTTTCCCGGGCCTGATTTCTGTTTTTGCCCAAACTTCTCCGGGGGGTCTATCATCATCCTGAGACGGCCATCCGGGTTCCATAACTCCGATTTCACCCATGGAACACGACACTTGGGACATGGGACATGAGACATGGGCGTTGGGATATGGCACATGGGCCCTGGAAAATGGGTTATGACGCTCG
This sequence comes from Tetragonia tetragonoides, assembly GCA_038025085.1. Classification (NCBI taxonomy): domain Eukaryota; kingdom Viridiplantae; phylum Streptophyta; class Magnoliopsida; order Caryophyllales; family Aizoaceae; genus Tetragonia; species Tetragonia tetragonoides. Next base: position 4,685,349 of record CM076140.1, read on the forward strand.
ATGTGCACTGAGACATGGGTCATCTAGATTTTGTTTCAATAATTTTATGATGTCGATCCATTGTCTACTATGATAATATTTGGTGTAAGAACTTATAACAAAGTATTTTCAAGTTTGTGAATAAAAAGCTAATAATCGTTTCCTAAGCACTCAATCAAATATAGATCAAAGTTTACAGTATGACTAATCATAATAAGTAGAAATATAATGTAACAAAAAATATCATTTAGGAGTATTAGATAGATCGAACTTTTATAGAGGTATCACAAGCCAATGAATGACTTTTTTTTTTGGTCCAAGACTAATACACGGCCAGCGAATAACTATTACCATGACTTGAGGGCATCTCTTCCCCCAACATTTTAATATTGGCCCTAAAAAAATTAAGAGTCAGAATGCGGATAAACCACTCCAAATTTCATATTGGTGTTATTTCAATTTAATTTATCAACTAATTACAAAAATAACAAAAAAAAAAATTATTACAACAAAGTTGAAAACAAGGTAATTTGTCGAAAAATATTAAATTTAGAAAACAAACTCAAAAAAAAGCTGAAACATCCGACACGGGCATGGTCAATTTCTAATTACGAGGCCCCCCCACCCCCAAATAAAAAAGACCTTGACTTTTTATTTTATAAATTTTCTCCTTTTTTTTGTGTGGGCTAATTGAAGAGTTTGATTGGCTAGGGCTTCACTATTTCATTCCCCTCTCTATGTCTGTCACGTTTTGAGTCCATAGCATTTCACCATCAACTTCTTTGATGCTGACTTGGTCAAAGACATAGTCACATAGAGAAGCTCTCGGCTGGCCAAGTCGCGTATGCAAAATCAAATACGCTGATCGTCTCCACTCTCCGGTCTCCACTCTTTCTTTTTAGTATCTCACACCGTCTTCTTCTACTAACCCCCACTTGCCCGCCAAGAAACTAAACAATTACTGTATTTGCAAAAGCAATTTCCATTGCCACTCTCATCAAAACATAAAAGTCGTTAATTCGGCGTTAAGGAAAAAGAAAACGCATCGCAATTTCTCCAAAGAATTCGTCCAATTTCCCACCATTTACATTACATCACATATACACATTAACTCATACTTCCTGCTTCAATTAATGAGGTTCTACTTTCCTCGTAATTTTAATCGAAATGATTTCTGGAGACGCAGAAGAAGAAATTCGCTGTGAGATTTTGCCAATTCCTATCGCCGGCGATGGTGCTGTTTCCAAACACGCCCTATTTTTCCACCAGTTAGTAAACCCTTCCTTCATTTTGCGTTAATCCGTCCTTTTTTTACTTCTAAATGCATTTTATATGTTAATTTTGCTGTAATGGTCTTGAATTATTTATTTATGTGACTTTATTTTTTTTTTTATATTTTTTTTTGTTGCATTATCAGATGAATTAATTTTTTTCAGTCAAAATCTGCACTCTCTTGTTTTATTTGATATACATCTAACTTTAATAGGCCAGTAAAACATGTATTTTTATCATGTATATCTTTTGTTTGTCAGACTGTTTGGAAAGAGAAGGGAGTGGGAGACTGGGAGGGAGAGGAAGGGAAGGGAAGAGAAACAAGATGAGGGGAGATTTTCAATATTGTTTGAGTTCAATGAAGAGAATTGTAGAGAAGCTGTTAATTTGTTTGGGAGTTTTCAAGTATATGGAGGGAAATTGTTGTAGCTTTTAGAAAAGTGCTCCTTAAGGCCAGGGAAGTTGTGTTAACTTTGATAGGGTCAACACAAATGATTTGAGGCAGAGGAGAAGGCTGGGGCCGACGTTGTTGCCCGATGCTTGCTTGCTTTGCGGGGCTGGCAGTGAGACTTGGGGATGCCTTTTCCTTTGGTGTGATGTAGTGCGTAGCTTTTGGAGTAGGTTGTTTGGTGTTGTGGAGAGACGTGGGTTTTTCCTTCTAGTGTTGTGGCGTTCTTGCGGGTGTGGTTTGTGCGTTTTGGGGGAAGGAAGGAGATGAAGATACTATGTAATGCTTTCTCAGTATTTTTATTGTGCATTTGGCTAGAGAGGAATGCTCGTGTGTTCAATGGGATTTCAGTTTCTCTGTAATGCTTTGGGAGAAGGTCACTTACCCAGCTTCTCTATGGGCTAGAGCTGCTGGAGCTTCCCTATGTAAGTTCAATGGTATCAACTTACATAGGGAAGTTGTAATGCCAAGGAACTTCAACTTCCTATGTTTGTTTTAAATTCATAGAAGTATGTTAGTTTGGTTCATAAAGTATACTTCCTTGGAAGTAAAAGCAAAATCACAAGTTGCCCAATCCACATGCAATTGTTATTTTTAACTTTAGAGGATAAAAATGTCATTTGAGCTAACTAGCATGGGAAGTTGGACTTACCTAACCCCCCTAGGCAAGCAACTTCCCATGGTTCATGGGAAGTTCAACTAGTTCCATGTAAGTGGGTGAACCAAACCATGTAAGTTGAAGTTCCATGTAAGTGGGTGAACCAAACCATGTAAGTTCTCATTTTTCCTTGGAAGTTGAAGTTGGTTTACACCCAACCAAATGAGGCCATAGTATTACGGGAAGTTTGAAGTACTTACAGGTTACTCTTGTTACCCATGTCTTTAGTGTTTTAGGGTGAAAATTCTGTTGTAGCTTCCACGGCATGGTGAGTGTAAGTTTTTATGTTATTTGTGGTAACTATAAGGTGAGTATCTTTCAATTTGTTCTCACCTTTTTTTTTTCAACTGTAATGCTTTTATAAACTTTGACTTCTTCTTCCTCTTTTTAACCCTTCAAATGAATTTCTGAAATGCTTTTTATGTGGATCTTTCTGAAACAATTCGTACTACTTCCAAACTGTTAGGGATAAGGCTAACCTTTCCAAAGGATCATATTAGATGTTCTTCTATCTTTCTTGTAAAGGGATTGAAGGCTCTAAATAAAACTGTTACTATTACTATTTAGCATAAGGGACATTTTCTATTTGCGTTGATTTGTTACATAGTCGTTGCATATGCATCTGGTCTCCTGGAAGTTATGCATATGTTGATTGTCACAAGCACTGTCTTTGCTTCCAAAGTATCGTTATTTAGTGTTTAGACTATTCTTCAACAATCTTCACATTAGATCCATAAAATCGTGATATTATTGTTGTTTTCCGGAAACGACTGCTTTACTTGTTGGAGCAAGGTTATGGACATCTCGATCTTCGTAGAGTTGTTATTAGTTTCCACATCGCTTATAAGGTCTTGTTCTATGTTTCTCCTTTTATTCTCATAAGACTGCTTCTTTAATTCTTCTTCTTCTTCTTCTTCTTCTTCCCCCTTTTCTTTCATCCTGCTCTCTTATGCCTCCTCCAAGAAGCCAAAATGAAAAGAAAAGGAACATGCCAAATTTCTTTCTTTTCTTGATTTGCTTGTATTGAGGTTAAAGTTGCATTTTACCTTAAACAGGTTTCCAGAGCACGTTGCTGATTCCTCCTACAATGCGAACATACCTACTTGTTCTGTACATCATGATGATGTCGCAGCTGTACAGTGCATGGATTGTGTGAAATTCGGGTTACCAGTCAAACAGAGTTATCATTGCTCAAAGAAGTGCTTCCTAGATGCCTGGAAGAAGCATCATTTGAATCATCTTGGTGCTGCCGTTAATCACTGCTTCAATGAAGATGTTGAAGCATTGGAAAGGCTAAAGAAATGTAATTCTTGGCCACCTGCTGACATGGTTTCATGGTTTGATGAGAGGGTAGAAGTGGTTCTGCCTAGAGGTAAAAAGTTGGTTAACAGTATGGGAACTTTAGATACTTTTGTACCGTTTGCTGATAATGTTGGCTTCAGTTTCAAGCTGAGATCAACAGTCCTGGATAATTCACAAGCTGCATTGTCTGCAAAAGATATCTTGGTAACTGATCCTGCCATTCATAGGCTAAGTCTGTCACCTCGTACTGTAATTCGGCTTGCAGATTTAAAGAAATCTGAGAAGCTTGGTATAACGGAAAATCTATCTGGGATCGGAAGTTTCAATATTTTGACTTACAACATCTTGTCTGATATCTATGTATTTCCAGAGATATATTTTTACTGCCCTCAATGGGCTCTAACATGGGAATACCGCCGGAAAAGTTTGCTTCATGAGATTATACTGTATGATGCAGACATCTTGTGCCTTCAAGAGGTATTGACGTTCAATATTTTCCATGAGTGATTTTCGTTTTGCTTTTGATTTTATTGCGGCATCTGCAAAATCTATCATTTTGGAACTTGGATGTGAAGTCTGCTTAGTGCTTATAACGCGTTCTTGCAATAGGAGTGTTTACATTTTGTATGTGTGTGGAACAAAATCTGTTTTTTTATTTATGCTATATACTGTTTTCTTTGGCAGGTTCAAAGTGATCATTTTGAGAATTTCTTCAAACCTGAGCTTGCAAAGTTCGGGTATTCAGCTGTCTACAAGAGAAAGACCAATGAGGTATCTTTATCCTTATTGATTGCTGGATTTTCTGATGAAAACTTTTCTGCTACTTAGTACGTAACTTTGAGGATTCAATTAGATTACCATGGGTAATAATCTATGTTATTCAACTACTGGATATGATTAACATTTAACACTGAGGAAGTCTTAGAACTTGTCTTGCAAAATGTGTAGGAATTTTGTTCCTTGCTCTTTTTCCTATTCTTGGCGGGTGTGGAGGGGGTGGGGAAGGGAGTTGAGGACAATGTCGACTAACCTTTAATGCGAGAACTTTTAAGTTGTTGGTTTGAGAATGGTTTTCTGCTTTGCTCATGTTCTTTATCTTGTGATCTCCAAGGTATACACAGGCAATGGCTACAATATTGATGGTTGTGCGACCTTTTTCCGTAATGACATATTTAAGGAAGTCATAGCTTACGAGGTAATGAAACCTTTTCTTTGCTGGCTGTAGGACTTCGTGAATCTATTTAAATGCTGGTAGCCTGGTAAATTGCTAAGCTAATTAAGTTTTTATATCTTGTAGCTTGAGTATAGTAACACTGCAGTATCTCTGATTGAGAAACTAGAACCGACTCTGAGGGATGAAGCTAGAGTTCGTCTTATTAAGGTTCATGTTCTCATTTATTCATATTTACATGGTAATCAAGTTGTGTTGATTATCTCTTAATCGATGTATTATTTAATTTCCAAATTCCTCTTGCAGGACAATATAGCTCTTGCTGTCATATTGGAGATGGTGGGAGATGCAAGTGTGCATGCTTCATCTTGGTCTAGACTTTGTGTGGTGCTGTTTGAGTTTTCATTGTTTTTCAATTTAAATTATTATTCACGCTTTCTTGTACTGCTAGCTGTGGGAAATGCCATTGCTAATGCTTAATGTTGGTTTAGACTTTAATAAAGCTGTTTGAAATTATGATGCTTATTAATTCAAGTTATTGACTTCTAAATGTACTCTCTGATGTTCAGGTCAATACACATATACATGCTGGCAAGGGCTCCCCAGATGTAAAATTGCTTCAGGTGAACTAAACATTTTCTTTTATCTCTATTCATGTTGGTACTGAGGAACTTGACTCGTGGTCCTCTTTTATATATGGCAAGGTTTCAGATCTGGTGAATGAGATTGAGAAGACTATTAACCCTAGAACCCCTCTATTGATTTGTGGGGATATTAACTCTGTTCCTGAAAGGTGAGACATCTCATATATGCCACTTTTCTGATATGGACTTCTTGATTATGTAAACTGGTGTCAAATGTGGGCATGTGGCACACGTTATTCCAAGTGGTGTTATTGCTTCATAACAGTTGTAGATTCTATCTCATGGAAAGATTTTGTAATGCAACCTCTTGTTTGTCATCGAATAACTAAACAACCTGCATTCATGATTTATATCTTTTAATTTTTCAATGGGAGGCAGAATATAATCATAGCTTGGATGTAAAAGGCGTTTTATGTATGTGATGACAATATTCCTGGGAGTAATATTGGGGGGGGGGGGTAACTGGTGTGTTTTTGGTGTTGGATTGGAATATACATACAAACATACTAAATGATCTCTTCTAGGAGTGTTAGAGGTGCGATGTTTAGGCAAATGATTGTGTGGTAACTATGGTTCATCTCAACCCACTGGGGATGCTCCCATGATGATGCTATTGAACGCTATGGTTTCTTTTGATTGGAGTTTGGTTGTATGTGTTTGGGGTGTGAAGTTGTCAACCCAACCCTTCAGTGTCTTGTATATAAAAAAAAAGAATCTAAACCATATATTGCTATTATGCCTGAGAAATGCAGTTATATTGATAGAACCAAATGTCCAAATATTGCGTCTTGGCTGATACATATCGTTTTTTTAACTTGATGATACATGAAATCCCAATAAATAACAGAGTGTCAAATTTCTTGGTCGTATGGGCCAATACGGCCAATAAGTAGCAGAGAACTTCCCATGCGACTGATATAAAGCAGATATAAAGGTAGATATGGCTGATAAGACGATTCATGCCGCAATAGCAGTGACTAGGAGCAGAGGGTGGGAGTTGAACCCTCAACCTTTAACAATACTGTTCCAATATATCATGATCACGACCGAAAGTGTGACCTTTTCCCCCTGTAATAATGCCTTCCATTTATGTGAGAGAATGGGATAGTTATCAAGTGCTATGAACTTAGTGGGTTGTTCTGGAGTCTGGACTGCCAAGCATTAGCTTATCATATGTTCATAGTGAAATTAAATCCATTTTGCTCATGCACCCGGACTTACTGCTGAATGAAATAATTATACATTGGCAGTATTGTACAGTTGCTTCAGTTGAGTAGCTGAGGCTGAGCTTTTGAAGGAATGTGGGAAGTAGTTGAACTTACTGTCCATGCTAGTTTTGGAATAGAACACTACTTTTGATGAAGATAGAAGGGCTGAGTTATGGTGGTTACATGTCAATTGTTAGCTATCACTGTTCAACATTCAGCAAAACTTAGAGAGGTTTATGGCTTATGGAATACTAGAGTAGAAAGCAGCTTGACTTTATTACCTTGCATCAGAAAGAGTTAAATAAAGGCATGACCAGATTTGAAGGGTTTGCCAGATTTTGTCCCGTCATTATTTTCTCCACTCATCATAATTCCATTCAAAGTAAAATTTTACCATCCATATGAACTGTTTCTGTTTCAGTCATAATTTCTAGTTCCTCATGGTCTATTTCTTATTAAAGTATTTTACATTGCAGTGATCCTTACATTTTGCTGGCAAGTCACAGGGTCAATTCTGATTGTAAAAAGAAGGCATCTGATCCTCTGGGTATACATCAGCATCTGAAACTTCAGCATTCAATTAATCTGGTAATTTGTTTAATTTATCAGTGTTAATATCTGACTGTTGCCTAAAGTTACATGGGGAAGCTATTATTATTTTATAGCAGTATTCTTCTTGGGGCTTCTGTTGGTACTGGTCAGCAGCTGCAAATTGTTTTTCAGACTTCAATTTTTTTTCATGTGCTAACACTTGTTTCACTTGTTATTGGTTCACTTCACTACAGGCGAGTGCATATACATCACATTTTCTCAAGCCTGTCAACAATATAGCAGGACCTAGGACAATCATGATAGATCGCGAGACAGGGGAGCCTTCATTTACGAGATTGACACTAAATCGTAAAAGTACTTTGGATTATATCTTTTACACAGGTATTCTGTCAACTTATGTCATTATTGATTGCTTGCCAAGATTGGCTTTTGTTCACTTCCCCTGAACCTCCACGATAAATGGATCTTCTCTACACTTGTTTATGGGTAATGTAACTACTGCATACATCTTACCCTCCTCGAATCCTGCCATGGGAGCTGTTTCCAATGGGTTTCTTTCTATGACATAGTATCCTGGTAGACTCTAATGGTTCTGGTTGATCCCATGATCTCCTTCGGGATGAGCAATTACCATCAAACAAACTATAACTGATTTAATCAGTCTGAATTAGTTCATACTTACACATGCATGGCTTAATCTTTGAGACGAGCATATGACTACTGGCAGGATCAACCAGGTAGCACCATCAATCGACGCTGGACGCCTATGAGCCTTTCCGAGTGATCAGGATGTCAACTCGCGCTCGGCAGTCGTTCGTGCTGAGTGAATAACGCTAGATTGGATAGCTAAGGCCTTTCGGACCCCTGCCCGCTCAGTGTTCCGCATCCCAGAAAACAACTAGAGCACGCAGCCCATGCCCCTATCGCACCGTAGGCTCGACGTGCTCAGCTTGAGTGGTCCACCCGGCACCCTTGGGAGGATGCCGGACGAAGATCTCATCTTTTCAGGGTCACGATTACCATCCCTAGGCATCAAGCACAGGAAACCATGCTTCGTCCAAGGCAATTCGCTCTTGGAGCAATCGATGAAAAGATGAAAAGGTTTGTGGGTGGGCGTGCGGTTGACTGCACAAGTAGGAACCCCGCCAACCCAAACGGACCGAGCGCCACTCACACGCCTTTACAATTGTTGCGCCAAAATCACCCTCGACTTACCCACAAAACTACATAGTAGCCCCATGGATGACCGAGGGAGACCCAAACGAGCACAACGCTCGGCGTGAAAATCTTGTTGAAGGGACGTTAGAACGGAGATCACATCCTTCCGACGTTTATACCCGCAAGCCGGCTGGATAGCTCATCTCGAAAGAGATCACATCCATCCGACGTTTATACCCGCACACCGGTTGGATAGCTCATCTCGAAGGAGATCACATCCCTACGACGTTTATACCCGCACGCCGGCTGGATAGCTCATCTCGGAGGAGATCACATCCCTACGACGTTTATACCCGCACGCCGGCTGGATAGCTCATCCCGAAGGAGATCACATCCGTCCGACGTTTATACCCGCCCGCCGGCTGGATAACTCATCCGGAAGGAGATCACATCCGTCCGACGTTTATACCCGCCCGCCGGCTGGATAGCTCATCCGGAAGGAGAACACATCTGTCTGACGTTCGCCGGCTGGATAGCTCATCCTGAAGGAGATCACATCCATTCGACGTTTATACCAGCGTCGTTCCCGTTTGCCGTCGTCAATCTTGGCAGCGCCCGAGTGGCCTCGACTTGACACAACTCGGCGCCTACTAGGCGCTTCATGTCACGTCGCGTCTGTCTCCGGTGCTTGAGCCGAGGTGTCGTGGGTGTCCGACTATGATGGCGCACGACTCGACACTACTTGGTGCCTGGTAGGTGCTTCATGTCGCGTCACTTGCCTACCTTCGCCCACAAGCACTCTCTCAAGCAACTATCCCCTAAAGAGTCTTATAAAGTTTAGTGGTTCTGACAAGAGTAGACATGCCAGTGTATAACTGGATTTTTGAGAGTTTGGAGAATTATTTTCCAAAAGTTTCACCTCAAACTTTTTAAGTATATTATTAAGTTACGGAAAAACATTCTCTTTTAAAATTTTCAGACAAGGTAGCTATTTAATTTAATTTTTAATTGAAAAAATACCTTGAAAAATAATAAAAACTTAGAAAAATATCAAAAAAATTAGAAATCACTTCAAAAAAATTGGAAAACACTATGAGACCTCACTATAATAGCAGAGAGGGCTTGGGGGTTTGGTGGCACGGGGTGATGCTCGGTACCAAAAAACTGTGGATTAGCCTCCGATGACCCGTAAAACGCCCTTCCAAGCCTACAAATGACTTGATAACATACCGCAGGGGCCTCCTATGTCCCCTAGAGGTGTCCCGTGCCATGTGGTGCGAAAATATAACCCTTCGTTCCGGGGCCTCTCGGAAACCCGAAAAAACATTGATTATAGCCTACGTTTTCGGCTTCCCGGGGCCCGTGTGTCGCTTTTGCCCAAACTTCTCCTGGGGGTCTATCATGACCCTAGAAGACCCTCGGTGCCCGAGGAGGGTCATCAGGATCCCCGAACTTCGATATCACCCATGCTTTCGGTGTTTGGGCCCTTACATTGGAGTTCCGTAAAAACGCCGTTACAAGCCTTTCAGGGACCCGTTAAATGACCGTGGGGGCCTCCCATGTTCCCTAGAGGTGTCCCTTGCGATGTGGTGCGAAAATATCCACCTTCGTTCCGGGGCCTCCTGGGAGCGCAAAAAACGTGGATTAGCCTACGTTTTCGCCTTCCCGGGCCTGGGTGTCGTTTTTGCCCAAACTTCTTCGATGGGTCTGTCATGACCTTAGAGGACCCTCAGTACTCCGGGAGGGTCGATCCTGGACTTCGATGTCACTCATGCTTTCGTGCTTAGTCCTTACATTGGTGTTCCGTAAAAATGCCCTTACAAGCCTATCAGGGACCCGATAACATACCCCAGAGGCCTCCCATGTTCCTTAGGGATGTCCCTTGCGATGTGGTGCAAAAATATCCACCTTCGTTCCGGGGCCTCTCGGGAGCCAAAAAAAACGTCGATTAATGCCTACGTTTTCGGCTTCCCGGGCCCTGTGGTCATTTTTTCCTAAACTTCTCCGAGGGGTCTAACATGACCTTAGAGGACCCTCGGTGCCCCGGGAGGGTCATCAAGATCCCCGAACTTCGATATCACCCATGCTTTCGGTGTTCAGGCCCTTACATTGACTAGGCCTGGCAAACAGATCAGGTTGGGTCGGGTTCGGGTTCAACCCAACTGACCTGTTTTTTAAATGGGTCGAAAACTTCAACCCTAGTCCCTAACCCCATTTACTAAACAGGTTAATCAGGTCGACCCGTTTAACTCATTTAACTAATTTATTATAAGTAAAAAAATGTAAAAACTTGATATAAAGGGGATAGATACCCTCAAAAATCTACACTAAGTAGATATATACAAAATAAACTATTGGATTAAGGAAAATTTATACTTTTAAGTAATTATTAATTATTTGGCTCATAAATATTTAGTGAATTTCAAAAATAAAATTGCCATATGTAAGTAAACAGGTTGAACATGTTTTCGGGTTGAAAATTTCAACCTTAACCTAGCCCATTTAATAAATGGGTTGAAAATCTCAACCCTAACCCACTTTTTTCAGGTTAGGTTCAGGTCGGGTTGTCGGGTCGGGTCAGCTTTTGCCAGGCCTAACATTGACGTTCGGTAAAAACGCCCTTACAAGCCTTTCAGGGACCCGTTAACGGATCCCGAGGGCCTACCACGTTCCCTAGCGGTGTCCCTTGTGATGTAGTGCGAAAATATCCACCTTCATTCTGGGGCCTCCCGGGAGCCAAAAAAACGTGGATTATATATATCCTACGTTTTCGGCTTCCCGGGGCCTGGGTGTTGCTTTTGCCCAAACTTCTCCAATGGGTCTATCAATTCATGACCTTAGAAGACTCTTGGTGCCCCGGGACGATCATCAGGATCCCCGAACTTCGATATCACTCATGCTTTCGTGTTCAGCCCTTACATTGGTGTTCCGTAAAAACGCCCTTACAAGCCTATCAAGGACCCGATAACGGACCCTAGGGGCCTCCCATGTTCCTTAGGGGTGTCCCTTGCGATGTGGTGTAAAAATATCCACCTTCGTTTCGGGGCCTCCCGGGAGCCGAAAACGTGGATTAATGCCTACGTTTTCGGCTTCTCGGGCTCGCTGGTCATTTTTGCCTAAACTTTTCCGAGGGGTCTAACTTGACCTTAGAGGACCCTCGGTGCCCCGGGAGGGTCATCAGGATCCCCGAACTTGGACATCACCCATGCTTTCAGTGTTCGGGCCCTTACATTGGTGTTTCGTAAAAATACCCTTACAAGCCTTTGAGGGACCCGTTAACTGACCCAGGGGGCCTCCCATGTTCCCTAGGGGTGTCCCTTGCGATGTGGTGCGAAAATATCCCTTCGTTCCGGGGCCTCCCGGGTGCCAAAAAAACGTGGATAGCCTACATTTTCGGCTCCCCGGGGCCTGGGTGTCGCTTTTGCCTAAACTTCTCCGATGGGTCTATCATGACCTTAGAGGACCCTCGGTGCCCCGGGAGGGTCATCAGGATCCCTGAACTTCGATTTCACTCATTCTTTTGTGTTCAACCATGACATTGGTGTTCCGTAAAAACGCCCTTACAAGCCTATCAGAGCCTTGATAACGACCCCAGGGGGCCTCCCATGTTCCTAAGGGGTGTCCTTTTCAATATGGTGCAAAAATATCCACCTTCGTTCTGGGGCTTCCGGGAGCCAAAAAACGTGGATTATTATAGCCTACGTTTTCGGTTTCCCGGGCCCGGTGGTCATTTTTGCCTAAACTTCTCCGAGGGGTCTAACATGACCTTAGAGGACCCTCGGTGCCCCGGGAGGGTCATTAGGATCCCCGAACTTCGATATCACCCAAGCTGTCGGTGTTAGGGCCCTTACATTGGTGTTCGTAAAAACACCCTTACAAGCCTTTCAGGGATCCGTTAACGGACCCCGGGGGCCTTTCATATTCCCTAGGGGTGTCCCTTGCGATGTGGTACGAAAATATCCACCTTCATTCCTGAGCCTCCCGGGAGCAAAAATATGTGGATTATAGCCTACATTTTTAGCCTTCCGGGCTCGGTGGTCATTTTTGCATAAACTTTTCCGAGGGGTCTAACCTGAGCTTAGAGGACCCTCAGTGCCCCGGGGGGGGTCATCAGGATCCCCGAACCTCGACATCACCCATGCTTTCGGTGTTCGGGCCCGTACATTGGTGTTCCGTAAAAAACGCCCTTACAAGCCTATTAGGGATAACGGACCCTAGGGGCCTCCCATGTTCCTTAGGGGTGTCCCTTGCGATGTGGTGCAAAAATATCCACCATAGTTCCAGGGCCTCCCGGGAGGCAAAAAAAGTGGATTAATGCCTACGTTTTCGGCTTCCCGTGCCCCGTGGTAATTTTTGCCTAAACTTTTCCGAGGGGTCTAACCTAACCTTAGGGGACTCTTGGTGCCCTGGGAGGGTTATCAGGATCCCGGAGCTTCGATTTCACTCATGCTTTCGTGTTCTGCGCTTACGTTGGTGTTCTGTTAAAACGCCCTTACAAGCCTATCAGGGACCCGATAACGGACCCCAGGGGCCTCCCATTTTCCTTAGAGGTGTCCCTTGCGATGTGGTGAAAAAATATTCACTTTCGTTCTGGAGCCTCCCGGGAGCCAAAAAACGTGGATTAAATAATGCCTACGCTACGCCCTTGCAAGCCTATCAAGGACCCGATAACGGACCCCAGGGCCACCTATGTTCCTTAGGGGTGTCCCTTGCGATGTGGTGCGAAAATATCTACCTTCGTTCCGGGGCCTCTCTGGAGAGAAAAAAACTTTGGATTAATGCTTACGTTTTTTGGCTTCACGGGCCCGGTGGTCATTTTGGCCTAAACTTATTCGAGGGGTCTAACAAGACCTTAGAGGACCCTCGGTGCCCCGGGAGGGTCATTAAGATCCCCGAACTTCGATATCACCCAAGCTTTCGGTGTTCGGGTCCTTACATTGGTGTTCCGTAGAAATGCCTTTACAAGCTTTTCAAGGACCCGTTAACGGACCCCGGGTGCCTCCCATGTTCCCTAGGGGTAACCCTTGCGATGTGGTGCAAAAATATTCACCTTCATTTCGGGGCCTCCCGGGTGCCAAAAAAACGCGGATTAATAGTCTACGTTTTTGGCTTCCCAAGGTGTCGATTTTGCCCAAACTTCTCCGATGGGTCTATCATGACCTTAGAGGACCCTCGGTGCCCCGGGAAGGTCATCAGGATTCCCGGACTTCGATATCACTCATGCTTTCGTGTTTAGCCCTTACGTTGGTGTTCCGTAAAAACGCCCTTACAAACCGTTCAGGGACCCAATAACGGACCCCAGGGGCCTCCCATGTTCCTTAGGGGTCTTCCTTGCGATGTGGTGCAAAAATATCCACCTTCGTTCCGGGGCCTCCCAGGAGCCAAAAAAAGGTGGATTAATGCCTACGTTTTCGGCTTCCCGGGCCCGGTGGTCATTTTTGCCTAAGCTTCTCCGAGTGGCTAACATGACCTTAGAGGACCCTCGGTGCCCCGGGAGGGTCATCAGGATCCCCGAACTTCGGTATCACCCATGCTTTCGGTGTTCGGGCCCTTACATCGGTGTTCTGTAGAAACGCCCTTTCAAGGACCAGTTAACGGACCCCGGGCGCCTCCCATGTTCCCTAGGGGTGTCCCTTGCGATGTGGTGCAAAAATATCCACCTTCGTTTCTTGGCCTCCCGGGTGCCAAAAAAACGTGGATGCCTACGATTTCGGCTTCCTGGGGCCTGGGTTCGCTTTTGCCCAAACTTCTCCGATGGGTCTATCATAACCTTAGAAGACCCTTGGTGCCTCTGGAGGGTCATCAGGATCCCCGAACTTCAGTATCACTTATGCTTTCATGTTTAGCCCTTACGTTGGTGTTCCGTAAAAACGCCCTTACAAGCCTAGCAGAACCCGATAACGGACCCCAGGGGCCTCCCATGTTCCTTATGGGTCTCCTTTGCGATGTGGAGCAAAAATATCCAACTTCGTTCGAGGGCCTCCCGTGAGCCAAAAAAACGTGGATTAATGCCTATGTTTTCGGCCTCTCGGGCCCGGTGGTCATTTTTGCCTAAACTTCTCCGAGGGGTCTAACATGACCTTAGAGGTCCCTCGGTGCCCCGGGAGGGTCATCCGGATCCCCGAACTTCGATATCACCCATGCTTTCGGTGTTAATGCCCTTACATTGGTGTTCCGTAAAAACGCCTTTACAAGCCTTTCAGGAACCCGTTGACGTACCCCGGGGGACTCCCATATTCCTTAGGGGTGACCCTTGCGATGTGGTGCGGAAATATCCACCTTTGTTCCAGGGCCTTCCGAGAGCCAAGAAAAACGTGGATTATAGCCTATGTTTTCGGCTTCCCGGGGCCTAGGTGTCGCTTTTCCCAAACTTCTCTGATGGGTCTATCATGACCTTAGAGGACCCTCGGTGCCCGGGGAGGGTCATCAGGATCTCCGAACTTCGATATCACTCATGTTTTCGTTTTTAACCCTTACGTTGGTGTTCCGTAAAAAAGCCCTTACAAGCCTATCAGGGACCCGATAACGGACCCTATGGGCCTCCCATGTTCTTTAAGGGTGTCCCTTGCGATGTGGTGCAAAAATATCCACCTTCGTTCCGGGGCCTCCCAGGAGTAAAAAAACCTTGGATGGCCTACGTTTTCGGCTTCTCGGGCCAGGTGGTCATTTTTGCCTAAACTTCTACGAGGGGTCTAACATGACCTTAGAGGACCCTTGGTGCCCCGGGAGGGTCATCAGGATCCCCGAACTTCGATATCACCCATGCTTTCGGTGTTCATGCCCTTACATTGGTGTTCCGTAAAAACGCATATACAAGCCTTTCAGGGACCCGTTGATGGACCCCGAGGGACTCCCATATTCCCTAGGGGTGTCCCTTGCGATGTGGTGCGGAAATATCCACCTTTGTTCCGGGGCCTCCCGAGAGCCAAATAAACGTGGATTAGCGTACGTTTTCGGCGTCCCGGGGACTGGGTGTCGCTTTTCCCAAACTTCTCTGGTGGGTCTAACCTTAGTTTAGAGGACCCTCGGTGCCCCGGGAGGGTTATCAGGATCCCGAACTTCGATATCACTCATGCTTTCGTGTTCAGCCCTTACAATGGTGTTCCGTAAAAACGCCCTTACAAGCCTATCAGGGACCCGATAACGGAACCTAGGGGCCTCCCATGTTCCTTAGGGCCGTCCCTTGCGATGTGTTGCAAAAATATCCACCTTCATTCCGGGTCCTCCCGGGAGCGAAAAAACGTGGATTAATGCCTACGTTTTCGGCTTCCTGGGCCCAGTGGTCATTTTTGCCTAAACTTATTCGAGGGGTCTAACATGACCTTAAAGGACCCTCGGTGCCACGGGAGGGTCATCAGGATCCCCGAACTTCGAAATCACCCATTCTTTCGGTGTTCGGGCCCTTGCATTGGTGTTCCGTAAAAACGCCCTTACAAGCCCATCAAGGACCCGATAACGGAACCCTGGGGCCTCCCATGTTCCTTAGCGGTGTCCCTTGCGATATGGTGCAATAATATCCAGCTTTGTTCCTGGGCCTCCCGGTAGCCAAAAAAACATGGATTGCCTACGTTTTCGGCTTTCCGGGCCCGGTGGTAATTTTTGCCTAAACTTCTCCGAGGGGTCTAACATGACCTTAGAGGATCCTCGGTGCCCCGGGAGGGTCATTAGGATCCCCGAACTTCAATATCACCCATTTTTTGGTGTTCGAGCTCTTACATCGGTGTTTCGTAAAAACGCCCTTACAAGCCTATCAGGACCCGATAACGAACCCCAGGGGCTCCCATGTTCCCTAGGGGTGTCCCTTGCGATGTGGTGTGAAATTATCCACCTTCGTTTCGAGGCCTCCCGGGAGCCAAAAAAACTGGATTTAGCCTACGTTTTCGGCTTTCTGAGGCCCTGGTGTCATTTTTTTCCCCAAACTTCTCCGAGGCCCATAACTGCCTTTCTCTTGGTGCATGTTTCAATTGGAGTGAATACCTTGATGTTGTTAGTGCGCTCCACTATAGTCTCAACAAACTAAGAATTTGCAGCTGGAAGAATTCATTGCAGATGTATATGTAAGATTAGTTAACTACTGGTTTTGCATCCTCATCCTGAGTAACTAGCTGCAGTATCTGGGTGATTAGCGAACTCCGTCGCTATATACTACATTCTTATGTTGCCTACCATTTAGTCTAAGTAGTTATTGGTTCTGCGTAATGTTATTTACGTATTTGCTTCACTTATATACAAAAAATAAAAGTTTTAGTTGATACGAAATGTTGATTCTGTATATGCAGTTGATAGCTTGGAAGTTAAAGGTCTCTTGGAGCTTCCTGACTATGATAGCTTGGGCAGAATGCTTCCCTCGCCTTTGTGGTCATCAGACCATATTGCCCTGATGGCAAACTTTAAAATCAAGTTTCTTTGATTAACAGATGTTTCAGCTCTAAGCCTGCATGGTGCATATGCTGGTATGTGATGAACTTTCTATGCCTGATATTACAATTTTGCATTACATATGCTGTGAAGATACCACGGTACTGGCTGTGCTCTGAAGGCATTATTAAATGTGCTCATATGAAAGCTTCAAGTGCAATGATCTTTTGGTATGCCTCTTGGCGTTGTCTTTCATGGATGCCTCTTGGTTCAGGTTTGGTCGAATGGAATGAGAGAATGGGAGCTGTCGCCTTGGCTCCAAAATTACTTATCCTGTTGGATGCTGTGAATTTTAATACCCATAGTTACCCTACGCCCCTAATCTGCTTAGTTTCACATTATATACTAAAAAGAGGGTCCAGTTTAAGTTTATATAATTGGGCCTCAATCAAGCGAGCAGCCTAGCACGTGTAAGCCCAAGTGAGGTTCCATCCCGAATACAATTGGGAATAGGTGGAGTATCTCACTAGTTTCTATGCTTGCTCATCAAGAACTACAGTAGTAGTAGTGTAGTACAAACTACCCACTTATGTAAGCTGGTTGCTTACCTTACTCTTACATATGACAGTAATAGCTTTTGACCTTTCTCATGCAGCTTGAGAGGAAAATAGAGAAAAAATTATAATAAATTCATATCCCTGTTGGCAACGAAAACTATTGTACATTTTTACCTAATACCTTTTCTGTTGAAGTAGCTTATTTCTGTCATATCTATCTATCTATTTATTTATTTTTAATTTTTTTTCTAAATTGTTAACTGTGACTGGAAAAACAGACCATAATTTAGGAAATGAGAAGTAAAGTACATACTGGGATGAAGAGATTAATAGTGATCAGAATATAGAAGTAGAGTCTAGATCTTTTACTATCCACTATTACCAAATATGCGCAGATCCCATTACCCAGCCATAAATGCAGTAGGTTCTCATGAGTTTTGCAGCTGGTGAATGCAATTCTATATCTGTTTGGGGTCATTGAATAACTAGTCTGGACTATAAATGAAAACCTTGTCTGTGTATCCAATAGTAAATGAACTCCCCTCCTACCCAGCAGTGAGCCCCAGCCATTGTTTGTAGGTGAAAATTTGGGTTATGACATTTTGCAGTCAATTAAGCTTATCATCTCACTCTCTGTACGCCTAAGCAATTAAGTCATCTGTTAGCGTGAAGCAGGGGAACTCTTATCTTCTTTTTTCTAAATAAAATCTTACTCGTGAAGAGAAAATACTTAATTGAAAATGGAAAAGCATTTTGTACTCCTAGAATGTAGGGACATGATGCTCATAAAAGAAAAATTAAAATAGCAAATCTATTTATCTCAATTCTCATGTCATGTCACACCGGCTGGTTGAATATAATGCTTCAACAGCCAAAAAAAAGCCACTGAAATGGTTTTAGCGCACATTTACCATGCAATATATTAGCATTTCTTCCCAACTACGCTTAATTTCCCAAAACACCAAAATATAGTATGGAAGAAGTCCATGAAAATTTTATTGTTCATCCAATTTTTTTCGTTTAAAAGACTTGTGAGTTTTGTTATTCAACGAAAACCCAAGATAACGTGATGCAGCCATGCTCATTTTGGCTGTGAGTGTTACTGTCTAGAAACCTGATAATCCCTTGTTATTGTGGTGTTATTATTTTCCATTTTAGGACCCCCGTCTTGAAATTTTCACAATTCCGTGATTTTGGTTTTTAAATCCATACAAGCATCCCATTGTCCCTGGATTTTAATTTTGAAAGGTGCAAAAGGCTTCCCCGGCCATTGTCGATAGACCGGTTCAGTTCCTTGATATTGTGCCCAACCAAGGTTCATGTAGGACATCTTCGAAATTCGGCTTGAACCATTGTTAGCTAATGCTACCACTGTCAATAGTCCCATAGATTTTTCATAGATCATACAGTTATTTCATTGAGAACCCTTGGGGGAATTATCTCCATTAGTGCTACATTAGTTTTGACAGCAAGAACAGAAGTGCTACATTAGTTTTTAGTCCACCCTTGGAGGAATTAGTGCATACATCTTTTCATGTTCTCTTTCAAAGGAGCATGTAAATGAAACTTTTATCCTCACGCATTCAGTTTCATGCAAGTTTTAGTAAAGTAGTGTATACATCTACTAACTACTAGTATATCATGATGAATGTTAGCTAGGTGGGAGTTGGGTGTATTAATAGGTATAAGTTGCTCTTTCCCTTATGTGGAGAAGAAACCACATTGGTTGACTTCTAGTACACTATTTATGTTGAATGATAAGAAAGTACCAAAAGACAAGACTTATTAAAAAACTTTGGTAGCCCATCACCTTATGTAACCATTACGATTAATGCAACAGAAACAACAACAGTAACTCAATTTGAAATTTGATCGAGATGGTTCTTCAAACTTCTGCTTTAGCAAATTCGTTTGTCCTAGAAGCATGCTATAGGTCCACTTACACACTGAGGTCTCCATATTCTTTCTATGGTCATCCAACTCATATTTCACCTGTCGACTGTCGGAGCCATATATGCTGTATGCACTAATTCCATAGGAACCAACAAGCTAGAAAGTTCTTGATTCTCAGTAAATATATATTATTATATATAATATTTAATTTAATACCATAGGAACAATATTATCATTATTATCTAAACAACTATTGACATTCAAGCTTTAGAACATGATATGATCTTTAGTTCATTAACTGGTACCCTTGGCTAACTAGCAAGAGAGGCCAAGTCCTGGCTTGAACAGGTCAGGGGGAGTCTGATATGGTGGGTGCATGAATTTGCAGTTGGGACATGTCGGAGAGGCCTTACAAAGCATCACCAGCATGTGACACCGCATACAGGCGGTCGCCACCATCTCCACTGCCTGATCTGCTTCCTCAATATTGCTGAAAGTCTTCCTTCTGTCGATGCTCAGACTCATGAAAAGATGATCAGAAGAAGCTGATGGGGGTGAGTTGCTGGATCTCTTCTTTATCGAGGTATTTCTTTTTTCTGATGTTGAAGAGGAATTATTGTTGAGTGAGCCACAAGGCAGGTTTAGCTCAAGGTCTAAGCTCATGTGATGACAGTCCCTAGGACTTGATGGCTCTGGGCTTGCCCTTGGATCTCTCCCTGTTGTTTTGTGTGTTCTCGTGTTGTAGAAGTGTATTTCCCCGGACTGCATGTATGATAATAAAAATTAGTACTTTCAGGGAAGATGTCTTTAATTGTAAAGCTCTTATATATGCATACATTTATATTTGTAAATATATATGTATCCGCTTTGAAGTTCTGTTGTACTCGATTTGTAACCTGAAGTACTAGTATGAGTAAGGACTTCATATTACCTGAATATCGAGACAACGTTGCCACTCTGATGGCAACGGAGTCTCGAGGTGGAGGTCGATGGCAGAGAAAGTTTTGGTGGTGTTAGTGGCATCCTTGGGATTCTTCCATTGCTTGCAAGGGAGAATCTCCTCAGGTTCAGTGTCACCAGTAGTGTCATCCCATTTCCTTTTCTTTGAATTGGTCTCAGATACGAAGATGGTCGTCTTTCTTTGATTCAGCTCAGAGAAAGGTGTTTGAAATGAGACCATGGCTCAGCTCTCAGATATAAAGATCGACTGTGTTATTTGGGTATTGTCTGACGAGTTGGTGAGAGATGATCAAAGCAGTTTGTAAAGACTTTGGTGCTTAAATAGATATGAGGGGGTGGGAAAGAGAGCAGGCAAACATCTGCAAGGAAGAATCTAATAGGGCAAATGTAAAGGTGGATTTAGAGTGGCCCACTAATTGTAGTAGTAGTGGTAGTAGTAGCACCATCAGGTTTGAGGCACTTCTCTCTCTTAGCTTTGGTTTGGGTTTGGCGTGCTCAACCTCATCAACCAAGTTGGCTTCTCAATTTACTGCATTTCCGCAGCTGCTCTTTTAAAGCTCGGATGGCGTAGTTCTAACCAACTCCCTCCTAGTCAATATTTATGAACCCTTTATTAATTAATCTTGACGCTCTCTCTCTTTCTCTCTCTCACTCACTGTGTGTGTGGCAGCCTATTGATCGCATTTACATTGGGTCATATCACTTATCAAGTGCTAATGAACATATAATTATATACGCATCATATATTTATGATTGTAGCATGCAGGTTGGTGTCATGTATTGTGGAGTTCTTATTGTGGACGCCTATCATATGACTGTTTTAAGCCCTAATAATTTCTGTACATTCTGTGATTTTAAACCTTGAGTTACACTACCATGTAGTGTAATCAACAACCACTCCAAAGTGGTTTGTCGGATCTTAGGTATGATATGATTCTTTCTTTTACACTATTTTCTGCATCTATACATTATCTGTTATACATTTAGATTGTCATATATATGAACCTTAATTCTTAGAAATGATGCAATTCTAGTCCTTTTCGATGATCGAAAACTCTATTTAATCAAATTTGTAGTACTTAATTAAACCTTTGTTTGATGCAAGTAGTAGTTGAAAAGATACTGAGTGATTAGCTATCTGATTGCTGCAAGGTAATAGCCGATCATCTTGATGTTTGAATTAGAAGTCTTTGGTAAAACTTTTGTTGAATGAGTTGTTGACATTATATTTAAATGACTTACAAAGACTTATTAATGCCAATACATGTATTCATATACTAAGTTAAATTTGAAAACTTAAGAAGTTAAATTATGAAAAGCTATAAGGTGTTGGAATAACTTCTCATATGCTAGCTTCATTGATCTTATGAAAAATCTAGATGTTTTGATCAAATTAGTACTCTATAAATAGTGTAATTGTAAGATTACAATGGCTTAAGAAAGTTGGAGAGAAGTGGATTATTGGTTTAACCTAGTATGTAAGTTAACCTGTCCTCAGATAAAATGGCGCCCATATACCCAACATATATATCAGTCATCATATCATCAATGCAATAGGAGTATATACTAAGCGCATATTGTTGGCATGGGTGCTAATATTTGATCATGGATCATCCTAAGATTAGATAGGGAAGAGAGAGAGAGAGTGATATTAGTAGTAAATAGAGGCGGTGACGTTAGGAGAGAGAAAATACATTAAATGTGGGAGTCTGGATACAGTTGAAGGAGGTCTCTTGAATGCCCCAGTCCCCAACCCCAACTGATGGGGTTTTAAATAGGGGGAAGGGGAGGATGATTCAATTTCCATAACTTCAGCTTCCGAAATTGGGTCACTCTTTCTAACAAGTAACAAGTATACATACATCGATCCTCATTTATAAATTAAAAGTACTCGTCAGCTATTACCAACAACCACATCCCCATGACCTATGAATCAAACACTTTAAATACTCACATCCTATAAACTTTAATTCCCTCTCAACACCTCCGCTTTTAATAACAACTACATCCACCTATCCTGTCCTCGTGTCCATCACACCCCTTACTACTCTACTTCTCCAACATTTTTTCCTTCCTTCCTTTTTAATCTCACCACCACGACCCGAATCGAGCCGAGCTCAGCTAAGTCGAGCCGAGCCGTGCCGAGGATTAGGTGGGCTTGGCTTCAGTTCCTTGTACTTAGATGTCAATTTATATATTAGACAATTATTTACTACTAATTTAGTAAACCAAATATTTCTAGATAAATAGCTAGCTCAAAAGCTAATTGCTAGGACTAAGAACTTGGTCTTGGCCCTAAGTGGTCATTAGATCCAAGACTAGAACTACATATATTGGTTTCTACGAAACCACCAATATTGCTTATCAATGACTCTAGCTAACTTGATAATGTTATGAGTGTTATCAAGGAAGAACTTAGCACAAGGTGCATCAAATGCGTATTATTTTGATTGAAAACAACTATACGAACTTATTAAAGAGTGCACCAAACCTTTGGAAGCAACTTGCATGCTTAAGGGCCTTAAGAAAAAGTCTCTAGTATTGTTATTAGGTACCATCAGATCAATAGTGGAGAGTTTGACAATATAGGTACGTAGTGCACTGTGCAAGACCATAACGGTAATTACTCGTGCTGGAATACATTATCAGAGATTCTAATGCAATATCAATTGGTGATGTGTAGAGTAACTCACTTGGTTATAAACAAGCGTTTAAGGGCACTTAATCTTTTCACGTGAAACACAAACCACCTTCGACAATACTTCGTAAATCTTAATAGTAATGCAAATAAAGATCTTGGATTTTGGTTATTTAAGAGGTCCTAGATAAGTTCCATATAACTCTTCCAAGACCGATTTACTCCTATCTGTCAAGGAAATTAAAAGGAGTAGCGTAGCCGTAGCCGAATAGTACTTTTACTATGTAGGCAGGCCATGATCAGGAATGTTGAGCATTATTATTCATTTGATGTGGTATGCTAGTGAGGTCCCAGATAAGCTCATATAAGCGATGGACATTCAATTCTATAGTGTACTCTTAAGGGTCCCTGCAAACTCCAAGCGTAGGTTACATATTGCTTGTTGAATAGTACTCCTACGTGCTAATTATCCCCTGATCTATTATAAAAGCGTAGCTAATTTAATTAAATGCCTAACTACTAGCTCATGCAGGTTGGTAGCTAGCACTCAGATTAAGCAAGAAAAATTGAAGGCGCATGCATGATTTGCCAAAGTATGGACATTTTTAGAAGGCACTCTCACTCGAGATTTAGAGTGCATTTAGGAAGACCATAACATAGCTTATAATCTGTAGCCAATAGCTTTTTTTTTTTTTAGATGCTACCCTTACAAGTATCTAAAATTAAGTTGTTGACTGCACATCTTATAAGTTTTCCCTAACATAGCCTTAAGATTGAAGGAAGGAGAGAGTTGTTGGGACTATTATTTATTTATTTTGGTTCACAACCAAGGGTATACATACACCGTCGACCACCGTGACTATTTCTCCACGCTGGTTTGTATGCACCTCAAAGGGTGAGGACAACTAGCCAATGAATTTAAAACTGTTTCATGCCCAAGGCGAGATTATAACCCTTTAACCTTGATTAAGAATGAATGAGTTCCTACCACTCAACCAGACCTTCTTGGTTTCTGCTGCGACTATTATTTAAAACATGTTTGGTAAGAGAAAGAGAAAGAGAAAGTATTTGCCAAGTGACTGATATGATCTACCTGCCTTCATTAACTGCTCACCTTGAATTCACTTAAATGCAGAATTCAAGGATGAGCATTCAAACGCCTCGCTAGCTTCAACAACAGTTTACTACTATAACTATACTGATGATCACTGATCAGTATACACACTACTATACTACGTACTCTTTCTCTCTCTCATAGTCTAAAGTATCTTTGTCACTCTCATCACCGGTTTCTGTTAAATGCTCCCAACCCTCCCTCTGTTTCCCTTCATTTAAGCCTCCCATGACTCCTCTATTTCTCGCCTTTCCCCTTCCTTTAATTTGGGTTTGGATGGGCTCCAATAATCGAACTTTGAACGGGCCCTTTCCTAGTGTGTAATTAAAGATGGATACATTGTGAAAGGGGTAGTTAAGTTGGTCGTGACTCGTGAGGATTAATTTCATAATAAAAGTTATAAGTTTAATTTTTATCATGAATTTTTACTGAACTTGTCTACAATATTTATCTTGTTGGCTTGTATGCTATATGTAGTTTACATGTTATTCCATTCACTTGGGGTTTATCCAATGCATACTCCCAAAAAATTGGTTGCGGGCTCATAGCCAAAAATAATAATTAAAGAAATATACAACCAACTTGAATGTTTAAAATTATTTAATTTAATTTTTAATTAAAAATATATGCTAAAAAAATATCAAAAAAATTAGGAATCGCTTTAAAAAAATTGGGAAAAACTATGAGGCCTCACTATAATAGTAGAGAGGGTGTGGGGGTAGGTTTTGTGGTACGAGTTGGTGGGGAGCCATGCTCGGTACCCAAAAATCTTGGAGTAGACATGCCAATGCATAACTTTCATAATGGTAGGCGTTTCATGTCGCGTTGCTTGCCTTCCTTCGCCCAAAAGCCTCTACCCACTAAATAGTCTTAAGAGGTTTAGTGGTCTGATGACAAGAGTAGACATGCCCAATGCATAACTTTCGTACTAGGGATTTGAGAGTTTGGAAGATAATTTTCCAAAAGTTCCAACTGAAACTTTTCACAAGTATATTATTAAGTTATGGAAAAATAATTTATTTTTTTTAACAGATTGTAGATATTTAATTTCATTTTTATTTAAAAAGTACGGTGAAAAACAAAAAAAGAATATCAAAAAGAAAAATAGAAATCATGTCATTAAATTTGGGAAAAAAAAAATGAAACCTCACTATAATAGTAGAGAGGGATTGGGGATAGCTTTTGCGACATAGGGTGGTGGGGAGCTATGCTCGATACCCAAAAACCGTAGATTAGCCTCCGATGTCCAGTAAAAGGACTTTCAAGTCTAGCAAGGACCCGATAACCTACCCCTGGGGCCTCCCGTGTCCCCTAAGGGTGTCTCGTGCGATGTGGTACGAAAATATTCACTTTCGTTCATGGGCCTCCCGCAAGCTCAAAAAACGTGGATTATAGTCTTCGTTTTCGGGTTCCCGGGGCCCGGGTATCATTTTTGCCCAAACTTCTCCAGGAGGTCTAACATGACCCTAAAGGACCCTCGGTACTTTGGGAGGGTCATCCAGATCCTCGAACTTCGATATCGCCCATGCCTTTGGTGTTCCGACTCTTACACTTGTTGCCTGTAAAACGCCCTTTCAAACCTATCAGGGATTGGATAAGCGACCCCAAGTGCCTCCCATACCCCCTAAGGGTGTTTCGTGCGATGTGGTGCAAAAATATACACTTTCGTTCCGAGACCTCCTGGGAACCCAAAACACGTGGATTATAACCTTCGTTTTCGGCTTCCCGGGGCCCGGGTATCATTTTTCCAAAACTTTTCCAGGGTCTCTATCATGACCCAAGAGTACTCTCGGTGTTCTGGACGGTCATTAGGATCTTCGAACTTTGATATCACCCATGTCTTTTGTGTTCCAACTCTCACACCAGTGTGTTGTTAAACGCCGTTCCAAGCCTATTAGGGACTGGATTAGCGACCACGAGGGCCTCCCATGTCCCCTAGGAGTGTTCCGTGTGATGTGGTGTAAAAAATATCCACATTCGTTCCGGGGCCTTCCGGAAGCCCAAAAAACAGGGGGCCGAGTGTCATTTTTGCTCAAACTTCTCCATGGATCTATCATGACACTAGAGGATTCTCGGTGCCCAGGTAGGGTCATCCGGATCCGCGAACTTCGATATCACCCATTCGTTTGGTGTTGTGGCCCTTACATTAGTGTCCCGTAAAAAATCCTTATAAGCTTATAAAAGACTCAATAACGGACCTCGAGGGCCTCTTCTGTTTCCTAAGGGTGTCTAGTGCGATTTGGTGCGAAAATATCCACCTTCGTTCTTGTAATACTCCGTATTATTATTCATTTTCGAATAATAATTACATAAAAAGAAATTGCAATTTTAGATTTGAAATATTAATTGCGCTCATGAATTAAAGTGCCTAATTAATGATTAAGTTTTATTTTGGATCTAATTAATTATAATTGTGCCAAAACTAATTAAAGCATTTGGGCTTAATAATTATCGGTTATGGCCAAAAATATTAATGCAAAAATGGGCCATCATTTTCGGCTCTCCTAGCCCAAATTATGGGGAGAAAAATTCAAATTTTTATTTTAAAATTTTGTTTCTAAAAGTGAGAGTGAAAGGAGGATTGTGTTGCAGTATTTTTAGGAAGGTGAGTTGAGAAAAAGAATGAATACATTTAGGTTTACTAAATCTACTCAACTTACTAATCAACTGACACTGTGCTTAAACAAAAAAAACACACGCCTCTCATCTTTCTCTCTCTCACACACACGACAAACCCAAGAGGAAGAAGAAAGAGAATTCCTACTCTTTCACAATTCACCCTCTTGCTCAAGTTTAATCATTTTTTATTCCAAGTAAGTGTTTATTGCTTTTTATGATTAAAGGTTTTGTTCTTGATTCAAATTCATTTTTTTTATGAACCCTAGTTGTTAATGAGAAAGGGTTGGGTTTACTGTTTTATTGAATTTGAATCAAAGGTTGAGTTTAAAAGGTTGAATCTTGTGCTTTATTAAATCTGGAACTTTATTAATTATTCAGGTTTAATTTAGATTTGGAATTTTTTAAATTGAATAAACAAAAAAAAAAAAAAAGGTTTTACCGTGCGGTGCACGGCTGAGCCTTGCGTAGCCACTGTACGACTGTTACGGCCGCCTGCCGTGGCTGCTGCCGGCGGCAGCCCAGCGGGGCCCGCCGGTGGTGGTGATGATGGTGGTGTTTTGGTTGGTGTTTTGATGTTTGACTTGTTTTGACTTGTTGACTTCAATTAGGGTTTTGAAAAGTTTCCTAATTTAGTTTATGTAAAATTTGTTTTGTAAACTTTTGAGCATGCATGAGTATTTAAAATTTCAGCAACTTAATTATTTTAATTAAGGGTACTAAATCATCTTTAAAGTGTGATTAAGAGGTTTAGAAGTCAAGGTTTTGACTATTGGTTATTGTGGATTTGTTAGGGCCCGCTGACCGCACGTAAACGTAAGGAGCTTACGTTAAATTGTCATGACTTGCCTTTTTTGCTAAAGGTAATTTAATGTCTAGTGGAATCTGTATATTCATGTCTAGTATTGGATTGAGAATGATAATTCATATTTGGACTTGTGAATATTTTGGTAAAGGGATAATTGTTATTTATTTACTTGTGATAATTCGTATAGAATTATAGGATAGTGAATGCATGTGATCAATGTTGGAAATTCACTTTGTGTAGCAATGTCTACTTGTTGGGATTCATGTTATATGATAATACATGTTAATCTTTGTAATTACGTGGAGTAATTATTTGTGATATTGGACTAAAGATATGGCTAATATTTGTTCAATTTGGATATAGCCTATCGCTATTTGGATCATGTTTGTAAGCATGTTGTGTCAATAAGTTAATGTGATTTTGACTATTGATTTGGTAAACAATATTGAAAGCCTGGAAAAGGTATATTGTTAGGTGGTTGTGAATAGGGTGTTGATGCTCATTTATGTGAAATTATTGTCATCGGAATTGTGAACTTAAATTGTTCATTTGTAACTGTGGAGTGGTTACTTGAGATGCCAAGATATGTGTATCACTTGTTATGTGATCACCATATTAAAAAAATTTAAGAGTTAAGATTTCTTTGGTAATGTATCCACCGAATGATGCGAATGAGAATTGTTATTGAGATATATTGGGCAGGTCTATGTCTGCGTGTCGTAGCCCCAATGTAGTACTTGTATCCATATATGATGATTGGGCAAGTAAGTTTTGTAAATGAAACTGTTCTTCTTGTAAACCTAAGGGTTGAGAGAGGGTATGCATACTTAGGAACATTAGAAGTAATTCGAGAGTAATCTATACTTCGGGACGGTTGATCCCTCTTTGCCAATGTGCACATGACTAAGATCCTATTGAATCGACTACGGTTGGTTTGACAATTCATGCGATTCTCTTCTCTCTAATGAACTTGGCTAATGGATAATAATAAATATTGGATTTATTATTTGGTGTTTATGCTTGTCTTTAATTTAAACATGTCGTCTTTTATTTTCTTAAAGCATGATTAATTATTTTATTAAGCATGTTGGCTTGACTTGGAGATTTAAATGGACTATGTGGTTATAAATTACTCAGCGTAGCTGATTGCTTGTTTTTCTTTTTACTTGTGTTTGTTGTCCATTTTTCTTCAATGATGGGCGTATGATGAACCTATATGTAATTCGTCTATATGGGGGAGTAGATTGACAAGATTGTAGCTCGTGGAGTAGAGCTAGTGAGAAGGCGACTAAAGAAGATTGTATATCTTCTAAGAACAATTTAGTTTTATTGTTTAGACTTTGAAATTTGTTTTATTAAGACTTGTATTGTAATGAGATTAATTCTCTTGCATGAGAATTAATAGTTTAATATTTCTTATTCATTTGAATTATTTGTTTCAAGTTTAGTTTTGAAAAGATAGTTATTATTTAATTATCTAGTATGTATATTTGGGATATAAACATTTGGTTTCTTTCTAGCCTTGTATTTAATTTGAACATTAAATACGGCGGTGACGCTTCGAATTTCTAGGGTTTTCCGTTACAACTCGTGATTTTAAATGGTTTTAAATTAGACGGAAATTCAGTGTGTTACAGTTCCGGGGCCTCACGGAAGCCCAAAAAACGTGGATTATACCCTTCGTTTTCAGCTTGCCGGGGGGTCCGGTGTCATTTATGCCGAAACTTCTTCGGGGGTCTATCACATTCCTGAAGGACCCTCGGTGCCTCCGAAAGGTCATCCGGATCCTCGAACTTTGATATCACCCATATCGTCGGTGTTTCGGCCCTTACAGTGGTGTCCTGTAATAAGGCCTTTACAAGCCTATAAGGGACCCGATAACCTCCATAAGGGTGTCCCATGTGATGTGGTGCGAAAAATATCCACTTTCGTTTCTGGGCCTCCCGGAAGCACAAAAAAGGTGGTTATAGCCTTTAATTTTTGGCATCCCGGGGCCCGATTTCCGTTTTTGTCAAACTTTTGCGAGGGTTCTATCGTCACCCTAAAGGATTTTCGGTGCCTCAGAACGGTTATGCGGGTCCCCAAACTCCGATTTCACCCATGAAATATGAGACTTGGGATATGGAATATGGGACTTGGGATATGGGACATTAGACATGGGCACTAGAACATGAGACATGACGCTCACTGGGCGCTGGGACATGGAACATGGGCCACCCAGATTTTGTCTCAATAAATTTTTGTTGTACTTAGTTCGTGTCTATCAATTGTCTACAATGATAATTTTTGGTAGAAAAACTTTATAATAGAGTATTCTGAAGTTTGTTACTATAAGGGTAAATAATCATAATAAGTAGATCAATGAATGACTAATCATAATAAGTAGAACTATAATGCAAAAAACAATGTCATTTGGGAGTAGAGAACTTTAACTTTTATAGAGGCACCACACAAGTCAATGAATGACTCTTTTTTTGTCAAATGCTATACACGGCTAGTGGATGACTATTACCATAACTTGAGGGCATGTCTCCCCCCAACATTTTAATATTTGCCCAAAACAAATTAAGAGTCATGATGCGGATAAATCCCTCCAAATCCCGCATTGGTGTTGTTTTAGTTTTATTTACCAGTTAATCACCAAATTAACACCAAAAATGAAAAAGAAAATTATTACAACAAAGTTAGAAGCAAGACAACTCATTAGAAAACATTAAATTTTAAAAAAAATAGCAAAAATAGTTGAAACATCCCGAGCACCGCATGGACATGCATACTAGTGTAGGTTAATTGGTTACATGTTACATACTAATAGCATTCAGGAGGGGGAAACCATGAAGTTACGTGAAAGCGTTCTGATAATCTCATTATGGGAGGCCTTGAACATGGCTTACAATTCATCTATCCTAAAGACTAAAATGCAGAACTAGTAGCCCATTCCTCTAGTTTCTGTTGTTTAAACAATATGATGAACATATAAGGCGTTAGCCTAATGAAAGGCAACGCGACCTATAATAGTCCTATTAAAAACTGTTATGTGCAGGTAACATTAGACATTGATGTTGAAGCTACAGCAATCACTAGGTGAAAATGACTCTACCACTGTAAGTTATATGCCCCAGTCAACTAACTATGGCTCCTCCTTGACAAACCTATGTCAATACCAGTGCTGTTTCCATACGATATGCATTGAGTCCATAGGTATACTCTTCATCTCTGGCACGAAAAATGCAACGAATATGGTCATGATGGCAATCCAACCAGCATTAAACAGGAAGGCACCAAACTTGAAGCGGCAGAGCATAGTCAAAAATGCCTGTGAAAGTATGAAGGTGACTAAGAAATTCACAGCGACGTTTATGCTTTGGCCTGCTGCCCGAATCTCCAATGGGAAATTTCACTGGGAACAAGAAAGCCCAGGGGACCCCAAGACCACCCAAACCCAGCTGCGTAGATGCACAACAAGATTAGCACCAAAAGTGCGCTGTCCTTACCCATCTCCTTGCTTCCTGATATACCAGTTGCAACAGCTAGAATAACTCCCACAGCAACCTTCCAGATGAATAAAGAGGAGTTAGGAAATAGGATCAGTCAGTATTTCTTGTGTTAAATGCTTACATAATTGATCATGAGTGCAATGAGTATATGGTCACAGATAGGATAAGAAGGGGTAATTAAAACATAATCATAAGTATGTACCTGGCTAATGAACATCTGAGTACCACCTTCTAGGAACAAGAACCTCCGCCCAAATCGATCAACAGCGAAAGTAGACATAATAATTGAGCCCAGGTTAACCGAACCCAAGATGACAGCAGCTAATAGGGCTGAATCTTTGCCAAACCCAACTGATTCAAACAAGACAGGAGCATAGAAAGCAATTACATTAATCCCCGTGAGTTGTTGGAAAAAGGGGATCAGAAGTGCCATGACCCAGTGTGGCCTATAATGCCTCTCGAATATGGTCAGAAAGGATCCACTCGCTGATTTGGCTGCCTGGCTAGCGTTAATGATCTCCGCCAGCTCAGGTTCCACATTAACGTCCCCCCGTGCCTTTTGTAAGGCCTTCTTGGCCTGCTCAATCCTGCCTCGCTCAACCAGACTGCTAGGTGTGTCCGATATAATGAGGGCGCCCAGGATCATGATCATTGCAGGGACCGTGGCTAGGCCTAGGGATAGCCTCCATCCCCAGCTGAGCTTGAATGTGGCGAAATTAATAAAGTTGGCTGAAAGCACACCAATGCCTATGAAAAACTGAAATCCAATGTTGAAAGCCCCTCGCCATTTTGGGGGCGCCACCTCTGACAGGTAGAGTGGAGCTGCCTGATTGGTAAAGCCAACCCCAAAGCCTAGGAAAATACGGCCAATGATGAGCATAGCGACATTTTCAGCTCCACCGTTGATGGCAGCACCCAGAAAGAAGGTGGCTCCACCTAGAAGGATACTGGACTTGCGGCCTAACTTAGTAGTGGTGTGGCCAGCCACTAGGCACGCTATAAAGCCAGCGATGTAGAGGGAAGACGTAAAGGATGTCAGTAGTTGGCTATCATACACACAGTACATGTTTGTTCGGCCGCCTACTCCATTCTTTAGTATCGACGGGAAGAACTTTTGTAAGAACGGCCTCATTGTTGTCACTTCCCCTATAACAGATGATAGGCAAATCAAATTCTGTTTGATCCAATTAAACACATGAGGTAAATGCCTATAACATTTTTATTAATAGCAGCCTTTGTTCACTCCATCTGCCTAGCAGCTAAAGGTTCTAAGTGGTTTACTTGTTGCATGGTAATTCTATGGTAATACAGAAGGGGCATCAATAACAGCTCTTAGTGCCAAGGAAAGACAAAAACAAGTACGACGAAGCTATTATGTCGACGACATGATTTTGTATAGCCTGAATCCCTGGATACTTCAAGTTTCATATCAAGGAAGAGTAGGACTTGACATTTCAATTTCAGAATGATTATGATTATTCATTTATAGAGTATTTTTTTTAATAGTAAGTAGAGATGATCATTTTTGAGATAAGTGGAAGGATTTGAGATAAAAATCATCTCTTTCACATTTTCATTTTCCATATAGCTTGACAGGGCAATGCTCAATTTCCAAATTTCACACTTGACAAAGGAGATACTCTGGTCGTGAATTGATATGGTTTCAAACGAAATTTGCGAAGTCAAAAACATGTTGTAATAACCGAAATTCTTAAGAAAGTGCTTGAATTGTGGGAAGAAGTTACTTGGTTGTAGACTTGTAGGGGTATGTAGAAAGGGACTACCAAAAGGAGAAAAAGATTAAGAGTAGTAAAACAATAAACATCACCATAGCCAGGTGAGGAACGCAATTAGGCGTACAATGGGAATGACTTGCGTTTGGGACACTTCTATGACGCTTAGATGTTCCCAAATAGCACCTCATCTAACAGTCAACAGCGAGCCAAGAGAGTTCAATTCGCTGCTCTTCGGTCATGTACCATGTCAGAATGATTCATCAAATTAAACTGTTTGGACTTCTAATTTGGTCATGGAGCTATATCAAAATCAAAGTGGTTCATTAAACTATTTGGACTTCTATTTTAATAGGAGCTGGAAAGAGTCATAACACATCGGATTAAGGCTCAAACAGAAATAACTTCTTTATTTTCACAGAGCTAAAGTTGCATATAACAGGCGACCCCCTTTACCCGCTTGGGTTGGAGTTTCTTTAGAGGGGCTTATATCAAAGTGATTCATCAAACTATCTGGACTTCTATTTTAATAGGAGTTACAAAGAGTCATAGCACATCGGATTAAGGCTCAAACAGATATAACTTCTCTATTTCCACAAGGATAAAGCTGGATACAACCGTCGAACCCCTTTACCCACTTGGATTGGAGTTTCTCTAGAGGCGTCAGGACTTTGTTAATATGGTTTTTTTTTTCCTATAAGTCACAAAGCCTAAAATGAAAGTTTATCCTAGAACGGACAAAATTTAATAATCCAAAATTAAGAAATTAAACCTCATTTGTTAGAAAATATATGAGCAATCAAAGACATTACTACCGCTTAATAATTCCAACAAGCTTACGGGAAATTACATTTTCCCTGTAATCAAATGCACTTAATAAGTTTATTTGTCATCGTGAAGTTTTCAAGCACCAATTAACTATGAATCTTCTATAAAATTGCCCATTAATGTTCAAGTTAGATATGGTTTCCAATTACAACACCAGTTATTTCACGAAATAATGTAGGAAAGGGAACGTAACGAAGATATAATATAGATAGAGAAATGAAAGATACCTGAAATCCCAATGTCATATCCGAATAAGAGGCCACGGGAGGCTGCAACTATGCATGTTAACACCACTGCTGCCGTGACTCGACCACCGGTCACGACCGGGGCGGTAGCTACACCATCTCCGTCAACACCTAACACCACAAAACCACCTCCCGGCATTTTTCTTTTTTCTTTTTCTTTTTTTTTTTTTTTTGTTTTTTTGCTGATCCCTTATTTAGGTTCTCTTTCCTGATCTTCCTCTTTGTCACTCTCTTCCCGCCATCTCTATTTTCATATTTTGTAGACTAGAAGAAGAAACAAACAGCCTCTCAAGTGTTGATGGTAAGTAAAAGGAACACGTATAACGTACCCAAAAAAAGGTGGAAATTGAATGCCCACTCACAAAAGTAATTCAACTTAACAGACTATCCAATTCATAAACAAACTAGTCCCACCATTCCCGGATTTGTTCACGCATTTATTATCGAGTGAATGTTATTTCTTTACGAACTTCTTTAATTTTTTTAAAATATTCTTCAATGTTTGTATGTTGTGATCCATGAGGGCTTTTGTTTAATATAACATATAATAAATCATCGTGGTACAATTGAATCAATATCTAAGATTGTACCTCTATATGTTGATAGCTAGTGTAAAATACTTAATGGCAACTACATTTCCGGTACATAGATATATAATAGAAGTATACAAACCAAATTAATATCATACAAGAGCATGAACACAATAATTACACTATGCAAATATTCGTATATATTGAAATTACATAGATTCCACCTACGTTGGAAGAGAGTGAAATTAAACTAATTAGTTATATTTACGAATAAAACAAGTCGGAGTTAGATTTACGAATAAAACAAGTCAGATTATATTGGAATATGATTTATTTAGGGGATAGCTAAACGTAAATTGTCATTTTACTAAACGTAAATCTTTTTTCCCACAATACCCTTAGCATTTTTCATTCCTCATTCCCTCTCTCCTTCCTTTCTCTCTCCCCTTTACTGAGAATCCTCAGCAAAACAATCAAGTACAGCATTCCTACAGCCTACATACACCTTCATTAATACACCAAAAAGAAAAGAAAAATTCACTTGTCAATTAATATCAACCCAATTTCCTGTACACAAAATCAAATACCTTTTAAACCCTATAATGCTCAATCTACGAAGTAACCATGTATATGATTCACAAAATGAAGGGATGGAGAACATCAGTATTTGAAAGAGAGGCAGGTGGTTGGGTGAGTGTTGGTGGGGCGGCCGATTGCGACCAGCCCGTTAGTGGGAGGTTGATCGCAGCGAATAATTTTCTCACGAGTGAGGAAATTATTGCTGGACACCGAAGCCCCCACCCCTAGCCACCACCCCAAGCCAGTGAAGCCACTACTCGGCCTCCATCAACCCCTCCAAGCCACCAGGAGCACCACCCTTAAACCCTAAACGATGAATAATGAGTAGAAAAAAAAAGATCAAACATTTAATTCTATTTGAACTTGAATATCACCATTTATTCTGTCAAAAATGTTATCTTGCTCAAAGGTATCATCCATGATGATCAAATTTAGATCCTTGGTGAAAATTATGAAAGAGATATCTAGGGTAAAAAGAGCGAGGAGAAGGAATTTGTTTTCCAAATGAAAAGGGTACTTTGGAAAGTTTTATGACAAAAATATTTGCATTCAGTAATTTTGGATTTACGTTAAGTAGTTCCGTTTTATTTATTGCATTGTACAAAAAAATATAAATTAACTATGCAAATATATTTTTTTGTCTTCACAATTTTGCGTATAACCACCTTTCTATTTAAATGTTATTCCTTTCGTAATTTAAAAACTTGTCCTATTTTAATTTCACACAAACTCGTATGAGTTGGCCTTATTATTCACCCCTTTTAGATTGTAAAGAAAATAACTATCATAGACTGGACTACACACACACTCTTAAAGAAAATATATATATGATCTACAATTAACATTCTTAAATAGGGATAATAAAACCCATATTTGAAGGCAAAAGGTGGTTTTAGTTCTACACACACACACTCACCCGTCACCTTCAAAGGGTTTTCACCATAATGAGTTACAGTTAAGCGAGATGGGATCCTCTCCAATAGAATGATATGGTGACTCAAATAGAAAAGGGAAAAAAAATAGAATTGGATGTCTTTTAGAGTGAGAAAGTGATGTGGCATGATAATGGGAAAACTGTGGGGAAGTACTTGGGAGGATCCTTACTCTAGCTAAGCTTTCTAAAATCCTAGAATTGGTACAGCAACGTATGTAGATTAATTTACAGCAACATATGTGCGTGAAACTACAGCTTTCCATAAGGTTCCAACTATCTGTCAAAACTTCAAATAAAAGAAAAACGAAACCACAAGAGTTATACAAAGTGTTTGCTTAATTAATTGCTTATGGCCTTTAGGTTGTATGCTTGTTTTTTGGGGTACTTTAATAGAACCACACAACCAATTGGATTGATTAGCATAAAATTAAAAATATAAATAATAATAAATAAATAAACCTCCCATGTTTTAACCAAAATAAATAAGAACTCAAAAAATGAAACAAATAATCAGACCTTAATGATTTGGGAGGGCATGTCATTCGATGTACGAGTTGTTCTTTCAATGAAATGGTTATACTTTCAAAAAAAAATAAAAAAATTAAGACCTTTAAACAGCCAAAACCCCGGTTTGCCGGTCCGAACCGGGTCGGGGGGCCGGTCTGGACCCAGCCGGGTTTCCGGTTTGAACCCGGCCGGTTTGCCGGTCTGAACCCGGCCAGTTTAACTCCAGTTTCTTTCGACCATAATAAGACGGACTCAAAAAGTGTAATTAAAGAAAGAATC
Organism: Tetragonia tetragonoides; assembly: GCA_038025085.1. Lineage (NCBI taxonomy): Eukaryota > Viridiplantae > Streptophyta > Magnoliopsida > Caryophyllales > Aizoaceae > Tetragonia > Tetragonia tetragonoides. Next base: position 4,721,817 of record CM076140.1, read on the forward strand.
AATCACGATAATAAGTGTCAGATGTGCGAGATTATTACTCTTTCAGTTGTCTACCCCTGTAAAATGCTGGTGTTCACATAGCCTTGTAATTGTGGCAATGACTTAGTGGCCGAAAGATATATCCACAAAATTTTGGCTAATTACTAACTATCCTTGCTGCTAAACTATACAAGTTTCAATGTTAAACGCAAGCAAATTAAGTAGCAGAATAAAAGAACCAGCTCCAATAGTTAAGCAGCAGGAAATCAGCAACCACAATCAACCAGGGATTTCGTCATCAACCGCAAAAGAAAACAAGCAATAAATCAGGTGCTATCAGCAGCAAGAGCGGCATCAAACGATCTACCATGGAATTGCCTATCCCAGAGATAACTACAGGCACAAGCTCACATAAGCCACTACAGTAAAGAGCTTAGACACCGACAATAACGCCAAAAGAAATGGAATAGAAGCCAGCTGCAAGCAGCTAACAGGGATCCAAGTAAGACTTACTCGTGACCACCGGAAGACAAAAATAAATCAGGAGCCAAGAGCAGCACATGCAGGAACATTGGTCTAATGAATTCCTATCACTTTACTGCTACAGCAACGAGCTCAGGTACACGGCTACAGCAACGAGCTCACATACTGTTATACCAACACAGACGGATACTATGGACACCAGCTGCATTCATCTACCAAATGGTCCAAAGGTACGGTTGATTCACCCACACCCAAAACAAAGTTAGCAATAAGTCAGGTTGCTATACAGCAGCAAGTGCAGCAACAATTGATCTATCAAGAAAGAGGGTATCACTTTGCAGCTACAGAAACGAGCTCACGTACGCAGCTACAGCCACGAGCTCACATGCTGTGATATAGGGTAAAACATTAGCTCCTTTCTGACCTCGCACAATTCTAGTACTATATATTTAGACTGAGAACAAGCAAAAAACAAAAACCAAAAAACCAAAAAAGATGAATATCCATCCAACCATCGACGATATGAGCCAAGTTACCCAACCATCCACAATGTAACAAAAAGCCGTTATCCAACTGCTAACATTTCCATGACTTGAATCAGGAGAACATGAAATGATTCCCACTTCATGCTAAATCTCCTAAAGAAACTAGCCAAAGACTCCAAAGAGTTCAGCAGGGGCAGCAAACAGTTACCAGAGCAAAATGTCAAAAGGTCTTACCAACCAAAAAAAAACGAAAAAAATAAGCTATTACTTATTACTCACAACTAAAGATATTTTGTAGTTTAGCAAAAAAAAACTAAAGATATTTTGTAAACACGGTTGATTGATTCAATGATCTCTGAAGAAATCATGAAAATCCAAATGCAGATTATCATCTGCCTTCACTCTCTCAACGCCACAACTTGAAAGAAAAAGTAACAACTATTCATTTTATGTTAAAGAAGGAAAGGAGAGGGAGGAGGGAGACATAAGACAAAAATGCAGCCAAAACAAACAAGCAGAAAGACAAACAGCTCAAAGACTACTATAAATCATCCAGCCATCTACATTTCTACAATAATCCGGAGAATGAACTACTCAACAGTTAAACAGCAGAACCATACCCAAGAGAGTCGAATGGTGCATGGAGTTCAACAAAGAAAGATGTAACTTTCAACAAAGACTTCAAATCAAGTCAAGCACTGAACAGTAACATGCACACGCAAAAGGTTCTCCAAAACAGCACTGTGTCATGAAAGTATTCCAATCAAATAGCTCTTTGACATGCCGCAGCATTTACTCCTGAGAAACAAAACTAAAGTTAGACTTGTAATAAAGTTTGTAGCTCAACAAGAAAGTAAGGGAGTTGCAAAGAGAACTCACTTCTCCATCAGATTTGCGAGGAGACTGACTTCGGGAATCAGCTGGCCGCCCACGTGGCGAAACACTCTTTGGAGTTGGAGACCGCCCCTCACGAGCACGCACAACAGGACTTTCACCCCTAGGAGAGACTTTCGGAGAGACGCTTCTCCTAGGACTAGGACTACCTCTACGAGGAGAAGCACTACAACATACAAGTCAAAACTTCTTTTAACCTGTGACTCAAGGCAGACATAAACATAATACAAGTAGCACATAAAAGCAAAGCACAGGTTATTTAGTACCTTCCATAAGAGCGGCTTCGACTCCGCCTATCATCGTCATATCTACCCCTACCATCATCTTTGCGGTAGTCAGGGCTTCTGCTATAGCTCCTGCTTCGATGATGGTGATCTCTGTCCCTGCCACGGTACCTGTCCCTGTCATGCCTATCTCTGCTTCTGCTGCGACTTCTCCTCCTGTAATCCCTATCCTTATCATCCCGACGCCTATCTCTGCTCCTGCTTTAATCCAGGTGCAAATGATGAGTTAGTAAGGAAACAACGACGAGATTTTGCAGATTATTTTTCAAAATTTTGCCAGGGAGGGAGGGATGGGGAGAATCCAACCTTGGGCGAGGGCTTCTTGAGCTTCCTTTTGACTTGACTGGCTCCTCGATCCTTCCCTTGTGACTGAAAAAAAAAAACAGAAAAAAGGTCAATAGAGACTGAATAATTATAAACCAATGTGCTAAATAGCCATATCTCATAAGCTGTGTCCGGGAACTAATTAAACAAACTAATTTGTATACGAAAGTAGCATAACTCAAGCTTGTAGACGTCTAGAAATCATACAACTGAGAGATGTGCTCTTCCAATTAAAGCCAGAAGAACTTGGCCACATGCAATTTCTACTGGGAAAAACAAAATCCAGGAGAGAGGTAGCACCAAACTCCATAAACAAATTGGGTCCAACACCATACCCATGTGCCTTATGAACATCAGGCGTTGTGGAGGTGAATATCAAATTCAACGAACTTAAAAAGAATATGATAAACTCACCGAGTTGTCCTGTGGGTTTCTTTTCCTAAATGCTGAGTACTAACAAAAGTCAAAATGAAAATCAGATATTTCTCGTATGCTTAACCCAAGTCAAAATCAAAATCATCAAAGATAATACATATTCACACTAACAGTAGACAGTTCATTTGATTTGAGGAAACAGAAAAATGGAATTGGAATGTATGTGCAACTCTGTGTTGGAAGAGTGATTTTGAATGTATATGGAACATTTCAATGCAATACCCCCCCACAGGCAACAGCGAACCATGTTGTTCCTTTTATTCTCTCATTCTGGGTAGAGATTATTCAATCTCTTCACCGTTTTTTCTGTAAGACATTTTAGGTAGGGTTGGTTTCTCTAATACAAGACACATTGGAATGATGCAAACAATATCTCTTTCATATAGTGAGAATTTGGGGAAAATTCTTGATTATAACAATAGCGCTAATCAAAGGTCAGAATGGCAGATTGGCAGAACAGCAATAGGACTAGGAGATACAGAAACAAAGATTTGGGCACAGCAATGGCACTTCATGAGAGATTATTAGGCTATTAATCCATTAGCAAATCACCCTATTAAATAAAAATCTTTATCCTTGCAATCAATCAATTCAGGTTATCTAAACCTTAATCGTATGTCAAAAAAGAAACGTTGGATTATCCAGCATTGCAAATAGTTGTCATACATTATTAACAAATAAATCTGACAGGATGAAATCAAATAGAGACAAATAAAATTATATATCCAGCAAAACAGAACTAGCATTGTAAATATTGTAAATATTTTTCTTTTACTAGGAATTTTATCATTAGCAAACGCAGAAAACATATTAAAAATAGGTCATAAACTTACATTCGCTCGGCATTGGGACCATATTTAGCAAACTGGACCATTATCTCTCTCCCATCAACAACTTTCCCTGCAAATTGTACAATTAACCACTAAAGAATTCTTTTCAACACGAAGTATAAGAGATGGGGAAAACTAATCACTTCGGGATAAAATACAATACCGTCGAGCTTTTCGACAGCTTTTGCTGCCTCATCTTGATACTTGTAGCGAACAAATGCAAAACCCCGCGATTCACCAGTCCTAAATTAGTTGAAAAAACATGTCAATTCAACAATTGTAAACGAAAAACCCTAAATTGATAAGAGAGAGAGAGAGAGAGAGAGAGAGAGAGAGAGAGAGAGAGAGAGAAACCCAAACCTGCGGTCACGGGGGATGAAGACATCAACGACCTTGCCGTACCTATCGAACAAAGGGTACAAATCATCGGCGCTTGTCCCTGTAAACATTAAAAATAAAAATAAAAATAAAAAATACATAAATAAAAGAGTTAATTGAAGAATTAGAGATGAATAATTTGACAAGAATGAGATGAAATAATAATTGGGGAGAGAGAGATTACGGAAGGTGATGTTGAGGACGAGGAGAGAGTAAGTGTCTCTGATATCTGGAGGACCGGATCTACCGAAGTGTGACATAGTTGCTGCTACTGCTGAGCTCTTCTGCTAAGAGAGAGAGAGAGAGAGAGAGAGAGAGAGAGAAGGAGAGAGAATAGGGTTTGAAGGTTTGGAAGTTTGGATATGAGGTGGTAACTGAGGAATGAGGAGAGAGAGAGAGGTGAGCCAACAGGCGCAAGTAAAGAGTGTTTGGGGGAGGGACTTTGAACAAAAGCCCTAAATTTATTGAAAACGAGATATGGTCCTAACCATACGGGCTTCACATAACCACTGCCCACATCTACTCAACTGGGCTGGATTTCGCTTCAGCTCAGTTTTTTATTCCGAATACTATTCGTCCCTATAAAAAAAAAGCTTTAATCAAAATTAAAAAAAGCTTCTTTGTGTAGTATTCACTAGAGATGTCAAAAGCTGACACGACACGAACCGGACACGAATGTAGCGGGTTAGTGTTGAGAGGTTTCGACCCGTTTAATTAATGGGTCGACACGAGTAACACGTTTAGTTAAATAGGTTAGGTTAAGGTTGAGATTTCCGACACGAAAACAACCTACTTACGACACGTTTAATTTTAATTGTCAAATGTAAGTTCAAATAATTTGTAACAAGTAAATAATGTAATAGAATCTCAACTATCTTGAGCATTTTAATAATTTTAGACTGTTGAATATACACTTGTATGGTTAGAACTTTAAATTTGTAGGTAAAATTTATATTTTTTTCTCATATTTCAATTAGTTAGAATATAAGTAAAGATAAACAGGTTAACAGCATTAAACAGGTAACACGATTATTAAACAGGTCAGGTGCAGGTCAAGGATTTTCGATACGATTAATAAATGGGTTAGATTTGGGTCAAGGGATTCTCGACACGTTTAACCTTGACACGAACACAAACACGACACGACCTAACCTATTTGACAGCTCTAGTATTCACTCTATTCAGACTATATTTGACATGCAGCTTTTGAAAGCTTTTGGGAGAACTTTAGCTTTTGAAGGACATAAAAGCTCCAAAAAATTGTGTTTTGATGCACAAGATTTGAACAAGCTTTAACTTTTTGTAGGGGTCAAACGCTCCCAAAATGAACGCTACTCAAGGTAGCGTTCAAATATCAGCTTCAACTTCAGAGTGGACGAATTTTGCTTTTACCCTTGTTTTCTCCAGTAATTACATGGCATGTCCTTAGTTATGATTTGTTCCCCTTCCTTTTCTAGTTATATGATTAATGGTGTTGTTCCGGCAGCTTGTGTTTTTTATGTGCATCTATCTACTGGTCGCCGACCTCGTCGACCCTAAACTCACCGAACGAAAAAATAAAATAAAATTCAATTAAAGTAATGGTCGAGTGGTTACAGTCGGTGACTAGGTGGTGTTAACCATGAATAAAAGTGGGGGGTTTTGGAATTTGAATAGTGTGGAGGAACTTTAATTGTTAAGTTTAGATGATGAAGGGATGAATTTTGTGTTGGGAGGTATTCCAATTTGTTAAGAAGTAAAAACACTAAATAAAAGAAAAAGATAAACAAAAAAAAAAAGGAAATTAAATATGAAGAAAATAAGCTTTTTTTTTTTTTTTGGTAATCCAAGATTGGCAATATATTACTAATGTAACAAAGCAATTACAAAGTATTAAGCACCCAAGTGGGGATTACATCAGGTTTAAAATGACCTTGCAAATCTGATGCCAACAACCACTAGCAAAATTATGTGCTAGAGACACATAAGACCTACGATCATAAAAGATAGTAGCACATAGAGACGTTTGCAATCCTGTAATGGAATGAAGAACATTGCTACTTCTCCAAGGAAAGGGAGAGTCATTCTCAAGATCATTCACCACTCCTAAAGCATTACTGGCAATTGTTCCTCCAACTATATTGAGCTCTTCCATAGCTTGAAGAGCTCCCCAAATAGCATGTGCTTCTACCAGCGAAGGCACCATTGAGAGAACCTTTGCAGCACCATACCAAAAACATCCTTCTTCGTCAACCTTAACCCAGGCAGCGATTGAATGGGTAGTACCCACTGCTGCATCAACCACAAAAGTACCAGCCGACCTCGAGGAATGAGGGGGGAACGAGGGTAAATCATTATCATCAACACTTGCATGGTTAACAACATTGCACGCCTGCCACTCAAGCCATCTTCTTGAGAACATACTCACCACATCAACTGGGTTGGCGCTTCTACCTTGGTGAAGGCATTGATTTCTCTCCCACCAAATCGAATCAATAACAAAGGCAGCTTTGCAAATCATCATATCTCTGTCGGGCAAATGGGAGAACAAGGTGCCTCCAATTGTAAAACAATTCTCCATCCACTGAGCAAGATCCCATACAGAAAAATTCTCCATTCTTAAGCCAAGACATTGAAACCAAATTGTTATTGCAAAAGGGCACAAAAAGAGTATATATACCGTGGTTTCATGAGCACTGTTACAGATTGGGCAAGAATCATCGATGTGCTGAATTCGCATTTTTAGCATTTGGTCCTAGAAGTAACCGATTATTACTTAGGGCAATGTTAATGGGCTTTTAGCCTTTTTGTTTGTTAGTGACCTAAGACTACTAGAATTAGCTCGATGACGGCAGTGAGGCCGTGAGCTAGGGGAAATCCGGTATCGATAAAGAGGGAAAGCGCTCCGGATGTTGAGCCGCCCAAGATGAAGAAGAAAGTCCTAATTAGGGGGAGACCTAATTAGGTGGATGACTACGACGGAGAGGTCGTACATGAGGCGTTTGTTGGTTCGGACAGAAAACCAACGGTTATGCCGTTTGTTGGTTCGGGCATAAACCAACGGGTTCCTACAACAGGTATTTGTATCAGTCCTAGTGATTTTGGTAGTAGTATTGATCGGGTCGTATCAATATTGTACTTGGTCGCGTTCATAGGAGTTGGGTAGTTTACCTTGGTTGTAGATGTGTTATCGGATGGTACCGACTTGTAATCACTATTGATTTGTTTGAGGATTTGTCTGTCGGTTTGACCCGTGGTTTTTACCTTATTGGGGTTTTCCACGTTATGTTTGGTGTTGATTGATGTGTGTTGTTTTCAGTATTTTATTGTTAATTTTGCAATTGGTATTTGAGTATTTGGATCCTAATCGGAGAGATTTATTGTGTGGGTAACGATCCTAACATTTTGGTTGGCATCTGAAATTTGTAATGTTACACCTTAAATTCCGGTCGGTGGCAAATACTTCGTAGCAATGAACTAAGATATTGGGCATTTGTGATAGCAATGGTCAACGGGGGTGAGGTTTGGAATAGAATAGTAAAAGAAAAGAATGAAGCACTTCACTTCAATGAGGACTTGAAATGTGAATTAATTGACCTTGTTTTTGGATGAGTTATGAGTACAAAGAACAGAAATCACCTTTTTTTGTTGACAAATCTGAAAATTTGAATTACAATTTAAGGTTTGTAATTATTTCCTCTCATATATGTCCTTTCATGTCATTTGACACATTGAAGCTCACAGTTACAGCTAGTTTTGCCAAACACTTTTACTTGAAACAGTTACAGCTCACAGCTGCAGCTCGTAGTTACAGCTCGCAACTATAGCTCACAACTAGTTTTGCCAAACATAGCCTCAGTTCGAATTTCTAAATGCAAAAATTCAGGCTCGGTTTGGTGGGGTGAAAAATGTATTTTTGTTTACAATTTTCGCTGTTTTGTTATAAGGAAAAATAATTTTTCCCTCCTCTCATTTCAATTTTTAATTTTAAAAGTAAAAAAAAAGTTAATATAATTGCGTATATACCGAAAACTTAGGTTGATTCAAAAAAAAAATCATCTTAAAACAATTTTGAGAAAACGGTCTCAAAACTTAACCCGAGTCACAATCAAGTTGGGTGTGGGTCTGAATTCATGGCTCGAAATCCTGACAACAAGATTTGATGATCAGGTCCATTTTTAATCCTGCTCGGATATAGTGTCCTACAAATGGAAAATCGTTTTCCTTTTTGCTTGAAAGAAAAACATTTTCACCAATATTAGTGAAAATGTTTTTCCCCCTGAAAACAATTTTCCTTCTTTTGGTTAACCAAACAACGGAAAATGAGCAAACAGTTTTCACCCTAACCAAATAGAACCGTAATTACTATGATTTATTAGGGAAATTCGGAGGTGGTAATATTTTTGATTTTGTCTTAGGAGTCATGAATGAGGTTGTTCAAGATTATTATTCAATCTAAGATAAATTGAACTCATGTTCATAATTGTGCTAATAGTGTCTTTTTCAAAATTATGTATAAATCAGACTTTCAGAGTCACAAAATGCCCTACAGATAAAGGAAGAAAGTGGGCACATGGAGCATTGTGCCACCATCGTGGTCTCTAGCCGGCGCCGACCACAACAGTGGCCGTGCAATGGGGTTGAGGCGGTGGTGGTGGTGCTGGGGATGGTGGGGCTGGTGGTGGAGAGAGAAGGTGCGACTTGTGAGGGGAGAGAGAGAATGGGTGAAGGGAGAGAGTGGGTACATGGGGCATTGTGCTGTTGAGTGTGTAATATAGGCATTGAGCTTCACCCACCCAGGTGCTTAAGAACAAGCTAAATAACCACCTTAAGCTGCCATAGTGCTTTGTTTACAGGACCATACACAAAAACAATACAATATGGTCTTTCCATCTCTAAACTGCTCCCAAATGCTCGGCAACCAATGCCAAGACATATAAAAGCAATAATCAAGATTGCCATGCAAAGGTTACTGTATATAATTACAAAGTCGAGTGACTCTAAGGTCAATATCAAAAAGAAGACAACATAGAAATGTCACAAACAAATATTTGACATTTGTACAACCCTACGTACGTGCGCTATAGTCTTATAGTACGTATTAAAACAAACCTCAGCGTGAGCAAGACAACAGCAATTATACAACTCACATCACTGTTCGATGCAGCAAAAACTTCTCCTTTACACTCAATAGGATCATGTAAGACACTGACCAAAAACAGCATGTACCAATGTCAGATCCAGAAGCTAGTAAAGGCCAAACTGAGCGGCCCAGGCACAGATGAGATTAGACTCGTAGTTATTTAGTGAATAATGTAGAAACAAACAACATTCGGTAGTGCAGGAAGAACATACAACACTTTCTGTCACTTCTTCAGCAAACCTCTGGTGAAAATCTTCTTGCAATACGGATTGGTACGTAGGATAGAGTGAGGCCGCACTGCTGCAACCAGTTTATCATTGATGGAACCCTGCCACCAGATAACATACGATTAAGCATGCATAATATATCGTGTGTGGTGATAGCATTAAGAACATAACAGAACACAAGGAAATGAAGAATCGGAGATGAAGTTGTTTGATCCGTATTCTTGCAGAAATAGTCTTATCTAGTGTCCACAAAGGCAGCAAGCATGTTAGTGTACATGGATTAGCATTCACATTGACTTAAACAGCAATAAGTGACTCTTGACTTTCACAAACAAAAGCACCAAGGGTATGCAATAGCAAATCAAATGACCATAACTCAATCAGACGGTCACATGACTTGTAAGAAAATCAGAGAATACTAGCCATGATGTTTAAAATTCGAGCTTTACCAATTACATAATGCACAAGATATGATGTTCCTTAGTTTCTCAACAAACAAAAAAAAAATATGATGTCACTTAGCCCAAATTAAATGAAGAGAAACTTTCTGGGATCTGGATACGTGGAAATCATTTGGGTTTGACCATTTGAAGAGCAGCGGAAGGATGGCTTTCAAATTCCTACTAACATGATCTTAGAGCTCTAAAGTGGTGGAGATGTTGCACTAAAAATGATTAACAAGAAACTTGAGTAAATTATTTGATTATCCTTTTCCTTAAAGCCAAATAAGCAAACAGACTCAGACCAGTTTCTTCCCTATTCCCCCGTATTTTTTTTTTTATCAGTCAAAGCAAACACAAACATTTGTATTTTATTCAACAAATATTCACAATCCCAGTTCAGGTATGCATTTGATTATATGGATATGTTAGCTCAAAAAGCCATATGATGAACCGAGAGAAACAATTATTGCCAAACCTTGGTAACTTCAAGTCCAGACTGAATCACATAGTTGGCAAACGGATCTTGCAGAAGTCGCTCAAAGTGAGGCACTGAGAGCAATTCATACACAATTCTTGGCTGGCTTTCCTCAATATACTTCAGGCACTTCTCAACCACATGGCTGCTGAACTTCTGCATTGAGAGATGCACATAATGCCCTTCAAATTGAGATGTTAGCTGGGCTGCTGCTGAAGGAATTTTCTGCTCTATGATGTATTGGACTACATAATTTCTGACATAAATAATGAGGTTTAGAGCGAGAATCAGAGATCATTTTATACATCAAGTAGAAATAATTCTCAGGGATCATACAATACAATACAATACAAACAAACAACAATAGCATCTAAATTGAAGAAATCAAAATATACTCCAAAAAGAATTTCATTGTTTCAACTTTAAGCCGTCCCACAAACAATGACAATTTTCCTAAACTGGTTGTTTTGTTAATTTTGGGATGAAAGGAGTAAACCAAAAAAGGAAAAAAAAAAAACATATCAGTTCACCACTAAATAGCTGAAACTACATGACAAAGGCATTCTCACAGTACAGACACCTTGAGCCTTGATGATATAGCATGCTAGTTTGGCGAAACTAATAATGAAGCAAACATAAGCCAAAGCAAATCAAACACAAAAAGTTGCAGGGTAAGCTAAGATCACAATGATGGTAACAAACACATCTTCATTCAATTGCTAACTGCGTAAGAGTAAATTTTTTAAATATAGCAGCGAAATTTGGTTTTCATGACTAATCATTTACACAAAAGACAAATGGCATTCAGACAATACAGGAACCTCTAGACTGTGAAAGATAATCTCTGTGATGAATCAAATCAGAAGTCAAAGCAATGAACCACAGGTTCCATAAAATAACCAACAGTTGAGCTGACCCTAGACTTGTAATCAATGATTCTTTGTTTTAATCCCTCACTGGATTAGGATAAGACATCTCAAGTGGAGCACGCAAGTCAAAAAACGAATATGACCAACTTGCTGTTGAACAGTTGAAGTATCCCTTGGTAGCCCCTTCTTAATCCTCTATATCGCATCAGACAGAAAACTGATATGTGGCCTGTGGTAATAGGAACCCAAACTCTGTCACAACCAGTGTATGGACAGACTGCTTCCAGGTAACCTGTAGCCTAAGTGCATAGTTTCAGGAAACCATCCCATCTTCTTACACTGTAAGGGACATAAGGTGACACACTGCCTCACCCCCCTATAGGATACTTCACCAAATAAACAGAGAAATTTAGAGACTATACAGCAGGGTAGACATGACTAAGCCATGAGGAACAATTGCAGGGAAGATTGCCTTTCAGGAGAAGCCGATAGAACGGAAAATCTCACCTCACTAGACATGAAAAGGCATATTCAATTCTTTTGATAAAACAATTTGTTAAACCAAAAAAGGAAAAGCAACAATGTTTGAATGCTAGAATGTGAAAAGCTTAACTAATAAACACTCACAACCATATAATGAAACCATTGAAGGATGGCAAAAACCTCTTTGACAATGATTTTAAATCTGGCATCTCGTTTCAGAGGTGACATTGTCCGATCATCCTCCCAACACCGAGAGAATCCACAATCTCTTCTCTCGGTATAAGGAAGGATCAAAACAACCTACAGGCTCAAGAGTTCAATAGGTAAGATCTATATCTAATTGCCAGATAGTAAGCGTCTAAAATATTACAAGATTAACACATTATATGGTGCCTCAGCAACAGGAAAGAATAAGTGATTTCAGGAAATGCACAATATAGATTGTTACCCAAAAGGATCTTGAGCAAGAAGAAGCCCATTGCGACAAATTTCTTCAACCAACTTCTTGCGTTGTTCCCCGCTGGAATGAGCAATGCAACGTTGAAGAACACAGCATCCATGCCTATGAGTTGCAATCTCAACACAGAACTTTGCAGCAGCATCAAAGATAAACTGCCAAGGATAAATTATGTCAACCAACAAAACGTTAAAGAGGACCAACAGTCACAGCTGATGTCCTATGTCATGCTACATGAATGAAGTAATCGGCATTTGTCTTTACTGTGCTTCAAGTAGTGAAAATAATACACCACTTTCCTGTACCAAATCTAGACTGATTACGCGAAACAGTCAGAAATGAAGTTGTGAAAGTAAAATGGATCAGAGAATGTGATAAGGTTTTGAGGTAGAAAGGTGCATCTTCAACACAGTTTCTGTTTCATAGTGTCTTCTCCGTTTACCAAAAACTTAGTCTGACAATGCACAACAACCATATAATGAACCACAAGTCCACAAGTACAACCTTACAATGTCAAGACAGGGAAGGAATTGAGACCAGACGTTAATGAGGCAAATGTTATTTTCATCATAAGTACCTTGTCTCAGTGACACCTCTTCATTTCTCAGGATTCACACCAGCAAATCATCAAAGCAATCCCATGCTCGCAACTATATCTTCACCATGCTTTCACATTACTATGGATACACCTTTGTGTAATAACAGGAAGACACTTAAGTAGCAAACAGTTGTAAAACTTCCAAGCGGACAACTCTTATTAGCTACTTCGCATAATTGACGGGTAGGAAATTGAGCCTCTTACTGGTTTCATGCAGGTGAATGCTAATACAACAATAGGAGAGTGTTTATTTTCCATAACCAATTACATGACTTCGATCCTGATGACATGAGAGAAGAGTTCGACACTTGGATTCTCATTGGTTCTTTCGAATCAATGTCTAGCAAAAAAAGTGTTTTTTCTGCTTTTAAACCAAATGTCTATGATCCTAAATATGCACAGATTTTCAATCAGTTGACGGCACAATAGGAGGAAAGAGAGCATTGTCTCATTTGCATCTGCTACATACACAACAGATTTTATTGCAAGCACAGGAAGCAGCCAATTACAAGTCTAAGAAAAAGTTCTGCAGTTGCTTATGCAGACAACAAAAGCTAAATGGCAACATGGGAGCAATATACACAGTTACAAGCATTGTAAGAAATACAGATATGATACCTTGTTTTCATCATTGTTAAGGCACTGCAAGCAACGCTGGACCACATGATTCCCGTTTAGATCCTTTATAAGATCAAGAAAACCTGGCTCAAGGGCTCGTATAACCACTGAGATCTGCTTCCTTGTTTTCAAACTCTCAATCAGCTTCTGCACCACGCGTGTGCTGAGACACAAAGACCAGTTGTGATCAGAGAATATCACAGTAAAATGCATCAACAGAAGGTTAAACAAGTTATGATCTCAAGTAGCATGTGAAACAAAATTACCCATGTGTATTCAAAGAAACTCTGACAAGTTCTCCTCGGTCTTTTGTCACCACATGCACAATCTTCATTCTCTGTTCTTCATTGCAAACATCCAACAATTTCTGGATAAGATAGTTTCCAAAGGGATTCATCATCAGCTCAACAACATGGTCAATTATTTCATTGAATATGAGTTGCACATTTTCAAATGATCCTTCATCGAACGTCTTCTGCAGGAACCGGCAACCATGCTGATCCTTTGCCATAGGAAATATATTACCCTGAGCCTCAGCCAACGAACTATATATTGATTGCAAAATCCCTGAATCACAGCCAATCAGGTGGCTAGCAATTCCAGATGTTCTTTCAGACTGCAACTGACCATTAAGCTCCAAACTCCTCTCCGCAATTGTTTGCATTGTTGAACCAGTAAGGTAGTTTTTTGCTCGACTACTAGACTGTCCACTCTTGCCAAGAGCACCATTCAGTCCCTTTTCCTTCATGATAAGAGTACTTCCACACCCATAGTGCTTTAGTTGTCTCGCCTTCTTCATCAAGGCAACAGATTGTGAAACCTCCCTTTCTTCAGCCGCTATTTTCTCCCTCGCTGAGTTATAAAGTCTCCTACTTGGTGGCTGCTTAAAATTAGTAGAAGTATAAATTAGGTGAGGCGAATCCATGGAGTCGAGGCCACCCACATTTCCACAAAATTGCCCTCCATATTGCTGTAACAAAGCTCCATTTGAGTAAGGTTGGTATATAGATAGGTTCTGAGAACAAGCCCATGGATTCAAAATCTCTTCACAACCCTCCATCATACGTTGCTGCAAGGAATCACCAACAACATGAGCCCCATACATGGACTGGACATGAAGAGGAGTTTCATTACCATAGCCTCCATCTCCTCTGTGTATCAGACCTCCATTACCAAGGTAATCATTGCTTTTGTGCAACGGTGTTCGATTGCCATAGTTTTTGTTTCCTCTCAGAACAGGAAGACAATTGCCATAATACTCATCTCTTTGAAGGGTAGTCTCGTCTAGGGGGAAATTGATCAAACAGTTCTGATGACCAAGTCCAATGTAGGGAGCATTTGACTGATTCTGAGCAACAATGGACTCAAGTGAGTCACCCACATTAACCCCTCGTTGTCCCAATAAAAAGTTCATCTCATCTTTAATACTCCTTTCATCTCCGTAAAAAACTGGAGGAAACCCTCTAGCCCCTGAAAACCCATTTATAGAACCTTGAGAAGACCCAAAATTCTCACCATTTGAGACCCTAATCTTAGGTACATTACAATCACTAATCCTAAACGCATCTGGGTCTCTACCAAATCGTCCAACATCAGAAGAAACCTCATTTCTTTTATCCCCAACATTCATCTTATGAAATTCCCTGGCCAAACCAAGTTCATCCAACATAACCCCCCCGTTGTACCATGAATCAGGTAAACAAGACCCTTCTGACAATTGATCTACAAAATGGGTTTTTTTGGGTGTGGATGACTGAGAATGATCAAAAGAGGGCAAAGATGATGAACCAACATCAGAAAAGCAAAACCCACTGCTAGAAGAACTAAAACTGGCGGCAGAAAGACCATTAAACATTTGCTGATGATAATAATGGTGATTATTAGATGTTAGATGAGATGTTTCATCAGAAAAGTTGTCTAACTCTCTTTCACCCTTCATCTTCTCTTCTCAAAACATTAAACAACACAACACTAACAATTACACGTTTTTTTTTCTTCTTTTTCTTCTAAGACTGATAGAGAATACAAACAACAGAGTAAAAAAAAAAGAAGAAATAATCTAACAGAAAAACAAAAGGCAAAACCCCAAATCACAACATCAACCAAAGAGACAAAGTTGATAGGAAAATAAAACCATTAGACATACATGAATGATGTTGATGAAATTTCAGTCGCATTTCAGTCCTTTGGAGAATTTTGATTGGGACGTTTTTTTCATGAGAGATTATTGGGTGACTAAGAAAGAGAAAGATGAAAAATAATAATGGGAGACGATGGGGTTTTGATTTTCACGGTTTCACACCCAATAGTGGTAGTACGGTATGTTACTTCTGTGCACGCTCACGCCATTAAAATGAAGAGTTTGAGAGCTATACCGATATATATAGAGTATATATACACAACACACACAAACGCGCACACACATTGAGCACTAAGAAAGACATTAAAAAGGAGGTGGGGAAAGGGGAGGGCAGGGTTTTAGCATTTTACAATTTATTATTAAATAAATGTTTTTAATATTGTTGACCAAATAATTTCGGTTAAGGAATGCAACCAACCTTCCTAGGTTTTCTCTTTCGTTAACTGGGATTACATTGACAAAGTTTTTTATTATTATTATTTTTAATCTTTTTCTAACTCATTAACAGTGGGTAGTAGAAGCCACAAGAATCCCCCTCAAAAAAGAAAAAAGAAAAAAGAAAATAATAAAAAAAAGAATCATTTTGTCCGTAATTTATTTATTTATATAATTGAGTTCGCCATTTCACCGAAAAGACAAAAAAAAATAGTTCATCTTGTTTTAAGGGGAAAAACACTATAGACTCATTCTAATAAAATATTAGATCCAAAAGAAGGGTAGATCTTGTGAGAACCTAGGTAATTGCAACAGGCCCAAAAAATGGAACAACTTTTAGTCCATTACTCCATAGACCAACTCTTAAAAGGTGGTTCTTGTACTTTAGGGCGACTTCTTCATCTTCAATGAAGAAAGGGTGACTCCTACTTAATTCATCGTACAATATGTTGCAATAATAGGGGAAAAAACGATATCATTTGAAAAGTTATACTCAAAAGTTAACAACTCAAGATTATGCATAAAAGGAATATGAAAGATTAACCAATATATTACATACCAAATAAGTACTCCATATAAATAAACAAAAGTATGCACAACGTCCTTAACTATGAATAATGTCATGATGACATATGAAGTAAATAACATTTCACCCAAATTCCATATGTAAGACTCTACCTTCCAAAAAAAATGTATCGTGATCACAATACTTCCTTTAATCGAAGATCCTCACATATATAATCTTCAAAAAGAGAGCCAACCTTAATTTCAAAACTAGTATGCAGAATTTCATTGCAAAGTAAAAGATATATTGTTTCCATTATCTGAATGATAAGGGTGAGCAAGAAAGAAGTGTAATATAAATCTCATAAATCTCAAAAAAAAAAAAAAAAAAAAACACATAAAATGTTAATTAATTTTCCAACGTAGAAATAACTTTTTTTTTTTTTGTGCAAGTAGAAATAACTTTATATTATATAACAAACAATTAAGTTATCTTATATATTGAAATGACATGGAGGTACAATACTCTTATCTATTCGCAATTACACTATAACCAACTTATCTAAATGTTACGAAATTGAAGGTTATTGGTTTTGCCCATTTTATGGAATCTAAAAAAAGGTACTATGAAGGGCAATTATATATTGGGCCTACGGCCTAGCCCATGAAAGGGAGTAATGGTCTTGTAAATTATCTAGTTTGATATAGCCCGAGATGGGCTAGCAACATAAACTAAATAGAAAACATTTTAACCGAAAAGAAAACGAAAATGTGCTAATGTCAGTTGGTTAGTGTGAGTTCGTTGTGTTACCAGATTTGACTATCTAATTTGAAAAATATTTGGTAGTAAATCAACTATTTATTGGTAGTTGTTTTGATGTAAAATAATCATTAAGAACATAGAGATAAGTTTAATTGTTGATTATTACTGTGTTTTTTTTTTGGGTGCTATGTTGTTGTTAGTGATCAAGTATTTGGGTTAAAATTGTCATTCTACACTTAATTTAACAAATTGACCACAAATGTCACCTCTACTTACCTTTTGTTAATTATCTTATTTGATCTAAAAAATTAAAGAAAAAAATTGATAATCAAACACCAAAATTTAAATTATTGGATGGTCAATTTGTCAAAATATCCACATTATCCAACAAACAAGTTTAAAAAGGCAAATTTCGGATCTGTTTTATTGTACAATTCTGATTTGCTCCTTTTTGATAGTACACGGACCACGGTACACATAACGAGTAACGACAGTTTTACAATGATGGAAAAGGAAATGTGGTACGCTGGCACCAAAGGGGTGCCTATGAAGTAGAATGCCATGTCAGAGAAACTTGCCAATCGCCCAAATCCTTTCATTTTGCCAAAATTTTAGTGGAAACCGCTCAAAGTACGACCTACTGGCCCCACACCCTGCCCAGCCTGGGTCCTTGCTCCTGGCTTCCTCAACAATCTGCTAAAAGCGGCAATTCGTTTCTTTCACTTCTAATTCGTTTATTAAAACCTAATGACTATTTTTTGGAAAAAAGATAACTATTGTTTTTGATTGATTTCCCTACCATGTTGGAAATTGTTAACTCAAATGAAATGACTTGGGCAAGTAAAAGGTTCAAATAATATGGTAGAGGTGGTGATCTGGTGGATGGCTGGTGGTGTTTTGTTAGTGAAGAACGAGTCTCCACCCAATTGTTAGATCGAAGTAAAGTTGGGTGTAGTCAACGACTCCCTACCCCACATACAGACTATTATGTGCTCCACCTTGAACCTTGACATCCATTATAATTTCTTCATCCATGAAAAATATGAGAGTCCTAACTTCTAAATAATCTCGAAATTGAAACTTTAGGATAAGGAACCGAATCCTCTCTAATACCCCATTTACCGTATTTACGCATTACACTTGTGGATGTTTGACACGTGTTAAGTTGTTTACATACAAAAAAGATAAAGTTAAATATTTAACACGTGACAAACATCCACAAGTATAGATATAACACAATCTCACTTGGTTATTTTCATGTCTAGCTAGGTACCATATATTGCTACAAAAGATTCTGCATTTGATAGATAACTTCGTTAAATAACCAATAATAATAATAATAATAATGAAAATTGAATTGAGAGTACTAGGTTACTTGGATTGTAACTTGGATCTTATATTGTTATTCTTATATATCTTTTTTGATGGAGTATATCACACTGATATCTATATGAAGAATGAAATTAAACTCACCACTTTCTAAGAAAAGATAATGAAAAAGAAAATAAATTAATGGATTAGATTGAGAGAAGTACAGGGCACTTCCACATTGGCATGGTCATTTTACATTTTTACAAATTAAGAAGGTGTGATTGGATGATAGGGGCTAATTTATCCTTAACTAAGTCTAGGGTTCGAACTTCGCCTTGGTCATGAAGCAACTTTAAATTCATTGGCCAACTATCCCACATTTTAAGGTTACAAGCTAACGCGAGGAAGACGTGAATACTATTGATTGTGAACAAAAAAAATTACATTTTTACATTCCCATTTGAGGGATGCGAGTGACCCACCATTCACCCAAAAAATTAAAGAAATTTATATGAAAATTGAAAAAAGGAATCGAGGGATGCGACTTGCGAGCTAACAAGGGGAAAATTTTCACATACATGATCAAGACCCGTGATCATGAATATTTACGGGTCAAAGGTGTTTGCAGCTATATTTTCCGATTTCGGCATTCTTTCTAAACATGGTGTAAAGACGATGATGCACGGATAGCCTAGAGGTACATACGGTGGGAGGTGCCACCAATATGCAGTGTTGAATAATGTTACGATCTCCTCAACTGATATGTTATGATTTGGGTAGCTCGCTAGGTACACAGCTCGAGTATAAGTTGGGTGGCTCAATGATAGAGTACCCTCATCTCCAACTTTAATGTTGAAAGTTTATGGTTTAAGACTTGTTGTCCTGAAGTATAGGATTATAAAATACGCTACCTTGCAATCCTCTGGTGTACACATCAACTTATTTTTCTTCCTCCGTTATGTTTTTTTTCTACTACATAAAATTGAACTGAACATCGGTGAATTAAACTTAACTGAATAGTAATAAATGAGAAAAAAGAGTTATTTGAACTTAGCTAAATGAGTATAAGTTGAAAAGAACACATCTATATCTCTTTGTTCCATAAAGTTTACAAAATTTTCCAAATATAGTTGTTCCAAAGTGTTGTCTAAATCAGGATATTGTTGGGACATAGAGTGGTACATATAAGAGAATAGAAGATTCGTGTTGGGTCTAAATTACCTTGAAAAAGATCCACTAACGATGGTAGTTGTTTGACAAACTAACAACTGGGCTTTTGAAATTTCCCACTTTGGGCAGCCCATTCCATTACTAGACATGATAAACTCAAGAGCATCACGGCAACCAACAGTGGAGTATCAGAGAAGGGATTCATATGGCGGAGGAAGAAATCTGGAGAAACATAACCAACCTAATGAATTTTATAGAAGGATGATGATGATGATGATGATGATGATGATGATGATGATGATGATGATGATGATGATGATGATGATGATGATGATGATGATGATGATGATGATATAGGTGCTTATGTAAATCTTTTGTGACGTAATAACGGCACGAAAAAGATATAGTGACTAAAAAAAATAAATAGAACTAATCAAAGTAATGTTTAGATTAGTGTTTCTCATCAATCCCTGCCTCAATTAAGCTTCGCTTGATATACAAGCACCTCCCAACAGGAAAACATTAAATTAAATAAAATTAAAATCCTGGCAAACTAAAAAGAAATTCAACTTGAGAGTGGATACATCAAACAATATAATATACCCATTCACTATTATTGCAAACCTACCTTAGTTTGCAACATGGAAGAGTGAAGGAAAAACTTGGGCCATATGATTTAAATAAACTGACCAGCCTCAACCACTTCATTGACACATGATAATGACACTGGAAACACCAAATGTTTCTTTTTTTTTACAACCCAATTAGCAAAAGTCTGTAGCTCTGATCAACAAGTTAAACCTAAGGGAAATACATGACCAAACCCACAGTACAAGGTCAAGTTATAAAAGGACCTTTACCCACAACGAAGAATGATGACACGCGGAAATCAGAATCGATGATGTGAAGAACAAGATAAACAAGTTAGATTCTACCAAATTAAACCAATGCAATGCTGCTTTCACCGCCAGGAGGCTTGCGGACTCCACTGTAGTAATCCCGGGACTCTGCCTTCCCATCGGCGAAGATGTCGTTGCCACTTATCTCTCGCAGCTTGGCCACACTCAATGGTTTCTCTGCTGATTTTGGAGGTGTATCCTCTGTAAAGATGTTGTTTCCTGACAAGTGAGCAAATTTCTGGTCGGGGATTTTCTTTGCTGTCTTCACTACAGGCTCGCTTTCTGTTACTTGGAACACCGGCGATTTCACAGGCAAAGTCCTAGGTTTTATTTCTGGAGGGGGGGCAAAGATGTCATGTCCACTAAGCTCTTTGCACTTGGCATCAGAAAGTTGTTTCTTCAACTTTGCTTCTGCCGCACTATCCAAATTTCCGCTGAGTTCACGCTGTTTTGCTACTTCTGGCAAGGAAGCAGGCTTCTTTGGAGAAACACTCTCATCAGCACCAAAAGAGATTTGACTCATTCCAGCAAGGGTTTGCTGATACACCAACCACCAAACAATATTATGAGGACATCATAAGCAATAATGCATTATGCCATCAACATTATCAGCTTTCAAATCAGACGCAATTCTGAAAGAATAAAACTAGTTAAGATAGTAGACCTTAAAACAGCATGAAAAACTAAACACTTCCCAAGGAGTGCAGTACTAGTATTTAGTTTCTCCGTGTTACATAAGCAGCAACTCCAAAAGAGCTCACATGCTCATAATACTGATTACTGCCCAGTGCCCACTTATGTAATCCTAATTCCTACCCCATGTCATTATAAACATACACAGGCAAGCAAGAAATTTGCAGCAATCTCATGATCCAGAACTCAAGTATATACCTGATACATTCGTATTCCAGTTTTGTTACTTGGAGTGGCGTTGGCACCTTCGGCGTCTTGGTCCTCATTCTCCCCTTCAGCCGCAAAAATGCCACTGCCTGTCATCTCTTTTAACTTGTAACCAGAGCAGGGTTTCCTGAAATTTCACATTACATAGAGAGCTTTATGCACAAGCTAAGCAATCTAAAAGAACAAGCAGGTGCAGGGGTGAAGATATGTATGCCTGTTGTGTTCCATCACTTCATCATTGATACTAGTTCTGACTTCTGAGATAGACTATAATCAGTTCTGAGATAGACTCCAAAGGAAGGGAAATTATGAGAAGACAATGTTTGGATAACAGGGGTGTTCATGGTAGGTTAATGTTTCGGCACGGTTGCCTGAAATTTTGGTTTGGCCTTTTCTCGAACCGTAAACGTACCGAAAAAACTGGTTAACCAATATGTCGGTACGGTTAACCGAATTCCATTTACATTTTACATTATGTATCTCCAAAACACAAGTTACGGTTTTTCGGTTTTGGTTTTATTTGAACAAACAACTCCGTAATAAGGAAATGAAAATCAGCCCTGTTTCACGATCTTTCCAAGACACACTCGCAAAGCAAATGCCAATGCAACTACCAGTAAGACAGATAGGGGACAGATATTGCATCTTGTTGGGCCTAGCGAGCCCGACATGGGGAAGCCTCGGGATGACCCGGGATGACACGTATACGTGTGGGTGCAATGGATACATTGCGGAAGTGTTGCGTGACCAAAACAAGAAGTTGCATGGCCATGCAATAGGCGTTTGAAGCTACTGACATATGTGCCCGACCATGCGGTTTTACAAGGCACATATTGCCCGACCATGCGGACCAGTTCGTGGCCCAAATTTGGCCGGTTTTGGCTACTGACGTTTTGGACAAGTAATTTACTTGCTAGGCAATTTCATGATTTAGGAGTCTAGCTTATTTATTCCTAATAAATATGATATTGTATTAGGAGATAAATATTTAGAGTTTCTATATTATGTAAATTGTAATATTCTACATCTGGTTTCCTAGTTGAACTAGATTACTAGGTTCCTCTTGTGTCTATAAATACAAGGCTAGACCAAGAGGTAGAGATAGAGCTTGAGAGGCTAGTTGAGTGCTCTTGAGATAAACACAAAGGGTTCCTAGTGTGTGGGTTGTGAGTGAGAGTTCTATTAATCGTTGATTAAATATAATTCTCCCGAGGTTTTTCCCTTGTTGGGTTTTCCTCGTTAAACTTGTGTTTGTCATTATTGTTTTCTCGTATTAGTTTCCGAATTCCCCAACAAGTAGTATCAGAGCACAGGTTCGAGTAGATGGAAAAAGTTTTCGGAAAGGTCGAGATGGAATTGTTCAATGGCAAGAACAATTTCTCCTTATGGCAAAGCATGGTGAAAGACATCCTAATTCACCAAGGTTTGAATGAGACCTTGGAGGATACACAACCTAGCGGTCTTGATGATGCAAAGTGGAAAAATCAGAAGTTGCGTGCTGTGGCAACGATCCGGATGTCCCTTGTGCCGGAGATTAAGTACAATGTACTTAATGAAGAGAATCCAAAAGTCCTATGGGAAAAGTTACGAAAGATTTATATGTCTAAATCTTTGGCTAACAAATTGTTCATAAAGAAGGATTTATTCGAGCTTGAGATGGATGTAGACGGCGACTTGAGACAACACCTCAACCATTTCAATGGCTTGATCACCCAATTGGACGCGTTGGAGGAAAAGTTCAAGGATGAAGACAAAGCTCTAATCTTGTTGGTTTCCCTTCCGAAGAGGTTCAATACTGTCATAACCTCTTTATTGGTGGGAAGAACAAGTTTAGAATTAGATGAGACCGTCACGGTCCTTCTTGAAGCAGATAAATTGATGAAGCAAGCTACGGGTGGCTCGTCCGCGGTTGATGGAGCCTATGTTGCAGAATCATGCGGCGGAAGATCTAAAGGCAAGTTCAAGAAGCATAGCTCCGAAGTCAAGTGTTTCTATTGTGATGGTAAGGGACATATTCAATCAAATTGTGCAAAAGCAAAAGAAGACTTGAAGTTACTCAAAGCATCTCGTGAGAAGGGAGTGTCGGCTTTGGCTATGGGAGACGGTTGTGATGACAGTGAAGGGGATGTTATATTGGTTGAAGAAAGGACAATGAGTCCATGGGTCCTTGATTCGGGTGCTTCGTGTCACATATGTAATTGGAAAGCGGCGTTCTTGTCCCATGTGGAGTGTGATGCGAAGACAATCAACCTTCCTAACAAAAAAGAGGTCAAGGTTGAGGGTATTGGAGAAGTTGAGGGTATTGGAGAAGTTGAGTTGAAACTTCATAATGGGCAAGTGAGGAGTCTTACTAATGTGAGGTACGTTCCGGCACTTGGCAGAAACATTATTTCTATGGGTGCACTAGATGATGATGGGTGTGCGGTAATGATGAAATCTGGCACAATCATGGTATTCAAGGATGACTTGGAATTCATGAGGGCAACAAAGAACACGAGGAATTTCTATGTCATGGATGGAGAGGTCGTGGTTCAAGGGGAGGCATCGTCAAGCAAAGGACGATGCGGTGATCTCGATCGTTGATTGGAGATGAAGACCATGTTGGGCTCGAGGGAAGGTTTGTTGGGCCTAGCGAGCCCGACATGGGGAAGCCTCGGGGTGACCCGGGATGACACGTATACGTGTGGGTGCAATGGATACATTGCGGAAGTGTTGCGTGACCAAAACAAGAAATTGCATGGCCATGCAATAGGCGTTTGAAGCTACTGACATATGTGCCCGACCATGCGATTTTACAAGGCACATATTGCCCGACCATGCGGACCAGTTCGTGGCCCAAATTTGGCCGGTTTTGGCTACTGACGTTTTGGACAAGTAATTTACTTGCTAGGCAATTTCATGATTTAGGAGTCTAGCTTATTTATTCCTAATAAATATGATATTGTATTAGGAGATAAATATTTAGAGTTTCTATATTATGTAAATTGTAATATTCTACATCTGGTTTCCTAGTTGAACTAGATTATTAGGGTTCATTTGTGTCTATAAATACAAGGCTAGACCAAGAGGTAGAGATAGAGCTTGAGAGGCTAGTTGAGTGCTCTTGAGATAAACACAAAGGGTTCCTAGTGTGTGGGTTGTGAGTGAGTGTTCTATTAATCGTTGATTGAATATAATTCTCCCGAGGTTTTTTCCTTGTTGGGTTTTCATCGTTAAACTTGTGTTTGTCATTATTGTTTTCTCGTATTAGTTTCCGAATTCCCCAACACATCTAAAATCAGAGGGTGCCCACAAAGAGCCAAAATCATTGACTAGTCAGTCAGTCAAGCAACACCTACTACTCAAACTCAATTAGGAAATTAGCAAATCTTCACCTCAAGCCACATATGAGGGATCTAATTGAACATATCATAATGGAGAATAGTACTATTACAATTGCATAAAAGAGTGAGAGAAAGCATCAAATCAAAATTAAATAGTCTTCCCTTTTAGTTGTTGAGGCTAACCAAACTTCACTTAAGATAAACAGTGAACAGCAGTGCAATGGCAAATGATCTAAGAATTCCATTTACGAAGATTGAATTAGAGATCCCAAATCAATACACCACAACAACAACAAAAACCGAGTACACCACTACCATCAAAATTCAAAAGGGGCTTCAAAAATTGGGGGAACGTTAGAACTCAGAAACAGCAAGTAAAACGTGAGAGAAAATGACTAAAGGCAACCCAAAAAAAAAAAAAAAAAAAAAAAAAACGAAAAGAAAAGGGGAAATCAGATCTTACCTTTTCATTAAGGACTCGACCTCTTCGTCCGTCACTTGGCCTCCAAACACCACCTTGCTGATACCATCCGACGGCTACATAAAAACGAAATAAAATAAAATAAAATAACAAAACTCTTCTCAGTTACCGGAAAATGATAGAAAAATAGAAGTTTTCTGAGTGACCGGAAATGTGTTAGGAGAGAGAAAGAAAAGAGAGAGAACCTGGTTGTTGCGAATAGGACGGGCGGAGGAACCGGTGGCAGGAGAATCAGCGGGAGGAGTTTCCGACCAAGTGAGTAGATCTGCGGTGGATGTGTGTGTCTTTCTCACCGGAGTTGCTCGGTGCTCCATGTTTTTTTTTTCTGCTCTCTCTCCTCTCACTTTCTCTTTCTTCACCAAAATGTAGAAGAGTGGAATCACAATCACTACTGGCGAGCAACTCGAATTTCCAGAAATTTTGATGATATGTAACTATGCAAAGCAAGCAAAGAATAATTCCTCTTTTTTTTCTTTTCCGAGTTGAAATGAGGTCTTGAGTGTGCAAAATCAAAATGTTTTCTCTTCAGTATTTTCTCTCTCTTCACTCTGGAGAGTTTCACGGCGCTGCTGCGAGAATTTCTGATTTCTTGTTTGGGTGAGCAGAAGAAAAAGGAAAGGAAAGGAAGGGGGGGGGAGAGAGAGAATGACGAAAATGACCTTCGTTGGCGTTCAAGTTATCTGTGCTTAAAGCACAGATAACTTCTCCACCCTGTCAGATACGATACCGATGCTTAAAGCTCTCTCCTCTACTCTCTCTCTCTCTCAGTCTCTCTCCTCTCTACGCTAAACCAACGCTTGAGACTTCAGTGCTTCAACTTTTCTCTCTCTCTCTCCTTCTTTTGAAATAATCTTCTTTTTTTTTTTTTTTTTGTGAGCAACTAAGGATTTCAGGTCACCGTCAGGTGCCGGTTTCTTGCGGACTATGATCCGGTTCTGCTTTGAGAATTGAGATACAAAGCAATTTTCGGATTTCCTTTAATGCCCCCCCTACAAATTCGCCTTATTTTTAAAAACTCAGTTTCAAATTGTTTTGTACCGTTTTTTTTTTTTTGATAGGATAGGAATTGTTTTGTACCGTTAACTGTGCTTATGTTTTCAAGTTGTTTTGTTCCCTTATCTGTGCTTATCCAGGTCTAATGAGTAATGATATTGCCTAATGTATAGGTGCACATACGACATATTACCCTAAAAACAGGTTTATAAATGATTTGCAATGTTAAATAAACAACTATGACTATAGTGCTTTTCCCCGGTTACGAGATCAATTTGCATTTCAAACTGTTTAGAAACATACTTTCTCTCACGTATTATACTGTTATACTCAATCAAGGTTTATTTGTCAACTGAAAGATTTAAAAAAAATAAATGAACAAGAACATGAAATTGCTTTCTTTAGGAGAAGCTTGATCTATTTCATTTGCAAGCTTGATCTATTTCATTTGCAAGTGTAGAATGCTCATATTAGAACCAGTGGCGGAGCCACCTTCAAGACAACGGTCTCTCAACTCTCAAGACACCACAATTTTTTTTACTTATATTAGTATTTTAGGTTGAATTTACAATGATATTCATGATTTTTGTCGAATAGAACCCATACTAGAGAAAAATGAGAGATATAAAAGACATTCATCTAACTTAATAGACCCTATATCTTGAGAGTTCTAACTACGCCACTGATTAAAACTTATCTTTTGAATGAAAATGAACTACACATCTCAGTCGATAAAATGCATGAACAATGAATTTTGTGCAATGACATTCCACTTATGGTGTTACAATATAAATGGAAACCACGAAACGGAAGTTTCATTTCTACTCAAATTGGGAAGCCATCGAGTGTAATGCCACAAAATGTGAGATTGCATTTTGGTACAACTTTGTAGTTTTCCATTTTTTCCTAGATACTTCATTACAAATAGTTTTTGTGATGGTGATAGTTTTTGCGATCGTGGATGAATTATTATGATCCTGCGCAAAGGACAAAGACAATGAAGTTACTTAGCCAACCATTATTAGTGATGTGTCCCAAATTATTGCAACAAGTACAAAGCGAAAACACAGGGATAACAAGTTTATTTGATCGTATCCTATCCTTCAAAAAAAAAAGTTTATTTGATCGCGATAAGGGAAGAGATATAGAGGGGCCAGTCACAAATCACAATTAGAGAGAGGTGTAGGGGTATGGTAGGCTTGTTAATAGTTGACCTGATTCGACCCATCCAGCTCTTAATATGTACTCGACCCGATTATACTTTTTCGTATAAAAAGTTAGAGCAAGTATTGTGTGAGACCAACTCGTTGGAAAAATGGGTTCACTATTTAGAAATGTAGTAGTCTCCTATTATTAGCAATGACCAATGTTGCACTAGAAAGTGATCATCGTCTTACCAAAACTTACAGTAAGACAATCTTATACAAGAAAAAGTTATTTCCTATCACTTCTAATGAATTTTATCTCTAACTTGAAATTGACATGATATATAACCGAGCCCAACTTATTAACCCGAATTGTCGAGTCTACGATTGGGGAAGAGAAAAATCCGACGAGGAAAAGGACAAAAAAAACGAAACTGGTATAGAATGGTACTACGTTTCAAGGGAACCCTGTCCCTCAATGTCATATGATGATAGTATTGATCCTACAAATCATTAAAGCCGAGAGTGGAATTTCGGAGTATTTGTGCACTGAAGCTTCTGCACCTGTCAGAACCAAACCCAATTTACAACAAACTTTTATTTAAACTTTTAAATTAAATAGGAGCTTAAATTATATATTCTCTCAATCAGTCATCCTTCCTTGAAGCAAGGCTTTTTCTTCGCTGTAGAGAGTTTGAATGAGATTGTGTTGCCCTGAAGCAAAGATGGGATCACCCCCATTATCATTTTATCAACCTATAATCTGACACCCGGCCATTTCCAACTTTGCCAGTAGCCCAATACAGGACCATGTAGTATGCAAATGCAATTCTTCAAGGGACTAAACAACAGCAACAGCAACAGCAACAGCAACAGCAACAGCAACGGCAACAACAATCCATTAAGTATTCCGCTGAGAGTATGATATGAGGAGATTCAAATGTACGCAATCTTATCCTGACTAGTCGCTTGATAGAGAGATTATACCCACCCAAAAAAAATCATACTTTCAGCGTGCCGTGAATCCCTTGTAAACAAGGTCAAGGCAAGGCTAACTGATAATGATGTTAGCTGGCCCTTTTTTTCGTTGGCTTCCATTTGTTAAACCACTTGCCATATTAGTAATAATGAAGCATATTGTGAGGTATTATCTATCAATTCAAGTACGAGTAGCTATCTGCTATCTCTTATTGTTATTTTGATATGTCTATTTCTTTTCTTTTCCTAGTTTCATACTGTGAGGAATTATCAATCAACTACTGACTATTTATCCTAAATTAGCTAAATAACTGTGATTAATGGTTTATTGTACTAAATTGGAGATTAAAAATCTATCAATAACAACATCAAATAAACTAAGTGATGGACAATGACCAAATTTTTTTTGGTGCTTTGGGCAATGACCAATTTTACACGACGAAAGTAACATTTTTGTCATTATAGTACTCAAAATTCATGCTAACTATAACACTATAGGTATATCAGCCTATTCAGTGGCGGAGGTAGGGGTGTCAAGGGAGACCCCTTGCTCCCCCACTCCTACCAAAAATCAGAATTTTTATAGAAAAAAAAAATAAATAAATTATTTTGTAAGTAAATTATACCCTAAATTTTTGTTTTTTTTAAATTTTTGCACTTTCATTGCCACTTCTTTGGCTCCGCCACTGAGCCTATTCTATATACAAAGTAGTCAGTTTCTAAGATAATACCCTCACTTTTATAATTCTACCTATATTACAAATATGAGTACGTACCATAATGTGGTTGAGTAATCACTAATTAGAAATATATATATGTTGATAGAATCTTAAATATTCTTGAGCAAGACGTAGACACGGTTGCTACAAGCCTTCGAGTGTTGTTTTTTTAATTTTCTTTTTGTTGACATCAGGGTATCTAACGAGGATTATAGAAACTATTTCCATGTATAGGCTTGTAAGCAACTTAAAAGGTGAGAATATGAGACACTTGGCCAAAGAAAGTAAAGCTTGAAAGGGGTGACATGCATTAATTACAGATGTAGAATTGCCCGACTACAAAGTCGTGAGAATAAATATGTTAAATGACCTATTTGAAATTAATTGGTTGCGTACTTTGCAGAATTCAATCCAGGCCAGAGGGCAGAGGCGCAGCTGCTAATTCTGTAGAGAGTGATTAAGGTCATATGAGTTCTGACAGGAACCATCTGGGTTTCACACTTTGACACCACTGAGTATATGTTGCTTAATCATTACGCCAAACAAGTGGATGCCAATGCACATGCTGTAAATTGTAATGGGTGTACTAATTCAACATACAAAGCCTGTAAAAGCGCCCTCACTTCAAGAATAGTATTACCCAGAAAGCCATGAAGTCCTCCAAAAAGGAAAGTAAATGATAAACCTTTAGTACTAACTTAGTTAATTCTAATTCATCTACTTAGGCACGGTTATTTTCGTCGTCTTTATGTTACATTCTGTTCTGCTACATTTCGCATTCTTTTTTTATTTTGTCTCTATTTTTTTCATTATTTGCATCGCGCCATTCCGTTTTTCACTGTCTCGCACCATTCTATTTCTCATTGTCCCGCATTATTTCGTTGAAGAGAACGGGGTTTAGAGTGATGTGTCCCACATTGCACTGCAACCTTTTCCGAAACATACACCATTCACTGCCAACAAAAGTGCATATTCTTCGGCCCTCTAATCTTTTTTACTAATCCGGTATCTTTTTGTTATATTCATCAAAAGCTCCAATCAACTATTTTTGATTAATTCTGTAATCCTCTTAGATTAGATCGTCATTGGTCAGCACTCTCAGCCTGCATGCTAATTGGATAATTATTCAATATTCAAAAAGCAAGAATGATAACATGGTCCCCTCTCCAACCAGCTGTCAGTCACCCATCTAACGTTACAGTGCTGATTCAACCACTAACGTATGTGTTTTAACACGCACAATTAAGAATTGGTTTTAATTAAGTTTAGGCACTACTATTGCTGATCTCGCTCCTAGTATTGAATTAAGCAGACATTTTACCAACTACAGTACGTCTACAGTATATTCGTGGCCAGACATTAACGAAGAATATTCTCTCCTCTCATTCTTGGACAAAACAACATTTGGAAGTTACGAAACTCTTTCAAGCAGCAAACCATTGCCTTTTTTTTTCTTTTTTTTTTTCCCCTTTGGTGAGGTGTTAATTCACACCGGTATCCGATCTCACTGGGCCGACTAATCCAATTTCGAAGCTGGTCCCGGAGTTAAGGTTTTGCGCTCTTTCCAATCGTAGTTGTGGGGGATCGAACCTCACTCATCAGTCCTCCCTACCAAAATCCATCCCCTGGCACCACTGGACCAACCCACCATTGGTCAAACCATTGCCTCTTAGCTTACAGTTTACACCATTTCCCAAGGGAATCAAGCTAATAAGGCTATTACATTTTTTCTCTGGATTTTCCTTGTAAAACTGGAACAAGTTGTCATGATCTTATGATTATCGGAAAATATTCTTCTCCTTGTTGTTATACTCCATATTCGATCATTCTTCCTTCTTTTTTTTTTCCTGTAATCATTACAATAAAAATGCTACTTAACCACGCTAAAAATCGCAGGTTTACCACACTTTAAAGCGTGGAAAAAGATTTTTACCACGCTTTTCAAAAACGTGACTAAAATCAATGTGGATAATTTACCACGCTTTTTTTTGCCACGCTTTTATGCGTAGAAAATATTTTTTTCTCCACACTTTTATTAGTGGTAGTTTTGTTCTCTCCATGCTTTTAGGCGTCATATTTTTTGTAGGCACCTTTTGATGGCGGGAATCCTTTTACTGCGCTCAAAAGCGTGGCAATATATATATATATAAAAAGACAAGAGAAACTAAAATGAAGGGTATATATATTAATTCTCAAAAGAATACTATTCTTTGGGAAGTAGTTGTTCCCACAATACCACTACAAAACATCTCAATACAAAATATTACACGAAAAAAGCCATTGATCTTGAACTTTACAATCAACTACCGGAGCAACTCTTGACATGCTAGATTTTCCACTACATCGAAATCCCTTAATGCATAGACATGACAACCTGCATGATCCAAAACAAAACACAAGCAATTAATTGCAACATACAAGTTACAATATGATGGATGCAAACAATATTGCTTAGTGCTTATATGATGCTGCAAAAGGAAACAAAATTACTACAATAGCAACAATCCAAGTCCTTACACCAGCCAACTAGAAGAAACAACACCAGCACTACTGTAAGCCAACAAGAAGCAAACAGCACCAACACTAGTGTGCTGATCAGACCCGCAGGAACATCAGACCACCATCTTTGTTCTCTAAATAGATATGCAGATAGCATCATCACCCTTCAAAGTTCTTGCATGATTACAAATATGAAGGCAACAACTAGTTTAAACAAGGGAAGACATCAACAAAATCAGAAGACAAGGCTTCATTCTGCTCTGCAACTTCAAGCTCATCAAAGCAGGGCACATGTAAATTAAAGTGGTTTAGCATATAAAAGTAGTTATAGGTTCTCCCATCAATTTTTCTACTTAACTAACCTGAATTCCCTTTGTACTCTTAACTTTAAAGCTCATGAAATCAAGGTCAATAGAGTGGAAATAATTCAGAGCTCAGAGTATTCAAAACATATCACAAACTCCAGAGAACGATGGATCCATTTAAGCACATAAAGAAATCAGCACATGACATGTTATGAGAAGTTCCCAGTTACCTGAATTATGTGAAATTGTGAAGCGAGCAAGGACTACAGTGAAATATGCCAACAAATCCATTAGACTTTCCAATTAACTAGCGAACAACCTGAATTATGTGAAATTGTGAAGCGAGCAAGGACTACAATGAAATATGCCAACAAATCCATTAGACTTTGCAATTAACTAGCGAACAAGAAGGAAACGACAACAAAACGGTAAGTCGTTGTCGAATTTCCTTGCCATTGGCAAGCAGATCCCAAGAGGATTGGCAGACCAATTCAAAATTTTATAAAAAGAAAAAAAAAAATAGCACTATTTGAGTCATATTTACATATACCTCTAGCTTGTATAGACCATACCATCATGTAATAAGAGAACCCTGCAAAACAAATCAAACCGATCAAGTTATCAGGAAGGGTACGTTGTGGTCCTTGAGATCATGTGCTAAGCTAAGAGAACCCTGCAAAAGTATCAAAGAGATCAAAACAAAAAAAATGCAGCAAGCTACAGAAGGAAAAAATGCTACTCCTGCAGCAGCAGGCAGCAGCAGTAGCCGCCAGCAGTAGGCTGCGAAGCAACAGCAGTAGGCAGCAGCGGCATTCGCAGCAACTTGCAGAAACAGCAGCAGCAACAACAAACGAAATAGCAACAACATACAGCACCAGCCAGCAGTAATCATCCTGGCTGGTGTCTAATGAATCCTGTTCCATGAGGCATCCACAGCGAAAACCTGAAAGACGTAACAGGGAGGTCATAAGAAGAAGGGGGAAAAAAATTCCCATTGTGCCAGAAGTGTCTTGTGTACAGAATAACTCAAACTATACTGATATATTACAATAACACTTGGAAGAGTATGGATAGGGACCATGATGTTAAGGGGACTTGAAAGAGCTAGATTTACATGCTCGACTCAGTTACCAAAAGAGATGTTATCAAAAGTTACAAGTGTACTTGCCAAACATCATTACATAATTCTAATCCCATGTTTATGTTACTCAAGCTCTTTGTTCCAAGCAAAAGTATCCAGGTTTGACTTTTACACACCCAAGTACAGTATCATGCTTAGACAACTCAAATGAGAGCCAAAGAGACCAAACCACCAAAAAAATAAAAACACCACACCAGGTCATTGTACCCAAATCTGAGTATCACAGTTCCATGTAAACATCATCCCTCTCTTTGCAAAGTTGCAATTGACAATACTGAAAAATGAATAATGAGAGTCATTGGTATTATCTCATGGAGCAAAAGTAACTAGGTTAATCCCATGATCTCTATACTTGTGTTCCTCTAGTATTTGAACTTTAGTTTTGGTGAGAAAATTTTATGCTTGTTTCCATAATCATTGAAACTTAACACTTAAACCCCATCTACTTTATATTATCCTATTATTTGACAAAATATGACCAGAAGGTGTAGCATACAGCAACCAACAGTACACAAAACACACTAGGACCAGACAACTAGCTCAGCCTGCAAATCAGAACAGCAGTAGCACGCGACGACGCAAAGCAGCAACAGAACAACAACTCTATCCAGTAGCAAACATCAACAGGGAAACAATAGCAGTTTATGCAACAAACAAACCAACATTTTTTTTAAACAACCTGTATGGAGCAACCAGATGGAACCAACTTCAAACATCCTCAACCAAGGCAACTTTAAAACCCCCATCCGTGGGTCAGAATGAGTACACGCTCACACCTGAGTGGCAATGTACATCACAATCAGCTACCCATTCTGAGTTTTTTGTTGGTATGTATACTCGGCGATACTCAAGACAAAGCATATATTAGCCTTAGGGCTTCTCCCTCTTTTTAATGACAGTGACTACTAGATGTGATAAAATATAAAGAGAGAGAACCCAAACTCTCCAATAAAGGGAAAAGAACATAACAAACACACAAAGAAAACATTACTAGAAAAAAAAGGACCCAAAATTCAGAAATCGAAGCAGTAGCTTATAATGTCGAGTGATTCCGGTGAGGTGGAGCTATTGCCCGCGATGTTGATGTTGCAACACAAAAACCCTAATATTAAACTTAAAGCCTATAACTGAAATTGAATGTATTCACGAACAGAACTGAAATTTACCAGATATTGCCAAGCTTTCTCCCTCCTTAAGAAAGGGTTTGCTTATCAGATATGGGTTGGCAGGAGTTCAAAGCCACGCAAAATTAGTTGAATCGAAGTTCTAGCCTAATTCCCCCAAATTGAACAGACAACCTCGAATGGATCATCCCTAATTGACAAAGCAAGGCCAGGATCAACTCAATTCCTTTACGTGCATCAATTACACCATCACAAGAAGACCACGCAAAGCTACTCATTAGAAAGCAAGAGAAAGTATTTGTGCTCACCACACAGGGAGGGTCTTACGAATTACCTATCTAATAAGTACTAACTTCAATAACCCAGATAATGAATTCTTCATTAATCTACCAATTCTATTTCAAAAAGCCCAATCGGATAATCCTTTTACGCATTAGACAATAACGTACCTTAAATCCCCATGGATGTTCATGATTTCGTAGTCGCCAATGCTGATCGAAGACACGGTACCGACTTGAACGATCGTGGAGGAGGAGCCGCCTTCAGGTCGCCAAGGATTTGGAAATAAAATCGGGTGTGAGATCTAGCGAAGGGAAGAGCCGAAGAGGAGGGCTTGGAGGAGAGAGAAATACGGTGGATAGTTTTTTTGAGGCAATAAAACAAAAGGTTTTTCTACTCCTTTTTTGCCTTTCCTTCTGATGAGTCGATTAATAGGCACGTGATTCTAAAATTTTGAGTCCGCCTATTGAAATGTCAGTTTAACACGCATAGAAGCGTGGAGCACCTCCACACTCTCTCAAAGTGTAGAGATGTTCCGTATTTCTTTTCCACGTTGATGAAGGTGTGGAGAAAAAAGCGTCTCCTATTGCCATATTTGTTTTAGTGAATTGTTTTTGTGACAAATCAATGAATTAAATTATCATCATGAGCTCATCTTAATACTCAAATTGGTTGATGACATAACAACACTACTTGCGTAAACATTTTTGATAATTTGCTACAGTTTTGTTTTGCTTGTGCTATGATTAATTAGTCAACATTTGTGATTAAGGAAAATAGTCAGCATTTGATAGAATAATGCAGCAAATCACCATAAAGCAGAAAAGAAGTTTGCTAGAGTACCCATGTTGATAATGATTCTGTCGAAACACCTAACTATTGGCCTTGAGGTAGTGGTCAAACTGGAGTACTGGTGGATTGGTAGTGGAGATGCTTAACCAAAAAGCCAAAAAATTCGCCCACCGTGGGGCTCGAACCCACGACCACAAGGTTAAGAGCCTTGCGCTCTACCAACTGAGCTAGACGGGCTCTGTTGAAACTCTAATTCAGATGTACTTAATTAACTGGTGCTATTGGCTATTGCGTTCACGTTCACATGAGTACATGACAATTTAGGCTGGGCAACGGGTCGGGTCAACCATGTGTTGTGGGTGGGTCGGGTGGGTCGGGTCAGTCATGTGTCAGTCAGGCCCATTTGTGACCGATTATGATCCGTCTAATTAATAATGGGCCAGTCCATTTATAGTTGGATACGGGCTATGACCCGCTGGGTCGGATCGGGTCGTCCCGTCCCACTTGCCCAGGTCTACATGGCATATATAGATTTGTCCTTCCGACAGGATAAATTATTGCGATGACATGGCTCTTTTTGACGGAAAAATCATAGCAATGCTCACACCCAGGCCCGTTTCTAAGGTTTTAGAGGCCCTAGAGCGAAATAAAAATAAAGGGCCCTAAATAACGAATAATCGATTTTACTGCACAAAAAATGTGAGAAATGGAAAAACAATGGCACTCGTGTTGTTCAACACAACTTGCAATCTAAAAGAAATTTTTTAAAAAGTTAAGGTACTACATGTCAAAAATAGCCCTATATCCTTCAAAAGGAGAGGCTTCCTTAAATTTCAAAGAGAATGAAATAAAAGTATTTGAAGTAAAAGCTAAGAAAAAGGTAGTGACTTATGTTCGCTCCAATTTGTAATTAAAAAAAATTATTTATGAACATACGGTTAACCAATAAAATATTGTCAAGTCCAATACATTACTTTGATTGTAAATAATTTACAATGTACGAATAAATATTTAAAAGATGATTTTTAAAAAGCACTATTAATGAATCTAACGAGATATTTCAACATTTATAAATTTTCCCAAATTAAAGGTTAATTATATACTTTGAAATAAAAAGAGCAAGTGACAACATTTTAGTCGGATGCAACCCAAAGTTGCAAACTTGGTAAGTGCTTGACATGCTTGCATCCTACGTAGAGAAACTAGCTAGAATTAGGAATAATTTTTTTTTTAAAGAAGTATTAAATTGAGGCCCAATAGATTTGGAACTCAAGTCAATGGTATGTGCAAGTGCATGCATTCGTAAAAAAAAAAACTAGCTCTATTTGTGTCACACAAACCATAAACCAGGGAACCAACATTACATTCATGTTTTTTTAGTGCACCTTATATAATATATTCGTTATTT
This sequence comes from Tetragonia tetragonoides, assembly GCA_038025085.1. Lineage (NCBI taxonomy): Eukaryota > Viridiplantae > Streptophyta > Magnoliopsida > Caryophyllales > Aizoaceae > Tetragonia > Tetragonia tetragonoides. The sequence continues at coordinate 4,758,510 of CM076140.1, forward strand.
CTGTGATTTTTTTTTTTTACCGATGGGCCCTTTTTAAGGCTGGGCCTTAGGCGATCGCCCCTAGGGCCTACCCTTAGAAACGACCTTGCTCACACCTCTCACAAAACAAATCGAGCTCACTTAAATTTATACTAATCATTAAAAGAGGTGAAAATATAGTTCGGGATCATCTAATAATTTTTGGTCAGAAAGAGCGAGAACAAAAGAGAAGTACATCACAAAATCACAATAGCATTGTTTTTCTAATTAACGTATTCCAGGTGCGAATTTAACCACGTCAAAGGTTCAATATTACGGCATAAATGAACCAAAACCAAAAGCCAAAACCAAGAAATTGAGCAATTTACCATTTGGAAATCGTCATCATCGCCTTGAGAAGGAAATGTGGAGCATTAGTACCAGCACTAGCCACTTCACCCCGTTGTTTCGCCGGAGCCAACTCAACACCTGCCACCGTGGCTCTCTCTCTCCTTTGACCACACCAACCGTCAAATTCGCTCCAGTCAAGCTTCGAGCTGCTTCTTCTATTGTCACAGAAACGACGCCTGTAAGCCTTTTGCCTCTTTCTCTCTCTTAACTGAATAATTGCTCAACTTTTCCGTTCATTCATTTGTTGAATTGGTGGTCAATCTTTATGTGATGGGCCTTTGAATTCTTTTGATTTTATATTTTTGGTGGTTGGGTCAATTTCAGGAAGCTATTTTAGATGATAAGGAAATCAATACCAAGAAAACCAATTTAGGTTGCCCAATATGTTATGACCCACTAACATGGAGTGTTGATAATTCAACTCTAACAATGTAAGTTATGTCTGTCAAGCTTATGAATCGTACACATTTTATCAATTATCACATTAAATTTCTCAAGTGTCAACCTTGGAATTTAATTTGTTATTTTCGGGGATATTAATGTGGGTTTCCTAGATGGATGAACTGAACATGTTGCAGAGAATCTATCAGTGGCACTACACTTGAGTGCAGCACTTGTAAGAAGGTGTACTATGGCAATGAATCCCATTTTGATCTCACTACAGCTAGTGGTGCAAAGGATTATGTTGAATCAAAGCCGCTTGTAACCGAGTTTTTCAGGTGTTTGTTGCATTGCTGATTGTTGGTATTGTGCATATTCTATGTCCTGGTAGTGGTAGCTTTGATGTTCATTTTGGTGCAAGTTGTAACATTTTGAAATGGATTGTTTGTTTGATACAGTACTCCTATCATGTCATTTGTCTATGAGAGGGGCTGGCGCCAAAACTTCGGCTTGGGGGGTTACCCGGGCCCTGATAAAGAGGTAATTGCTTAAGGTCGTCGTCGTGTTATATTACTACTGCTTTACTCCTAGGAAAGGTTTGAGAAGCCAGTCTGATGACTGATGGATGCTGTAGTAATGGATTAGTAACAAATTGTTGTAAGAAAACAGTTTCATTGCGTTATATCTGTGGTATTTTGTTCGGGAAGAGCAGGTGTTCGCTTTTTTTAGTCTGATGACTGATGGATGCTGTAGTAATGGCTTAGTAACATATTGTTGTTGGTCACAGTTTGAGATGGCCAAAGAGTATCTTAAGCCAGTTTTAGGTGGAACAATTGTCGATGCTAGCTGTGGAAGTGGAGTATTTTCGAGACTTTTTGCCAAGAGTGGACTGTTTTCTCTTGTTGTTGCTCTTGATTACTCGGGAGCAATGCTGCGTCAGTGTTATGAGTTTGTCAAGGAGGATCAAAACTTCCCTAAAGAGTAGGAATTCACTGTTATTATGAGTTGTATTTGATATCTCTGTTGAAACTCACCCTTTGCAGTGATTATTTCAACTAGTCCTGATTAATACTTTCCCTTCTTTCTCTCTACAGGAATTTAATCCTGGTCAGAGCTGATATCTCTAGGCTTCCATTTGTTTCTGGCTCTGTTGATGCTGTGCATGCTGGTGCTGCTTTACATTGCTGGCCTTCGCCATCCGCAGCTGTAAGCATGATTTTTTTTTTTTTTCATTTTTTTTCATTTTAATTTTAGCTGTAGCCAGCTACTCCTAAGTCCAAACTGGAATTTACTATGACTCAACTTGTATCATAGCTGAAAAAGACAGGCCAGAGGTTACATTGGAGTGATGATAGTGGGAAAATATACAAGTAGGAGCACGATGAGAACATTACATATTGATATTGTTAATTATTATGTGCAGTATGAACATGTCAACGTGATGGAAGAGTGTAATGTCACCATTTTCAACCACTTTTTGCCTTCACTTCCATTCAAAATACTCTTGATAGGGCTGTCATGATTTTGCAGGTTGCTGAAATAAGTCGAGTTTTACAACCTGGGGGAGTTTTTGTTGCTACAACTACTATAGCAGATGGCCCTTTCGCCCTAGTACCATTCAGGAAGAATTTTCGTGAGGTAAACCAAACGATGCTTGAAATTAATGCCATTGCAATATTCTTATCATGCGGTTCGTGTTGAACTCGGCTGATATTCTTTGTTGCGGTTACAGAATGTGCAGCAATTTTCAGGATCACGTATTTTCCTATCCGAAAGTGAGCTTGAAGATCTATGTAGAACCTGTGGCCTTGTGGGCTTTACGTGCATCAGGAATGGGCTTTTTGTTATGATCTCTGCTATAAAACCCAGTTAACTTTCTGATTTCTGTATATTTTGCCTGTCTGCCTCTGCCTAAGTGTCGGTGCATTTCAATCCCCACGCATTAGTGTCAGCAGGGATATGCATATACTCCGTATTACATACAGGAATGTTATAGGACTAGTATGCGGGAAAGTCTGCAGGCATTGGTTTGGATTTTCATATGCTACATGACTCAATACTACATTGTATTATTCTTTCTGTGTTCTGCCCCCATGTTTGTATAGGACCCTAACACATGTTAATGACAAGAGCAATATGTTTTTCATTTACCATGAAATTTTGAGGTTTGCAGTTAAGCTTTTTAGCTGGTTCTGAGCTTGGGAGGAACAGAGTCTAATTTTCAGTATATGTAGTTTCTATCCTGGTTATTATTGTTTTACTCTAATTGATTTCAGTATGAGCTGGCCTTCGTTGCCTGTTTGAGCATTATTTATTGAACAGATGTTGGAAGTATTTATTGAACAGAGAACAAGGAACTCGTTCCGGAATAATCTAATTAAGTGCTATAGGGCCTTCATTTTCCTCCCTGTTTGGGCATTATTTACTTGGAAATATGCATACCACAATTGACATATCATTTCTGCTAATAATTCACTCTGATTGATACTTTGTAAAATCCTTCCAGAGAAGTATACAACTTTTATGTTAATACAACTTTTACTATATATTATGTTAATCAAACGAATAATCTTCTAATGCTTGATGACATTTTGTACAAAAATGAAATAATGAATCAATATAGAAAAGTTACAGTAGCCAGAAGTGCAGGGTAAAGTCACAGTCCTTTTGAATTTGAAGCTTAGAACTTGGTGGCTGTGCACTCTTTGGGAAGCCCCTGAGGAAACCTTTTAGTGTCAGTGCAGTAGTTGTATATCATGAAGTTCTTCTGCACCCATCGCATCCTTTTCTGGCTCATGGCGTCAAGGTTTTGGTTCATCCAGGCAGAGGCTGAGGTGGATGCAGTGCAAGATGATTTTCCGTTGGACCGAACACATGCATTGGCATTGAATTTTCTGTAAGAAGCTGTAAATGGAGCCTTGCTCCAGTCTGTCTTGACCTGCCCACCTTGGGTTGCCCAGTCATCTGCGTTCCAGAGGCTCGAGTATATCCTCATTGGCTGGCTCTTTGGGAAAGGGACTCCCATGGATTCCAAGTTCCTGAATTCCCTGAGGGGTGTGCCGTCCACAGAAAATCTGACACCAAACAAAAACAGAGGTAAGAAATTCTGATCGAGCAATCCTGAGCATAAATATTTTATGAAGCTAAACATTTCTAATTTTAATTTTGTAGAGTGGTTTACTTACATGATTCTTTGGGGATTCCACAGGATGGAGTATGTGTGGAAATCAGCAGTTGGGTCGAACCAAAGACGGAACTGTTGCTCCCGGCCACCTTTGCCTTGGCTGAAGACATTGGTGTGGAGAGTGTAAGGCTGACCAGAGACATTGCCCAAGAATTCGAAATCTATCTCATCATGAGTAGGTCCTTGGGATGATAGCTGCAAGAAGTTGAAAATGAAGAGTTAGAGAACATGACAAATTTCTGTTCCAAGACATTGGGGGAAAAAGTATTAGTAAAAATCACGAGGGACAATGAAAAACTCAAGAAAGACTTGCTTACATAGTAGGCAGTGACAGTGCCAGCAGAGTTGCCAGGGACGAGTTTAAGCTGCATATCGATTTTGCCAAAGAGGTACTCGTTCTTTGATTGGAAGCCAGAACCCGAGGCCTTGTCAAGGGAGAGGGTGAGGAGCTGGCCATTGTTTAGGATCTTGGCACGACCATCGCCCCAAGTGAGGTCGAAATTCTGATTAAGATTCCCAGCAGCAGAAGCAACAACAATGAAAGAGGCAAGCAGAAGGATCAGATTAACGACGAAGAAAGACGAGGTCGAAGTTGTAGTAGTAGTAGCCATGGAGGAGATCAGAGTCTTAATTTAAGAGTACAATGCAAATGATATTCACTAGTATTTGAAAGAAGAATGTGTTTGGTGAAATGGTTTGATGATTCGATATAGTGTGCATGGCCATGGGGGGTATTTATATGAGGAGTATACACGGGAAAAGGATAAGGGCGGCTAGTGAAGTTGGTAGAGAGAGATAGAAGAATGGGGTAGCAGCCAGGAAGGTTCGATGTATGAACGTGAAACAGCTGGTGGCCTTTTGGATGGGGGGGGGGGGGCACTTAAAAAAGGAAACACTCCAAATCCAAAACTCCCATTTTGTAAAATAGTCTGCTTTTAGTTTTAGTCAGCTGGCTTTTGGTATTACCGGGGCTGACTAAAGTTGCCGCCTATTGGGCTCACGCGGATTTTCTGTTACACTACACGTCAAATGAATGAACCCTGGTGAAAATTTAGGACGTTTTGGGGAAGGTTTTAACCACAGAATTTACACCATCGACATTACCCAATGTCTCTTAAGAGGCTCCCTCCTAGGATAAGTGGGTTGGTTGTACGCAACCTTACTCTTGTGAGAGTCTCACAGAGAGATTGTTTGCGTTTAACCCGAGATCCAAAGTGCGATAACCATCGGCAACTTCACAATAAATAAGAAGTGCCGACAGTTTTATGAGTCATTTTGCTTTACTCCGTTACATTCCAAAGCCAAAAAGTAGAGAAACTTTTGGTTACACTGGAAATTGTGGACATAGTTTTAACCACAGAATTTGACAATTGAAAATCTAAAAATCAATAAATGGACAATTTTGATAGTGGAAGATCACTAGGACCAGCCAGATATCGCTTTGACCGTAGTAAATTACTCGTAATTGATTAGTATATGCATTTAACACTTAAGGGAGTATCTGGATAAGCCATAATGAAAGTCCCAGTTCTGTGTTTCTAACATGTGTACTTCTAGAAAAATCGGTTCCACAGACTAGAGGGCCACATTGAGCTTCAATCTGAATTTGTTAGTGTAAGGTTGCTTAATTGCACCCACCATTAAAACCACAAAACGTGTTATAATTGTACCTAATTACCTTAACCCATTTGCCATTTCCATGGATAGTTGGTGAGGGAAGTGATTGTAGAAATGACTGGAGCATTTTTTTCAATCATTCTATCTTACTGTGCATTTTGTATTGCCTTTAGCCTTTAGGGGAGCAAGAACCAAAGTTGGGATATCGGTTGGTGAAGCTTCTACACATCCAACCTTGTCGTTATGGGTCTTTGCGCCACTCCCCTTTCCCCATGTAAACCTAGGAGTCTGGCTTTCTTGGCTATCTTTATAAAAAAAAGGGAAAGAAATTAGATATTGTCGACTGTCAGTCCGCCGTATAGCTTTAAGTTCAAAATAAACTATAGAGATCATATCCTTCCGATTAATAATCACTTATTTCATTCACCTGAATAAAGCTGAATTGGACTAAACGGTTTGAATTGAATTGGTCCTATTTGTTTTTCTCGTATGACCTTTAACCCTTTATAACTCATAGTGGATAGACAACATCTTTCGCTTTCATTCGGTTAGTCAGAGCATATGGATGAAGAACCGCACCGTCAAGCAAAATGGAGAGCTATATACTTTTGTAATTACTAACTAGAAAATTTTCTTCACTATTTATTTCTTATACAACTTATATACATTTACTTCATACTACATTATAAATTTATAACCATATTATAACGGACATATTAGTAGTGTGGTACATCACTGCATTCTTGTAGTACGAACTCGAAACTTGCACCAAAAGAAGAAATTGGTAATTTACATACAATTAAGACGTAGGAAACATTTCATGTAGAGAGTCACTCTAGGACATGACATTCCTTGGGAAGGCCTTGAGGGAACCTCTTAGTATCGGTACAATAGTTGTAGATCATGTAGTTTCTGCGCACCCAATTGAGCTGATCTTTGCTGGTTTCGCCGAGCCTGCGAGTCATCCATGCATATGTACCAGGGGCGCAGGAGGATCTTCTTGTTCCTGACAACAGAACACAAGCTTCGGCTTTGAAATTCCGGTATGATGCAGTAAAAGGAGCTTGGCTCCAATCCGTCTTGATTCGCCCGCCTTGAGTTGCCCATTGGTCTGCATTCCATATGCTCGAGTACAGCTTCATTGCTTGTGTCTTCGGGAATGGTATACCCATTGATTCCCTGTTCTTGAATTCCCTTATGGGTATCTCATCTATCGAAAATCTGCAAAAGAAATTTCTCCATTAAACGACGACAACAACGACAACACCACCAATAATCTAATACAAATGTGAGTTAATATAAGCCTCAAGATAAGTTCTGTGTTTTTCTGTCTTTTAAAATTTGGTCCTGTCGACTAATTAGTAATTACTGGGTGATTTTGCCTGTGCTACTCATGACAACGTGATCCTATACCATCTAATTATTGTTCCATCTGCATCATACACAAAATGTAAACGTATGAGGATTATATCTTACATGATTGTTCGGGGATTCCAGAGGATAGAGTAAGTGTGGAAATCAGCAGTAGGATCAAACCAGAGGTGAAACTGCTGCTCTCTCTCCCCTTTGCCTCCAGTATATACATTGGTGTGTACCGTGTAAGGCTGACCCGTTAGGTTGCCCAGGAATTCATAGTCAATCTCATCATGGTTGTTTCCCTTTGATGATAGCTGAATCCAAAAGAACAACAAATCCAATCACAAACTCAATAAAAATGTAAGTTTGGGAAATGAATGATATTGGTGACCGACTAGTAGTAGACTAGTTATATACATACATGGTGATTATGAAAAAAAGAAAAAGAAAAAGAAATAGTAGTATACATACATAGTAGGCAGTAACAGTGCCAGCAGAGTTGCCAGGAACGAGCTTGAGCTGCATGTCGATTTTGCCAAAGAGGTACTCCTTCTTAGACTGAAAGCCAGACCCTGAGAAGTGGTCAAGAGTGAGAGTGAGAAGCTCGCCATTTTTGACAATCTTTCCTCTGTCATTACCCCATGTTATCTGAAAATCTTGTTCAAGGTTTCCCCCATAAGCACCCTTATTAAAGGATTGCAGCACAAACAGCAAAGTGATCATCATCATGGAACAGATAGAAGAAGAAGCCATGGGTTCGTTTGCATTATTTTTAATTTGGTTGCTTACAGTTGATGGTGGTAAGGATTCTAATTTTGTCTGTGTTAAATTTATAGAGCAAGGCAAGGGGAGAGAAGCTAAGTGAAGTTAAAGCATTTGAGTGTATGGTTGAGAGTGAAGTGCACTATTTATATAGGAGAGGACAGAGGTTGGTGTAAAGTGAAGAATAAAAATACTTTAATATATTTCACTAAAATTATTAATTTGGAGTTAGGAAGCAAACAATTTAGGGGTCTGAACAAAGAGAGAGACCAGGAGAGATAAAATTGTATGGCGAAGGGCAAAGTAGAGGGGGAGAGAAACAGGTGGAGAGATAAAGACGCAGCAAAGGTTAAGGGCATCGGTCGAGTTTGTCATGACACATAGGTGCAAAATGACAAGTAGCAGGTGCTTAACTGGCTCCTCAAAGCCAGTCCTAAATGCCAAAGAAAGAGTTGTAAATAGAAAAGAAAAGCCAAAAAGGACAGAAATATAACGGGGAGACTCACTGATATGTCAAGAAGTTGATAGAGATGAGGATTATCAGTACTTGAACTGGAGTTCCTTAAAGGGGGTCTTAACTTATCCTAGATAGCCAACTATCCTTACTTCCCTGCCCCTGCATGCAACACGGATTGTAGTATAGTACTCATCTATATCGTCAAGTGGTATGTTACAATGATGCATGTGAATTTCAATGTGATTACTCTCTTTTTAGAGTACCACACAAAACTGCCATTTACTACTTGCATCTTATAGCATGTAGTAGTATTTACTACTCGCTCCGTTCCAAATTGAGCTTCATGTTTGACCTTTTGAGTTATTGATGACCAAAGTGTTGTCTAGTAAACTGTGGAAAGTTAAACATGAAGCTCAATTTGGAACGAATGGAGTATAAGATATTGGATGATCGGCAAGAGTTCAGTAAGGCATTTATGCAAGAATCAGGACATTAATGAGGTTATGTGGAGAACAAAATGTAAATAGTATTTGTTTTAGTTTAAAATAATATCAGATTAACAAAAAAAGATTAAAAAAAGGGGCTAGTAAAATCAAAATAGATGTATACATCAAATAGGTTTATAGGGAAGCTAGTGGACATAATAATGGCAACACCAAAAAGTGCACTACTTCTCAAACAAAAACAAAAGAAGCAGGGGAAGCTGTAATAATAGTAGCAGCGATTACCTTTTAGATAATTAGAACGCACCTGTGATGTAGGTCTCATGTTGTTCGTTGTGACACCTTTTTTGTGGCAACTTGATCCCAAAACATCATTTTCCACTTTCAAGCCATATGCACTCGCCAAATGATCTTTTACATGGGAAGAATCATCTTGGGAGTAGGGGTATTGGCTGATGCATATCCACAACTACCAGGGTTCTTTTTCTTTTCAAAATTAATTCGCTGAACTTTTTATTCACTAGAGCTCCTTTCTGATCAATCCGGATCTTCTGTCCCATTCTTTATAGCACTCCCTTATACAGAACGCTACATTGATGCATAACTGACAATGTTGCCACCGACCCTCGGAAACCTACAAAGATGAGCTTTTGTGCTTTCAATCACTTGACAAAAGGGATAATCAACAGTGAACTGAACTTCTGGGCTTAGTTGAAAATCTAATCACAACATTACTGCTTTCCCAGAGAATCAGACATTTACAGCACCTTGCCCAACCAAGGCTTCGACCAAGTCCTGACGCCGCAAGGATTGTAAACAGAGATGCTTACAAGATCCCCTTTTCAAAAGGTTATCAACAAATTAAACCTATACATCATAGACGACAAAAGAAACAATCCTATCTGTACATATTTCTGTGCTGAGGCAAGCAGTTATGAAACTGAACATCCTAATCTATCATTACAAATTCTGCTACTATCACTGATAGTTAACTGTACTCAACCTCCAATGACTCCCAATATTTCTTTCTCCCGCCAAAACAATAATTTTGTTAGTCATCCACTACTCATTTGCCAACATCAGACAAAGCTCATCTATGGTGAAGCAACACTCTGTCCTCGCGACTGTCTACATGAGCAATGTTTTCTGCTACTTCGTAATTCATCTCAATTTCCACATCATCAAGATATAACTCCTCCAGTTTCTGCATCTCGGCTGCAGGATATTGCCCTTCAATCAAGTAATCAACCTCCATTTGCTGCATCTCGGCCTCTACTAAAGCCTGCATCTGAGCTCGCTCCCTATCTCTTGGGTATGTGCTATATAAGAAAGAGTAAATAATGCAGCATAGGGCTATTGGAATCACTATTGCAACATAAAGAGCCTTGGCTAGCGATGCAGCATTCTCTCGATCTGTTGCAATTTCTTCTGATAGAGTGGATCCTTGAAGAACAGGCTTGTAACCATAAACATGTTGAGCCAATATGCCAACAACAGGTGGAGCAAATGATGAAAGTATGGACTCAAACGAACGATCCAATGCATATATGCTTGTTCTTGATCTCTCAGGAACTATTTCTGCAAAAATTGGACTGAAAACAGCAGTTAATGTCTTGAATCAACACACATTCTTTTCTTCTGTCTTTTTCCGCTGAGACAGTTATTATTTTTTAAAGAAAGTAAGAAGGTCCCACTAGATGGGCGATATAGGGGACCCCATTCTGGTAGGGGCGAGAATTGAATTCCCATCTCAGATGTGGAAAGAGAGAACTCAGAGAAGGGAGCACTGCTCTCAACCCAAAATTCTACCACTCAGACATAATTGATGGTAAGCCATACTTTATAACATACATCCCCATTCACCCCCGATGAAATTCATCAACATAGCAATGGAGAAATACTTAATTTTCCCAGCTTAGAGAGAAACAATCATAATACCCCGAGCATCACAAACATAATTTGCAGCTCCTCCCTGCTGTGAAGTTTGGAAAGGATAGGTTTCAGTTCCGGTGTAGACTACCAATCTACCATGGTCCAGGATAATATTCCGAATCCATGTTGGTCACAACGGGTCATCAAAGCCCTTCTAGGCTCGCCAAAAGAAGTGATGGATATCAGGAAAGGCAAAGAAGGAATTTAGACACTGGAGGAGGGAGGAAAATCCAAGAGTGAAACAAAAGAGATATAGGAGGCTTAGAGGGAAATCGAGGAGGAAATGAAAGAAGACATTTCAAGAAGGGAACAAAGAAACTTCTAAAGTTTAGAAACATTCACTAATTTAAGCAAACTTGGACTTCGCAAAATTATTATTAATTTTATCTGCATCACTAATTTAAGTAACTGGTTTTATGCTAGGTATGTCAACCCACATATCCTGCAAAGCAGACCACAAAGGAACAGTTGGAAAAGACAGGTCTTTAAGACTTACTTGTTTGTAGCAGGAGCATTCCAGGATATGAAGAACCCAGTGATAAACAAAAGTAAACCATGCATGGCAGCAGTAGAAGGATCCTGAGGTAAAACCAGCAGAAGCAGTGCTGTTAAAGGGATTGCTGATCCAGAGCTTATCTGTGCTAGTATTATCCTGCCCGCATTGGGCAAATGTCTAGATAGCTTATCTCCCAGCCAACCTCCAAACAATCCACCAACTGAACTAGCAATAGTAAACAGACCAATGAGGAATGCTGTCTTTGTATGAGAAAAACCAGTTAACTCCAACCACATGGGCGCAAATGACAAAGCTGACCAGGGGAATGAACCTGTGGCACCCTGGGCCACAATAATCTGGAACGATGGTATTTTAATAACAGATTTTGCTTCATGTACTAATTCCTTCACTTGTGACAAGAAGGATGCATTCGCACTATGGCTACTAGCTTGAATACTGTTGTCGGAGAAATGCGGATCTTTGGCATATAGACGTACTAATATGCCAACAAGTACACTGATTATTCCGACAAGATGGAACGAGATTCTCCAACCTGGAATTCCCATAAATGTCAGTGGAGCAATTAAGACTGAACACAGCCCACCCAAAATAGAGCCAAGATTAGCTGTGAGCTGCAGCCACCCAAATGCTGTCCCTCGATTGCTGTCATCAGTTGAATCAGCTACAAGGGACTGAATAGCAGGAGCAACTATTGCAAGGCCTATTCCATTAAGAGCTCTTGATACTGCCACCTATGCAAAGAAAGCCAAGTAATAATTATTGACCCAGTTCAACAAGCCTGCCTGTACCTCCGCTCCCCCTTCCCTAAACCCAGCATAACCGAAAGAAAGAAAAAGATACCAGTTTCTGGCCTGTAAAATCGATTTGATCAAAGAACCATACAACAGATCCTAAACAAAATTTGATATTTGAATCAGATCAGATACAACCTCAATCTCAGCTAAAATTAAAACCAATGTACACAACAACTGTGGGTAAAAAACTAAAAATGCTGAGCACGAGTAATTACTCTTGATATTGAGACTCCTATTGCATTCTCTATCTCCCTCATTTCTAGATCCTGGTGGTGCAATTGTCTTCTTTATTAGACTTGCCCCACTTTGGTCTCCAGCAATTAGTTCATACTCATATTGTAGCATTCTTAAACCTCCATGTTTATGTAGTTAGACTAATGTACTTTATTCTATTATACGAGAAATTCTTTCATCACCCTCCAACTTTTCATATTCATTTCTCTCTTTCATTCATAAACAATTTCTAAACCCTAGAATTAGAAAAAAAAAAGGAACAACAGAAAGACCTAATCTAACTTATGCAAAATCTACAATTCAGGCGTAACCAAATTGAATTCTGATTAAACCTAATTAATATACCATAGCACAATCCTGGCAGAACAAAGGACATACAATTAAGACCACTAACAACATGACATTTAACATTTTACATTCTAAAAAACCAAAAATCAAGCAAAAAAAAAAAGAAAGAAAAAAAGAGGGCACCTGGAAGAAGGTATTGGAAAAGGCGACGAGAAAAGTGGCGGCAGCCCAGAGAAAAGCGCCGATAGAGATGACGTGTGCACGGTTATGGCGAGCGGAGAGATAAACGGCGAGAGGATAACAAGCGGATTGAACAATGGATCGGAGAAGGGTAAGGGAGCCGAGCCGAGTGGGATCGGCGTGAAGGGCTTCACCGACTTCTTTGTATACGCCGGGTAGAATTGACTCGTCGGCTTTTTCCATTATCCCCGCCAAATTCACCAACACCAGCGTTAGCCGTGAGGCCTCCATTTTTGGGTGGGGTTTAGTCAATTACATTTAGGGGTGAGAATTGAGAAAACCTTTTTGTAAGAATACTTCAACATTTTTGAAACGGTGGAAGGAGATGACTATGAGAATGAGAATTGCTTGACTTTTGCTAACCGCCTTACAGCTCTACACTACAGGCAAAACTTATATGTCTCTCATCTTCCAATTATAATTTAGGATTACAAAAAACTCTCTATCTTATGAATCTATGATCTTCCTACTAGTAACATACCACACATCTACATTCTACTCCCTAAACTTAGCACGTACTAGCTCAACTAATAGGGTGTTGTTGAATGGTAAAGATTCATTTATCTTTAATAAATGTCGAAAGTTCGAATCTCTTCTTCAACATGAAACACCTTTAAATCTCTTGGCCAACTGATCCATCCTTTGAGACGCCTACCAACTAATGCATGAAATAATCACTATGATCGATGGTGCATACCTTTAGAATGAACAAAAAAAAAAAAAAAAAAAATTGCACTAGTTGTGGATATTTTTGTACAATACTACTACTGATTCATGATTCATGATTTATGATTTATGATTAATTAATTCTTACAACTTCAATGTGACAACAATTTTTTGTGTGTCCTACAATCTCTTTGGAAGTTGAAAAATGGAGCGGGAATGGGGAGAGAATATTAAATTTTCCTTGTTAATAAGTTTTTTAAAAAATGCAAGGGAGATGAAGGTAGAGGAATTGCCCTCTTTTTTCCCCTCCTTCCATTGCCCCTGATCATCGTCCTTCCTCTCTTTCTCACCAAAACTTACAAATGGCCTCTCTAAACCTTTTACACACAAAAGAAGAAAAGGAAAAATAACTTTTGCAAACTACAACCTTTTAAATATTCTTTCAATACTCCTCTAGCTTATGTGACAATTTTGTTGGCAAATTGCCACTTTTTGACAAATTTCAACAAATGAGGAAACCTCTTAGATGAGGCACCAAAAACAAATGGTACTTTTAAATCTATTAAAAAAAAGTGATTTTTTAAATCTTCTCATGTATGCCTCATAATAGAATTATTGGAATACTTGAAATAGCTGAAATACTCTCAACTTAAAATTATAAAAACTTGAAATCCTCTAATACATATGCATGCTTCACTATCACTCTATCAGATAAGAATTACGCCAATAATATGTATACTGTCCAATTGTCCATCACTTTTTTATCCTTTGGAATGTTCCTTTTTCAATTGCCTCCTTTAGTTGGGAACCATGCATAGTTGTATATTGTGAATCCTCTAAAACTAGTGGTACACTTTGGTGCCCCCGTGCATATTCGCTAGGGTAGAACGCACTTAGTTTAGCCCCCAATCTCTAGTATATAAATGCAACCCTCTTGCTCCACTATTACCAAGTATACTTGCTTGCTGTAATATAAGGGAGATAAAATTAAAGTGAGTTTTTAAAAATTCTAAAACAAAAATGGCTCAACTTGAGATAGTTGAAGGGCAAATAGAGCTGAATTGTGATGCACATAAGTTCTTTGATGTTTGGGCTCGTAACACTGATCAAACTTGCAAAATGAGTCCTATAATGCTCAATGTTGAGCTACTTGAGGGGGATAATTGGCAAACTCTTGGGTCTCTTTGCTATTGGACTTTTGTTGTGGGTAAGTATAGTTTACATTTCCGTATATATATATATATATACAATGTTTAAATTTCCTACAAGTTCAACTCGTAATTTTATCAAATTTCCAATGAGTAAGAATCAAATTACGTACAACATAGTCATACACATTAAAATATTTCTAATATCTACTTTGGAATTCAAATATTTGTACTTTACGTTCACATACTCTTTATTTTGTGAGTATAAGGTGGGTAAATGTATGTGATCAAAAGTATTTTAAATACTTGACAAGTTTATTTAGAAAAACCATTCATACATATAGAACAACTCAACAACTATAACGTGTTTCGCCAACTCAATGACCTACCTCCAGAAATCCTCGTATATTTTTTTACTAATCAATTACATAATGGCTATATTTGGCAAAATTAGCAGTAGTTGTAGCTGTTAAATGTTAATAAAGGAAATAAATCAGTACAAAACTACTAAAAATTGCTACAAAATGTCAATAAAATAGTTGTTGCTGTAGGTGAAAGCTTGTAAGGATATCTTTCACAAAATTAGTTGTAGCTATAGTTGCAGACTGAAAATAATCAGGCAAACTGTTTGGTAGCAGACAATAAAAAAATACTACCGGTAAGCTTCAAGCGCCGTAGTTTTTATTGAAAAACTAGTTGTTTGTGTCAAACATATATAGGCTATAGCCAAGCGTCATACTAGGTAAAACACAAGAAGTAACTTCCTCCTTAAATACTCAATATCTAATGACTTAAGCACGTGCTTAAGGTAATGTTCTTCGTGAGCAACATCATCATCATCACCATATATATATATATATATATATATATATATATATATATATATATATACACATTAACATATATATCATGTGTACGTACAGATAAGAAGCAAGAATTTGTGAAGACAGAAGTTGAAGAGATAGATGAAAAGAGGAGGTCTGTTACTTACAAATATCTTGATGGGGAACTCCTTAACTTTTACGAAATGGGCGTGAAGTCGAAGATTCAAGTTATTCCCAAAGATGATGAAAGCTGCAGTGTGAAGTGGACGTTTTATAGAAGAAGAATGAAGAGGCTCCACAACCTAAACTTCATGTGGACTTCCTGCTTGACTGTGCAAAGCATATTGGCGCTTTTCTTTGCGCTAACAACTGATCGAGGACATGCCCCAGCCCCCATGGCCGGCCTTACTATCAATAACACCAAATACTAGTATCCTAATAATGAAGCTGCGCATTTCTATATAAAAAGGATGATCAGTGCATAGGGATTGCACTGGGTTGTTATTATTCTCTAAGTACTTAATTATTGTATAATTGTTGATTCTCGCCTAGAGTATTATGGAGTAGCTTTAAATTTCATGACCAACTATCCAAGAGATGTTGGCTCACTGGTAAATAAGTTGCAACTTGTACATCAGGTCATGGGTTCAAACCTCTTGGGGAGCACCTACACGAATTAATTCGTAGAATACCCGAGGCCGTGCGTTAAGAGGTGCCCTTTAGCCACGCCCAAAGAGGAAGGAAGTTTCTCTTTGTCATACCAAAAAAAATAAAAATAAAAAAATAAAAATAAATCATGATCAATTGTTCGACCCTTTAAGATGCCTATAAGCCAATACGGAGAAATAGTCACTATAATTGACGGTGGATATCCTTATTTGTTAAAATAAAAATAAAAATAAACTAAACCAAACCACGAAGACTCTATAGCCTCCAAAAAAAAGATGATACATAGTATGTATATACTGGCCAGTGGCCAGGGTACTACATTTGGGCTTTGGATTGAGCGGAGGATGGCCTCAGTTGACCCAGCTAGCATGGTTCAATTTTGGAGAACACGCCCCAAGTTACTTACTACTGTAGGCCCATCGAACTTCTTATTACTATTATTGTTATTTTTCTTTTTGAGGTGAAGGCCCATCTAACCTGTTATCAGCTTTCTCATGAGCTAGAGCTACCAATGATCAAGCCGCTTTGTTAAAAAAAAAAAAGAAAAAGTGACCAATCCAAATATTATTTCTCTTCAGAGGTAGTCTCATGGATGAGATGACAAACAGTGTCAATATTTGATCCTTGAACGAGTATTGAGTGAATGCGGTGACTCAACCTTGTGGGAGCCTTAACGTTGATATATATATATATAACATAAGGATATGTACAATTATAGGATTAGCCTCACGCCTAACCTAAATACCCTATTACACCCCATCAATCTTTACGGGGAGAAACAACGGATAGATTGGCTTTATGTTTCAAAAACAAATGTAATGTCAAACCCTTTGTAAAAATATCCGCAACCTGAGACTGCGTCGAAATATGTCGAACAATAAGGCCCCCTGCAGCAACCAATTCACGCACAAAATGGTAATCCACATCGATGTGCTTGCTTCTATCATGCTGAATGGGATTGGCAGCAAGATAAGTAGCACTTACATTGTCGCAATATAGAGTAACAGGATGGCGACAAAATAGGCCAAAGTCGGCAAGGAGCTGCTTGAGCCAAATGGTCTCTGCAACTGTATAAGCAACAACACGATACTTGGCTTCTGTAGAGGACTTTGACACAGTAGGTTGTTTCTTCGAACGCCAGGAAATCAGATTTTTACCCAAAAAGACCGCATAGCCAGTGGTAGAACGACGGCTATCAGGACACCCAGCCCAATCTGCATCTGAATAGGCAATGACCAATGCGGGATCACTGTGAGAGTGGAGATATAAACCATGATCTGCAGTACCCTGTAGATAGCTGAAAATTCTCTTGACAGCATAAAGGTGAGCAGTACGAGGGGCATGCATAAATTGGGAAACAAGATGCACAACATAAGTAATATCAGGACGAGTCATGGTTAAGTAGTGTAAAGCACCAACCATACTGCGATACTCAATAGGATCAGCAAGAAGTTCACCATCTAGTAATGACAACGTGACCCTAGGAGCAAGTGGTGTACGCACAGGCTTAACCGTATGTAAATGGAAAGAACGAAGAAGGTCCATAACATATTTATGTTGAGATAACAGTAAGTCTTGAGAAGTACGTACAACCTGAATGCCAAGAAAGTAATTCAAATCCCCCAAATCCTTCATAGCAATCTGAGAAGAAAGAATAGCGATAAATTTTTCAACCAGACCAGGCGAACTACCCGTAAGTAAAATATCATCCACATAGACTAGTAATATCAAACAGTGTTTCCCATATTTGAGAGTAAACATAGAGGTGTATTACGACTGCATTTGAAACCAATAGATAAAAGAAAGTTGCTGAACCGGGAGAACCATGCACGGGGCGCCTGGCGTAACCTATAAATGGACTTTTTAAGACGACATACATGATCTGGCTTGGAAGGATCAACAAAAACGGGAGGTTGTTTCATGTACACCTCCTCACTGAGAAAACCATGAAGAAAAGCATTTTTCACGTCCAATTGACGAATAGTCCATTTAAAGGTTACAGCAACAGTGAGGACCAAGCGAACCGTAGTAGGCTTGACCACAAGACTAAAGGTTTCAAAGAAATCAATTCCTGCCTTTTGGTGATTGCCAAAAACAACGAGGCGCGCCTTAAAACGCTCCACAATCCTATCAGAATTATATTTTACCTTATATACCCACTTACAACCGAGAATATTTCGTGTTCGAGGTGATGGTACCAAATCCCAAGTTTCATTTTTAATTAATGCATGATACTCGTCAACCATAGCCTCACGTCATCGGGGGTCTTTAGACGCACGCTTATATGATGTGGGCTCGGTTTGAAGGAGCTCAGTGTTAAGATTCATAAGGTGTCGAGGTTTTGTAATGCCCACTTCCAAGCAGGTCACCATAGGTTGACCAGAAGATGACACGACGGGAACGGTGGAAGAGGTGGGTTTAGTGCCTGGGGAAGACACAACAACAGCAGTAGACTCGGGTGAGGTAAGATCGGATGGATCATCGGGGGAAGGAGTGGGTAAAGGAGTGCTCGCTGGTGGAGCACTCAAGGAAACACTAGGAGCAGACGAGATGGGAGGACTCAGGGGCGAGGCAACAAGCGGCAAAGTGCTCGCTATAGGGGAGGAACACGAGCGAGCACTCGCGTCCAAGGTGGACGGGAGCATAGAAGTACTAGTGACCAAGGGGGACGGGAGCGAAGACGTGCTTGCAAAAGGAGAGAGCGCTGGAGCGCTCGAGACTGGAGCCGGAGTAGCCAGTGGAGACGCGACATGACCCGAGGCTGGGCACGCGACAGGGAGTGACGAGACACTAGGAACGATAGGGGCAGGACTAAACGCGAACGAAGGCGAGGCTAAGCCTATAGGAACTACCAGAACTGACATGACAGACTGGTAACAGTAGGCGAACATTCACAATCAAGGACAGAGGGACTTACATCGCGCGAAGACGAAGGAACCAACTCATGGAGTGGGAAACGATGTTCATGGAAAGCCACATGACGACTAACATGGGCACGCCCAATATGAGGATCAAGACAGCGATAACCTTTATAGTTGTTTGCATATCCCAAAAAAACACAACGAACTGTCTTGGGTTGAAGTTTATTAACATGTGATGTTTGTAAAAGCGGAAAACACTCGTAACCAAAAGCTTTGAAAAATTGGTAGTCAGGGGCACGCTTAAATAATTTCTCATATGGAGAAACACCCCCTAAAACCGAACTCGGTAAACAGTTAATAACATAAATAGCCGTGTACGCAGCATCGACCCAATATTGAGCAGGAAAGTCAGCTTGGAACAAGAATGTTCGAAGCGTCTCAACAATATGTCGATGCTTGCGTTCAGCTATACCGTTTTGCCGGGGAGTACCTGGACAAGATTTCTAAAAAAGAATGCCAACTGCATCAAAATAGCGCAACAGAGGAGTATTGTCAAATTCACCTCCGCCATCACTTTGAAAAAATTTGATGCGAGTATCAAATAAATTCTCTGCCAATTTTTGAAAACTCAAAAAGGTTTTGTAAACTTGACATTTAGTTTTAAGCGGGTAAATCCATGTATAACGCGAGAAATCATCAACGAAGCATACATAATAGCGAAATCCAAGATTAGATAAAACAGGAGATTGTCAAACATCACTATGTATTAACCGCAAGGGAGTTGTAGATTTATGCTCAACTAATTCAAAAGGTAATCGCTGAATTTTTCCAAGCTTACAAGAAACACAATCGTCTTTGAACTTAGAAGATAAAGAAATAATGTTTTGCGCTTGTAAGTGCCCTAGTGTCCTAGAGGAAGTATGACCAAGACGCCCATGCCATGTGTCACCAGAGACTGTGGTTGCAACGTAGGCTGGAATAGACTGGGACTCAACTGGAAGAACGAGAGGATAGACACTGTTACTACTGGACCCCTTAAGAAGAACCGCCCCCGTGGTCTTGTCTTTAATAAAAACCGAGGATTCGTCAAAAATTGTGAAACAATTATTATCTGAACAAAGTTTGTAAACAGACAGTAAATTATGACGCAGGGAGGGGACGTGACAGACCGAAGACAAGACTAAAGGTTGACGAGCAGTTTGCAAAGTCATAGAACCAGTATTTTTAATTCGGAGTTTGGTACCATTACCTACAACAACGCTCGTAGACCCAGTATAAGGAGTGACAGAAGATAAAATACCTTCTTGATGAGTCATGTGCGAGGTGGCACCCGAATCTGGATACCAGACCGCGTCATTGGACTCGCCCACAGACAATACAGCCAAAGCACGAGCGACACTCTTTTGATTTGGAACAAAATTAGGATTAGATCTATGAGGACAGTAAGCAGCTTGATGACCCGAAAACCAACATAGACCACACACATCAGAACTTGGGGTGGATCTTGTGACACTATTAGAGGTGTTTCCTGCTGAAATATGAGCATTAGCATGTTGATCAACAAAAACAGTACGAAAACATGAAAAGTCATAATTACTCATACCATTGCCCGAGGCCCGAGGCGCACCCGAAAACTGATTTTGAGAGGTGTTCTGTTGCTGTCCACGACCATTTCCACGATTGTTCATGTTCCTATTATTTTTGTTTTTACATTTCCCGCGCTGCTGGCCAGTAGATGACGAGCTAGAAGATGACCCGCCATTGGATTGGATGGCTACAAACGCCTGATGTGGGACTGGTGTGTCATCCATGGCTTTAAGATCCTTCGCCCGTTGCTCCTGAACCAGCAATTTGGCCCGCAAATCATCGAACATAGCATTTGCTTGGAAGTGAGACAAGGCTGTTACAAGGGTCTCATAATCCCGATCAAGGCCAGCAAGAGTATATTCAACAAGTTTTCGTTCAGGGACTGGGTTTTGAATAGCAACAAGAGAGTCGGCAATATTCTTAATTTCACGTAGATAATCATCCATGGAACGGTCAAGTTTCTTAATCTTATCCAATCTACGTGTTAACTCCATTGAACGAGCCATACTAGCATGTACAAAACGAGAATGAAGTCTAGACCAAATTTCAGCAGAGGTTTGTTTATGATAGACGTTGGTGAGAACATCACGCGATAAAGTGGCAAAGATCCAAGAACGAACACTTTGATCAATACGAATAAAATCAAAATATGCTGGATTATGTTGATAGGTACCTTGTTCGTCCATAATATAAGGATATGGGGATGAGTAAGAGCCATCGACAACGCCAAAAAGCTGATGGGAAATTAACACCGCGCTGAATTGGGTTTGCCATGTCAAGAAATCCTCGGCCGATGACAAGCGAACAGTAACCAAGTTAGTTACGTTCGGGGCTGCCAATTGAGAATACAGCGGTGGCGGAGGATGAGGCGTAGGATGAAGAGCACCCATTGGAGCTCCAGATCCAACACCAAAACTTGGAGCAACAACAGGAATCGAAGGCGAAGGATGGTAGGAAGCACCTGTAGGTGCTGCACCGAGGCCAGGCAACCATGGGTGTCCTCAGAGAGCACCCATAAGACCAGCCCCAATAGATGGGAACAGGGGACCGAGGACGTCCGGATATGCGAACGAAGGACCAACGCCAAAAGACGGGAGCGATAAGGGTACTGTCGAGGTCGGAAACGATGGTTGCGGCATCGTATACATGGATGACGAAGCAACAGAAGAGCCTGCAGGGAAGGAGACATTCAAAGAAGAAATTGGATGACTCATAAGAGGTTCTGTGAGGGGCATCGTGACCTCGGTGTCGAAGGGATTGACTGAGAGAGGAGTACTCGCTGGACGGGAAGAGCCATGAACAATTGAAGATGGAGTAGATGGCTTTGGCTCGGTCATGAAAATCCCAAACGAAGAAGGCAGGGGAGACGACATGTTCACACAATAAACTAGGGCAGCGGAAGAGAAGATCATAATTTTTTTTTTTTGTTTAGAGAAATCCTAGTGCCCTGATACCATGAACGAGTATTGAGTGAATGCGGTGGCTCAACCTTGTAGGAGCCTTGGCGTTGATATATATATAACACATAAGGATATGTACAATTACAGGATTAGCCTCACGCCTAACCTAAATACCCTATTAGTCCTTACTCCTTAGTTATCACTTTTGTACAGTAAGTTGTTATTCATAGGTATCATTTTTTTACTCTCGGGCTCTGAGCAGTGGCGGAGCTAAGGGGTGTCAAGGGAGACCCCTTGCTTTCCCACTCCCACCCAAAATCAGAATTTCTATAGGGAAAAAAGAAAAAATAATATTTGGTAAGTATATTATACTCTTATTTTTTAAAATTTTTGCATTCTCATTGCCACTCCTCTGGCTCTGCCACTGGCCTCTGAGTATTATTTCTTTGCAACCTTATATAAGGAGCATTCGGCTCAACTGCAAAAATGCAATAAACGCTAGAACCGTATGCCCACTTCCACTAGTCATGTGCTCCTATCCTATGTCCTATCCACTACCGTTGTTTATATTGTACTCCCAAATGTTTTCGAGACTAGTGATTTTTTTGGGTATAAGAGAATCGAGTGATTTCGGTAGTTATGTGAACACAAAAAAACTATGTCCCAGAAAAAAAAAAAATATATGACTAAAAAAATGAAAATCAATATTCATTCCGAGTTTATTATCTTAGTCCTAATTTCAGTTTTGTTAGGCATAATTTCATTGGGTACAGGGGCGAAGCCAGAAATTTTTAACTACAGGGGCCAAACTTTTTATGTAAAAATAAGAAAAATAGTTCTGAAAAATAATTTTTCTGGGGGCGGGGGATTTGAAATGTACTCTATATTATCATTTTTTCCCCTTATTTTCATTATAGTGCCCCTAGTGGGTAAAAATTTTAGGACGGCTAGACAGAGATGGAGTAAGCTTATTAATGAGGTTGGGTTCCAATTCACATACCAAAATTTTTAGTGAAGGGTTAATAAAATTTAAGTAAAAAAATGCAAAAGAAAGATGAACATAATAAATTTTAGGAAAAAGAGAGGGGGGTTCTGGAATTATTAGTGAAGGGTTCATAAAATTTAAGTAAACAAAATGCAAAAGAAAGATAAACAATGTTTAAAAAATTTTAGAAAAAAAGAGAGAAAGGAGGGTGGAAATAAGTGACAAGGATACTAAGATGCAGAATTGATCCCTTGACTAAGGAGCCATCAACAAATTTAAGGCCCAAACCAGCAAGACAAGTACAAACAATGTGATATTATTCGCGTAATGTAATATTTATTTAGTATTTCTACATAGGCCGAACTAAAAAAATAAAGGATCTTGAGTTGAGCAGGGGGCCAGGCCTACGCCAGCCCCCATGTGGCTTCGCCCCTGATTGGGTACATGCAAATTAATAGTAATGTCAATCTACATTAACTTTGTACTCCTTTAATCCTGCTTCTTTTCTTTTTTTTTTCTTTTTTTTTTTTTAACGGAGTATTTTCAGTTTTTCACCTTAGACTGAGGAAAGAGAAAAAAGAGAAAGAAATAGATTAATTAAGAAAATACTCCATATTGATTAGCAAAAAAATAAAATAAAAATAAAATACTGCATATATATCAGCAGACGGGCGCGTGGTCTGAAGTTGGTATAGCGTCCAGATATCGTCACTCTTCTGGGGTACCAATTACCAGTACCATGTACCAATTTGCTTCCCGTAGAATACTACGTATTAGTAGTTCCCCATATTTGAAAGGGGAAATGGAAAATCTATCTAAATTCATTATCCACAAACATGCATATAAGCAAATTCATCTCAAGCAGGAGGGCTATGAGGCCAAACAAGAATTTTAAATGAGAAATATTTCACCGATTTGGAGTTTAATCAATTAAAACTTGGATTGTATTTGTAGCTACTAGTATGAAAAATGGAATTCCAGGTAATGACAAAGGACTTTTCAATACCGTGGGCTACCTAACTGCAGTCCGAGGTGACAGATATGATGAATTTAACACACCCTCTGCACTCTAAGGTGCAAGTGAGTGACGATCGGCACCGACACTCCCTAGTTACTACCGTAAAAAATGGCCTCTTTTTGGGTTTTTTTTTTGTCTTTTTTTTTTCTCGCAATTAAAGGATATTCGCCATCGATCACGGTGATTATTTTTTCGTGGTGGCTTATAGACACCTCATGATCAAAGGGTGGGACAGTTAGACGAGAAATTCATGTTATTAATGTTGCCTCAGAAAATTGTTCTAGCTCTTATTTCCAAGATCAAGAAAATCCTGATTTTATTCTTCATGGTTCAGAATACAAGCGCTAGTTTTTTTATTATTATTTTTTATAATTGGGTATTCTTATTTATAATAGTCTTCGAATTGAAGAAATACAAAGAACACAAAGATCGTCATCACCATTGACAACCAATATTATAGAGCCCCCACCTTCTAACTTCTATGAAACTTTGTGTTAGAAAAACTACCCATCTATTGTAAGTGTGATTGCTAAGTTCTTAATACTTGAGATATCAAATTGATAAAAGCCAACGTATATAGGGAGTTTCTTCTTAGGTGTGGCGAAGGGGACCTCCTAATACTCCACCTTTTATAAACACAAGAAATTAATTTATATTGGTGCTACTTAAACCCTTAACTTGATTTATATTGTAGTGTGTTTAATTTAATTGTAAATCTAAATACGTCTTAGATCAAAATGATGTAGAGATTAACGTACTTAGTATGTGTGAGTGTGAGTGAGACACCTAGCTATATTCAAAACTCGGAACAAAAGTTTATGTACTCCTAACAAGAATAGCAAATAAAGCAGTAGCTGGTTTTCTTTGGTGGTTTAAACTTTAAAGGTACATATACTACATACATACAAACCACATGGACTATAGGTAATAAACGGCTTTTATATGCTAATTAGACAGGCAATAAGTGTCATTATACACTAGTTGTCGGGTAATCTTTTTGAAAATGTATGTATAGACTTGGAAAAAAAATAGACAATGATGAAGAAAAGCATATGATATGATATGATATGATATGATAAAATTCGCATAGTTGCCAAACTATTAGCAAGCTTAACTTTAATTGCCGTATCAAGCATAAAAAGCTTTTTAAAAGAGGCGGCTGGAAAAATGTTTTCCACATACACACCTTTTCTGTGTCACTCTCATTCAAGTCCCAAATTATATTTGATTTAATGATTTTATTTAAATGATTAGTGTGCATAATAAGCAAAGAAATATGGAATACTCTGCTAATCAGTATTAACCGGGGGGCACCAATCACCAATGACACCAGGTGGGCATCAGAGTTATTCTCTGGCGCCTGGCGCAAGTGTCATTATCAATGAGTGATAATATTCCAAAAGTGGGAGCGGGGGATGGATAGGACATTAGTACTTGAGGTTGAGTGTGCGTTTTTTACCACTTAGTTTCAGTGATTCTTACTGATTGAGTAAGGTTATGTTACTGATTTTTACTGATTGAGTAAGGTCTTATCATTGATCTCCACTGATTCAATAAGGTCCTTCCACTGATTCAATAAGGTCATGCCACTGATTCTGTGAGTAGGAATGTGGGTCGTGCCACTGATTCTCATTGATTCAATAAGGTCCATCCACTGATTCCCACAGATTAGGTAAAGTCTTGTCACTTATTTCCACTGATTGAGTAAGGTCCAATAAGTGGAAAAAAACACACCCCCAGTTAAGTACAATATTTTACAATGTCACAATTCACAATTCTGAATTCTGAGTTCTGAATTCTGATCAACTCACAAACAATCATCTCCTATATATAGCACTCACATCTCAAGTTATATAGAGTAACTATTTATATTACAGATTACAGTACAGCATATGCATCTAGATAATCTTGCAATTATAAATAGTCTTCACCCGAGCTATTCCGATCCATTTCGAGCTGAATAAGAATTGAGCAAAGCTATTATGTTCGGTAGAGTTCTGTTCACTCATCTTAAAATCAAGCTCAATTCAGATCAATGATCTATCTTTTTTCACATAGATTATTATTGTGTTGAGTAGAGTTTATTTTAGTACAACATAATTCAGTGAAAAAGAACACACACTTGTGTATGTATATAACACTGGGAAATTAATGTCTAGAGCTGATCAATAAGGGCGAGTCGATTCATAGAGTTCGTCCATCCGGCTCGAAAATTGGGTGGGTATAAACAACATGATTGTGAAATTTATAAGAATCCGACCTGTTAACTTGGCCCAAATCCGCTTACCAGCCTTGTCTATGCACTACAAAAAAAATGAGAAATAGCTGCCGAAAAAATCCGTAGCTAAACGGGTAAAACCGCCGCTGTGAAAGGTTAGCGGCGGAAGTGATCTACAGCTATTTAGCTACAGAAAAAAATTTGTAGCTAAATTCCGCAGCTAAATTGTGTTTTTTTTTTTGTAGTGATGGAGTTAAAAATCATGTAAACCCGATTCGTGTTCATCACAAACCCGTTTCGTGATGATCAGCTCTAGATGTCACTTAAGCGCATATTTGGCACCACCTCTTGGGTAGAATCAGAGAAGGTACCATGCATGTGTATTTTCACTTGGATCATCGATATGTTACTACTTACATTTGAAGTAAAATACTATTACTACTAAATAAGTAGAGTACAATTTGTTCTTTAAATTTAAAAGAGAGAGAATCTAGCTAGCAGTACCTCTATCTTGTATCTGGTAGAGATAGAGACAAGTGATAAGCTTAGCGTATCCTCACAAAATCTCATGGCTAATCATTTCCTTTGGGTATTGGTATGATTATGACACTCTCTTCCCAATCTCCTCTATTGATCCTCCTCCCAAAATAATCATGACGGCTCAGTAACACTACATCAACTCTCTTTCCATCTCGTACGTCACCACTAATTAACTGTATGTTATTCCCTCCCTTTCTTTTCATTTTTGTAAAAAGAAAATAAAATTTCATTGAGTAGAACTTTTTTTCTAATAAAAACTAGAAATTCTTTCCCATACCAAGGTAAATTTTTTGTTTTAATTTCTTGTATTCCCCATTACACTCCGTATTATTATTACTTAAGTGGCAGTGAATTCTTGCAGATAAGTGAGTAAGTGGAATTATATTCTAGAAC
The DNA here is from genome assembly GCA_038025085.1 of Tetragonia tetragonoides. NCBI lineage: Eukaryota > Viridiplantae > Streptophyta > Magnoliopsida > Caryophyllales > Aizoaceae > Tetragonia > Tetragonia tetragonoides. The sequence continues at coordinate 4,785,393 of CM076140.1, forward strand.
TAGAATGTAGATCCTATATATGCCGACAAGTCTTAAGTAATCATTATAGTTTTGACAATCCTACTCCTAATTACTTGTGTAAAACTTAATTATTGATGACTAATGACAGGCTTCTTATTGCATTCCCACTTGGGCATTGAATTTAGGAGTGGTTAAAAGCTAAACCCAAGCTTAGTTCAAAAATAAGTACTGCACGGCACATTCATGCCTTGTTTTCATTTTACCTTTTTTTTCCTAGGAGAATGATACATCTACCCATTAGGTTGGCAACCCACTTACCTTTTGTGTCTATCTCTCTCTTCTATTTTCAGATTCCCTCTCCTCTATTTTCAAAAAATGGCATTTAAGGTAGGAGAGAGATAGATACAAAATGAAGGTGGGTTACCCACCCACTGGGTCAACCAAACATTTTCCTTTTCCCTAGCACTGTGCACGAATATGTTTCTGCAGCAGATCAGGAGTACAATTAATACTTTAACTGAACACTTATTTTATTCTCTTTGAAAATGTATTTTAATACAAAGGCGGTCATGTTCTCTTCACTTTTTTTTTACTAAATTTATTTGCACAATACTGAACTGAACTGATTTTTTCTGAACTGAACTGATTTTTCTGAATTGAACTTATTTTTACTGAAACTACGCTAAAAGTATTATAAAAAATAAATTGTACATCAGTTTACCGATGAACTGAATTTTTCTAAACTGAACTTCTTTGTATTGAACAAAACTGAATTTTACTTAACTAAACTTAACTTTTAAATAATCCATTTGCTCCTTTAATTTTATTTCAAATGATTATAGAAAATGAAGGAGGCTCCAATCCCTTTCCATTTTGTAGAAAAATCCCAATTCCTTTTGTTTGACGTACCTAAAAATGGTCAAAATAAAGACATTTCACGAACAAAGTCAAAGCAAAATAGAGAATTTTTGGGAGATTGTAGTACGGACAGAGAATGCAGAACAAAGGTCATTAGATCTGGGTAGTAGGCTGTGTGGAATCCAGGCCAGTCTAAAACATGTGATTGGAGCAGATCGATAGACTTTTCCACTTATATTCCATGGTCAATCTTCTACTGCTAGAATCACTGAATCAGACAGACGACCCTCTTCAATTCATTATTCATGCTAAAGGAAAATTTTGATACAAATTGGGTGGCAGAAAAGAATCCAAAATATTGAAAGGGAACAAGTAGAAGATATAATTGGTATGTTTGGTGCAGAATCATTTACTTCAGTGACAATGGAGTATGTATAACACATTGTTAATTGTTGTTGTTGTTACACTAATACATAAAAACTTGTATATGGCAGACCTATGGGATAAAGCCTCTCACATTTCCCCCTCTCCTCTCCCTCTCCCTTTTCCGGAATCCCCGCCTTATGATATAGGTCCGACTCATACAAGACCTATTCGAAAAATGGGGTACACATCTACCCCTTAGCTTATAGGCATACAAACATACACTCGGATACACATGTGGCAACAAGCAATGTTTTAAATGTTTTTGATTGCATATGTTGATATTAAACTTTAAAAACCTCCAGAATAAAAGTGGAAGAGAAAGAGAATTTTGAGAGGACAAGAGCAAATGTATACTTATACAATCACTACACAAATTCTGCCCCCAAAGTGGATTTCCTTTATTTCACATTGGATTTGGACCACATTATTTGCAGTGGCTATAATTCTATTCATCAATATATAATATATACTTAAAATCAAAACGACAAAGAATTACTACATACTGAAGGTTCAAATTAAGGAGAGACTAGTACGGACAAGAATCCATCATTGCATAATGGAAAAAAATCACCGACTTAGTTGATTGGTATTTTTCATCTTAACATATAGTGTATACATTATAGATGGATGACAGCAACTACCTTTTTACTCCATGCATTATTATTTTAATTTCCAATGGCAGCAAGCAACCATGCTATCTACTCGAGGAAGATTGACTAATCAATCAGAATATCTCCATTAATAATTAATGGACAGGAGATTGTCTACTTAATTAAAAAATTTCAAACTATACCAAAAAAAAAACCCTAAATTTGGTACGAGGACCTCTCATACAAGCATGATGTCGGCGAAAAAGAAGAGTAGGAGTAAGAGTATATAATACTAATATTGTATAGGAGGTTGCTTTATTTGCTCTGAAATTATGAAGAAAAAAAAAAGAACATTATACACGTGTATGCTTACAAAATATAGGTTTGGTTTTGCACCTAATCAGCATGAAATAGCATAATTAGGGGCCCGGAATGAGAAAAAAAGGTGGTGGATGGAGTACAATAACCAATAATAATAATAATAATAATGTGTGGTTGATATGCAACCTCGGATGGGGTTGACGGATGCTAGCTAGCAATTCGATCATTACAACTGCTATAATATAATACTAACTCCCATCATAAGCTCCCTCTGATGATATGTTTACCAATGCAAAAACTCTTTGGTACTAATTGTATCCCTAAAATCTAATACTCTATCTGATCTCTGTTTACCAATTTAGAAACATTGATTAAATATCTTAATTTCTCTAGCTAGTCCAAGAAGTTACCCAACGTACCTTGAGGATTATGGGCACCAGCAGCAGGAGGATTTTTGGGGGCTTTATTCATCACATAATTGGGATTGAGATTGGGATTATTAGGCGCAGTGATCCCACCTTCATTACCACTTTCATTAATTATTGACCCCGCCATTTGTTGATTACCAACATCATTATCATGATCACCATCATTACTATTATTAACACCACCTGGACCCGTGTTCTGAATCCCATGAGACTGTGACCCGCCTCCAATGTTAGCATCCTCATCATTCCCTCGCTGTCCACCCTCTAATAGTAATACTCTCTCTCTCCAACCACCACCACTAACACCACCACCTCCTTCCGATGGTGGTGGTAATGAAAAAAAGCCGCCCATGTTTGGGTCATTATGATGATGATGATGATTGATGAACATATTCTGTTGTTGTTGCTGGTTGTTGTTCAACAGTAGGTCTTGAAAATTGGTTGCTGATGTCAGAAAGCTACTACTTCCTGCTGGTGATGAGTATCTGAGAGCTGCAGATACTGATGATGATGAAGCTGAAGCTGATGACGAAACTGATGATGTCTGAAGACCAAGATGAGAATGATCATGATGATGATGAACCTGCTGAAATGGGTCTGATGATGCCAAATTTAGGGCACCAGCGTTGTTATTATTCACCATCAACCCACTACCACTACTGGGTTTCTGAGGAGCAGGCCTAAATGGGTAATTTGTATTACCACCACCATCACCACCACTACTTGTATAACCATGAGAAGCTGAAAGTAGTCTTTCCAGGTTACTATTAGCAGCAGCAGGTCCAGCTGCTGGGGGTCTTGAGCACCCAGCAGCGAACAGGTCACTGAATCGCCGCGACAAGAGCGGCGAGGCGGCTGCAGAGAATGGACTTGAAGGAATGCCGGTGAACTCCTGAACCATGGCTCGGAAATTGCTTGTATCCGTTGTCAGTACTGTGGTGGGTGCCCTTCTTGATGCTCTCGTTCGCTTTCTTGGGTTCTTATTACTATTTCCACTACCACTTCCACCAGCTCCACTGCTCGGGTTCTTATTAGCAGCAAGTGATGCTGTTGCTTGTTGTTGTTGATGAGATGGCGTGGCGGCTAACGAGGGAGAATTAGTAGCAGGAGGAGGTGGTGGTGGAGGAGCTGTGGTGCAACTGGTGGCCACCCCTGCTGGGGGTGGCTGCTGTTGCCAGAAAAGGAAGTTGTGATAATTGGATTGATCTGATGATGATCCAAAAGGTGGTGGTGGTTGTTGCTGAAGGTTATAATTACTCATTTGTTGCTGGTGTTGTTGATGTTGTGGTATCATAGGTGGAGGATTATTGGAAGAAAACATCAACATACTGGTAGGATTATAATGATGTATTTGTGCGCTACTTGTTGGTAAACTAATATTATTACTTAGCAAATAATTACCTGGAGCACTAGATTCATACTCTTGATCATCTCCACCTAAAGCTCCAGCTCCTCCACTAGATGACTGCATGCTAATACTATTTCCTGAATCCATTTTTGAAAACCTTATTGGGGGTGAATAGTGAATAATGGGGGGGGTGTAAAAAAGAGAGGAGAGAGAAAGAGAGATCTAGAAGAGAAGAGAAGAGAAGAGAAGATGAAGGCAGGCAGTAGAGATAGGTGGGGGAGAATCTAAAAAGGTAGGATATGCAATGAAGACGGCAATCTCTTAGCTTGTCTTTCTTCCACCGGCTTGTATGGGAAAAAGGCACTCCCTTTCCTTCCCCAAAAAAAGCCTAAGACCTAGCTACCAAACTAAAAACAATCACTCATTAATCTCAAACCACAGTTCACTGCAATAACTCTTATGATCAGGATGATGGGCAAAAATGCCAAGATAGAAAACAAAAAAAAAAAACCTAAGCAAAGCAAATGGATTAAAAAAAAGGAGGAAGAAAGATACTTATGTTTATGTAGTTCAGCTACCACCCTAATTGCTGATTAGGGTTTGTTCTAATTGGGTGTTTAGGAAGGAGAATTGAAGAAAGAAAAAAAAAGAGAGAGATGGGAAAGAGGAAAGGGGATATATATTTAATGAGGAGACTTTTCAGAAAAGAGAAAAAAAAACACACACAAAAAAAAGAGAGACTGGATTTTTGAGTTTACGTTCTCATTTGGATAGAAAATCCTTTTAGGGGGTTGCAAATGGTGGGGTAGTTTTCATTAGAGAATTCGGAAAAGAAAAAAGAAAGCAGCAACAGCAGCAGTAGCAGAACAGGCTGCTTAATGGGTGGCGACGGGTCAAACTCAAATAAGAGAGAGAGAGAGAGAGAGAGAGAGAGAGAGGAGAGAGGAGAGAGAGAATGATGAAGAGAAAGAGACGAGGAAATTGGGGTTAGTTGGCGAACTAGCTACTAGAGTGTGAAACCAAGAAAACGATGTCATCACAAAAGGGCATTTTTGCCCAACTTTTTTTTTTTTTTTTTAATTTTAGCAAAAACTTGAACAACGCTAAAGCAAAAAGAACTCTTTAAATATAAAAGATGGTTTATATGGGTAAACTACTAAACTATCCTTCACCTAAATATCAAAAAGGTGTGATAAGGTGAACGTACATATACCCAAATTGATAAATTAAGTAGAACTACATGAAATGTTTCACATGACATTTACATATCTTATGAATTGTTTTAGATTTAGCATCTTGAACACAGCTACTCTATCTCTTTTATTTGCTTGTTGATTACTTAATATGACTTACAATTATTAGTAGAAAAATAGTTTAAAGTTAATATGAATCGATAATAAAGTAATTAAATATAGTTGTTCTATTATCACACGGTCGATCGAGTAGCATTTCAAAACTAGCTTAATTGGAACTGAAAGTTGAAAATAACCAAAGAAATTATATTTGATTTTACGTATTTTGTAGTTAAAAGTTGAAAAACTATATATGAAAGCTATGAAAATGTAAGTGTGGTTGAAAAGTTAGTTGAACTCGCCAAGAACATATCCTTAGATTCTCAACATTAATCATTAGATAAGTCTTAAGTAGTACTACATTTTTATTGTTAATGAAAATAAATACATCTATTATGTATATAGGATAGGCAAACAATATTTTTCTTGAACTGCAAAACATTGTTTAGGTTTGACGTTAACCAAAAAGTTAGCAAGAAGTTCATGGTGCAAAAATTTTGTTACTTTCTATCAGAGATTAGAAATATCTTACATAATAGGTACAAAGTTTTCAAATATCTTAATTACAAAAAATTAGTAGAGCTAATACTTTGGAGAATTTTTATTTTTTTTAATGACTATTTATGCACGGGAGTGAGTATATTTCTGTTGAAAACAAAATAATTGTATAGAGATAGATGTTCTTTTCATACGTAGGTAAGTTAATTTGGCATTACTAGCTAGATGGGAGAAAAAACTGGAGCACCTAAAAGAAAATTCCGTATAATATCATTCTAGTAGTAGCTGGCAAATATTATATGATCTTAGTTGGTGATTAATTGAAATATTAGTACTGTTAATTAAAATTAAATAGGTGGGGTTTGGCTTAATTATTCATAATTTGGTGTACTACTGCCTGAAAAGTTGTCCTCAGTTGCCACAACCACAAAAGCTCTCGCCCAACATCAACTTCATGAATTCTTCAAACAGCAGAGAGAGAAAGGAGAGAGAAAGGGGATGGAGGGGAAGAGTCCATATGCTGCTGCGTGTGGTTGCTTAGAAAGTACTCCACATCACATGTCCGGATTTTAATGGGAAATATTAATGGGATTTGGTAGGTTGGTATATACCTTTTCTGCCACATTTTTTGATTTATGACTAGGATTGTTCCATTCATCACCTCCATAATATTGCATTCTTGTAAAATGTATGTGATGATATGATTTTGACTTCAATAAAAATAAAGATTATGGTAATGGTATAAAGAATATTGTAGCCGACTACATATTTGAAACAATACTTTGGCTCCGTACTTTGTATTGTCTGTGTAGTGCATTATGTTCTGTTCCATTCTATTCTGTTCCATGCTATATACATCCTATTTTGTATTTCATTATTTCAAATTTTATTCCGTTATTCGCGTCATTCCATTTCATTCTGATCCGTTCCCGCAAATTAGAATTCCCTTCATTCTTTGTTATAGTGTAGTCATATACTCTAAAATTATTAGTTTAAAAAATAAATAATTTTCATATAAATGTACACCACAAATTAGAAAGGTACTATTAATTTTTCTGGCCAATAATAATTGTCTAATTGGTACTGATATTTCTGATATTGAGAGGGCTATATATGTTTTTTATTTGGGTAGGATTCATTGATTTCTATTTTCTTTTTTGTTGTTGTTGTTGTTGTTGTTGTTGTTGTTGTTGTTGTTGTTGTTTTCCCATCTAGTTTAGATTCTCTCCCATTCCAGATATGCGTTACTTATGGCTTGGCCCAGCTATCGTTCAAATTACGGAACATTTAAAGTTGCATTTGGGGTGCACAGTTGACATATATGTGTCAGTTTACCTGAAGGGCTTATATATATGTCCATAAATAGAGATCAGATCACATTTGCCTTCGCTCTTGTAATGCAATGCTACTACGAAAAACATTGCTCGTAGTAGGTTTCTCTTGCCTATTTGGCTATTTTTTATTTATTTATCCTAGTTTTAAATAAGTAGATCATTTCCCTGGTGGCATGAAGATTCGAACCACACATCATAGGGTTTGAGCGCTTGGGATTACTGCGCTCCAGCCTCCATGCCCAGCTGCGCTGCATGGATGTAAGCAAGCAAATCTGCTGGGAGGTAATTGTTGATCAGTATTTCACTATTTTGGTAGGGCTTCATAATTTGATTTATTTTCTTGCTAACTTATCGCTTTTGAAAATATGATTTTATGCCATCAAACTTCATGCTTTCTACCTTGGTTCTGTCTCTCACGCTATAATAGTATCTCCGTTAAGAAGATTCCCTCATAGTCTAACTTCAGTTCATTACAAGAAAATACTCCCTAGTATAAAAGTTGGAACCCTCTTAAGCAAAACACAAAAACTCGTATGAGGCTTAAACGAAAGTAAGGTTAAGCTTGGGCTGACTTATAATGGAAAAAAGTTTTTACCATGTATGTAAAACAATCACTGAGCCAAAAGTTATTTTAGTTTATTTTATTATATGCTTGGGAAAGGCCCAAACCGATGAAGATGAGAATTGAACACCGTCTTTGGATAAAAGGTGGCAAGGAAATTGAATGTAATTAGTACATATCCTTGTCAGATGAGGAGCAAGCCTTGTTCTAACGTTTTCAAAATCAGTCAAATTGGGATAAACTTGTGGCGCAAACAGGTAATAAGGAGTGAACCTGAATAAACAACGAACATTAAAACCGCTGAAAAATTGGAAACCTCGCATTGCTCCTTAAAGAGGAAAAGCACTAGAAGCCTTCAAATGTGATTCCCCAATGACCATATAGGATGATGAAACTGGGGAGACAAGGACGATCACCAGTAGCCATCAAATCTGATTCAAACAATATTAGAATCACAGTATGTGTCAAAGTACTTGAACGTGCACTCGAGTTCGGATCTCTCCCTTTTGTTTGCTTCCATTTGCTAAATGGAAGGTCAAATCTCTTTCAGCAAATTCATAAAAAAGACAAGAAAAAAAATTAAAGATATCTCACCCTCGACCTGGAAAATGGAGACGATCCTAACACTCTCCATTTATCCTATCCGCAAGTTTTCTCTAAATGCTCAGCATTAAATTTTCATTGCAGGTTCAATCTCAACAACTATTTGACAATCATATATTTTAGTAGAATGTGTCTACTCAACAATAGTTTAGCACACGCACTGAAAACCTGCTGTTTCCCCTTATCCCATTCCCACAAGCCTTTCAACGCAAATATTAGGTTTTATCCAACACACTACATAAGGGGACAGCCACTTTTTCTCCATCATAATACAACCTACAGCAGCTGGTACCATGGTTCGAAAATTTGAATCCTGTCATTAGCTGCACTGCACCACCAGCCACCAGGCACCAGTGGAATAAGAACTAGAAAAGCCACACTCCCAAACTACATCAAGATCAACTTCGATGAATCACTTAGACAAGATAAACTACTAGCTGGATTCATCATCAGATTTACGGTAACTAATACAGTAACTAACAACAGGATTAACAAAGCTTGGTAACACGTTCATGCTGAACACGAACGCGACAGGCATGACAAATGGAGTTGTTGATACAGGGTACAGAAATATTCACCATAACCATGCAAGTGCTAAGTGGTGAAATCATTATTTCAGGGGATCATAACCTAGTTACTGATGCTAGATGATTTTTAGCTAGGTGGTATTAGGTGCTAAATGGCCATGTACCTAGAAAAATCAACACAGCCACAAATGGTTGTGAAGAGATATAATCATATTGAGCTGAAATGTGTTTCAAGTAATTATCAATTAAGAGAATCAGGGAGGTGGAGTGAACCTACCACTTCCACCTTCCACCACCAGATCTAGAATCGAATTTCATGGCTCATGACTTGGAATCCCTACTTTATCCCCCCCCCCCCCAACTTGTGAGTTACTCCTTACCAATATTTTTCTAACAAAAACTGAAATATGATAATGTAGGACAATATCAAGGTTTAAATGGAAATGGAACAGTTGGGGTAAGTTTGGGATTTGATAATTCTACTAAAACACTCGAGTCGGAGGGAAATTGAGCTAACAGTTTACAAACACCACAAAAATTTCACAACTCATTCTGTAGCATTGAGGGTAAAAAATAAATAACATGATCGTTTCTACATCTAGCTTCTCATTTTTAACAGGATATCCTTCTACAAACACAAAAAAAAGAATAAAATAAAAAAGAGCCTACCTTATGATAACCGTTCAGATGCTTGCCTCGCCGGCCAACATCTTTAAGGCTGAATGGCAAACAGAGGCTGCAGAGGGACCAAAATAAGTCAAAGAAAATCTTAGTAGCAAGCGGAATCCAAATTGTAATAGATCAACAATAGTCAGGAATATAACTTACCGTATCGACACTGACGGGCTTTCCATCTTCTGCAATAATTTCAACAACTGTTCCTGATTGATCAGACTGCAACAAACAAATTGAATCAGAAAATCTTCACTAGATGGAAACAGAAAAGACTGTAGATTTTTAATTATTACGGACACGTTAGCTAGATTAGAATAAGTACTGAATGCAGCAAACTAAGCCTTGCAATGGTGTAAAATCAATTGCTCCTAAACTAACATAAAATCAGTGCAGCTAAGATTGCATAGTGAAGTTTCTGATTTCACATAGCAATCTTTGACAACACACTAACTTCACTTAAAAGCTGTATATACATTCTTTCACTCATTTATCATTCTTTCAAATCACCTCCTTCCCTCCTCTTAGGTTGCTTATGCGTGAGACCTAGATCCTGAAGCTGCAGACATCTTGGATCAGCAATATTGTTGTCCTCAGATTTTAGCTTCTTGCTCTAGACATTTGTGGGGTTAAAGAGGGGCTAGATCATAGGTATATAGCTGTAATACTGTACTTGGATCCTGTGAAGTATTTTCATCCAAGTGGAATCGGAAGCTAAGAGTCTTTTGCTAACCTATTTGAATCATTGCTATCCAAGCTAATTGAAGACCCTGGCTAGCACTAGTACAGATTTTAATAGTGTATGAAATGTCAATGTGAACCCTACGCTAGGTCAAATCACAAATTACATATATGCATTGCAGTGGAGTATGGTGAATCATAATCAGGTGTTTGGAGGTGCCATCTTCATAATTCTTATCTCCAAAATTCTCCGAGGGTAACAGTTGATAAAACAAATTTCGAATGCTCACTTTTCGCAGATCAACAGCATCATGCAATTAAGTGAAGTTTAAGTAATCATAATAAAGAAACTGATCTGGTAGGTTACAATAAACTCACTTAACAACCTGTACTCTGTTCTCACAGTTCTACACAACCATGTTACATGGATTCTTCATTTCAACCAAAGTACACATGTTTTACTCTTGGCGTCTGAGACACTCAGATTTAATATGACCCCAAGTCCGCATTATACTGTACTGCAAATTCTGCAAGAGTTTTCTGCCCAGACCTTTCTCGTTTTACTAAATAAAAAGACAACTCGATGAATGCAAAAGTCAAATGGTTGGATCTGTTATACACCTCGTAACCAGTTTCAGTGGACACGATCATAAAGATTCTACACTTGTTTCTCACTAGTGGCTTATACCCAAGCGATGCAAGGGATGAATGAATATTTATTCAGCACAAAATAATATCTTAATGAAACAACAAAAGCTATGAATAGTTAGCACAATAGCACTTACGTCATAATATATGAAAGTAATATCTAAAGGAGAAGACTGCAATTATTCTCACACACACTCACGCCCGAACCTTACAGCCTTATTCAATATTTAGGTTTTTGAATATTTTGGTTGTTTACAGTCTAATAAACAATTCGCCTTCTACCATTCCATATTTATAGGTCACACATTGGAAAAGCATGCACTGTTGCACATTCAGCCCACCTAGTATTATAAGATTTAGAAATTAGTTAACAGGCTCCCTTCTCCCACCATAATACTAAAGCATTGCATTCTTCTCACACACTACACATTTATCAATCAAGTTGGGGATGCATAAATCATATGACATCTATACACACTTTTTACCTTATTGTCCATAGCTCGATTAGTAATCTGATAAGGCGCTTACATGCATGGTGATGAGCCATGCCACATGTCAATACAATGTGCTTATGTTATACACTTGTGTCATTGTGTAAGGCGGGAATTTTCAGTTACCTCATTTAATTTCTACGTCTAGCAATGAATAACGTCCCATAAGGTCTACCAACATTAAAATTTAGAACTAGGAAGAAATCATAAAAACTGGCCTCTATAAATATGATACTTACTTCAATTTCGTTCATCAATTTCATGGCCTCAATAATGCACAGAACCTGCCCTTTTTGCACTTTGTCGCCAACCTAGAGACAAAACACAAACTCAGCAAAAGTTTGCAATCAAATGCGGAATAAATCTTCAAAGAACTATTGTCAGCATAAAAAGCAGAGTGGAAAAGGGAAAAAGGATAAAAGAGTTACCTTTACAAATGGTGGGGCACTAGGTGCTGGACTTCTATAGAATGTCCCAGCCATAGGGCTCTTAACGGGGGGAACTGATGACTTGGCTGGCGCAGCAGCTGGTGGAGAAGGTGGTGGAGATACCGCTGGAGCAGCCACTGGCGCAGCAACAGGTGGCGGTGCTTGGGGTGCTACCATTGAAGGAGAAGGTGACTGCATCGTATATACAGGAGCAGGTGACGGTTGTGCAATAGCCTCTCTTTTACGAATTAGTAGCTCGCAGTCTTGTTGCTTCAACTGTAACTCCACAATGTCTCTTGAATCTACAAGCCTTCAAGATATAAAATATGATTTTCACAAACTTGGATCTTTTGAGTGTTGTCTACAGGAAACTTATGGGATCAGGTGAGTCATGTTGGTTACCTTACAAGACCAGCAACTTGGGTGATGAATTCAGAGATGGAGTCCTCTGTTGCCAATGGTGTAGGGACAGACTCACTTGATGGCTTGCCGTTCTTTATCTCCTGCGTTTCAGATTTCGATTGAGGTGCAGCAGGACTTGAGGATCCATCCATGCCAACCTTGAAGGTAACAAGGAGTTTGAAGCATGTTAATGGAAAAGATTTCTGAACTAAGATGCTTAAAGAAAAGATTCGGAAGAAGCTTACATTTTTTAACTGGGCCTTAGCAGCAACAGTACGTGTCGAAGCAGAATGGGTACTCTGCACTTGGACCAACAGCAAATCTTAGAACTATTTATGCCTTGGTCAAACATATTTCAACCTTTAGTGTCTCTTCCCTTTCACACAAGCATTTTAAACAACAGGGGGGTGCGCAATGATTATCAAAACTCACATAAAAAGTCATGCTAGGAACTTCAACAATATGCAACATTGAACAAGCTGAACTACTGACAAGATTCTTCATGTGTAGACTATGTCTACAGCAAGGATTAGTTTAGCTGGACAGAAAAGATTTACTGAGGAAAACACTGCACAGACTCTGTTCCAAGGATCAGTTTGGTTGGAAAGAGAAGTTTGACTCCCAAAGAACTTTTTCCAAGTTGTACGCAGAACAAACAAAATACAAAATGATATTCTATTGTTTGCTTGGCTAGAAATATGAGTGAACTGGATGAAATACAGATTCAGAAAATGTCTCACCAAGCAAAATTTAACAATTAAAAGCTTGTTCATCAAATCAAATTGCACAACAACAACCTGTAAGTATCCCACCCTAAGAGGTTCAGATGTACGCGGCCTCACCCCTAACTGCCCACCTAGTAGAGAGGTTGTTTCTGACAGTCAATTTTGAATGTCTTGAAAACAGTTGGAAAAGGTTGAATGAAAGAACTCGTGAATGAATGGATGCATGCTTGAGCAAAAAAAAAGCATAAAGAAGTAAATAACTTAATAAGCAAATAAATTGACTAGTCATCTGCATGTATCCTACTACTCCAATTCCCTATTAAATCCCAAGTCCTTGGTAAGCTCTAGAAGAGCCAAATCCCTCATGATCACCTCTCCCCAATTCTTCTTAGGTCTCCCTCTTCTTCTCTTACAATTCCTAAGAATAATCTTCTTGCACCTCCTCACTGGAGTGTCGATATGCCCCCTCATAACATGTCCAAACCATCTGAGCCTTGTTTCACGCATCTTAATCTCACTGTCTGCCACCGCACCTTGTCTTGAACCACCTCATCAAATCAAATTGTAAGCCACTAAACTTCATTTCAGGTGGTTGAATTGTCTTATTTTCTATTTAAACCATCCACAAAATTAGACACTATCATTAAATCAATGGAGGACTGCTCAAGCTTTTTCCGAGATTAGGAGGAAAAGAAATAGCCATGTCCATATACAAATTGCAAGGCCGAAATAGTCACCTTCATTAACAAAGTTAATCTTCGACCCCTGAGTGGGTAGCTAAGTTGGTAAGAACTCTGAACCTATTCCATAAGACACTAGCTCGAGTCCACTATTTAACACCCCCTTCATGAACCAGAAGATCTTGGTCATATTCTTCAAATCTTGTCCTAACGAGACGAGCAGCTTGGAGGTTACTTTGCAGGCACAGGACAACAGCCTAGCAAACATCACTACTCCAGTTGCATTGGTGCTCATGCTCTAAAACAAGCAATCTTCCAAAAGACCCATGATCCAGTTCTCAGTTTTTCCAGTGTTTTTGGTGCATACTGCATACAGGAAGCAAGTCCAAACTACAGTCTTCAATGATCCTATTGTTTGTGTCATAAGTCAAAAACTAAGCTTCCATTCACAAAATGCAAGCCACCATATAACTCTTGGCAATGCTTTCAGCCTCAACTGATCCCCAGGGCAGAACTTCTTTTGAATTAATGCTTAAATTTTGCACATCTGGGCAATTCCTAAGCCGTTTGAACATAATAAAGATATCCTAAATTTTCTTTTGAACTAATGCTTCAATTGATTGAGCAGTGAACTGTTTCCTCCATTCTTAGGATTTGATTAAACCAATAAGTAGGTAGGAATCATTTCCCCTCATTTCCCCTCATTTCCATTCCAACTCCAACCCAAATCAACTTGAGTACCCTCTATCTTCTTAAAAAAGCTACACCCTCTACAAACAAGAAAATTCATTTTAATAACTTATAATTTCTTTCTTAAATTACTTTCAATTCACATGTAATTTTTTAAAAATACCATCAAGGCGGAGCATAAAAAGGAGATGCCCTATGTTAATTCTAAGAGGATAAGTGCAGCTACCAAAATAACCAAAGCAGCCACAAATCAAATGGGATCCACAACAATGGATCCAAAAACCCCCAATATTTTTTCACACGAAGGGAAAGAGGATGTAATTACAATGAAGAATTTAAGACATTACCAATTATGCAATAACCAGCAGCAGATCCACAGGCTCAAAACTATAAATCAATTCAATTAAAATACATGTATAAAATGGAAAAAGGGAGAGAAGAAAAAACCAACCTGGGAAAAGAGGCGAAGCTTGGGCTTTGAGGAGAGAGAAAATAAGACATTAGTGGAGTGAGAATTGAAACGACGCCGGCGAAGAGATGAAGATGGTGCAATGGAGGTGCTGCTCTCGGCGGCGACAGCTGATGCTGAGGCTGTCGGAATACAAGTCGACATTATTGTTTTTGTTGTTGTTCTCGTTGGGGTGCTTCTTCCCCCTATAAAATGGGAGTTCTGAAAATGGAAGAAGGAGAGAGAAAAAGAGGAGAGAGAAAACAGGGGAAGGTAGGATTTGTGGATTTAAACAGAACACAAAATGCCAATGGTGGAAGGCAGGTGGGTCAGGACAGCAAGACAAAAAACCACACTTCTCACTCTGTAACTCTTCACTTCACTAAAGGGCCTTACTTACTATAGCCCAGTATCGTAAAATTGAAAACACAGGCCCATGGTAGTTTGCGGCCCAGTATTGTAAAATTGAAAACACAGGCCCATGATAGTCTGGGGCCCAGTATCGTAAAATTGAAAACACAGGCCCATGGTAGTTTGGGCTTTTTCGAGGAGAGAAGCCCAATAAATTATCAATTTGGGGGTGACGAATCATTACGTGGGCAACTGGGCTTATCGTACCAAAAATCGCAACTTTACGTATCTTGTTGCACGTGCGTACACTTTTCACCTCCTGTAAGTCTTGCTTTCTCACTCATTTTCAAGCCTTGTATTGTATCCCAAGCTTTTGGGCCATGGGAACATGAAGCTCCAAACTCCATTGCTTCCAATATTTTCTCACCTCCTTTTAAGATGCCAACTTATATCTTACTCTGCCTTCACATCACAGGAATCCTTGCTGCTTAAATTTCAAGAAAAACAAAAAGCCACCCTTCACCTTCGTTTTTACCCGATAAATTTTAGATGTTTCGATAACAAACCATCTCTTTGCTTATGTGATGTTATTCAACCAATAGAGTATTTTCAAATCATTTTTTTCTTTTTTCTTTTTCCAACTACTCTAAAAACCATCCCCTATTACAGGGTACAAAGCCAGGTGGGATTACCGAAACACCACCAGTTTTTACTCGCCAATATTAGTATTTTGTAATTTTTCGTTTTTTTTTTTCATACCACATGCATGGAATATAGGTATTTTTATTTATTTTTTGGATGGAATATTATTCAATCATAATTCATATACTTAATCTCAAAGCTAAATGTGAGCAAATAAAAAAAATACTCGTAGATTTGCTTAGTGACTGGTAGTACTATATTCTACTTTATTTAGTTGCACTCCACAGCATTGTCTAGCAAGCATGTGAAGCACAGGAATGGCCTAGAAAATTATTGATTGGTTTATTTCTTCCGGTTTTGTTTTTCTTACTCTCTCGTCTTTTTTATTTTCTTTTCGGCCGAAAAAGGAACAGGAAAAAAAACCTCAAATATTTCCTTTGATTAAGCAAACATGTTTTGATTGATTTGAGTAATAAGGACCATTAGGCATATAATCTTAGCATATATTTCCATAATGCGTTGAAATGGAATCATCAACAACAAAATATAACATCGATCATATAGAACCTTCAAGATATACATGTTTTTTTTTTTAATGGAACAAGATACACATGTTATGTCTTAGTGAAGCACGAAGTATATATACTAATGAAAATGAGAGGAACATGATTAATCATATTTGAAAGACAATAGTATTGTCCAATGACAAGTGCTGTCCATAGCATTTCACATACTGGTATTACTTTTACAAATAATGTTTGAATCCAACATCGCAAGATACTCTTCCCATTAGAGTTAATTTTATTTGCCGAAAGGTCTCCTATGAGGCCTCCTCAAGGTGAGGTGCATGACGTCATGCTTGTTAGAGGGGGTTTTACCTTGAAGCCACTCATACGAGTTTTTGTGTTCATTTGCACTAAAATGTACGGACATGAGTTTTGGTTGTAAATGATAAGTTGTGTAGTGTAGTGCATCAAAACTATGCTAGTTAAGTGTGTACGTAAAATGTAAATCTACATATCAAATATTTATGTCTCTTTCTTTAATTTGGAAGTAAAATTGTGCACGCAAGCGTATCTTTGCCCAGCTGCCCTTCTCAAACAAAGCCAAAATGAAAGGACACGCACCAAGTGATCCATGCCCTTGGGCCCTGTTGATGAAATGGTGTCTAATGCGTTAGATTGTCGCTTTAAGGACTTTAAGATGAACGTCTCCGTTTGAGTTGCAAATTTTGACTCCTCTTTTGTGAATCTAGCGCAACACAACAGAGAAGATGGGTATTTATCACTGTTCACTGATTCTTTGGGTTCACTGATTTTCCTAATTAGGATTTTTGTTGGTGGTATCCCTTTAATTTTGGCATGATCATACATATAGTGTTGTCTCTATCCCTGTATATTTCACACAAAAAAAAAGCAAAGAGAATTTTTCAATTTTGTCGGTTTGATGAAACACAATTACACAAGGATCAAATGTTGGACTGAATGAGAAACACATGCGCAACTGCTAGGTTGCCACTTCAAGGAAACTACAATTCACACATTAATCAAGGGCTAGTTGAGTGGTAGAGGCTCATTCATACTTAACCAATATCGCGGATTCGATTTGGGCATGATGCAACCTTAAATCCCTTGACTAGTTATCTCATCCTTTGAGATGCCTAAAAACCAGCGCGGAGAGATAGTCACTGTGGTCGATGGTGGATACCCCTAATGTGACCCGAAAAAAAAACAACTGACACATTGGTACGAGTAATTTGGTATACATTTCCATCTCGTCTTTTGGGTCTCTTTACGTACGTACAAATGGTAGTATTTCATATGGCAAATGACACATTCATTGATAGCATCATAAAATTGAAGGAGTGAACTGAAAGAAAGTATATTTGACAGCTGTGCATAAAGATATACCAGTTCAGACCGTAATTTTGAAGTCACACAACATTCCAACAACTTCAAATTTGGTTACTATGTTTAAAATGCGACTAGAACAAAAACTATTCATCTGAAACTCATCAAAGTGGTGGTTAATCAGGTTTAGAGTGTGTCCTTTCCAACGAACAAGTGGAAAAAAACGCATCCTAAACTGAACCAATTACTGAACAAGTTAAGAAAAACACCCTCAACTAACAATAATTAGGACTGTGGGTCGACCCTATAGAAGTATGCGGCCACAACAGCAGCAGCATCACAGACAGAGTCTGATCAGAAAGAAAAACAGGGGATTTGATGGTCAAAATATGCACAATTTGGCTGCATTACTACCATAATCAGTCAGGCACCGAATAGAATATTGGTCAGACATTAGTCATTGGCCATTGATATGGTTGATGGTGAGTGGTCCAAAACGACAACATAATCAATCAAACCCTACATCATTAGACAATAATTTTCCTTATGCCCCCTTCTTTTTGCCTACCCTCATAATATAAATAAATCAAAGAAGCAATAATGAAAACAAAGAACAGAAATAAGCATGGAATGCGAAATGTCATAGGGGCCAGGAGGTTTTAATCCACAACAACTCACAGCATTAGGCAGCTAGTATTAGTGAGCTAATTATAAGAGCGGCTACCTACTTCTTACTTCTAATTCTTCTGTTGGTAAGGATACGAAACGACACGTGTCACCTTATAATTAGTTAAGGCTAACTGCTATTCATTAAACAAAGGCCAGCAGCAAATTGGTTACATGAAATGCACGTATAAAATATAACCAACCTCAAAAAATAAGTTCAGAAATCTACCATAAAGGTGTCAAAATTTTCTTTTATAGGGTTAGACAAGTTTTTGATGTCCCTGAACTTGTTTCACCATATAGAATGAAATTTGACTCAGGACTGGATAAAGGTTTTAAAACAGGAGAGTGCAGCAAATACAAACAGGACATAAGTGAATAATTCAACAGACATAGAAAAAGAATGCTCTGACTAAGAATTTCACTGTTAGTTAGGTTTGTTTATATTATGACTTTGCAATGATTGAACTTGACAAGGACAAATAAGTATAAAAAGTGAACTATGAGAGGGAGCACTATCTAATTTCATAATCTTCAGCAACCATTAACCAAAAGAAATTTAATACTCAGTTGCATTTTTTTTAAAGAATCTTCTTCTTTCTCCCCCTAAAAATAGGTACTCCTATTAAAGTTGGTTCCTTGGTGGCCACTCCAATCTAATGTGAAGAATTTGTTAAGGCTCTCTTACATACTACATACAAACCCCTTTCCCCAACCTCCAAGAGGATAAGCTTCAAAAACAATGTCCTTCAACTTCAAGCTACCTCCAAAATAATAATTCTTCTTCAGCACTCTCTCCTCCCCCCTTTCACTCTCCTTTTGCATGCATTAGGTTGTCAAATCCTGTTTCATTAAATAACTATTGATACACTTTCTCATACAAAAATTGTAGTTGTATCAATAATCATTGATCACTATGACTCCTATAAATTGTTCTTAATATACTGTGACACCTTCCTCCCCTTATAAGCACTTCTTATAACACATCTGCAGAAATCACCCTAGAGGGAAAGGGGAGAAAAAAATGACCACTTACATGGTGGAGCCTGACCATGGGTGTGGTTTCATGGGTGGCATTTTTCAACGACGGACCCTGTGGCCTCGAAGATCCTCAGTCCGTTCTCTAACTTCAAATTGCTGTGACAAAAGCACAACTGAGAAGGATGGTATTATCCAGAGTCCAAAGAAAGATCATCGCAACTGTGTTGAAGGCGCCAAACCTAGACCTGCAAGTGAAAAAACAATTACAAAGTCCTCTTTGGCCAGTCCAAGGGCTTCCATTTCTCAGAATCAAAATCAAAGTAGAAGACTTTCAGATGCAGCAAGAAGCTCTACCACCACCACAATATCCTCCTCCTCATCATCATCATCTAACAACTCAACTGTCGCCACAAAGGCAAACAGAATCCAGGAACGGCAGTCATCAGGTGAGCAAAGTGACTATGGTAATGAGCTCAATAGGATTAGTACTAATCAATCTCAAACCACTGGAATTCTCCGAGCTTCTTCAGGCAACATACTACAATTGGCCCAAATGGGTAGCCTGAAGCAGCAAGGAAATGGAAGTTCCATGACAAAGTATCTGCCTGGTACCACCACCACCAAGGCTTTGGAATGTAATGTTACAATGGGAAATATCCTGAGAAGCAGTGATGAGATAAGGCTTCAGGGTCCAATGAATAAATTGGATTCTGAAGAAATCAAAACGATGGGGAATGAAAAGTACAAGCAGGGGAAATATGAGGAGGCATTGGCATTATACGACCAGGCCATAGCTATTGATTCAAATAGGGCAGCATATCGAAGCAACAAAGTTGCTGCTTTGACAGGCCTTGGCCGGCTTTTAGAGGCAGTTTTGGAGTGTAGGGAAGCAGTCAAAATCGACCCCTCTTACCAACGGGCTCATCAACGTCTTGCGACACTTTATATCAGGTAACAAACAAGTGCCATTTGAGATGCTAGTTCACTGTTCCATTTCTTTTCTTTTCTTTTTATTCCATTTTTTTTTCTTTCTTTGAGCTCTTGGGAGTTATGAGTGTGTGTGTGACAAATTTAACTAGCCAACCTTTAGCCTCACCGTTTCTGCCTACTGACATGCTGTACCATGTAGACTGGGGTATGCAGAGGAAGCTCTCCAACACTTGAATCTTTCAGGATGCTTGGCAAATTTTAACGACATCACTCAAGCAAAAGCTCTTCAAACATGTCTAAGTAGGTGCACTGAGGCTAAGGAGCTTGGGGACTGGACAGCTGTGTTAAGACAGACACATAATGCACTCTCAATTGGTGCCAATTCTGCCTTACAGGTCCACTATCTTAACTGATCACTGTACCATAATTAATATACGCTCACAAATGGTCATGGCTGATCAAGAGTTCAGAATCTTATGGTTGTGTCCATGTTCATTTCTTTTTGTGACAAGATCTATGCACTTCAAGCTCAAGCTTTAGTGAATCTTCACAGACACGATGAAGCCTATGCAGCAATTAAGAGGGGACCTAGTTTTGACATTAATTCCTACGCTCAATTATTTGGCAAAGCAAAGAGCACCTACCTATACTTAATTAAAGCACAAGTTAATATGGCAACAGGCAGGTCAGTACACTCATATAACAGTGCTTACGCTTCAGAAAATATGGTAACCCGACTGACAATTCTATCTATATACTACATTACCTAGGGTAGATAAATCTCAACATATATTTAGTATGTTCAAGCTCCTGGTTTGAGTACGAATTTCTCACTACTTTTAGCATTGCAAATGAGATATGATAGACATCTTTAACCTCTTCTGCTGAAGCAAACTGTTTCTTGATCACACAATTCAAACAAATCCCTAGGGAAACAGTTTTGACACTCGTTTTGCCAGATGGATAACATTAATTCATATTAAGTTAGCATGTGCAATTGTTGGACATGCAGGTTTGAAGATGCAATCACAGACGCTCAGCATGCTGCTCAACTTGATCCCAGTGACAAGGATGTGAAGGCAATGGTGATAAGAACTCGGTCTGTGTCAGTGGCTAGGTCAATGGGGAACAAGCTCTTCAAGGAATCAAAGTTTTCCGAGGCTTGCACCACATACAGTCAAGGCCTAGACTACGATCCATACAACTCTGTGCTTCTTTGTAATAGAGCAGCTTGTCGCTCTAAACTAGGGCAATTCGAGAAGGCACTAGAAGACTGCACTCTGGCACTCAGTCTACAGCCTTCTTATAGCAAGGCTAGATTACGCCGTGCTCATTGCAATGCGAAAATGGAAAGGTGGCAAGCTTCAATACAGGATTACGAAATGTTGATTAGGGAAAAGCCAGGGGATGAAGAGGTGGGTCGGGCACTGTTCGAGGCACAGATGCAGGTGAGGAAGCAACGTGGGGAAGATGTCAAGGACATGAAATTTGGGTCTGACGTAATCCAGATATCTAGCATCGAGTCTTTCAGACACTTGATCACCTCACCAGGTGACTTTTCACTCTGAAAATCTTATGCTTGCTCTCTCCAAGACTCCAACCAATCATTTTCTTGATTCAGAAAACATTTGAGCCACGGTTCTTAGATTAAATACTGTCGCTCTTTCTGAAATTTATAGGGATGTCTGTGGTGTTATTCTGCAACAAATCCAACCAGGAAAAGGCATTGCCACTTCTGGAACAAGTTTGTCCAAGGTTCCCATCGATCAATTTCCTCAAGGTATGTTTGCACTAACATTATAAATATCTGTCATATTGTGAAAGGTGATCTTGGTTAAGCTAGCAAATATACATGACACCCATTATAGATCTCACTACTGGATTGAAGTGGGGAGGTCAAAAATCAAAATGCACACAACCATTGCTCTGTGAAGTCCAAACAAACAAATAGAGGCTGTTTTCAAATAACCTGGTAATAAGCTTCAGTGGTTTGGATCATTCATGCCTAAGAAATTTAATCAAGCACGATACCTTGGGCATGACATCCTAATAGAGTAATAGGCCTAATTAGTCAATCTCAGAGAAGCCATTAATGAAATCAACGTAGTATGACTCATGGATGATAGAAGTATGCATATCAAGTAACAAAATATGCTAAACTCGGAAGCAGTACTGTATAGACGAAAACTAAACTAGGAAGAAGAATGAATCAGAACCTACAAGAGCCACCAATTCTACTTTGTCCTAAAGTTATTTGAGTAGCTTTTGTCGCCGTGTATGGGTTTTGACGGTGATTAACAATAAGCAACACACACAGGTGGAAGTGGAAGACCATCCATACTTGGCGAAGTCAGAGGCAGTAAACTACACTCCAGCCTTCAAAATCTATAGGAATGGTTCAAGGGTCAAAGACATTCCAGGAAACAGCCTTGAATTACTAGAGAATTCAGTTAAATTGCACAGCGGCTGAGGACAAAACAGACAAGATAACAGCAACAACAACAACAAAATAATCAAGGGGATGCACATTGATACCAAAGACCCTACCAGTACCCCTGCGACCCCGCAAGGCCGCAACCAAAACAATGCTCAAAGAGGGTACCCCATATATATAGTAGTAGGAAATGAAAGCGCGCAGCAGTCAGCACTACAGGAAAGAAAGAAGACAACAAGATTGATTGGGTATAGTTTAGATGCATAATGCACTTGCCCAACTTTTTTTTTTTTTTTTTTTTTTTAATATATTCGTTTTGTGTGTATGTCATATGTGCCCGTGTGCTTGTCTTTTAATTATGCTGAAGAATCAGCAGCACCAGGAGTTATAATTATGTAATGAAAGATTAATAAATTATGAAGCAAATGCAATGCATAGGTCATTGATTGTTCTTTTGCAGAATTCCTACTTCCTACAATCCTACTCCAGTTTCTTTTTATCCTGCTTTTTCCAACTAAATATATATGTTAAAGCATCAAAGATAGGATTATAGTGATATGATTAAGATTTGCTGCTAGACTATTTATTTTTTATGCATATTTGTGTTATTGGTAAGTTAATTAGCTCCTTAATGCTCGAAAGGCCACAATCCACATGATGTAAAACAGTAAAAGCAGAAGCAGAACTTCCGTAATCAGAAAAATCATGTCGACCACCTTCCTAAAGTAGCAATTGTAAAGTCTTATAAACAGATTACCGTTATCAGTTATGAATGATGGTACAACAATTTAACAGACTTTTTTGATCGGAAATTAGGTAATACACTCAGCTTGACTAATTGGATAATCGATTGACATTGCCTTTTTTGCAAATTTCATCCAATCAAATAAACACGAAACTATAACAAAGTGGATCTACTAATTAAATAGCAACTGATTAATTTGTGCAAACGGCAAAAAAAAAATCATGGCAAACCTTTTTAATAAGATTAACAGTACGGATGCTGTCGGGTTAAACCTCCATCTTTCTTCTCAGGCTCTGCAACTGGGAAATAGTCCGACGTCGTTTCGCTTCACAATTGTGAGTTTTACCATTTTCACTGCCCTTCTGTTCCGCAGGAATTTAACTTCCAACAAGAGTACATGATTCTCTTATCAAAAAAAAAAAAAAAAAAAAAAAACAAGAGTACATGATTCGCTGCCGTCGGGCGTGGGGTTCTTTTTATTGTTGGGCCCTTCTATGAGATTTTAACGGATATTTGATCCAGTCCGAGTTGTACAACAAAACCCAATAGTCCATCAACTACACAGTCCAAGTCTTTCCCAAAAAAACGCCCTCCCCCCTAACATTTTTATCACTCTCTTTTTTTTAATAGGAAGTGATATTTCACTTTTAATGAGACGACGGTCACTTTCTCAGTTCCTTGTGTGAACTTAGGTCTTGTTTTCTTCAACGGAATGGTGCGGGACGGTGAGGAACGAAACGGAACGGAATGGATTGGAACGGAACGGCGCGGCGCGGATAATTCAAAATTATGTGAGACAAAATGAAATACAGAATGCGGCGCAGAACGGAATGGAATGGAACGGAACGGAATGCAGCATGGAAACGACGAAAAGAACAGGGCCTTAGTTCATGGTGGACCAATATTTGGAGTCACCCTCTACTTCACCTGGAGTCACACTCACAGTCACCCCTCAAATTTATATTTGGCACCACCGCTACTTTACTTGGAGCCACCCCCTTGTAATAATGGAGTCACCCCTACTTCACCTAAAGTCACCCCTCAAATTTATACTTGGCCTCACCTCTACTTTAACTGGAGCCACCCCTCAAAATTACTTCACCTGGAGTCACCCCTCAAAATTACTTCACCTAGAGCCACCCCCTACTTTACCTGGAGTCACCCCCTACTTCACCTGCAGCCACCCCTCAAAATTACTTGGTCCACGGTAAACTAAGTTCCTACAAGACATGATGCTTAGTAAAACAAGGATCACCATTCATAATAAGTAATCCCTGTATTTTTAAGAAGTGACACAATTTTTTATGAGTTGGTCTCACACAAGACTTACACATTATATTCAACTCGTGTCTTTGCGATTTTTTTTCAAAGAACTCCTATTTCCACTATTCTTCCGTTGTACGGCAACTCACATGTGATTTCAAATGAAGGAAAATTTTACTAATTAAAAAATGGGGAAAAGTTTAGTAAATTCAAATAAATCTAATGGATATTTAGTGAAAATCTATGGATGATTTTTGTGAAGAGAAAATAGGTTTAAGGTTGGCTTGACTATACAGTTTAGTTCATGGTGATTTTTTTAATAAGACCCAAACTTAAGACTACTGTTGCCAAAAAAATGCCTAGAGTAATTGAAACCCTAGAAAAACCCAAATAACAATGCAGCTAGAATTTAGAAAAGAGGAAAACAAATGTAATGTATGGATAATAATAAGTAAAGTAATTAAGTTGACGTTAGATTATTGTTAGAAAGATTCATAGTCCTATGTTTTTATGTCATCAACACCCTCTTTTCGTACTAGTTTGCTTTACAATTGTGATGAAAAGATCAGGCCAATTATTCATTATTGACTCCCTAAAGAAACTATGAGCCTTCAAATTGGGTGTCTCTGACAACTAATTATCAATAGCATTGGCGCTCATATTGTACATACTTTGAAAGAAAACCATTATATATATATATATATATATATATATATATATATATATATATATATATATATATATATATATATATATATATATATATATATATATATATATACATGCAAGTATGCAACTACGCAAGTTGTAGCCTCACCATCCCTAATATTTTAAAAGGGAAAGTCATATTGTCAACTATTCCATTGTGTAAGCAATATAATGGAGTGTGATTTAGTACAAGCTCATTCACCTTAAACTAATAGAGAGGGTTCAAATTTCGTATTGAACATGGAGCAGCCTTAAATTCATTGGCCAAATGTCTCACTATATAAGATGCCTACACGACAGCGCGGGAAAACAATCATTATTGTAGTCGACAGTGAATACCCCTGATGTGAACCAAAAAAACAAAAACAAAAAAAAGTATTCTTTTGTGAATTTTGAGTAACGTTATTCATCACTACAAAAAAAACTTGTTTTAGCTGCGGATTTGAGCCACTAATTTATTTCCCGTAGCTAATTTAGAATTCCGTAGCTAATTAGCCACAACATCATTTCCGTAGCTAAATCAGCTGCGGATTTATTTTCCCGCCGCTAATTAGCGGCGGAAATTAAATATTTCGCAGCTAAAATGAAATTTCAAAAAAAAAAAAAAAAAAAGATATTAGCTACGGAATTAATTAATCCTGCAGCTAATTATCTACGGAATTAATTTAATTCCGTAGTTAATATTAATTTTTGAACTGGGCACAACATATGTTAAATATGATGCAATGCATTATATGGAAAGGATGTCAGCAAAGGTGCATTGGTAAGAGGCTTGCTTTTCAGGGGGAGGGGTTGGGTTTGAATCCTAGCGCCAGCGAATTTGGGTATTTATTCTGGCCCTTGTGGGCTGCGCGTTTGAGGGAGGGCCTGTGCGACGGAAATTAGCTACTTTGTATAATTATTATTATTTTTTTTTAAATTAATCTCAGATGCGGAAATAGTTTAATCCGCCGCTAATGTTAGCGGCGAAATTAATTAAATCCGCAGTTAAAATCGCCAGCGTCGAGGAAAATTGCTGCAGATGAAATTTGACGCTAACCCCGCCGCTACCCCTTTTTAGTTGCGGTTTTAGCCTATTAGCGGCGGTATTTTTCCGCAGCTATTTTTAATTTTTTTTTGTAGTGCGTGACCAATAAATCATATTGGCATTTTGCTATATGTTTTATTTAAGTGATGTTATTGTCAGGTCATGAACACTAATGTCCGATCCAATTTTGAAAAGATTTAGCTATTTTATGTTTTTGTCGGTTTTTTACGGATCGGGTTCGAGTCGGATCAAATTTTGACAGCTCTAGTCCTACATGACCGACTACTAGTGTATTATAGCTTGACAATAATATTTCCCCTTAATATGTGTGAGTTTTCTAGGTGTGATTGGCTACAACTAAAATTCATATTCCGTTCTTTTCTTTTCGCTGGCACTGTTATTTTCATCATTTCTATGCTGCATTCCGTTCTGTTCTGTACCGCACCGTAATTTTCGTTCAGTTCTGCCCTACACCGTAATTCCCGTTTCGTTCCGTACCACACAAGTTATATTTATTATTCCATTCCGTCCAGCGCTGCAATTTTTGTTTCA
Source organism: Tetragonia tetragonoides (assembly GCA_038025085.1). NCBI lineage: Eukaryota > Viridiplantae > Streptophyta > Magnoliopsida > Caryophyllales > Aizoaceae > Tetragonia > Tetragonia tetragonoides. Next base: position 4,812,155 of record CM076140.1, read on the forward strand.
TTCTGTTTCGTTCCGCACCGTGCTACAAATTCCGTTCCGCTCCTCACCATCCTGCATCATTCCGTTGATGAGAACAGGGTGTAGCTAGCAAGGTTTACACAGCGCATAGAGAATACAGTTTGAGGCCAAGAAGGAAGGCGTAAAAGCAGGAGATATGATGAGAAGCAGTCCTAATTAGCTAAGAGAAATAAAGGATGGATGGGAAGTTGGCATAATCATTCACACGAATTATTAAGCCACCAAACGTAGTCCTTTTATGATATCCAAGCCTCTTTTTTTCTCTTCTTTGCTCTCACATTCTAACTGATGCATGATGCCTTGACTGAGCTGGAAAAGCAAAGCAATGCCTCTCTAATGTCGAAAGTGTCAACCTTAAGCAACCAAAGTTGTTGCACACTTGCACTCCATATTCCACCCAGGTGACAACCCGTCATTGCCTTAAACCCATCATTTTGCCCTCTCTTTTTCCTTTTTTTACTTTTCCTGAGGCTTTTTTTTCTTTTTAACAAAATTCATTCGTGTCAGCGCTTAGATGAGAAAATTGCTGAAATTTTACATCAGGCTGATTTATTTTAGCATATTCAAATTAAAAGGTCATTTTCGTTTGCATCAATAGCGTAACAATTTACATTATTGACTTGGACAATTATTTAAGTGCATGATTCAAATTATTTAGATTACTATTTACTAGTTTTCTACCGTAAACAAAAACACATAAGTGCAAAGCTAAAGGGCATAAGCTAAAATAATGCATAGATTAGTAGGAGTATTCATCATCCAATGCGATTCTAAGAATTGTCAACCATGCACCAGGTAAACTTACAAGAAATTATTAGCTCTATGTACAATAGTGTAGCATGACAAATAAAAAAACCAAACAAAAGAAGAAAAAAAAATCCCAAAAATTGGTAGGATTTCCCACACGTGAACCCACCCAATAACCAAAAAAAATAAAGAAAATTACAGACAACTTTACTTATTAAAAGGAAAAAAGAAGAGTAATAAAATTACTTTACGGGGGTAAAAGTAAAAAAAAAAAAAAAAAAGAAGAAGAAAGTAATTAGATGGGAAAACGTGATGATTCAGATTCACCATCTTCTCCAACTTCTACTCCTGGAAAAAGGATCTTTGCAACCACCAACAACCCAAGTTTCCTTAACAACATCACAAGACATATTGTAAAAATCTGTATCATATTTCATCACTATTGCCAAACTTTCTCTTTTCTTTTTCTTTTTCTCTCTATTTTCATCTTCATCCACAACTTTTAACAACACTTCTTTCTTTTCCTCCTTTTCCTCTGTTTCTCGTTTCTCTTCAATTTTACCATCTTCTCTCTCCTCTAACCAGCTCTTAGCAGGTGCAGACCTACACCTCATCAACAACAACGCATTTGGCGGTGGCACTGCAGGGGCATCATCGTCATTCTCCTCACCACTCTGCTTAATATTGCTCAGCTGGTTACTAATATTATTATTATTATCCTGTAATACCATAAACCATTTGGAGAAGACAGTAGTATCATTATTATTAATATTACTTTTCACTTGATCATCATCATTTTCCTGATCAGCAGCTTCTTCAAAAACGTCGTCGTCTTCATCAACTTCATCATCTTCCTCATCTGACGTCAATTCGGGTTCAGGAAACGACCCGAAACACCGGAAATCAAACCGGACGTTTCGTAAACAAGTCAAGAAATTCATAACATCTTTCTTAAACCCCAAAGCATCGGCCCAACTGGACTTCTTCTTTTGAATTTTGGACCGGTTGTGAATCCTCTCAATCTCCTCCATTACCGATTGCCAGTTCCTGCAAGCGCCTGAACCTCTGGGTCTAACTTTGATTTGCCCTGCACACGTCACTTTCGGCGATGTGGGCTCTGATATTTCTGGGCCGCCCCTGCCATGATGACTACTCTCCACTTGCTTGTTTTTGGCCCATAGAACTGGGCTTGCTGGCCCATTACCGGCACCGGTGGCGGCGAAGCGGGTGTTGATTTTCTTCAAGTGGTGGTGGTGGTTGATGTGGTTGTGGCGTTTGTTGGGCTGATCGGAAGGCCTTGATGGGCTGCAAATGGGCTTGGGCATTAGAGTTAGATGGGCTCTTGAAGGGAAACATACTAAAAGATCTGCTGATGGTGCTCCCACTAAACCTTTGCTTTCTCTTCTCTTCATTTTTGATTGATTTCTCTCTCTTTCTCTCTCTCTCTCTCTCTTTCTCTCTGTTTGAGGTGTTGAGTGAATTGTGTTTTTATTAAGGAAGGTGGTGTTTTAAAAGAGAACGCTTTCGACAGCTAATGCTTTATTTTCCCTCCCTTTTTCTGTTTTTTTTTTGTATTTTCCTTTTTAATTGGGGTTAATGAACTTTATTATCCAGATAAAGGATTTGTGAGAGAGTATGATATTTAGGTGATGGGGTATTAAAAAAGAGATGTCTTTTTGGTGAAAAGAATGGTGATGGGATGAGGGGGAATTAATCTACTGATTAATGGAATGTCCTACTGAAACAGTGCAGTTAGGCAAAATTGTAAATAAAAGACTTGAAAAGGAAGAAGAAGAAAAAGAAAAAAAAAAAAAAAAGGCAAGTGCACACAAGGCCACAACCACGAGCAATGTTCATCATCCAATTATTCTTTTTCTTTCTCTCATCTTTGCCAGTTGATCAATCACGCTTTGTGGTGTCAATCCCTATAGCTTTGTCAACAACCACCTAAACATGTGTCACACTGCTACTACCTCATTATATTAATTTAGGTGTAAAGCAAATTAAATAGTAGTGCCATTTTCATAGATGGCTCATGCCGTTTTGGCCTCAACATAAAGTTATCTCTATAGCAGCAGAATATTATATCAATATGATGTCAAATTTGTTTGAGACGTCTCAAAATTGGTCCATTTTCCTCCCTCTAAAGAAAAAACTACAACATTTTTTGGTTAGCATCAATTTAGGCATTAAATTAGTAGTTAACTTTTACCTTCGTACTAGCTATAATATATTACTGTATGTCTGTATTAGAATGCTAGATTATTGCTAGCTGTTATAATAAGGGGTCAACTGATATTTAGGCTTGAGTAGTGGTGCGGTGTTTGGGGAATAATTGTGGTCCTCTGATTGATGATGATCAAAGCCATGGATGATGTTTTGCCATATAATGGCAACTTCATCAAACCGCTAAATCGACCCTAAATGGAAACTCCCAACAAATCTTTGGAAGTAACAAAACACCACTGTTATTGAAGTCAATTAGTCAAAGCTAAACACAGACAAAGTACTGTACCTGCCAGTAATAATATAGCAATACTACTCTCTGCCTTGACTATCATGGCAAATTTCTTCATTGCCCCTAAATCCCTTAAAAAAAAAAAGGGTAAAAATAAAAGGATCACACCAAAGTTATTAACATTTGAGAAGAAAGTTAATTATTAAAGCAAGAATGTTGTAATGATGGGAAATTTGGGTAATAATGCACTTAAAAGCCTTAGAAGAAAACGGTCCCCTCACCCCCAAAATCCAAATCACTCTCTAAAATGGTTTGCTTTAGTTAATTTATTTTGGTGAAGTGGGTTTTCATCTAACAAATCACTTAGCTTACATGAGTTCAATATCTAATTATCTATCTCATTATCTTATGTGATGTGGGGATGAAGATTGATTGTAGGGACCAATTGATTGAAGAATGTTCTTGATTTTCTTTCTTCTTATCTTATGCTCTTTTTTTTCAAATTATAAAATAGAACATATAAATAAATAATGTGTTAAGAACTATGTAAGGTGCAATTTGTGCAAAGCATCTTACCTTCTTACTTATGGCAATTGATGTTTTGTGTTTAATGATAACGCAATGACTTTGTTCGCTTTATACAGTATGAGTTAACTATTACAACTAGTTATGATTAAAGATAAAGGTACACTAAACCAAGAGTTCATCAACCATGTAGGGTTTGAAGATTTGCAACGAAAAAATATCTAAATATATATAATAGCAATAAGTTTTGTATGAGACTATTTCTTTTTTTTGCTAATAAATAGCAATAACTTTATAATATTAATGTACTCCTTTCGGATCACAAATAAAATTGCATTGAACTTTTTGCGTTCTTCAAGGCAGTACTTTGACCACATATAACTTTAAAAAAAACAAGCAAGCATTAAAATATGTTTTGCTATTCTAAGGTTTTTTTTTGGTTTACGACCAAGGGTATCCACCGTCGACCACAGTGACTATTTCCCCGCGCTAGCTTGTAGGCACCTCAAAGGGTGGGACAGCTGGCCAAGGAATTTAAAGCTGCTCCATGCCCAAGGCGAGATTCGATCCCTCGACCTTGGTTAAGGATAAATGAGTCCTTACACTCAACCACACCTCCTTGGTTTGCTATTCTAATGTTTACGTCTAAAACTTCTTTATTTTTAGAGAAGTAGTTATGTATACATTAGACATTTTAATCGATTTTACCATAAAAGAAGGATCATATCATTTGGAAGGTTAATTGTACACTTATATCAACATAAGAGCATTGACGTACCAACATCAAGCATAGTAATACTTTGAAACTATTACCTCTTGGATCATGTAACATATGGGATGAGTTAATTAATAGTTAATTGAAATTGTTGATTAGAGTTTAAAGTAGGTTAGATGCCCTATAAAGTTGTAGTAATCTTATTATATGGCATTAATGATATTAAGTGGATTATATAATAAATATTTATCCATATATTACTAATAGTTTTTCATGAGTGACAATTATACTTTGATTTTTCGATGAGATTAATAATCACTTTACATTAATTTTATTATATAATCACAGTACGTGCAACGCACGGGCATACTCACGGGCATCCACCTAGTCAATATATATATGTATAATTGAGTTCTCACCAAGGTGGCATTGAATAGATAATAAATAGTCATAAATGCATGGGTGATTAAAAAGAAATCAAAAATACTTTTATTTTATTTTAATAAAAAAAGTACCAAAAGTATTATATTTATTATCCTAAAAAAAGTATATTATTTATCCACTAAAAATGTAATTTCTTTGTTAAATGTGTGAAAAAGATATTATTGTTCCTTGTTATTTCTATTATTCAACTTTATATATTGATATGATTAAAAAAATTTGTTATATTAATTCTAATAACAGAGGATGATGAACAAGAACTCGGGCATCGCACGGGCACGAAATCTAGTATTTGAGTATAATTGAGTTCTCACCAAGGTGGAATTGAGTAAATAATAAATAGTCATAAATGCATGGGTGATTAAAAAGAAATCAAATATACTTTTATTTTATTTTAATAAGAAAAGTAACATTAAAATACTTTTATTTTATTTTAATAAAAAAAGTAACTGTAGTATTATATTGATTATCCTAAAAAAGGTATATTATTTATTCACTAAAAATGTAATTTCTTTGTTAACTGTGTGCAAAAGATTATTATTGTTCATTGCTACTCCTATTATTCAACTTTATATATTTTTGTGATTAATTTTTTTTATTATATTGATTCTAATAACAGGGGATGATGAACAAGAACTCATGCATCGCACGGGCACGAAATCTAGTATATATGTATAATTAAGTTCTCACCAAGGTGGCATTGAATACGTAATAAATAGTCATAAATGCATGGGTGATTAAAAAGAAATTAAAAATATTTTGATTTTATTTTAATAAAAATAAGTAACATAAGTATTATATTTATTATCCTAAAAAATATTATATATTCACTAAAATAAAAATTCTTTGTTAAAAGAGTTTTTTTTCTTGATAACAAATTTATTATTGTTCCTTGCTAGACTCCTATTATTCAACTTTATATATTGATGTGATTAAATTTTTATTATTATATTGATTCTAACAAGGATGACGATAAACAAAAGCCTGTGCATTGCACGGGCACGAAATCTAATATTAAATAGGAATCATTCTTGAACGCAAAGCCTCCTTACAATCCAGATCAAAGTTATGTATACAGCTTTGCGGTATTAAATCAGTCAATACAAACAGATTTAAATCCTTTTGAGTTTCCGCAACATGATGTGCTAAGCTATCTGCAACAGTATTCTTTTCCCTAAAGCAGGAAAAGATTTTTAGCTGCCCAAGGGCTTCATCATTTCCCTACAATTCAATATTATGTTAGAAAGGGAGTTTCTCTTCATTTTAACATTGGACAAGTAACTGACAGCTTGTTTGCAGTCAGAAATAATGTTAATGCTTTTACGAACTATAAAGGTATGAGACTATTTCACGGTGAGACATAATGACTTTTACGAAATATAAAGATGACTTTGTCTTCAAGTCACCGTTATTTTTCACAAAAGCCACCACATACCGACCATTCCTTTAAAAAACATACATCCTTATTATAAAACATCTTCTTCTAAATAATGGTTTGAAAGATCAATCTTTTGCCAAAAGAGTAATGTTACTGCATAGCAATGCTCATGAACCATAAAGCAAACTTATCCTTTGTTTAAATGACCTACTTTATTTTTCAAGTTAACACCCAATTTTGAATTATTTCACATTTATTAACTCCTAGTTTGACAATTTATATTAGCAACGGTCAATTTTATGTTGTGGTAGGGATATGATGCAAAGTTTAATGTGTATAGTCATTTGTACAAATGCTATGTTATTTGGCAAATTTAGTTGTAACTGTATCTGTCAAATATTAATAGAGAAAAAAAAAAGTAGAAAATTGCTAAAAATTGTTAAGAAAAGCTAATAAAATAGTTGTAGTTGTAGCTATAGCGGTAAGTGAAACCACTTATAGGAATAATTTTCATAAAATTAGTTGTATCTATAGCTGTAGATTGAAAATAATCTGGTAAACTGTTTGGTACCAAAGAGTAAAAAACACTAGCTGCAAATTTCAAGTTTTAGCTTTTATTGAAAAACTAGCTGTTTGTACAAAAATATCTCTAATGTTGGGTACACACAACTTTAAATGGAGGGGAATGGGAACTGATAAACATGAATTTATTGCATATTTTGTGATGATTTGTACCTCATATTGTTTTATTTAGTGTGTGTTCCATGGTTTTTTAGCTTGAATTTTGTTTCTCTTGACCCTCTTTACGTTTTTGGTATATTGTGTGCACATGTGCTCATTTTAGATCCAACTCTCGAGAGATACAAAGACATTTATAAGATGAGAAGAACCAAGGACAAAGTTTGGACACCTCTTCGGCATTTTGTTCATAAAATCTTCATATGAGCTTCAAATCAAGTGATTCAAAGTTCTGTGGAAAGCTAAGAAACAGAGCTACAACTTTTGAGTTTTACGTTTTTGCCAACTCCAAGTGTAAGACTGTTCAGAATGCGTCAGAAGAAAAAAACGGCCAAACCAGGAGAAAAACGTCCTCCTAAAAATGGTCATTTTTCCATTCCCCCAACTTCCCAGCTCCTGGTCGAATTCCGCCCAAAAAAAGGGCCAGTCCCCAGAAACCAAGGAGGCCATTTTTCTGGGTCTTTCGGTCACGAGACCCATGGAGACTATAAACAGTCCCTCTCCCTTATTTTTCAATCTTATCTCATCCTTAGCTTAATTTTTCTAGGATTTTTACTAGTGTTCCTCAAATAGGGAGATTAGGATAATTTAGTGAGTGTTAAACATTTATAATTAGTTAAAATGTTCTCTTTAATCTTGAATATTGGTTGTAAGTTTTCTTTCTCCTCTCTCTTTCTATAAATACTTTGCAAGTTATAATATTTTTTGTTGAATGTTTATGGGTATTGTTATTATGAAGTTTATTTTGCTTAATCCCATGATTAGTGAGTAGTTTAATTAGTTCTAGGATTTGGGTAGCCCTAATCTTTGCTCTTGATTGTTAGTTAGTCCATTCCCCAAGTTTAAATTCAAATTTCTATCAATGTTAAGCATGTGCCCACCAAGTGTTTGATAAATTGCTTGATCCACTTTTTATCTTATTTATGCCTATTGTTAAGCATGGAAATGTGTTTGATGATAGTGGTTGCTTGACTATTGATGCTTGAGAGTTAATACCACGAAAGTGGATTATTTCTTTTGTGATTATATAATTAGCTTAATTTAATACTCCCTCCGTCCCTCTCTTATCTTCTCATTTGACTTTTTGAGTCAAACTTTATAAATATTGACTATTGATTTTGTGAAAAATATATAAAGAATTATAAGATCAAAATACATTTCTTAGATTCGTTTTAGATTATATTTTCACAATATCAATTTTTTTTAATATAATTATATCTGTATAATAAAAGTTATTAATGGTCAAAGTATCATCTTGGAGACTGTGCAAAGTCAAGTGAGAAGATAAGAGAGGGACGGAGGGAGTATAACTCATGCCTAATTAGGACCCTAGAAATAGGACTCTTGGTTTGTATTTGGGTAAATCACATTCCTTTGAAAGAAGGTGTTTGTGATGCTTTTGCTAATTGTCAAGTGGTTTGTTAGCTAAGTTTGGGGGTTATCTGGGACTAATTGACTTTCAAGGTACATGATTAGTGGTGATTCCTATCCTAAAATTGCCTGTATTAATTATTATCGTTTCACATCTTTATTTGCTTTAATCAATTAGGTTACTTAGGTTAACCAATTTACTTAACTACTCTTTAATCGGTTTAGATAGCCTATAATTTAGGGATATTTAGTACTTTATCAACGAGTCCTTGTGGATACGATATTTTTCCAACTTCGATAAACCTGTGCATTTGCGGGACTATCAGAAATCAATGAAGTGTGGTTGAGTAGTAGGGACTCATCAATCCTTAAACAAGGTCGAGAGTTCGAATCTAGCATTGGGCATGGTGCAGCTTTAAATTCCTTGGCGAGCTGCCCACCCTTTGAGGAGCGTACAAGCCACCGCGGAAAAATAGTCACTGTTATCGACGGTGTATACCTTTGATAGTAAACCAAAATAAAATAAAATTGGAGGGCAGTTGGGCTGCGAAATGAAAATAAAGGTTGGGCTGGTCTTTTAGATTGATAGGCGGACTTTCAATGTGACGCTAACAAAAAAATAAAAACTGTGCTTGTTATCATAAACTTTCGTGGACAAGTGTATAGGGATTAAAATACAGAGGTAGGGCCTTGTATGGGCCAGAGAATTCGAAAAGGTTGGCAAGTTCAGAGCAGTAATGTTTTATTGGGCTTATGATACGAAACTACAACGGGCCCCGTTACTACCCAAAGGCCACAGCAAAAGGAAAACGAAAAGGGTGGGATCCGGCAGAGAAGCTGAAATCAAAATCCCCAAATTGGCAATAACCAGCACCAAATTTCCGAAACCCTAGCGTCTGAAGTTCTCATCTCCGATCTCATCGATATTTCAAAGCGTCAAACTCGAAGGAACCCATCTCGACGCAATTGTAAATTACAGGCAAGTTCATCCTCATCTCCCGCCAATTTCTCTTTCTATTGTCTGGAAAATTTGTGGGTCGATAATGCTACTTCTGTTACATTTTTGATTGACAACTAGTTTTACATTAACCCATTGAAGAAAAAAGATGAGATACCATATATTGAGACGAACCCTTGTATCTTTGACAGTGCTTAAGTATGGGCCTTCAAATCTCACCACTTTTACCCGTTTCCCCTTTCTTCAATCATTGTATTTATTCTCCACAAGAACTGCACCACCCTCTAGTTTTGAGATAACTGAATATTTGATTACCAGGCATCAGTTATCCCCAGAAGCTGCATTAAATGCTTCATCTGTACTCACAAATTTGAAGAACTACAAAACCTCGGATTTAATCCTAGATTACCTCAAAGAAACTGGGGTTTCCAAATCTCATTTGGAAGAGTTAATCATAAAAGATCCCAACTTTCTGACTGTTAGTTTGAACAAGTCTATTAAGCCTAGGATCGAAACCATTCGGAATTTGGGTTTCACTAGTAATCATTTGGGTGTTTTGATAACTACTGTTCCTAGCTTTTTGACAATGTCTCGTAGAGCTACCGCCATTGGTTCGTCCATTAATGTTTTGCAGAGTGTTTTAGGAGGCAATGATGAAGTCATCAAGTTGTTAAGAGTTTGTGATTGGTTTCTGGCTAGTGATTTGGACAAAACTTTGAAGCCCAATATCGAGTTGTTGGTGAGTTGTAGTGTTGCCCCGACGCAGATTACGCAGCTCCTGTTTAACTTCCCAAGGTTTTTCTTGAATAGACCTGAGTTTATGAGGGAATGTGTGAGGAGGGTTGATGAGTTGGGGTTGATGAGGAATTCCAACATGTATATTCATGGTATCAGGGCTGTGAGTTCCATGGGTCCAGAGAAGTGGGAATCTAAGTGGCAGGTCTTCCGGAGCTTGGGTTTCACCGAAAGTGATATTGTATTTGTGTTTAGAAGAACGCCGCAGGTGTTTGCCATATCTGTAAAAAAGATTAAGGAGGTCACCAACCTCCTCGTCACCTTGGGGAAAGTGGATATTGCATTTTTGGCTCAGCATGCAGAATTGCTCATCTATAGTGCAAAACGTAGGATTAAGCCCCGCCTCCAGATCATTCACATTCTTCAGTCAAAGAGTTTGTTGAAGAAGCAGCCTAGTGTGTTATCCGTGTGTAAGATGGATGACGAGACGTTCATGCAGAGATTTTTGCGTCCTTATACTTTAGAGCTTGGTGAGGCTGCTAGAGAATACTTGGCTAACAGAGGTTTTACTGTCCCTGCTTGAAGATTAGAATTTTGCATGGGTGATTGCTGTCACAGCCATTTAAAGGGGTTCTATTGGTTTCAATACCTTAACATCATCATGGGTCTTACCAGGTATCATATTTACTTTTTTATGTTGCTAGTTGCATTTGGGATCCTAGTTGAATCAAGTCAACCTATATCCTGTGCTGCTTTTTGTTGTAGATGAATTCCTTGAAATGGATTCGCAAATTTTTGACGTGATGAAGTCTATTCAATTTTCTTTTGTTACGAATGTAATCATATATCCATGTAATTGTCTGCCTTCTTGGTTCTTAGATCATTCTTTCTACTCTGTATCATTCGTGCGTGTTTCATTTGTGCTCGATAGTTTATACTTTATAGTTTATATACTCCATTTAAAAACAAAAGTGAAGTAGTCTAGCAACACCACTGGTCATATAAGAGGCATGCTATGTAACCATTATCCAGATTTTGGCTTGAGTTATATTTCACATGCGACAATTTTTTTTTGTCTTTGTCTCCACCCCACATGCTCGTTCTATATGACAAGGTGCTGCGGGGAAAAGAAGATGGAAGCTTATAATTTGGCTTATGAAACTACTGGCCTATACAGAATTTCAGAAGTACACGTAGAGGTGGTGGCTTGGTGGGAGAGTGTTAGATGAAGAGGTGAGGTGCTGGGGATGACATTTTTAAGTTGACATGGTTGCCTTATTTATTTCAACTCCAGTCCTCTCCCGATAAAAAACCTCACCCCTGTTTGGGTATTGCAAGTATGAAGCATATGATGGAAAGACTAGAATATTTCATTTTGCCGAGCTTTGGAATTATATACACGTGTTTGTGTGTAAATGAAGTTACAACCTTCCATTGAGCAAAAGAGAATTGTGCATAGAACCACAGAACAATCAGGTTCAAAGTTCAAACACTTGATGCTGAACAACATAAAAAGCAGGGGGAATATTCCTCAAATTTTGGTAATTATCTTTAAGTTCCGCTTACAACTATAGAAGCAGCCAGAATTTGCTTCCTCAAGACTAGTAGAATACATTTCTATCTCTAATGGAGCCAAAAAGACTAGTACTCTTTGGCTTTGGAATATAATGGGCCAAATCAAAATGGCTCATTAAACTACAGGCACTTCCTGTTTACTGGAATGTCGCTTATGGTCGTCACACACTCACACATCGGGTCAATGGTCAAACTTAAACAAAATCTTTGTATTTATAGGGGTGAAGCTGCTTATTATATCCAACCTCTCTTCACCCCCACTTGGGCGCGAGCCTTTTTGGAGGCATTGGGCAATGTTGATGTCTATGTTGAAGATAATCAGAATAGTGTGTACTTGCAGTAATGAGTCTGCTCCGTTTTATTCTTTGAGATGGAAAATTTGCACACCGGCATTTATAGTAGTGCAGTTTAGGACATTCTTGACCCACCATCATTCCTAGGTATCTGAAATTCTATCAATTTATTGTTGACCAGATACTTTAGAGACGGCTTTCAGAACACCAACTGAGACTGCTGATTAATGATTATGCACAATTTTGGTAGATGGGACAAGCAGTTCTGAATGTCAACAGGTGCTGAACATGTCTAGTTGGTACTTGGTAGAGGTTGGATGATGATCATCTGAAGAACTAAGCTTTGCTGGTGAAAGTACTGTGTGCGAGATCAACTAGTGCCATCTGCCAGATGCGGGCTAATCTTATGTTATAAGGCTTCTTACAACATAACCTTAAGCCAGATAAAAGAATGCCTTGCACTTGTATTTTCAAATTACCCTTATCTTGGGTTAGCATCAGGAGAGTGGTTAAAAGGAATGCTTGTGGACCAGGCAGAAACAGCAGCTGGTGGAAAGGAAGCAAGCAACTTGGTACTTTTTCATCACATATGGATGCTGGATGCATATCCTACAATTTGGGATTGGGCAATTGCCAATGTCACAGACTGACTGTAAACAAGCGTTCCAGTAGTAGAGAGCATGTTGTCAGAATCATGGGATTGCCACTTGGTGTAATTCATAACTCTGTTTTGGGTGGTTTTGCGGAGACAAGCTTTCACTCAGGGGTAAGGCTGCCTACAACCGAACCTCCCTTCCTCCTGCCTAGGTGGGAGCCTCTTTTAAGGCTCTAGGGTAATGTAGATGATGTAACAACTTAGTGCCCGCTCTCTTTGGAGGCATTAGGATAATGTTGAAGTTTGTGTGAGGTGGTGTAAGAACTTACTGCCCACTCTCTTTGGAGGCATTAGGGTAATGTTGAAGAAGTTTGTGTGAGATGATGTAACAACTTAGTGCCCGCTCTCTTTGGATGTATATTTGAAATTGCCATTACATTCAACGTAATAAAAAAACAAAAACTTATAGAGTAGATGAGAGAAGAGTCCTACAGAAATAAAAAAAGACCTGGGTACATTGTTTTTGTAATTGGTGACAGTTTTGCAAATGAAGGATAGATTGACTTGTATTTGGGCTTTTGAGGGGGCAACTGAGAAGACTAGTCCAGAAGTATAGAGTGTAGCGTATACAGGCAGTCGCCCACTGTGTGACTGTGGTCCAACTGATTAGGGTTGAGAAGTGCATTGCACCAAAATAAGTTGCGCTACTTGCTTGATTATGTTTCCTTAGTGTTTCCTAGATTAAAAGAACACTACCTGTGTGAACAAACATATCATTCCTTGCTTCATCACATTTCCTCAGCTAAATTATTTCCTTTGATTCCGTAATTTTTTTAATTTGCTGCTGATGCTTGCCTTCAATTAACGCCACCGGTCCACATTTTTATATAATTTCTTGATAATTAAAGGACGAATTTTATTGATAAATAATATAAGTAATAGCCTGCAAGTTGCCCCCTTACCTTGTAGGATGGGTGATTGTGAGTACTGAGGAGACATGCTTAGGAGTATTTGTGTGATTATGAGTGCGGAGTACACACTAGTGTTGTTGCTGTTGTTAGTCTGATACTACTATCAGACAAACGGAGCCATTCTTTTACTTGCGTTAGAATTAAGTCTTAACAGTCCGTCACTCCAATTATAAGCAACCAAAGAGTTGCTAATGAGGGCAACAGATCCAACTGAGTAATAATAGCCTGCAGAGAGGGAAAGAGAGAATTTTCCCTCATTTTTTGCTTAGGAACGGTAGCTAACTTTGGGTCTTTAACCAACCATTGCTCCCCTATGTGACCGCCTAGCTTCCATCATTAGAGTTGCTCTAAATGCCAGGAACATCTGTTATTAATGACCACACTGTAACTCAACCCAAAGTCTGTTTGTGTCATTGTGTGCGGTGTTATTGGCTAGTGCCCTTTATTTGGTTAAATTAATTACCCAATCCCAATTCCCACCTCGACCCCAGCCTCCTGTTGCTTTGGATTAGTGTTGGTGGAATTAAAGGTTAACCGTTTCTCTGAGGGTACACTTGCCTTCTACTGGATACTCTATTTGACAAGGAAGGCTGTTGAAGGTTCAAGTAATGGACTTCCTGACAAAACCTCAATTCTAAATGCTAAGCTGTGAATTTATGCAAAGTCCACCTGTTTACGTTATCATGCTTCCTTCGCTTAACCAACTAGCACCAGTATTTGATAGAGTTTGCTTAAAAAGTCTCTGGTGAACTGACCTAATTGAAAAGACTCATTACCTCAAGGACCTTAGCTTTTCAAAGCCTCATCTTGAGAAGCTGATTAAAAATACGTGCCAAGGATACTCGTGCTAATCTTGACAGCTTCAACAAGCCTAAGACCCAATTCCATCAGCATTTAGCTTTATTGTTGACAGACACCAAGACATAATTTGGCCTTATTGCTAAGCAACTTGGTCCCTGATAGCTCATACCTCATTTCTTGCACAGAATGAGTTTGGAGGGTTGATGCTGATGTTCTGAAGGTATAAAAGGTTCCATGTTTTTGGAGAGCTGGGAATCAAAGTTGTTAACCCTGGCCTATATTGGGTTCGCAGAAGCAGATAGTTTCTATGAGCTGTTTGCTGCATCTGAGAGAGCAATTTTGGCGAGGTGGCTACTTTTCTGCTCAGTGCAGGGAAATCTAACTCCAATTTCGAAGTCAAGCATCCAGAATCTTTCTCTGTAAGTTTACACATAAAATTCTACCTTGTCTGAAGGCGATGGACATTCTTGTAGCAAAGAATGTAGCCGTGCAAAGACCAAGTTTGAACTCTTTGGTCAGAGAATCTGATTACCACAGTTCTTCAGCGAATATTTTCATTTTTTTCAGCTGTGATTGGTGAATTGTATGGCTAGCCAAGAAGCAGAGCGTACTGCTATCAAATTGAGAATTGTATTTTGACATAGAGAACTTTTCTGTTTGTTGATTCTTTTTAACTCGTTCTATGTCAAGTGAAGTTTTAAGTTTAGCTACTTACGCAATGTATGTCAATAGTCCTGAAATTATGTGGCATTCCGCTTTTGGGCTGGGTATGACAAGTGATGTTCAGCTATTATAGCTTTTGGTAGTGGAAGTGATATCATGTGCGCTGGAGCAAGCTGTTTATCGTTACCAGACATGATGATGCAGCTGTGCAGCATTTGCTGATCCTCCACTTGTTTTGCCGTGTGTCTGCAAGGCTGATTACAGGAAACTTCCAGCCTTCCTCGGCACAGAAGTAGCATATTTTAAAGGTTCTGAGAGATGGTTCAGGGTTATGTGATTCAGCTTATGCAAGTGAGCTTGCCTTTCCCAAAAATGCCGTGGAGATAATTCATGCAACTAATATTTGCATGTTTGTCGTTGGCCCGTGTATACAATGTGCTTTATAATGAGAGGCCAATATGTAGGAGCTGTAAAGAGAAAACAATAGCTGTGTGCTTATGAGCGGGTCATCTTTTGATGTTGCGAATACAAGGAAACGTTATTGACAATATTGTTCACTGTTCTATTGTCTTGGGTTTTTTTTGCCCAAAGTAGCTGTCAAGTTGTCGAGGACTTGCAAGATAAAGAACTAAAGGGGGAAAAAGAAAACCGACGTGTTCGGAACCCCTGAGGTGGATCCCTTGATGGAGTTTGTGAGCATCATGAGTTATGACTCATGAGTCATGTGTAATTGTGTATAGTGGACCCATTAGTAACATTTGTTGGGAAGTTCGATTAAGGTAGAGACTAGAGAGGAAGCTAATTGAACATGACATTTGATGTAGACGGGAGGGGAAGGGAGACCCAGTGATGTGTTTGGGTTGTCGTGTTTTAAGGTGAGAGTGAGAATAGGAACTTCACTAAACTTCTAAATTCTAGTAATTCTCATGTTGAATTGGTGGGACTAGTACAAAGGCTGGTTTGAGAATATATCCTCGGTCTCCCCTCCCGGCTTATCAAACTGTCTGCACTTTCTTTTTATTGTGAAATTGCCGATGGTAGTCTCACACCACCTCAATGGTCAAACGGAGACCACCTCTTTATTTTCCTAGGGATAAAAATGAGTATAACTCGATTCATTTTTACCCCATGCATGGTACGAGTTTTGTTGGAGGCAATAGGGTAATGTTGATGTCGAGTATGAGATTTTTTTCACGGGACTAATCTCCATCAAACCACCGTCTATTTTTTGGCGCAGGATGATAGCGTGCGTGCGTGCATACTTTTGTTGTGGATCATGCGAAGGCAGCAAGTGTAGAAAAGCCATATGGTTGTCCCTCAATCTAATCAGTTCTGACTCATACCTGTCATTGTTACGGACACACCAAAAAAAGGAGTTTTGGTTGAGTTTGACTGCGCAATAGTCCTTTTGTATAGCACTATTGATTTGTATAAAAGAAAAACAAGGTTTATGACTCGTATTAAAAATTATACTACTCGTATTAATGTAGAATTGGTAATGGTACATTTACACTGTACTTCCTTGGTCAACATTTTTGCTCTGTTCGAAGTTCAAACAGTACTTTGTACTGATCATTAGTACAAAAATAACCCAACTTGCTAATTCAAATCTCTCAATTTTTATTTTTTATTTTTTTTTAACTCTCAATTTGGTAAGAGCTGAAACAGATAGAAAGCTGTGCATGATTGGAGAACAAAACTAGTGCTCTGTTTTGCCTTCTTTTTCTCATTTTTTGTAAAACTTTCTCTTTCTTTAGTCGGTGACCCGGTAGGTTGTCCTTCACCTTCACTTCAAGAAGCATCACTGCACGTTGTCATTGTGACTTGTAACACAATAATGAAAAATGGTTTTATAGTATGAAACCTCTTAAGGAATGAGAATGAGATACTGTATGTGTTAAATTACAAAAATCTGACTGTCAGGTTACCAAGAGCCTTGGAAGATATTGTTCAATGATGCTTCATTTAGCTGGTGATGTTTTTAATTAAGTACACTAGTGGCCTTCAATAGTGTAGTAAATTTTCTATTGAATTTATCTAATAAAGCCCCCCTGTTTCAACCTAACTCATCCAATAACTCCATATAAGAAAAGTCTGACCAAAGTATATTCTACACTTCTTGTCGTTTACATTGCATAATTGTACTATAATATGTAGGTGACATTAATAATGTAATGGACAAAAGGTAAAGGAGATAGTAAAAAAGAGATGATTTATTTTGTTTTTTAGTTTGTATTTTCTTATGTGAATGTACCAGTGTTTTCTTTTTCAATGAACAAAATCGAACTCCACTTGTCTGATCTGAACGAACCAAATTAATGAGTAAATGAAAAAGAACACACCAGCTACGACATTGGAAGTCTGTTACATGTGATCAGTGTCGGATGTATGATTTCCTCATCTTGAATATATATATTATGGTGATAATGGTTTTTCTTGTGTGCATGTTTTCAAACTGGTAAGATTGTGTATAGCTAGCTAGTTCCTGTTAGAATAATCTAGAAAAATCATATCTAAGCTTAGTGCCTAGAAAGATCTAGATTAATACCTACCTAGACACATCTAGAATAATGTCTACCTAGAAATATCTAGAATAATAGTCTAGGATAATTATGAAGAAGACTCTAGACATAGAAAGATCTAGAGAATTGTCTACCACCCTACACCACTATAAATAGGGGTGATGTAAAGCATTTTGAGTATCAAGCAATACAATCATCTTTCCACATCTCTCTTAGCATTCATCTCTCTTCTTCCAACATACAATTACCTAGCCTAATATCCTACATCAAAAACCTAACAGTGGTATCAGAGCCAGGTTAAACTCAAGACCTCCACAAACAAATTTACCCCATACCAAATTCTCCCTTACACCACCACAAAAATCTTATGGCATCATCACCATCAACCTCAAACACTACATTTACATATGCTCAAAATAATTGGGTACCAATATTCACCGGGGAGAAATATGATTATTGGAGTATTCAAATGAGGACCTTGCTTCTGGCACAAGGCCTCTGGGATTTGGTACAAAATGGGTACCAAGCACCAAAAGATGTTACCGAATTAGCATCTTGGGATGAAAATAAAAGAAAACAATATGAAAAAGATCAAAGGCGGGACTCTGCTGCACTATCGGTCATCCATTTGGGGAGTTGCAGAAACAATCTTCCCAAGAATTATGGCTGCAACAACGGCCAAGGAGGCTTGGAGTAATCTACAAAAAGAGTTTAAGGGCT
This sequence comes from Tetragonia tetragonoides, assembly GCA_038025085.1. Taxonomy (NCBI): domain Eukaryota; kingdom Viridiplantae; phylum Streptophyta; class Magnoliopsida; order Caryophyllales; family Aizoaceae; genus Tetragonia; species Tetragonia tetragonoides. The sequence continues at coordinate 4,830,379 of CM076140.1, forward strand.
CCGATAAGGTAATTGTCAGTAAACTTCAATCTCTTTGGAAGGATTTTGATACATTATTAATGTCGGAAGGAGAAACAATTCAAGCATTCTTTACCCGTGTCTCTAATATCACTAATCAAATTCGTAGCTATGGAGACACCATTCAAGATCTAAAAATCATACAAAAAATATTAAGAAGCCTTCCGGCAAAATTTGATCATGTTGTGGCTGCAATAGAGGAGTCTAAAGATTTATCTACGCTAACCTTAACTGAACTAATGGGTTCACTCCATGCACATGAAGAGAGAATGCGTAGATTTGAAGATGAGCCACTAGAACAGGCTTTCCAAGCCAAATTGAAATTCTCTTATAATAGAGAAAATAAAAATCAATATAGCCACGGTAAAAATTTCCAACAAAAAAGAGGAACATCAAATAACCGTGGTAGGAGGAGAGGTGATTATAGAAATCATGGGGACCGAGAAAACATTCAATCGAGTTCCTATTGCAAATTATGCAAGAAAAATAATCACGACACAAAAGATTGCCGGTTTAAATGCAAAAAATGCAAAAGACACACCCATCTTGAAAAAGATTGTTGGTTCCGGCAAAAAGATGAGGCTAATTTCACAAAGAAAAATGACCCTTCTAATCAATTGTTTTATTCTTGTCTAAATGCCCACCAAGAATCCTCTGATATTTGGTATTTAGATAGTGGTTGTTCAAACCACATGACAAGCGATAAAAAAGCGTTTGTCAAATTTGATGAAAATGTTAAATCTCAAATTACTCTTGGTGATGGAAGATCTCAAGATGTAGCAGGGAAAGGGACAATCACCGTTAAAACTGAAAACGGCTCATCCAAAATCATTGATGATGTTTAATATGTCCCGGGCCTTGCTCAAAATCTACTAAGTGTGGGCCAGTTAGTCCAAAGAGGCTACATGGTTAAATTTGATGAGGATAAATGTATCATAGATGACAAGAAAAAGGGTCAATTAGTCACAACAGTAAAAATGGCCTCAAATAAAATATTTCCATTAAGAATGCCACTAAAGCAAAAAGTTGCTTTCAATTGCACAAGTGATGATTCTACATTGTGGCATTGGAGATTCGGGCACTTACACTACAAGAGTCTAAAACTCTTAAATCAAAAGGAAATGGTGATTGGCCTTCCCCCAAATAAATGATGAAAAGAAAATATGTGAAGGTTGTATTTATGGAAAAATGCATAGATTGCCATTTCCTAAGACGTCTTGGAGGGCCAAGGCTCCATTAGAGCTTGTTCATGCAGATATTTGGGGCCCAGCCAAGAACAACTCTATTGGCGGTAGAAGATATTTTCTTCTATTTGTGGATGACTATACCCGCATGATGTGGGTATATTTCTTAAAGTATAAATCAGAGGCATTCTCATTCTTTGTCCAATTCAAGGCTCTCATGGAAAAACAAAGTGGACATCCTCTTAAAACTCTTAGAACAGATCGTGGAGGAGAATTCACAAGCACTAGATTCCTTAGCTTTTGTAAGAAGCATGGAATCAGAAGAGAATTAACCGTAAGACGCACACCTCAACAAAATGGTGTAGCGGAAAGAAAAAATAGAACAATTGCAGAAATAGCCCGCAGCATGCTACAAGCAAAGAATTTGCCCAAATACTTTTGGGCTAAAGCTGTCCATACAGCTGTTTATATTTTAAACAGATCTCCAACAAAGGCGGTTCAGGATATGACACCCTACGAGGCTTGATACAAAAGAAAGCCCGTAATTGAGCACCTTAGAATTTTTGGGTGCGTTGCCTATTCCCACATTCCAAAGGAGAACCGAGAAAAAATGGATGAAAAGGGAGAAAAATGTATCTTTATTGGATACAGTGATGAATCAAAAGGATACCGCCTCTACAAGCCTGAGTCCAAGAAATTGATCATTTCAAGAGACGTCATATTCGATGAAGTTGCAGAATGGAGATGGACAGAACACGCTCCGCAGCCAGCCATAGAAGAATATTCTCCATCTAGCTCTTCTCAGGGAGTTTGTGATCAAGGAGAAGCACCTTCATCTCCGAGGATTCCAACAGGCCCGAACTCACCAAATTCATCTCCAAGATCAAGTCTCACAAATTCTCCTCAACCAGTGCGCCGCTCACAACGAGATCGTCACCCTCCGACTTACTTGGAAGATTATCAATGCAATCAAACAACCACGGAATTTGCATTATTTGCCAGTGAGCCACAAAACTTCCAAGAAGCAGCAAAAGAAGATAAATGGATCGAAGCCATGACCGAGGAGATCAGAATGACACATGGGAGCTCGTAGACAGACCCGAAGGGAAAGACATAATAGGCCTCAAATGGGTTTACAAGATCAAGCACAATGAAGATGGCTCCATCCACAAATTGAAGGCCCGGCTCGTCGCGAAAGGCTACTCACAGCAACCAGGAATTGACTTCAACGAGACATTTGCGCCAGTAGTTCGTATGGAAACTATCAGAACGGTATTGGCTCTTGCAGCTCAAATGAAACTTCAAGTCTTTCAGTTGGATGTCAAGTCCGCAATTCTTAATGGTGAAATTGAAGAGGAAGTATACGTGGAGCAACCGGAAGGATTTATCATGGAAGGTCAAGAAAACAAGGTTTATCGTCTCCAAAAAGCTCTATATGGGCTTAAGCAAGCTCCACGGGCATGGAATAGCAAGATTGATAGATATCTACTACAAAGTGGGTTTATGAAAAGCCCTAGCGAGCCATCACTGTACATCAAGACTCAAGCATCGTATTTTCTCATCGTGTGCCTTTATGTTGATGATTTGATCTACACCGGAACAAGTTCAAGAATGCTTGAAGACTTCAAGAAGGCCATGATGTCAGTGTACGAGATGACAGACCTCGGACTCATGAAATACTTTCTTGGCATACAGGTGAAGCAAAGTCCAGGTAAAATCTTCCTTTCCCAAGAAAAATATTCAGAAGATTTACTTAAAAAGTTTAACATGGCCGATTCCAAACCAATGGCAACATCTATGGCGGTTAACGAAAAGCTATCAAAGTATAATGGCAAGGAGAAGGTAGATGCATCAATATATCGGAGCTTGGTTGGATCACTGATCTACCTCACCAACACAAGGCCCGATATAGTACACTCAGTCAGTATAGTATCTAGGTTTATGAGTGAACCTAGTAAAGCCCATTTCGCAGCAGCCAAGAGAATTCTGAGATATGTCAAAGGAACTAAGAGTTATGGACTCATGTACGAAGCAGAAAAAGACTACATGCTCAACGGATATACCGATAGCGATTGGGCAGGATGCATCGATGACAGAAAAAGTGCAAGTGGTTACATATTTTAACTTGGATCAAAAGTCATCTCATGGTCGTCAAAGAAACAAGCAACAGTGGCACTATCATCGGCAGAGGCAGAGTATGTAGCAGCTACAAGCGCAGCATGTGAAGCAGTATGGTTACGAAGGATATTGGCGGATCTACAACATGCCATGGATGGACCAACAATAATATATTGCGACAACATGTCAGCCATCGCAATGACCAAAAATCCAGTCTTCCACAGCCGATCAAAGCATATCGAGATACGGCATCACTTCATACGAGAGTTGGTTGAACAACAGGAGATCGAGTTACAATTCTGCAAGACGGGGGAGCAACTCGCAGACATATTTACCAAGGCATTACCACCAAAAAAAATTCATGCACTTCAGAGAACAACTTGGAGTTCAAGATTTTTTCTAGATTAGGGGGAGTGTTAGAATAATCTAGAAAAATCATATCTAAGCTTAGTGCCTAGAAAGATCTAGATTAATACCTACCTAGACACATCTAGAATAATGTCTACCTAGAAATATCTAGAATAATAGTCTAGGATAATTATGAAGAAGACTCTAGACATAGAAAGATTTAGAGAATTGTCTACCACCCTACACCACTATAAATAGGGGTGATGTAAAGCATTTTGAGTATCAAGCAATACAATTATCTTTCCACATCTCTCTTAGCATTCATCTCTCTTCTTCCAACATACAATTACCTAGCCTAATATCCTACATAAAAAACCTAACAGTTCCCAATCGTAAGTGTAAATCAAGATCAACCTACCTAACCTATGACTGGTAGCTTCCTCCTTAATTTCTCTGTAATTGGCTTGTTTGGCGATCTTTGTACCACATGCCATATATAAAATACTCGATCTTACTTTATGTCATTTCTTTAACACGAGGTGCAAATAAATAATTAAGTTTTTAAATGAGAGCTAGAAGTCAATGTTTTGTACTGTGTGGCGGGAAACATGCAACATTAGGTGAATTATATGAATAATGTAGTGTGTTCACTGTTCTGTTCATTCAGCAAACTGCTAATTTTCTTTTCTTTTTTTGATAATCAGATTATATTAGCATTGATCGAAACAGTTTCAAACCAACCATATTAGTTGCCAGCTGCAATTGCTCCAATTATTGGCAGCAACTGAACATGTTGGAAGTTTGGTTGACTACTCTTGTTTGCATTGTATGACTCTGCGAAACTCAAAGCTAACAGGACAATTCCCAGCCAGATACATAGGAATCTGCAGTTTTTTGTTCTTTAATTTTTCTGCTTTTTTAAATTTGCTCACTAATGTGCAATGCTGGTCGGTTGATATAAATTTTAAACCCTTAATTAGGCGTCTAACAAGTACAGTAACAAGTTACAGTAATGACTAGTTTAGCTAGCTCTGGTATGATGAATACTTTCTTAGGATCTAGTTAGCATGTAGTATAATAGGCACGATTAGCCTACAGTTGCACTAGATTTTCCGTATCTCATTTAATCATAATTACATTTCACAATGCTCATATAGTTTTTCTAGAAGCTATGATGGCAAAGTGATAGGCAGTGAATCAAAGGGGATGTGGTTGAGTGGTAAGGACTCATCCATTCTTAATTAAGGTCGAGGGTTTCAATCGCCGGGCATGGAAGAATCTAAAATCCCTTGGTCAGTTGTTCCGTCCTTTGAGACGCCTACAAACCAGCGCGGGGAGATAGTCACACTGTGATCGACGGTGAATACCCTTGGTGTGAACCAAAAAGTGATACGCAGTGAAAATTTATAAGAGGAAGGAATTAAGGGTGACATGCATTATAGTATGAAGAATATGTGAAGGGCAAATAAGAAGGCATTGATATTGGGACATTGATATGAATAAACAGCAGTAGTAGTCTAGATGGGAAATTAGTGTATAATAATTAGAAAGAATCCTAGAACTATGAGCTGATAAAAGTCTATGATTCCCCCTGATTCCAAGGATTCAAAGTTGGAATCATTACTCTGTATAATGGAGGTTAAACTTGTTTAAGATGCTTGACAGCACATTAATCATCAATATTATTATTATTAATGTATTACTTAATTAAGTATAAACTAATTAAACTAGTATAAAGCACCATAAAGCAGTAGCAGGCGCCTAATCAAAAGTGATTTTCATTGGGGGATTGACTAACAATGATCTGCAGAGTTCTTAGACAGTTGGTGTGTGGGTGTTTACTGTTTAGGTACGGAAAAAACTTAAACAAACAATGAACGAATGAAACTTGTTGAATAAGAATCACACAAAATTAAGGAGAGAGAAAATGTAATAAAAGTAGCGGAGGCTTGGCTTGCTACGCGGACAGGTTATCCGTTTGTTTCCTGCAACGAGGTCATATGGCTAGCATGTGGGAATCTCTAAAGATGTGGGAATGAAAATTGATTTGATTTGAATAGATTAGATTAAAGATTAGATCCATACTAGCAAAGCTTAGGCACCTGGTTTTCATTATTACACCCTACTAATTAAAACAAGTATTTAGATCTTAAAAAGAAAATTCCAAGCTACTGGACCCAGAACCAGAAGCAACTATTCTTCTTAGAGGGGACCAATTAAATAGATGCTCTAGGTGGCTAACTGTTAATAGTTTTCTTAGCTTTGGTTCAGATCCCCAGGGGAAAAGGTCTTTTGGGGACCATTTTTGTATGAGCGAATGTTTTGACATGTATGCATTCAATTTCCCATAACTTTAACCACAAGAACATGAATTGAATTCAACAATCAAACGCATCGAAGTGGTTCACATAATGGACCTCTTTACCTACATTATGCTACTACTTACTATAATCTTTCTACGCAGCAGCAGACAGCTTTTTTATGAATTCTGTTTTCATTTTGCAGGAAGTTTGGCCAATGCATTATGACTAGAGATGGCAATGGGCACGGTTAGCACGAGGCACGGCACGATCGAGCACGTTTATTACACGGCACGACACGAGCACGGAGGAAGCACGGGCACGAATGACTGGGCCTGGGTTGGGCCCGGGCCAATGCATAATGACCCAAAGACATTGGGAATCCCCTTAGATAGGTCCATTGAAACCCGAAAAAACTAAGGAGACTCTGATTGTGTTGTTTTCAACTGCATAGCATAGAGAATAACTTTTTTTATAGTTGATTTTAAAGTGAAAGGAATATAACCTTGAAAACTTATAAATTTAAGTCAACGTTACGTCATTCTCAAAACGTGGGACTTTGGGAGTATATCATAAGGAATCAAACCCGCAACGTCGAACCATGACTATGATGCCCATGCCATTGGGCCAAGCAGGGCAACCACAAATACTTCAGACCTCCACAACTTTTGTTTCATACTAGTACAGCAGACAGACAGTATTATTGTTATTATTAGCGCAATTTGGCGAAAACCACCTAACATGTTTCAGAATTTGTCCAGTACCCCCTGAAACTTTACTATTTGGCGAGTACCACCTTAAAACTTTATTCCGCCGTGGAAGTCACACCTAAATGGATTTTCCGGGCAAATCCAATTTTTTTCTGACCATTTTACCCTCCCACTTAGATGAATTTTTTTTTTTTCTCTCTCTCTCTCTCTCTCTCTCTCTCGCTCACTGTTCCCACATATAAAAAAAAATAAATTAATTCACTCTCTTTCTCTCTTTCTCTCTCTCGCTCACTCCATCTTCTTCCTCTCTCTCTGTATCTCTATCTTTACCATCTCTCTCTCGTAATCTCTCTCTGTTTCTCCTGTCACCTCTCTCTCTCGTCATCAACAACAACAACAACAACAACAACAACAACAACAACAACAATAGTCTGTCGCGCTCTCTCTCTCTCTTCCCCTGTTTTCGTGGCGAAACAGAACACACTCTCTCTCTCTCTCTTCCCCTGTTTTCGTGGCGAAACAGAACACAACAACAACAACAACAGTCTCTCGCTCTCTCTCTCTCTCTCTTCCCCTATTTTCGTGGCGAAACAGAACAACAACAACAATCCATTAAATTCTGAAACAATCAAACCGAAAATTAAGACAAAAACGAGAAATTCTGAAACAAAACCGAAAATTAAGACAAAAAGGGAAAAAATTAAAAAGATAGAAGGAGAAGCTTAGCTTGGAATTGGCAGATCGGAGCTTCTAAAGCTCATGCATGGCCATTGAAGCTCGCTCGAGATTAATCAGAAATGTCGCCGACCATGGTTCATGGCCGGAAACCACAAATCGGTGGCTTGAGATGTGGTTGCCGGACAAAAATGGTGGTCGCCATTAATGACGATCTTCAGAGCTTGAGAGAGAGAGAGCGTTGAGAGAGAGAGAGATGGAGATGATGGTCGAGCTTGAGAGAGAGAGAGATGGTCGAGCTTGAGAGAGAGAGATGATGGTGGAGCTTGAGAGAGAGAGAGAGAGAGAGATGATGGTGGAGCTTGAGAGAGAGAGCGAGATGGAGATGGAGATGGAGATGGAGAGAGAGATGGTCGATGGAGCTTGAGAGAGAGAGATGGAGATGGAGCTTGAGAGAGAGAGAGAGATGTGGTTTTGTTTTAGTTTTAGTTTTATTTATATTTATATTTTTTATTTTTTACTTTTTATTTATTTAATTATTTAGTTTAATTAAAAGTCACGTGACTCACACGTGGCCGACGTGGGGGGTAAAATGGTCAGAAAATTAATTAAGGTGTGACTTCCAGGGCGGAATAAACATTTAAGGTGGTACTCGCCAAATAGTAACGTTTCAGGGGGTACTGGACATATTGTGAAACATGTTAGGTGATTTTCGCCAAATTGCGCTTATTATTATTACTTATTATTCAATTGGAAATGGATGGTATATTAGTATGATCAACAGTACTAAGTATGTAGTAACAATAATAACAGGAGTTGGGGGCCAGAACAGAAGTGGTATATTGGGAGCAGGATAGGTAGGTACCACCAAAACCAAATAGCTGCTTCTGTTGCTGCGCCTGCCTTTGCCTATATGCTATATATTGCATATTCTAAAGTTAAATCAGAGAGCCCTACTACTTTATATATACTAGAGATATTATTGAGAGGAAATTCCAGATTTGAGGTTGAGAACTGTCAAGTGAAATTTAATAAATTAATTGATTTTTATATAATTTTAAGGACAAGGAAAATGCTGTTGGCATTGTGATTGTTTTTTCAATGAGGTTTTTTTTGTTTTTTTTTTGGGAGGACAAGTGTAGCTTTTGGTCCAATAATTGGAGAGTAAAAGACTTAACATAGTTTATTATCAGTTTTGGGCACCAATGATGGGAAAGAATGGGGATGTGTCTAAGTGGAGCTCCTCCTTTACACGCCTGATCCTCAAAGTTAAAGCAATGCAAGCAAAGGCACATAGATTTTCATGGAGTTTTGGAAGCATTCATGATTTTTAAGTTTTGGTGTCCCCATTTTCCTACACTATAACCCTCCCATCCCCCATGTCTTCTTCACATCAACCTCTCTATTCTCTCTCCTCTCTTCCTTCTTCACTAGTGGAAGCCAACTCCTCTTCAACCCCCCTTTTTTTTCTTTTTTTCCTTTTTTTTTCACCTCCCCTGGCAAGTGGTAGTGGGTTTCCCTTTCACCACCTACCCCTTTAGAAAGAAATTTGGGTGATTAAACTAAACATAGCATTAGCATATCCATGCTAATACCTAGACATAAAAGCTAGCTAGCGACTAAAAACTAAATATTGCTTTGTAACCTTTGAGGTGGGATCGCTCGAATCCAGGCACCCAATCACATAAACCATACCCATCTGGTTGGAGGCAACTGCCTCGTAACGACCCACTTTGCATCTAACCATTCAAATCTTATTAAGATCTTGTCTCCTTATTACTTGTTAATAACCTAGCTTACACCTTCCAATGCTTTACATTTCTTCCTTGGATCAATTCCTTCACCTCTTAACAAATTCTTAACTTTTACCTCAATGTATATAATTGGCCATCATAATACTCTGCATTATTAGTTTAATTCATTTCTTCCCTCTGTCCACCACCACCACTACTAAATAAGTAAATAGTACTTACTAATCTCAACTTGGTCATGGAAAATGGTGAAACAGTGATTAGCCTGCAGGGAAAGAAGCACTAAACGTACAGGACTAATAAAGCAAAGGCATTATTATTATTAGGCTTAAAACCTTGAATCATCAATTATCTGCTTTCTTTTTTATTGAGTGACCAGTATGGTGATGGACAGTTGTAATAATGGATATTTGGACATTGGATAAGGTGTTTGCTTTTCCCTTATTGATGTATCTGCATTTGCCCGTTTCTGATATTTAGTATACACCTTATCAAGTCCAAACCCTGAGGATAAAATGGATGGTTCATGGTTCACTAACTCAACTTACACTACTATGAGAACTGACTACATTGCCTTAAAAAGGTACTAACTTACAATTAAGGCATATATATCTTCCAATTTTAGAAAGATCGATGATCAGCATCTATTGTATCAGTCTGGAATTGGATGCCATGTTCGCTTATGCTTTTATTAGTACCTATGATCTTTAGGATAACCTAAGCGACTATTGCATATATAATTCGAATGGCCAAACTTTGATTAGACCCTGTTTCTGAAATCTATACCCAATATTGATACAGAGGTTTACGAACGCCTGGTCGAATCGAAAGAGCATGCTCTAAACAACAAATTTTTATCACAACCATACTGGTCCTCATTTTATGCACTAATTTAGGTATTACTTACCATTTCTGTCTCACGTTATCTATTGTGGCCTCCTTTCCTTGTGCCATACTCTTTCTAGATGTGATTTGTTGATGACTGATTAGCCAGAAACCAGTATTTACTTCCATCTCTTTACCAAATTTTGTAATGTCTCAATTTATGAGAAAAAGGGCAAGCGAATCAGTTCTTACCCATAATGTGAATGTTGGCATTAGGAAAGAGACACTTTTCATCAGGCGAGCCTAATTATCAGGGATGTAGCTACATTAGGGACTAAGCCGCTAGGCGGTATCTCTAATTTAGGTTTAGCTCTTGAAATGCTACTAATAATGTGATTATTAAAGCAGTTTCACAATGCATTGTCTTTGATTCCCCATAATTCTCTCCTTTTAAGCATAATTTTTATATGAGACTCCACTCTCAAGTTGGTCGCAGTTGTAAGTGCAATGGAATTATATGCCAATTCTTGTAGGATAACTTTAAAATAAATTATTTAGTGTCCTGCCATAAAAAATCTAAACTAACAAAAAGAGGATTTCTACAGATCCTTGCAGTCTCAGGTGCGATGGAATTATCCTAATGCTTGTAGGATAACTTTCAACTAATTTATTTAGTGTTCTTCCATAAAAATCTAAACAAACAAAAAAGAAGATACCCTTTTTTCTTTTCTTTTCTTCTTTTCACGTTTGTAAGATGCACTTGATCTTAAACAACAAAATATTTATCCTTGTGTATCAGATTACTTGCCTTTTGATTCAAATCATAAGGACTATTATATCTGATATTGTCTTTTATAGATACCATATATTTGCTTTCACATCAAATGCAGGAATCATTTTCATTTTTCAGTTCTTAATTAAAATCAAATCTTTATTGTGGAACTTTTTTCTTTTGTGCAAGAAGGGACGATTTAAGGCCAACTACAATTTGTTCCTCCGCTTGTAATTTCTTCATCTTATTGTTGTTAACTCAGACAACTACTAAGATGCAAGAAAGAAAAACAGAGGAGGGAAGGCGGGGAGAGAAAGAATTAAAGAAAGAAGAATATAGCATACTGATTTTGAACCATGGAGGGCACCTAAAGTTGAGATGAGCACTTTGTACTTCGCCTCAAGGACTATCAAAAAAACTAGTGGCTTCTCTGTTTTTTCTTTTTATTAAAGAAAAATTATGGCTTCTTGTGGGATACTCTTGCATATTCAATGAAATTTGATCATTTATGCGCGAATGATGTTTTTGCCCCCTAAGTTAACAGTTAAGTGTGTGTAACATTAAAATTCATTAGTTGACATGCCTGCTGGTTGCTTTATGTCAGAAGAATATAATGTAATGCATAAGTAAAAAAGAGAAAATTTGATTCCAAAATGCATTTTCCACTAAATTTTCAGAGTGAAAAATGAATAATTACATAGCTGAAAACCCCCAATGTACGTAATAAATTCTAGTAAACCCAAGATCCTAAGGGGAAAGTTGATTTTCAAAATCCCCTTTGTAGCTCCCTACTTACTGATACTACTATTTCATTACATTGACAGAAAATATAAAAGCTAATTACACAAATTAAATAACCCCTTTATCAAAAAATAATCCAGGGTAAAGGTGATCTCTCTTGTTGTTTTTTTTTTTTTTTAACTTTTTAAGTCCTAGAGTAACCGCGCTGAGATAGTTGTTTCCATTCCACTAAACGTTGCAGAAAGCACATGACTTGAGAGGGTTCTTGGAGGGTATAAGCAGCATTTGTTTCTTTTGGTAACTTTGATACAAGGATCCCAAATCCTTGGTTTCTATCGCGCAGTACCTTAAACGCATCCTCGTCTGTTCTATCATCTCCAATGTAAATTGGTAGAACATCATTCGAATTAGCGAAACCTGAAAACAAGTAATAAGATTTATATTTATCAGAACACATTCATAAGAATTCGAGTAATTTTCGAAGTAAAAAGGATTTAAACAAAGGAGTTAACTCTCACCAAGTGCCTCCAACAAGAACTCTAGTGCTTTGCCTTTATCCCACTTGATGGTGGGCTTTATTTCTAACACTTTTCTTCCGTTAGTCATTTTCAGTTTGGGATAGTCCTTGAGGACTTCCTTGACTAGCTCAGCGAGTTCAGGCCAATTCTGTAAAGGTAAACCGTGTGTAAGTTACATACATGAAGCGTACATTCGTAAAACATATTCTTATGTATTCTTATGCAAACGAGTTGATGTGAATGAATAAGCGTGTTTAGTGAAAATTACCTGTTCTTCAACACAGCGAAAGTGAACCGATAAACAGAACTTGTTGTTTTCAATTCTAGCACCAGGGATTGTTTTGGTTTTCTCCACCAAAGTCATGAACAACCTATCAATCATTGGCAAGAATTCACTCGCAGGCTGGAAAAGAATCGATTTGTTGTTGTCCTGTAGCATTTTCAAAAGCTGAAACCAGGAGGACCATCATTAGACTTTGAAGAAGAGAATATTGTGATAAATGTCAACCAAAATATGCCACTACTAACAAACATATGGACCAAAAATGGAGAATAGTTTTTTGTTTCATACCTCTTTATTTGCAGGACCTTCAATGTCCATTCCATGGCTACCCGCATAATAAAGCTCCTTCAACTTGACAAAATCATTGACCTGATGATTGACCGAAACCAATTAAATTAATCAGTCATCATCACAGCAATCAATTTGAGTACTTTGTCACTTATATGAAAATGTTTTGTGTAGAAATGTACCTTGGCCTTGCACCTTCCACTGACGATTGCAGTAGGAAAATATTTGGCGACGGCTTTCACCGCTGCTCTCATCTGATCAAAATAGCACAAAGGAAAATCAGAACAGACCAAAAATATATAGGTAACAATTTTTACTAAAACATAAGAATATTAATTAAAAAACCAACCTCATGAGACATGAAAGCTTGATCAGGGTTCTGGACAATGGGGGAAAGAGTACCATCATAATCAAGAAACATAACAATTTGCTTTCCTTTAGATGCTTTGATTATGTTGTCAAACTTTTCCAATGCCGATGGATGGCTCATCTGTTGAGCAATTATTACGCACCTTTTAGTTTCATTTTCTAAGAATGAAATTGTTATTGTATATAAGAAAGTTCAAAGTTTATGGTTTTGTTACCATCCAGGATTGGTTTTCTGGAGAAGAGGGCGGAGATTTAGCAGGGGATGAAGCCCTCATAGAATCAACCCAAGCATTGATTTTGGGTGGTGCGTGGGTCTCAAGCTTCTTAACCGATTTACGGCGAGACGTGTAGCGGCCCGCCGTTGATGAGCGCGGCTTAGGAAGAGCCGGATAGAAAAAGGAGGTGTTTGACATGGCAGCCATTGCAACAGCCAAACTGATACCAGATTTCGCATCCGAAACCACCACATTTTGGTTCGTCATTTCTTTACTTGCTTTCTTCTGTATATATATATGTATATATATATATCGAAGATTTATAAAGAATCAGTTGATAGAGAAAGAGAGAGAGAAAAAAAAACAGAGGAATGGTTGAGAGAGAGAGAGAGAGAAAGTTGTTAGTAATGAGAGAGAAGTTGTGTAAGTTGAAGACAAGACACAAGTAAATGAAACGGAGAGATGAGTCAATTTATAACTTGTTCGAACCGCAAACAGACGAAACTACCACTTCCTTTCCAGCTCTTGTACCTTTCAAAAGTATTAGTCTTTACTTTTCTTTTTTAATAAGCATAATTTGGCGAAAACCACCTAATATGTTTCAGAATTTGTCCAGTACCCCCTGAAACGTTACTATTTGGCGAGTACCACCTTAAATGTTTATTCCGCCCTGGAAGTCACACCTTAATTAATTTTCTGACCATTTTACCCCCCACGTCGGCCACGTGTGAGTCACGTGACTTTTAATTAAACTAAATAATTAAATAAATAAAAAGTAAAAAATAAAAAATATAAATATAAATAAAACTAAAACTAAAACAAAACCACCTCTCTCTCTCTCTCTCAAGCTCCATCTCCATCTCTCTCTCTCAAGCTCCATCGACCATCTCTCTCTCCATCTCCATCTCCATCTCCATCTCTCTCTCTCTCAAGCTCCACCATCATCTCTCTCTCTCTCTCTCTCTCAAGCTCGACCATCATCTCTCTCTCTCAAGCTCGACCATCTCTCTCTCTCTCAAGCTCGACCATCATCTCCATCTCTCTCTCTCTCAACGCTCTCTCTCTCTCTCAAGCTCTAAAGATCGTCATTAATGGCGACCACCATTTTTGTCCGGCAACCACATCTCAAGCCACCGATTTGTGGTTTCCGGCCATGAACCATGGTCGGCGACATTTCTGATTAATCTCGAGCGAGCTTCAATGGCCATGCATGAGCTTTAGAAGCTCCGATCTGCCGATTCCAAGCTAAGCTTCTCCTTCTATCTTTTTAATTTTTTCCCTTTTTGTCTTAATTTTCGGTTTTGTTTCAGAATTTCTCGTTTTTGTCTTAATTTTCGGTTTGATTGTTTCAGAATTTAATGGATTGTTGTTGTTGTTCTGTTTCGCCACGAAAATAGGGGAAGAGAGAGAGAGAGAGCGAGAGACTGTTGTTGTTGTTGTTGTTGTGTTCTGTTTCGCCACGAAAACAGGGGAAGAGAGAGAGAGAGAGTGTGTGTTCTGTTTCGCCACGAAAACAGGGGAAGAGAGAGAGAGAGAGCGACAGACTGTTGTTGTTGTTGTTGTTGTTGTTGTTGTTGATGACGAGAGAGAGAGGTGACAGGAGAAATAGAGAGAGATTACGAGAGAGAGATGGTAAAGATAGAGATACAGAGAGAGAGGAAGAAGATGGAGTGAGCGAGAGAGAGAAAGAGAGTGAATTAATTTTTTTTTTTTTTATATGTGGGAACAGTGAGCGAGAGAGAGAGAGAGAGAGAAAAAAAAAAAAAAAAAAAATTCATCTAAGTGGGGGGGTAAAATGGTCAAAAAAAAATTGGATTTGCCCGGAAAATCCATTTAGGTGTGACTTCCACGGCGGAATAAACTTTTAAGGTGGTACTCGCCAAATAGTAAAGTTTAAGGGGGTACTGGACAAATTCTGAAACATGTTAGGTGGTTTTCGCCAAATTGCGCTTTTAATAATAATAATGTGCATATTATGGACCCTACTTCCTCTCTAAAGAAAATTATGGGCCCCACAATCTATGTTTCTCCTCCCGCCTTGACCCACCATCCGCCAAAAAAAAATAAAAAATAAAATAAATAAAATAAATTGATGGAAAGCCTAGCTTCGGTTCGAGTTCATTCAACCGTGTCCGTGTGTAACTATACCGCCCTTTTCTACGTCAACATTGATCCGGTCATCCCCCTCCTCCAATGTATAATAGTTATATTGGAGATTAGATATCGGAAAATATACCCTTCAAGGCTCCAAATATAAATTATATACCTAGAATATAGTAGTAGAGATCTAATTTACTTAGGAAACTAGTACATTCTAGATACTTATTGTGCTTGGAGAACAAGTTAAGTATACATAATAAGAAGTCTTATTTATTAAGTCTATTACTCCATATTTTTTCAAGTTACATCTCCGTGCATCGAAAAATAAGTGAAACATTATGCCAAGTACCAATTTAATTACAAGTAACAAAAGGTCTGCTATGAGACCGCATCAAGGTGAGGTCTCCTCTATACTCAAGCATGATATAAGCATGATGTCATGCTTGTTAGAGGATGTCTCATCTTGAGGCCGCTTCATACGAATTTTTGTATACAAGCAAATAAGTAATCTCTCAATTGGTGATCAAAAAAAAAAAAAAAAAACAAGTAATCTCTCAATTTCACTTTTGTTCTTTTTTTTTTTTTTTTTTGTGAGATCAAGTGGTAAAGTATCACATGCATGATGCACGTAAATTATGATGATATATAAGAAACTGGAATTGAGTATCCAATATATTCCACCTACAGTTCTATAATCCCTTAAATGAAATAATGGTAGAATAAGAAAGAGTTTATATAATTCAATGACGTACCGTATCCATGGATGGCAATAGTAGGACAAAGTTAGCACCAAAAACTTGAGCACTCTACAAAGATGTACCTTCTTCGAATTGTTAGCTAGTTGAACCACTATGAATATCTCCTGTGAGTGTTCTAATGAATGTGTCGAATGGTGAGTATTTATACTTGCAAAGGTGGTTCCCACATCTAAAAACAATTAAAAGTTTGATGTGTTATCGATCTTCTTTTTAAAAAAAAAGAAAAAAAAGTTTGATGTGTTTCTTAAATTCTCTAGTACTTGTTTGGTTGAATATGAGAAATGAGTTTCCATGTAAAGTACGAATTCATGGGAAATAGAAAATTATAGAAAATGCCTAAAGTTATTTGGTTTCATAAAAGAGTTTTAATTTTGTGTAAGTGATGTGGAAAGTAGTACTTACATGCAGTCTTACTTACCTAAAGATCCATTTTGAGAGAGAATTCATTTCCTACAGGAAGTTAATTACGGTATTTTTTTGTCAACCAAATAATAAGAGAATTTTTAAACCTTTTGGATTAATTGTGTGTCAACAAAATAAACACTAGGTCACAAACTAATGATATTCGGGTAGATATATGTGCGGTTCGCTACCCATAGCGCGCAATTCGTTCTTTTGGGTTATTTTAAAGAAAATATAGAGAAATGAAAAGTGGATTTTGGTCATAATGACTTGGATTCATGAGGATACTCAAGTCAAGATACTCTTATGTATGGAATACATATGAGAGAAGATTCCATTATTGGAGCTCTAAGGGGAAATCAGAAGAGACCTTCCTTTTTTTTTACACTGCCATTAACTAGGATTATGAACGTAATTAATTAATGCTGCTAATTTCTTTTTTAGCAGAAAAAAGTACAGTAAGAAATTTATTGAGATGTATGTGTAAAGGTGTGTTACAGAGTTGAATTTAATTAAATTGGATTGAACTGAACTAAATTCAACACCATTAAATTGAAACTCATTGAACTAAACTGAACATAATGAACACTACTTTATAATGTATGTTTCTGAACTGAACACCACTTTGGGTGAGTTCTTTAGAGCTTACACAGTCAGTTTAGTTAAGGTATCAATTCAGGATTTTCCCGTTCAGATAAGTGATGTTTAGTTCAGGTTAGCGGTGCTGATTTCAGAAACATACTTTTTTTTTTCTCACATATCAAGTTGTGTTAAATTCAATTCAGTGGTGTGCAATTTAATTCAGTGGTGTGCAGTTCAATTCAGTTCAGTTCCGCTGGTAAGTTCGGCTCTAAATAACGCACCCTTAATTGAACTAAAATAACTGAACTGACACAAAATTACTTCTAAATTGAAATGAACTAAATCGACGGAATAAGCTCTAAAGAACACACCTTAAGTCGATCATTTCCTTAAAAGAACAATACAGAAAACCTGCTGTCCATAAGATCTTGTCAGTACAAAACACTTTTCCCTCCCAAAACCACTTGAAGCTTTATTTGATTATTACCTTTGATAACTGCTCAGCCCATAGACGAGCCTCCCTCCAAAACCACTCGAAGCTTCTACAAATCTACAGGAACCAAAATAAGGCAAAGGCAATGGTACCCAGTTGATGGTCAGCTATATAGCACCCAAAATAATTACTCAAAAGGCCAATAATCTGACAGGTGACAAGACCCATCCCCCACCGTTGAGCCAAAGAGTGCACATATATAGAACCTGAAGTAAAGTTCCTTAAGTTCCTAACCACATGTATATTTTCTAAGAATAGAACAACACGTACACACCTATCTAGTAGTAATAGAATCACACCTATCTAGTAGTAATAGAATCCGCAAAATCCCTACATTTCCAAGATACGAGTTTAGGATCTTCATGAAATGAGTACCAAAAGATCGATTAACCAAGAAAAACGGTTAAAAGGTTCAGAATTTACTTTTAAAGGTATAATAATTGCTTTACATATTTGTGCATTTTATTGTACCTAGTAAGTTAGTATATTGACTATTATTTTATGGAAAAGTAACCCCAAAGTTATTCGTGACATTTAATTTGCAAGCTATGATCCCATGAAAACATCATTTTTGAATAATAAAATGTCCCACATAAACCGTATATATATGTATGAACCGTCCGCTAGCAGCCTCACGGAGTTACGCTGGAGCAGTCCATTTACACGGGGGCAATATGTCAGGTATGAGGAGGTGGCCTCTGGCTATTCACTCAACTAAGCGAATATAAATGTGTCTCCTACCAAAGTCTATCATACCCATTTCTTAATTAGTACTTCACGAATCTAGTTGGGTTTGACGGTTTGTTATAGTTCATAGTATTCTACAGGGTCTTATATATATTGTTGATGTGGGCACTTGTCAATTCTTTTAGGCCCTTGTCAAGTTTTTTTTTAGGCATGCACTTGAAGCCTGGCCTCTAAATAAACTGGATTCAAGTCTGACTTTATACGAATTTTTGCTTTTAAATAAATCGACTGATAAATTCAATAATTCACTCAAGGAGAAGAGTATCAGAGTTATGATTGCTAGTGTACTAAGTACATTATTTCTTTCACAAGGTACTAGAGCAACACAATTTGAGGTATTGTGTTCAAATACTGAAATTGTTATTATATGTATCCCAAATGAACTAATATTGGCAGGTTTGTGCATAATTTCATTCACGCAACCCAATGGTCGTTATAGGGATATGTTTAAGGGCTCAAAAATCATTGGTTGGATTTTTATATTACATGTCAATTTATACTTTGAATTGTTTACACTGGTTGCCGAATATTGTACGTAAGTTGTTCATGATCTAAATGTACCTAATGACTTATTCTTGTTATTGTATACAACCTACTTGAAATAAAATAAACGAGTATAATATAGGTTGGTGTTAAATCGAAAGCAATGTGAAGAAAACAAAAGACAAAAAAGAAATCCGCCCCTTGTAAAGGCAAATTAAAACCAGTAGCTCAAACTAATAGGACTGCAAAAAGAAAACAACCATAAGCGTCTATCTTCCTTTCCCCCCCACAAAATTTTCCTTGCTTTAGCCTCCTATTATTTTAATTTCTTTCGAATTAAAGTATTTATTTTTGGTCATTTACTCATGACTTTTGTGTCTCTATCCGGTTGGACTTTGAGATTCATATTGAGCGTTCCTTTTCTCTTTCAGCCCGTCTTGTGTGGATTTAGTTCACCGTAGACTAAGGAATAATCAAGGATATAGTGCAAACACTTTAGGAACATGAAATATATTTTTAAAAAGATTTGTTCTTTTGATCCATCGTGGACTAAGTCCACACAAAATTTTGTATATTTCTCTTTCTATGCTAACTTTTCTTGGCTTTTCTGTTTGGTTCCGTAAACTAAATCAAATGAATAAGTATGAGAATATAGTATATAATTTCATTTGGGCCGGCAACTAAAATTCCGAAATTACAGGCTGATGTAGATTCGTCGTAATGATTTATCATGCATGTTCCTGTGTTTGATGAATATGAATGAAGCATATATTTCTAGGACCACGTGCTTTTTTTTTGGGATGGAATTAATTCCCAGCCCAAACCAGTTTGACAATGCTGTAATTTCTCTCATCTCTTCATCCAGTCAATTAGTCAATGGAGAAAAAAAAGGAAAAGAAAATCCAGTCAATTAGTCAAAGTCATAAATTGAAATAGTTAAAAAAAAAAAAGGAAATAGGAATTTTTTGAGTTTTTTTTTGTTTAACCACAAGTTCACCTAAGTCCTTTGGATCAAGGCTAATCTTGTTCGCACCGGGTCGGCCCACAAAGGGGTAAAGTGCTCCCACTAAATGATTTCTCAATTCCCAAGATTCGAACCTTCGACCTTGCTTAAGGGATGAGAGTGCCGAACCACTTACACCAACCAGTTATTGGTGAATTTTTTGAGTTTAACCACGGGTTCACCTAAGCTCTTTGGGCCATGATTAGTCATGTTCGCATCGAGTCGGCTTACGAAGAGGTAAAAATGCTCCCACTAAATAGTTTCTTCTTCATTTATAAAATTCGAACCTCGACCTTGCTTGTTTAAGGGATCCGATGAGTCAAAGCCATAAACTGAAAACATAAAACATACAAAACCATTCAGGCCGGTCAGATACTAGAGTCAGAGTGCTCTCTAGTTTGGAATTTGCTGTCGAGATCTTGCTGGTAGATCGTATGCTATAGAGCGTGCTTAAAATTATATATGCCCTGAACTATTTATTATTACTAATAACAATGTAGGGTTGATTTTTCTATGACTTTATGTTGCATATTCTGGTACTAGAAGATCCCAATCACACAAAATCTAATTACTTGGAGAAGAATGCAATATGCAACGTACACGCACGAGTAATTCTAGGAGGCAATCTTGACGATGCATGAACCCAACTCCGATCCCCTAACTAATGAGTAATTAATAACTATACAAAAAGGTTTCGGACATTCATGTTCAAAGATTCTTTTGTGTACTAATCAATGGCCTTCAATGTGAGAGTTAGAAAAAATCATTAAAAAGTGAATTCTCTACTAGATTTCCGAATATTATATAACCTAGCTACTTGAATTAAGGAACCTTCAAGAGTACATATATACAACCGGATCAAATACTTATGTTCTTTACTTATCAATGCATAATTCTTCGTAATTTTCAGAGATTCAACTTAATGATAATATGAATGCTCGTTATGTATTTTTTTTTCATGTCGAAAAATAGTTCCACTACAAAAGTCTGAAACAAAAGAATCGTTTTCAATTCAAGTCTCACATATTAATAGTATCAATCAGTTAAATTATGTTCTGCAATATATACATTTTCTCTCGCATATTAATTTTAATTATGTCGTTGATTCAATTCAAGTGGCAAAAAAACCCTATTAATTATAACTTTTGCTATCTATCGACAAAACTATCTTCTTTTTTATCATAATAAAACCATTTCTAATATGTAATGAGCGCTTTAAAGTTTTAAACTATGTTCACCGACTTTCAAAATACATTTATGGCTATAAGGTAACAACGTTAAGATGTACCTACACACTATGTGGTGAAAGTGTACAAAAATTTGTGTGGACTTAATCCATGGTGGACTAATGGTCTAAATGTCACCTCATACTTAACCTGGAGCCACCCCCTTTGGCGTCATTACCTCTTTAATAGTGGAGTCACCCCATACTTGATCTGGAGCCACCCGTCTAATAGTGAAGCCACCCCTACATTCACGTAGAGTCACCCTTAAAATATACTTGGTCCACAATGGACTAAGTGTCTAAGTCCACACAAGACTAGCTGAGTGAAAGTGCGAATGAATTGAATATAGTCCACTTAAGATATAGGTATAGCTATAGCTTGTTACGTAAGAAAGTTAATTAAAGGAGGTTTGATTCCATCTGATGCAGGTATTGTATTAGGACGATGGAGAATTGAACGTACATGAGGAATTCAACATAGCTGGGGGATGTGATGGTACGTGAGTCCACAGAATTTAGGCAAACTACCCAACTTATTTGATTCTTCATTCGACTTATTACATGTATCAGTATCTCATAATTATAATTAAAATATATAGCACTACTCGTAATTAAGTACAGATACACACTATATATCTTTGTTGGCGAAACATGTATATGTTAAAAGAGATGCCTTTTTTTATATTTGGAACGAGCAAGAAAGCATAGAGTCTTTGTTAGATGTTTCCATATGTATGTAATTATGTATGTATGTTCAATTTCAAAGACGACCAAGCAAAAATCACATGCACATGCTTGACCTTGTTGGTTGTTCCTTTTCTAGGTAAAGCAATGAGGCCCGGCAAGCAATGACATCTACCCTCTTGTTTTCTCCCATCGATCTGATCTGTCTCTCTCTCTCCCCTCTCTGTCGATCTGTTCCCTGCCGGTTCTAAACCTGTAATGTATGCTTGTAGCTCTAGATACCTATCTAGCTAGCCTAGCTACTGTTTAACGTAGTACTAGTAAAGAAATTATGAGAGATAAATGTATTGTGTTGATTATTAATGATTGATGCATGCAATTTATTATTAAGATGCAATAGCGGACAGGCAACAGTCAAAGCCGGAGGCCACGGAGTGATTCTGTCTCTACCATTAATCTTTATAATTAATAGTATAACATTGGTTAATTAAATTAATAGTGTGCCTGTCTGACGGTTTCTAGAGAGAATTTCAGGATCCAAGAGAACTTTCTTGGACTCAAAGTAATGCCACTATTTAATTTTACTAATTAGATCCTTTTTCTACTATCCATTATTATAAATAATTGAACATAATTTGCCCCCTTGCTAATTAATTTTTTTAAATTTACCTAACTATGATCGCCTTTTTGACAAAATTCTTGACTTTCTCATTTGGCTTTACAAACTTAACTCGTTTTTATTTAGGGGTTGTTTTCGATCGCCTTTTGGGATTTTCGGTGGGGCGGCAATGCAAGGAGCCCTTAGACCTTAGTACACACTGTAGTTTCTTTCTACCTAGTAACCCGGCCAGGCCATCAATTTATCATAGTCATTACTGATTATTGCTTATACTTCCCTTCTTTTTCTTGTTTCCTTTTTTTACAGGAGCCAAATAGCAAGTAGTATACGTCAAAAATATAGCCCTACAAACATTAAAGTTTGAAAATATAAATGACTTCTGAAAATAACGGAACTATGATGAGAACAGTTTGAAAAACAAAAATATACTTCAATTATGGTGGTGACATTACTAAATCACAAAATCTCGTATGAGGCGGCCTTTAGTTGAGGCTCTCTCATCATACAAGCATGATGTCATGCTGACGTCATACTTGTATATAGAGGTAGTCTCACCTTGAGGCGACCTCATACAAGACTTACTGTTCTTACATAACTCCTAATTTGTCGTTTAATTCCTGTCTTATGTTAATTACAACAAGCGGGGCTAAATTTGTTGCAAAAGTGAAGAAATTAATTGTACTTAATTGATAATCCAATAAAGCAAAAAAGAGGGGAGAGTGATTGCAAGCAAGCAACTTGCAAATTGCATAGCCGCCGTTATGCAATTACTCCTAGTTTGTAGTGTCAAAGCGATCGGCGGGCGTGATATTCAAATATGGGTTTAGTACTTGAGTAGTGATTAAATTAGGAAAGTTGATTCAAATTAGAAAGTAAAAGTGGTTATTCTATATTAGTATAAAGATTGATTAGTGATAAAAAAAAAAAAAAAAAAAAAAAGGTCCAAAATTGACCAAAAACATAACTCCTTTAGGTTTATATTTGAAGATACAGACGACAGTCGTTGTTGGACTTGCATCTTTGGACTCGTGTCGAAAAATTCAAAAGGACAGAGGGTAGGCTGGGGAGGCGGAAAGCGGAAGAAGAGAGAGATTTCTTTGTGGCGCGTGGTATCAAAGATTTATGAGTCAAGAAGGTGTCAGCTCTGACACAGACAATCGAACTCATTTTAATATTTGTTTTTGTTTTTTTCAGGGTTCATAATAGAGTAATATGTATAGTACAATGTATGGTATATAATTTCCTTAAAAAGTGAATTAAGAAAGATGACGACACAAATAAGCCACGTAGATTGAGTTGCCATGAGAGTGCCATCTGGGTTGTGGTGACTGTGTCGTCCTGTATGTGTTCATCGATCACATCCACCACCCCTCATAAGTCATAAGTATAGTCAGTACTATGTTGTTCAATTCCTGTAGATCCATCTCATGCCCTTCCATTTAATTTGCTCTTTTCGTCTATATGCGTAATGTAATGTGCATGCTCAGAAACTACTTTTGTATTAATTATTGCATGTGTAAATGTTTTTCTCGCATGATTATTTCTATATAGTATTTATTTCATGGTACAGGTGTATTACCGTATGTTATTTTCCACTTATTTGATCGTCGACTATTTAGTTCATTATTGTACACGTACGTATTAAAGGTATTAAATAATTAAGTCAATTGATCACTAGAAAAGTTACACGTACACTAGTATTTCTCCTACAAATAAAAACGTACTCTATATATCATGGTGCCAATGAAGATTTTAAAAATTGCCAATAAAAAAGCACAAGGATTCTCATAATCAGTCAATTCAAGGACGTAACTAGGTAATTATATCAAATCTAGCATGAAAACCTTAATATCACCAGCTGATTCAATTCCAATCTTGATGATATTGTGATATGATATTCCTCCAAAAAAACATTCTAGCAAATTCTGCATGGTCGGACTGCGCATCATTTATTATTATTATTCTCTGTGCCACTTTTGGTACATTAGACTCAAGTGATTATTAAGCAATAATAACGAATCCATCCTATTCCCATGTAATAATGTGAAAGCCGCTATATATGCATATAAGCATAAGCATAAGCATAAGGCTAATTATTACAGTACTGTTGAAGAACAAAATTAAAGATTTCATGAATCATTCCGTGATCATATGTTATCTTACCTTCGAAAAAGATCCGAGAATCAATCAAGATTTTGCCAAAACCTCGAAAGAGATCAAAAAATGACTGGGCCATTCATTGACAAACTGAAATAACCGCCAGGAAGCCGGGAACACCAAAAAGTAGTCACTTTCGGTTAAGCGGAAATGGGCCCTTTCATGTGTATTCTAATTTGTATATGGAGAGAGAAAACGACCCAGACGCTGCGACTCGCATATTTGAAACAAGTGGGCCCTTTTTTTTTTTTTTTTGTCTTCGAAGTGAATATGGACATGTCATGCTGCTTGGGCTATGATTCATATGGGCCCACAAATCATGCCATTTAGTGCTTCTCCCACTTATTAGTATACATTAGTACTCCATTTTACCGCACCATCTATCGCCTTCTGTTCTTCTTCCCGATTAAGCCTAATCTCTCTTTTTCCTTATCTCCACCACCCCAACTACGTAATATAAAATTCGTTTTCTTTTTTTTCCAAATGTTAGCTAATTTGCGGGTTTATGCCTGTAAAAAAAAAAGAAAAAGAATGCAATATAGTATTAATTTTAAATTCATCTTCTATCTTTAAAACCTCTGTAAATAAGTTTAGTATAATAATAATTATATATATAATATAAGAAGATTAAATCATTAATTTGACAATCTAAAATAAATTGCATGGAGGCCAGGTGCAATCTTTTGATGAGGAATAGACAAGACAGAGATGTTTTTCTACTATAATAATACTGATGTATGTGTTATCTCTTAAAAATACTTAGCCTTTTATCTCCCTAAACTTTATTGGTATACAAATCATGGTCCTTTACTAAAAAGAACAATTACAGGTGTCATGTGGTCAAAATTCAAGTCTAATCTAATGTTTGTTTAATAGCGTTTGACATCTGAATTTGATAGAAACCATATTATATATGACCTTGCATTGATTTGAGATATTGATTGGTTTCGTTTAACTTCAATACTAATATAATAATTAACACCCCACAAGAAACGAAGTGGAGTCCTGTTTTTTGCTTTTTTTTTTTTTTTTTTTTTTTGGTTTCTGGTTATAGAAAGCGTCACTGATGACTCTATTAGGAGTAGTAGTATGTAGCTAGCCAAATTGTGAGTTGAAATGACAAATTGCTATTGGTCCATATTATGGACCATGTAATTTGAGCTGTAAGAGGCGACATTGTAAATATTGGTTCATATAAAGGTTACTTACATGATACGTAAAAGTCACCTTGTAGCTGAAAATTACGACCAATGTCCTATAACTATGACTTCATATATAATGTGTTGGAAGCAACTTAGCCAATTATTTAAACTAATGGTTGATATATAGTTGGTGTGGAAGTGGAGGGGTGTTATGAGTACATTAGTCGACAAGTTCGGGTACTCAAGCTATGAAATTCACAATGTTGGAGCAATCTAGCTAGTGTCAAAAGAAATTTGAACCCTTAGTTAAATTGTATGAACAAGTGTTTTTGTGGGCCAACAATCGTTTCTTTAGGCCTTATTTAGTCACTAAATTAAGCAATCCATGTATCAAAAGGCTGAATATAGTAGAAGATAAAAAACAAAAAATGGGGAATTCCAAATTGGTGCCTAAATAATACTACTAGGACACACATATAAAGCAGACTGTTTGGTGTAATTGACATCTAAGCCAGTTAGATGTGTGTGTGTGTGTGTGTGAGAGAGAGAGAAAAAGCAAGGCATTTCAATATCAATACCCATTTTGGATTCAAGCTAAATAACTGAACAGGGACAACCAACCTCTCCGCCTACAAAAGGGAAGCTCATGATACACCTACAAAGATATGATATGCAATCTAGAGATCAGATGTAGTAGTATTTAACTACTACTCTACAAACTAGAAAGATGTTAACCCTTTGGAGCACCGAAGGTCCACTGTCCCTTTCTTTAACATTGCCCTTAGCCTTGCGGATTATCAGTTAACTAATTATTACTTAATCAAAGTTTTAATTTAACTACTGTAGATATTAAAAGATAATCTAACGATTTCGAATTCTAACTTTGCATATATAGTGAAATTATCAAAAACAAGTAGAATATTATCTTAGCTAATCGACATGGAGTAAAGGCATTTTGGTTGAGAGAGAATCTAAAGAGAAACAATTGGTTATTAGTATCTTGACAACTAGCATGTAAATAACATTTCATGAACTGATTAATATAGGAAGTGGACATTAGGACAATATTATTAGTGGCATAATATCATAAGATTCGTACCTATGCACCGTACCATTCATTAGCAGAAGTACAGGGTTTGCTCAAATAGCTTAAGTAAGAACAATAAGAACTTCACTATGTTTCCTCTCTTTTTCTTTTTTATTACTGTACTTAAGATCTTTTTTGTGTTTAGATAAGATTCTTAGTGTAAGATCTTGAATGTTAAAAGATTATGTAAAAAATCAGCTCACACTTATCTTCCTTCCTAAAAGCTTCCATTTTAGTTATCATAAAATAATGGTAAGCCGTCCTAGAAAGCAAAAGGTCGAGGCCGCCTCAAGATGAGCCGTTCTCTATAGTTAAGTAGATGTCATACTTGTTTGACACGCCTAATCGTGAGCTGCCTCATACAAAATTTTGTGCGTAGCAAACTCTTAATTTTTTTTTTTAGACATTTATAGTTGGTATACAGTAATCTAAACTTGTGATATTTAGTACACCAGGTCATGGGTTCAAACCTCCTGGGGAACACCTATATATACGAATTAATTCGTGAAATACCCGAGACCGTGCGTTAGAAGGTACCCTTTAGCCACGCCCTTCTCTTTGTCAAACCAAACAAAAAAAAAAAAAACTTGTGATATTTATAAGATATTTGCAGTTAGTGATTTAGGTATACATAGAAAGTGTAGAAAGAACGACTAAACAAACAAAATATCCAAAAATGACTATAGCTAAAGGCATTGTTTCACTTTAGGATGCGTGTTTAATCCACATTATTAGCATACTAACTAGGACGAATTTTTTTGGCCGACCTTTAATAGGTTTTTTAGTTCAATTTTGTAAGTGTGAGTGAGACATGCATTAAGCTTATGTGTTGTAATTGTGAGCTAAGTAAGCTCCTCTCACAAAGATAGAGACATTGAGAGTACGTGTGAGTTGTAACCGTGTCTGATTGATGTTACTGATGTCCATAACAAAAGACTTGTAAATTCATTAGTACTGGCCCAACCTAATGAAGCTAAAATTTTAAAAAATCAATAAACAAAGCCCAATATTGTAAGTAAAAATTCAGCTCGATAACGTGGGCCGGCCCAATTAAAGAAGCCAGAAAAAACGGCAGGTCGCGGGAGGTTCAAACAAAAGAAAGACCAGAGAGAGAGAGAGAGAGAGAGAGAGAGAGAGAGAGAGCGCAGACGTAAATTGACGCTCCTCAGAAAATAAAGTTGGACCGCAGATCCAGCGGACAAGGAGCGAGCGACTCTCTTCTCCATCTCCGGCGACAACACAAGACTTTCATTTCTCTCTTTCCCCCCCCCCCTCTCTCTCTCTCCAGAAAAAAAAACCCAGAGGAGAGAGAGAAGAAGAAGAAGAAGATCCAAACGCCTCGTCAAGGCTTTCAGAATTCAGATCCACCGTTGGGGGGTTTGATTTTGTGGCGAGGTGTTTGAATCCTTCGAGTTCCCTACATTTCTGTACAAAAGCTTGAAGACCAAAAGGAAGGAGAATTTCAATTGAATAAAACTAAGATTCCAGAAAAATAAAAATAAAATTTGGTGTGTTAGGTTAAGATTAAGGGTAAATATGGAGAGTATATTCAACAAGATTCGGAATCTGGATGCATACCCTAAAATCAATGAAGATTTCTACAGCAGAACTCTCTCTGGCGGTCTTATCACCCTCGTTTCCTCTCTCGTCATGATG
Source organism: Tetragonia tetragonoides (assembly GCA_038025085.1). Lineage (NCBI taxonomy): Eukaryota > Viridiplantae > Streptophyta > Magnoliopsida > Caryophyllales > Aizoaceae > Tetragonia > Tetragonia tetragonoides. The sequence goes on from CM076140.1 coordinate 4,858,632, forward strand.
CTCCTCTTCTTCTCCGAACTCCGTACGTTTTTCACTCTTATTGTGTAATTCTATTTCTCCAATTATCTGCTCATTTTGTTGCATTTTCGTTAGTTTATGATGATTGCATAACATTCAGCTCCAGAATTATGAATTTATGTTTTCGGAAATTCAGGTTTGTATATTATTATGCATAAGCATAACATAATATTAGGTATTTGTTCATTTTGAATTCTTAGTTTCATTTAGCTAGTAGTGGATGTAACGAGGTTGATGTGCTACTGCGAGCATATATGAATGCATTATGAGTTGAACGGGCGTTTTTTTTTCTTTTTCCTTCTCATTTTGCCAGGCTGTTTTTCTAATTCCGAATTGTGTTGATTGGATCAGTGTTGAAAATGTCGTGTTGGTTGACTAGGTGTTGACTTAGGGCAGAATTCTCTGGAATTGCTTAGACATTGTCAAATTGAGGTTGGTCTTCATTGGATTTAGTCAATTGTTATTGGTTATTAGCTTGATTTGAGATAGGGTAGCTAATTCGGCATGTTGAGTGATGCTTATTGGGAATTTATGAGATGAAGGATGTACAGGTGGCTTCTTGTTAGTGGTCTACGCGTTAGCATATAGTGCATCTGAAGGCCTGAAACGCAAAGGCGGCTGAAGTTTGAAGACTGAAGTGATTTGATGGAAATTAACTAGGTTAAGCGGTCAATATTTCCGACTTTGCTAGAGAAGTTCTTATTGTGGGAATCTAGGTTTTGGAGTTATAAGCTATGATGTCTCTTAATTTATTACCATGTCCATTTCATGTGGGAGAGCCCTAACTGGATTGCTTGGCAATTTGGCATTGCTATTCCATCATATGGTGAATTCTATAAGGTTATGCATGTAGAGTTTGTAAGAATTCCTGCACTGGAGATGTCCATTTGGGTGACATTGGTAGTAAACACACAAAGATCTTTGGAGCATGGTAAGTGAGATACAACAACAACCCAGTAAGTTTCCCGCCTAGGGCGGGGTCTTGGGAGGTCCAGATGTATGCAGTCTTACCCCTAACTAGTCACCTAGTAGAGAGACTGTTTCCGAAAGACCCACAAAAGAGCATGGCAAGTGAGATATATGAAGAAAATAATTTTGGTGCATGCATTGAATTTATAGTTTGAGAGGGCTGGCATTGATGCAACTAAGCAATTTGTGTGTGATTTTGCTTGATGCAACTAAACAATTTCTACTAGTTTTGCCCTTCACGGTAGCCAGTCTATTGATAGTTACCTTTCACTTTAATACCTACAGTTAAAAGACAAGTATTATATGCTTACATTTTACGGCTCACTGTAGCCAAGTGTAATGGTAGTTGACTTTCACTCAAATACCTGGAGTTTTACCCCCAAATTCCTTTTACTAACTTCTAATAGGTTCTTTTTTTTTTTTTGAGGGAATCTAACAGGGTCTTCTATTTTGCTTATGGGTGTCCAATAATCGTTTTATTATGCTGAAGCTATGTCAATTCCGTAGCTTTTGGGAATGTACCATTATAGTAGGCGCCTGCTATTGTTCTTGATGAGTATAAAGAGTGACATCCTTTGTACATGTTTGTGCTGACAAGTCAAGGAAAATGTTGATGCTGGTAATGTTATCTTTTGGGTAAATGATGTTGGCCTGTAGTAAATTTTGATCATAATTTTTGGGGAAATACTGATCTTGTAAGGGTTTCATGGATATATCAGGCTTGCAAACATCCAGGAAGGCACTCGTCTGTCTTGAGAGTTAGGAAGACTTAAAATTTGCATGAAGATTTGAGTTTGCCAAGCATATGTTGGGTCAGTAAGCTTGTATAGGGCTACAGGGGAGTGACCTTATTCTGTATAGGAGGGTTGGTCTTTAATTAGTTTATTTGTCAGTCTTCTGATGTCTGACCACAAATTCGAACAAGACAACATAACAATAGGCGTAAAGGCGTAGCTCAGCAACTATATGTTATATGTGTGTAAAAAGGTAAAGTGCTGGCTGAGGAATCAAGGATTTGAATCACTTTTGCTGGGTGAATTCATATTTTCTTTTACCCTTTAAATGTTTGTGTTCTCATTTTGCTTAACATTATCTATTATGGATTCTAATTATCTGGTATTTTATGTTACCGCAGGCCTGTATCTGCATGCTGTGACTGAATCCCAGCTTGTAGTAGATACTTCTAGAGGAGAAACTCTACGGATCAATGTAATTTATTTTATTTTTGCTTTTTTTTTTCGGGATTAAAATTCAGCATGATTCTAAAATGCCAGATTTTTGGCTAAGCTTTTGAATCTCCTTTAGATGTAGTGATTTTCTCTTGAGAGTTTATTCTTATACAACCTTTATTCATAGCTTGAGTATTCTAGTGGACTATATCTGAAGTTTCTGTATGTTGCACAAGTGATTTTGATAGGTCATTCCTAAAGTTCATATGCTGGCATCATTTACATTTTTGATCTCTTAACTAATTAAGCATCCTTACTTTTTGTCTGGTAACATGCAGTTTGATGTCACTTTCCCCGCGTTGCCTTGTTCAATTCTCAGCCTTGATGCTATGGATATTAGTGGAGAACAACACCTTGATGTGGTAATGTATTTCAATAAGTCCATATTGTCTTTACATGCTCTCAAATTATCTGTATTTTATTTGGCTAATGTTATACAGTATATGCAATTCTTCTCCTTTTTATTGGAGTGTGATTATTTTCACATCATAAGTTACTATGCTGAATATCTGATATATGGTTCAGCTGTTAGGACTTCAGGTTATATTGCATGACCTAAACTTTAGAATAGAGTATCAGCTTGATGGCAAGTATTCCGCTTTTCGACTTTGTCAATTCAGAACAACATCGTTTCCCCTCCTCCGCTCCCTCACTCTGTTCCTCTTTTTCATTATCGTAAATGCGAGTGGAAACTAAGTATGCATGGTCAGACAAAAAAGTGAAGTTCTTTAAAAAAGGAATAGGAATAAGTTGCATGTGGAGTAATATACCCATTACATACTCGTCGTGATATGTGCTATATTATTTAGCTCATTTAAAAACCTATTTCATCCACCCACTGAACATTTATCTACTGTGGACTTTATTTGTCTAATGTCTAGCCTTGACTTCATCTGCTTCACAATATTTGCTTATTTTACTCTTATTTTTCATGCAGAAACATGACATAATAAAAAAAAGATTAGATTCTCACGGGAATGGTATAGAGTCACGACAAGAGGGCATCGGTGCTCCCAAAGTAAGTGAAGTTGATTGTATTTATCTCTGGAAGGCAACAGGAAGTATATCTTCAACATGTTGACATAGCACCTCTATAAAATCTCTTTAGCTTCTCTATTGTGGGACGTCTCTGATTTTCTCTAGGCTATCTATTCTTTGGATATTCCTCTTTATATTTGTATAGTGCTCCATAAATAGTGTAAAATCAGATTGGTTTTTAGAATTGACCATGCCCCTTGTCGTCCCTTTTTTTCATAATATTATAGTGTGACCAAGTAGCCTATTCTTAAATGTAGGTGTTGCAGTGCTTTGTCTCATTTGCTCTTGTACACCGGAATAGAGACGAATCAAAGTGTTGAGATTTTGTTCATTTGGCATCGTAGGGGTCCTAATAATAATGTCAAACAACCAGTCAACCGAGTGATTTCTCCTTTCCCCTTGCAGAGTAAAGAATAGCTTCATAACCATTCGAATCCTACGACAAATTGGAACTGAATAAACTAAGAAACATATAAACTGTAAAACACAATTTCTTTCCAGTAGTTCCCCAAAGTAACTCTTGCATGAGGCCAGAGTTTCGTCATTTGTGTTCTATGGACTTGGTTTATGATCTATTAGTTTTCTGTAATTTAAAAATTATCTCTATTTGTGTTCTCTTTCTGGTAGTCATATTTTGAAATGTTTATTTGTATTCAGATTGACAAGCCTTTACAGAAACATGGTGGCAGGCTGGAACATAATGAGACTTATTGTGGATCATGTTATGGTGCTGAAGCGGTATGTTAATTTTTATGCATTAGTATGCTTAATCATATGATTAGCTTTTTTAAAGCTCCGAGGTTGCATTTAAGTTTCGTGATGTTTGGGTTTAGTTGTACAATGATTTTGTTACAACATAACACACAAGAATCTTTGATCTGGCTGATAGCATGCATCGTCACACCTCTTGGGGTTGGGTTTAGGAGTTAGGGTTGAAGTATATCTCTATACTTGTTAATTGCTACACTTTCGAAATCTGGAATCTTTTTATGGTCTTCTTTTGTATAATTACTAAGGATTGTACGGTTAGGGAGAGGCTAAATGGCTTGATGGTACTATCTATATCACCAATGTGCATTGTCTTTCCGAGAGCCCATAACATGAGAAACTGCAAGCGTGCATTTTCTTTTCGGGAGCTCATAATGACAGTTTACACTACTTTGTTTTTGTAAACATGGGCATCCAAGCTTTTTTGTTTGACTAATCACATGGGCCCTGAAGTTAACTACCAGGAAAACCTCCAACTCGAACGGAGTTGTGTCATTTGTATCTGAGGATTGTTCTCGTCACTTTAATTCTTGCTAGGCTACCACTAGGTAGAATGGAAATTGGTCCATTAAAATGTGTTGGCGTGCAAAGGATATTGTAAATGTGTTCCCCAGAATTACTTTCATATTTAAGTGTTGGATTTAGTATAGAAGATCTTTTATCCATGCTTATCAACTGGTAACAGTAGTTCTGTTGAATCTGGATAAGAGGCAGGGGTGGTGATCGCAATGCTACAGGCTGGCCAGTGTCTTGAAGTCATTCGATGTGTTTTGTGAAAGGGAGCCTATTACCCTTTACTTTTTGACGTTGGACTTAATTTAGTAATGCTCAAAAAAATCTGAACAGGCACAAAAAGCTGGGTTGCTACTTGCTAGTCTTAAGGTTCAAGTCTTTTGAAAAGAAATAAAGACTGGACTGCCTGCATCAGTAAAACGACAGTCTATTTGCTCACTTCCTAATAGGGCGAGAATTGTCTAAAAAAGACAGCATCCCCGGGGGAGGATCCTCAAAGCTTTAATAAGTTCCTATTCCCTATCGAAAATTTGACATTGAATTTGAACCGATGACATCGCCAAAACAAAGCCCATTTCACAGCATAAAGTGACATCAAAACATTTTTGAGAGAATTCTTTTATTGTGGTGTGAATTTTGTATCGGGCATTTCAGCAATTTATTGGCTGTATGGATACCCCTTTACGTATGGGGATTTCACGATGCTCAAAAACAGATTCGTACTTGGTTGGAAAATGTCCAATTCTATTACTTTTGTTCTTTGCTTGTGGAAGAGATTCCTATGATTTTGAACATTCAACCTTTTGTTTATGCTTTTTGTAGGCAGATGATGATTGTTGTAACAATTGCGAAGAAGTCCGTGAAGCATATAGAAAGAAGGGCTGGGCACTTTCAAACCCAGATTTGATTGATCAGGTTGGTTAGTTAAGAACATTACATTTTGGCTTTACATTGGTTGCAACTGTATTATTGAACCTATTATCGTAGAACTGAACTGTTGGTCTCTGGGTGGTACTCGTGTGCTTTTATGTTTTAACACTTGGTGACCCTATAGTACAATCACAATGGTAGTCTATTCTAGCAGTCGATTTTGTGTGAGACCGTTTCTCGGCAAGATGGTGAAGAGTAACACTTTTTATTCAAAATGTAACATTTTTTTTTCGGGGCCCAGAAATGTTTAGAATAAAGTGACGTCTTTTTGTCCAAAGTTAACACTTTTTATTCAAAATCTAACATTCGTCTTACGGTAAGAGCGTCTTATATGAGTTTTGTGAATTGACAGAGTCATGCTGTTTACCTTGTTGCAAAAACACATTTAAGACTGTTACTGTGAGACGAATGCTATATTTTTGAACAAAAAATATTGCTTTTGTTTTAAATTTGGTCGTCGAAAAAAAGTGGTACTTTCCAGGCAGAAAATGTTACTTTTCAGACTAAAACATTCGACCGTCTTACACAAGACCTACTCTTCATGTTGAATATAGTTTTCCTATTCAAGATATGCTACTTGTATCAGTATGAAGCAATCGATTTGCCTTTCATCCTGACTGCATTTCTGTTGACCTTGTCATAATTGTCGGTGGAATCCAGTGTAAAAGGGAAGGTTTTGTGCAAAGAATTAAGGATGAAGAGGGTGAAGGCTGCAACATTTATGGATTTTTGGAAGTTAACAAAGTGGCTGGAAATTTTCACTTTGCCCCTGGAAAGAGCTTTCAACAATCAGGTGTTCATGTTCATGATTTATTGGCATTTCAAAAGGATAGTTTTAATGTAAGCTATATTTCTAGTTTCTTACTTCAACATGTGAAGTATTTGATATTTTCATTAGTGTTTTTATGTTCTATTTTCTTATTTTTCCCTGTTTGATTGAGGAAAAATAATTATATGGTGCATGTGTTTGTAGTTAACTCACAAGATCAATAGATTGGCTTTCGGCGAATATTTCCCCGGTGTTGTGAACCCGCTTGATGGGTAGGCCTTCTTCCTTGTTTCTTACTGTTTATGTAGTCATTGTTTTAGTATTATTTCACCCAGCATTCTCATTACACCAGTCGTTGTCATCTATACTTTACAATATATAAGCACACAATGATTTTGTGAGTCATCTTGATTTGGTCCATTATGGTCAAAGTTGAAATTTTGTCAATAGGTAGTCAGGGAATCTTTCAGCTCCATCAGATATGAATATACTGTTTAGTATTATATTGAAATGCTTAAAAACTTGGTGTCTATCTATGAATTTTGATGATAGTTTTTGTTAAATTTCAGTGTGGACTGGACACACAACACACCTAATGGGATGTATCAATATTTTGTGAAGGTTAGTCTGTTTGCTTGATGTACCTTAGAACTTCCAGATTCATGCTGTTCATACTTCATAGTTTTAGAAAGGCTAGGTCATCCTCGAGTGTGAAATTCTCATTCATCTGAACACCTAGGGATATATTGGTTACTGAAATGGTAATTCAAATATCTTCTACAGATAAAAATTATTGTGATCATCCCTGGGAAGACAATTTGGAACTACTGATTTTTATAGAATGGAAAATCTTTGCATGGAGGCAAAGGGCTTCTATGGAATAAAGAGTGGTGTGATGATTTGTTATATAAATCATTTTAGTGCTTCCACGTACTTGTTTATATGGTTTTTTCCTGGCATCATCTTGTTTATTTGTACACTTAATAGTGTTATTGCAACTTTTACTGGATCCTCTTCTATGTGTTGATAAATTATTTTCACTTCTGGATATTGTATTTCTTTTCTGGTAGCAGGGCCTTCTATTGATCACCGTTTCATGGATATCATGAATTGGGCATGCTACTTATCTGCCCTTGCAATTCCTTATATGATTTTTTAATTGTAGATTATTGTGCCTGTGTCTGTTTGGTGTTGTTGGGGGGGTGGGGTGGGTGTTTGTGTTGCCAAGGGTATTATTTAGTCACTTGGCTGATATGCTCAAGTTTTTGTTTTACAGGTGGTACCTACTGTATACACAGATTTGAATGGGCACACTATCCAGTCGAATCAGGTACCATTGTATTCTATTAACTGAAATTGAGTTTTAAGTACAGCTATGTGTAGGCAGCTGTTTGACTGTTCTGTTCCGTGCAGTTCTCTGTGACCGAGCACTTTAAGAGTGCTAGTGCTGGTCACTTCTCGACTCTCCCAGGAGTTTTCTTCTTTTACGATCTCTCTCCGATCAAGGTGAGTTCACTCCACTAGGAAAGTAAAATGCTCTTCCGTAGTGCTTAGCATACCTCGGAAGCTAGTCTATTTTCAAATAGTTGTCCTCCTAAATCAAGGAGATTTAGTGCCCGTTCGGCCTACCTTCTACCAACTTCTCCTTCTCCTCCCAAATTTGTTCTAGCTCACCCCCTTTTTATCCACTCTCCCCTCCATTTCCAACTTCTAAGAAGTTGAAATAAAGCTACAATTGGACTAGAAGGAGAAGTTACAAATTGTTGCTTTTTCTTCCCCTTCCACTTCTAGCATTATTTTGACTTCTTAGAAGTTGGAAATGGAGAGAGTGGATAAAAAAGGGGTAAACAAGAACAAATTTGGGAGGAGAAGTTGAATTTGTGGGAGCTAGGCCAAACGGGCCCTTATTTTGCTAGGTGAATATGGTTGTATGCATCGAATTCCAAGTTTGACTTCTTATGTATCAGAATTTAGAAGGTTAAGCAAAGTCTCACTGGCTCTAATGACCCTCATGTTTTAGGTGACTTTCAAGGAGGAACATGTTTCTTTCTTACACTTCTTGACGAATGTTTGTGCCATTGTTGGAGGTAATGTCTTTCCTCACTCCTTCACATCTTTGTCTAATGTAGGAGTATGAGATGGCATGAGTACTTTTGTTGTTTAACTGTTTGCAGTGCCTGTTTCACTGTTTGGCACACTTCTGTTGTTAATTTGGCACACTTCATGCAGGTGTTTTCACTGTTTCTGGGATCATAGACTCCTTTGTTTACCATGGACAAAAGGCGATCAAGAAGAAGATGGAAATTGGTAAATTCAGTTGATTGGAAATCTTATTAGCTGTGCAGAGCCACTGGTCAAATTTCGTGGACTCGTGACTGTTGAGATCATCTGTACGCGGGAAGGGAATTGTAAAATTGCCTGTCTAATGCATCATAGCCCATAGGCTGGTGTAGTCTGATTACACAAAGTACAGTTTTGTCAAAGCTTGGAATAGATTTGCCTTTCTTTCCTCTTTTTCTTAATCTTAATTTCACATTTAGTGTTAAAGAAAACCTTTGCATATATCAGGCTCCAATGGTGCTGCATGGCAAATGTAAATTTGTTACAAATGAGAACAGTCCCTGACGTTCATACTGCGTAGTGGGTTGCAATAACTTAGATGAGTTCTATCGTTCACTGAAGTTTCGTAGATATTATCTCCAGTTTCAGTCCTCAATTAATGGGAGATTCATACCTTTGATACACTGACATTTAGCTTTATACTTTTACGATCGTCATTGTAATATCAGTTATAGTGTATGTTTATTAGCACTTTGACAGTACGATTTGTGGTTACGGTTTTTGCACAATTTTAGGGGTGGTAGTAAGTTTTGCCACTTTCTGGAGAATCAGAATCCTGATGTGCAGAGAGTTTTCCGCAGCTTCCACTTGCTCCTTTTTACGTGTGAATGTAATCTCTTTCTCTCTCTCCTATTGCTAATGAGGAAGAAAGGAAAGAAGCCAAGAATAAGAATAAAGTCGAGATAAGGTGGCCTCCACCAACACCGCTCAATATTAAAGGATCCAGGGAAGACGGAAGAGAGAGATTATGATTTAAGATTATAATATAATGTTAGTGCTGGTAGGGCATTGGTCCGGGTGGAAATTGAAACCTATCGCCAAAAGCTCGTATATGTACATATTGTCCAATCAAACTCACGTCAAAGTGTGGGATGTGCCTTTGTATTTCGGCTTAGGGAGAAATGTTATTAGGAGCACATCAGTGCCACATGTTACTAATAACTGTTCTAGAGCTAGGGTTCTAAACTTCTAGAGTTCTAGGGGTGTATTCCTTTTCCAAACTAAGCAGATCTAATCGGGTAAATGACATCTATTAATTTGATCGGTCTGTAAATAATCAGCATTATGCTCATACTAGTACTCATTTAGTATAAAATTAGTATTTGTACTTGCCTCGTTTATCATCAATCGAATTTTGACCAAATTTTAACCGATTATATTCACTAGCGACTTCCAAGTACACCATCTCGTTTACAGCTTGTACTCTAATTTCTAAGCTCCTACATGAGGTGATAGACAAATGTAAAGGATAGTCATAATGAATCTCTTGTTATGAGTGAAAGAGATTGTTTTTGTGCAAGTTGGTCCTCTCAGTATTTGGCCAAGCATGGATACAAATAAGAAAGGACAATATTTAGATCTAAAGTAACATCTTTTTACCAAAAGCTATATTTGCAAAATTTGGCAGTTGATTGAGGAACGCAAGTCATGAGATTGAACATCAGGAAGCTTCTGCGAAAGTGTGTGATGTGAGTACATCAATTATCAAGTGTAGTTACTGTTTGAACAACATATCACGAGATAGAGATACATTGCACCAAGAGCCTAGAGGTACGTTAGTTATATTAAATTATAATGTATTTATATTTTCCCCAAAAAAACGTCTAGTTACTATCAAAGGGGGGGGGGGGGAACGTCTAGTTTTATTATTATAAATAGAATTATAAAAATAGAAAAAATCGAAACGTCCAGTGAAATAGAAGTAAATAAATAAAGAAATTGTAAGGTGGCATTGAGTAAGGTTTGGAGTGACGTTTATTTTTGTATGTATTTACAGCTGATACCAACTAATGCCGTTTCAATCCAACTCCAACGGCCCACTTTTGTTATGAAAGCAAACGCAAAAACGAGACCCGCGCTTATTTCCTCTTTGTCGTCTCTTTTACTCAAAGAATATCCATTTTTTCAACTACCCAAACCACCCCTTATTCAATTTTCACACTTCACTCCCTCATATTTTTCGTGTTCACTCCCTCCCTTTCTGTTCTTATGTAAAACTTTATTTCATAAATCATTGATTCTCTCTCTATCGATTTCAAAACTAAACTTCTGTTGAAAAGCCTTAATTGAAGCTCTTTTTTGGCCAATCAATTATAAAAAAGGTGTAAGTGAATGGCGACCGAGACACTCCGATATGTATGTTAAGTTTAGATTCTCGTGTTCAATAACGAACATATTACATTAGCTAAACAACCAACACAAACACAGTTCCGTTAATATTACATCAACAAAGAGTTAATAACTTAGTATAATTTCTAAAAGTCAGCAAACACAACGTCAAAAGTTAATTCTGAGTTAAAAGTTTGTTGATATAGACATATAGTATTTTGGCTTTGGCTATTTCTCTGTGTGTGGGCCCAGAATGAATATAATGCTACTGCAATTTCCTACCTACTTTCACCTTCTCTAGTGAGTCGTGCCCTTTCCGTTTTTCACTACATCGGTCATGGTGGAAAATTGGAAATGTCTACTTCCTATTATTAATTATGATCAACATTCAACCTGATGTGCTCCATGAGAGTAAGTCAAACTAAATTAAAGGTCAAAAGAGTGATTTCAAATATAATTTCTAGGGGCCTGACTATACAAATAAGTCTATTATAAATTTAACTAAATATTTACATATTTAATTATATTCTATCACTTTTTTCTTACTATTGTACGCATTACTATATGAACTTTTTTCTGAAATACAAAAAAACTCATGGGAGAAAAATTCACGATGTCATATATAAGATAGGTGTTGAAAATATTTTCCATTGGCTATTGATCATATTATATTTTTCGCGCATCGAAAGAACTCAATACCAATCTTCTTTCGATAAAAACTTATCATATAGGAGTAGTAGTATTAGTTAAGCACTAAATTGATCATATATATAGATTCCATAGTTATATATGTCATGTGCCAATTATCAAAAAAAATATATATATGTCATGTGCTGGTGATTGATTGCTTTTTATCATTTTACTTTCGAATCCATAAACTGTACGATCAAAAAAAATAAAACAAAACATGAACGTTTGTTGAGGATGGTGTTGATTTTTCACCTCATCTTTATAGTATTGAGAATCCTCTCACATAAGCAATATATATAGGGGGAGTGGGAAAAATTATAAACATAAGATGCGACTATTAGAAGTTAACGAGAATTTGAAGCACAAGATTGTTCCATGTTGATAAATAACCCATTACTCCATACTTATGGATCTATAACTTGTAAGAGTCGTGCACATGCATTTGAAAATACAATATTAATGGAGAACTCAATTTGATCATTGTCATGCGAATATGACCTCTACTGAAGTTGAAAATTTAAGGCAATTACTGTATACTCCTTTTACTCTCACACGTAGTTCTATTCACCTTTTCCCAATTAAAGGAAGATTCGAATGTGTTTTCACTTTTTTTTTCCCTTTTTCCGAATAGGTTATTCTGATGTTTAAGTTAAATACTCCATTCACAACACTAATCCATGTTTTTATGGTTGTATTCTAGAATTAGAAATTTTGAATCAATAGCTTGGTAGGCTAAAGATTCCACAAAGTTCGAGTCTTTTACACTCTTTTGTATTGTTGTCAACAGTCTAAAACTCTTAAAGAGTGTCAGTCCAAATGATGAAAGCAAATTTCAAACCCAAATATCATGTCTAACCAAAACTTTCAAACATTTTTATGAACCTTTTATGAAACAATAAGCCACCACTACCGGTCATTCCAAAGACGCGCCCACCGCACTAACAATCATATACCAGATACGCAACAAATCCTCATGAGACCCATTTGATGTGAACGTTTCATTAGACCTCAAAACAAAATATCTCTGACATATACTCACTACACCACAAAATTTATCGATAATAATTCAACGAGTAAAGCTGCGTACAACCGACTAGCCTCATTTACTCTACTTAGATAGGAATCTCTTTAAAAGACACTAGGGTAATATTGATGTTGATACTTACCAGACCACAAAATTTATCAATAATAATTCAACAGAAATCCAAGAACAATAATAATGCATCCTACTAGTAATAATAATAATTCTGCGAGTTAACACCACACTTAAGGACTAAACTCTTATGGAGTTTGGCCTTTAAGGATTGAATTTTTTTTTCTTGGTTTTTTAAGACTCTGTTATTTGTTCCGTTACAAATCAAACGGTGGGTCTTTTTCTCACGATAAATTGACAAAAACTCTTGTGTTGCCATCTCGTTTTCTTTTTACCCACCTCTCTTTGTCCTCAACCTCAACCTCAACCTCAACCTCCTCCTCTTTCCCACCCTGTAATCTGTTACTGCATCTCGTCCTCCCCCCTCCACCAGCACTCTTCAACCGTCCATGCTTCAAGCCTAGATCATCACTTTTTTTTTTCCTTCCTTCTTCTTTAATAAAAACAAAGTGGTGTATTTAGATTCCTTATAAATCCCTAATTTGTTGCATTTTATACACCAAAAAAATTCTAATTTTTGATAATCACACCTTCTTCAATACTCCAAATTTCTCACAATATGTGAGTTAAGAGTGAGAAAACGAAGCGGTGGTAGTGATGCATGCAACAAACAATCCTGGTTCCTCTCTCCTCCCAAATTTTCCAATCACCACCAACAACAAATATTACACACTCATCTCACATGGGACGATACCCATTTCTCAATTCAAGACTCAACCAACAACAAAGCTTCTCAACCACCAGTACATCGAGTTTCCCATTTTCACTGTATTTGGGTAATCAATTAATAATGTTGCTAATGAGTTTGGGGATAATTCGCCCCTTTATCAATGAAATTTGGGTTTTGGTGATTTTCTGGGTGTTTTTTTTCATTAATGGAATTTGGGGGTTGGGTTAATATTCTGGGTTTTTTCATTAATGGAATTTGGGAGTTAAGGTGATTTTCCTGTGTTTTTTTCATTAATGGAATTTGGGGTTGGGGTTTCCTCTGGGTTTCTTTTTTTCATTTATCGAATTTGAGTTTAAGGTCATTTTGTTTGTTAGTTCAATTTTGGTGGATAAAGGTCTCTTGCAAGGGAGCATATGGACGTGGTGTTGACATTAATTCTCTGTTTGTTCAAGGTGAGCAAGGTGAGGGTCGTGGTGCTAGTTGTGAATGTGATGGTTGAAGAGAGAGAATGGGAGGAAAACAAATGGAAGGAGATAGGGACGAACCGATGGTTTGTTTGAGGAGAGAGAGTGGAAGTGTAATGGGTTGCCAATTTCCATCTCTTGTCTGTAACGAAAATCTTAACAGAATCCTAAAAGGCCAAATAAAAAAAGTTAGACCAAACTATCCAAGAATTTGGTCCTCAAATGTAGTGTTAACTCTAATTCTGCACTAGTAATGGTCACCAATTACAACTCTAGAATACTATGAATAAATAAAATCAGAAATAAACTCTACCCCTCCAATGATCCAAGGCAAGACCAAAAATTGCTTGCCTTAACCATGGGGCTTACATCAATATTACATTTAAAAAAAAAATATTATATCCCCTAAACACCAATTAGAGCCCTGCAATTGCCAAAAACTTCATTGCAGATTGCTCTATCTATCCCTATACTACCTTACCCACAAAATAAAGAAAAAAATTTACATAAGAAAACATAATAATGAAACTTTTAACTAGATAAAATAGCATCCCAATCGATCTCATGAGACGGGTACTTTTCCAACAAGAAGTTCTCAGCACCCAAATCTTCACCATCACCAAACGTAAGATCCGACAACGGTGAGGACCCACCCGAACCTGAACCCGAATCGCATTCAGATCCGCAGCTCTCTGCCTTGACCTCAACGGGTTCGGGCTGTGGAGCTGCGGGTTTGGAGCCACCCTTTTTCGACTTTCCAGATCTCCCCTGAGAACCACTCTTCTGGGATTTAGCCAAGTTTTCACAAATAGCTTCAAGCTTGGCATCCACTGAAGAATGAAGGGGCTTGTACTCGCCGAATTCACCACCGATGTGGGACCCTTCGTGTCTAAGGTTTGGGAAGTTCAACCTTGCAAAATCACCTCTTAGCTTATAAGCTGCTTTATCATAAGCTAAAGCTGCTTCTTCAGCTGTATCAAAGGTACCTAGCCAAAGACGGGTACGGTTCTTGGGTAAACGGATCTCAGCAACCCATTTTCCCCAGTGGCGTTGACGGACCCCACGGTATAGCTTTGTGGGCTTTGGTGGGGATCCGGATACTTGCTTCATGGGGATGGGTTTTGGAGAGAGGAAGCTGTTGTAGGTTGGTAGAGGAGGTAGGTAATGGGCCTGGGTTTGGGGTTGTACCTGGGCCTGTTGTTGTTGGGTTGGGTAGTTGAACTGGGATTGGATTTGGTGGATCTGAGTTGGGTTGAGGTGGGTGAGCCCGATGGATGAGCTCAAGCCCGGATGGGTCAGACCAAAGAAGGGGGTCTGCTCCTGGGGGAAAGTCAAGGACCCTTGGGAAAAGAAATGGGTCATTGAAGTGGAGCAACCATCCGGGTTTGGGTAAAGGGTTTGCTCAGTGGATGAGCAGAGGTACTCATTGGAGAGAGAAAATGAGGTAGAAGGTGGGGGTAACCCTAACCCATATGAAGATGAGTAGAAAGGGGTTTCATTGTTTGACAATGAAGTTGTTGTTGTGGGGGAGTTTTGTGTGATAATAGAAGGAGAAGCTGCTTTCATGAAAGGTGAAAGAGCTTCCATAAGTTCATTATTCCCAAATGGGTCTGAGTTATGAACTGTTCTACTACTACACATATCCATTGTTGCTGCCATTATAATAAATTGAAGATTTAGTACAAATTTTTTTGATTTTTTTTTTTTAAATTTTTTGTTGAAACCAAACCTGTTACTTATCAAAATTCAAGAACAGGTTTCTGAAATAGAAATATGGTGACTATTTATAAATTTCTACAATAAAAACAGGCGAGAAAGAGAGGTTTAAAAATAGAACTCTCTTAAACTCTTGTTGCCTTAGAAACAAATAAAAGATCCAACCTTGAGGGAACAAAAATTCACCCTCTCAGTTAAAAAAAGCAAAGAAAAAAAAAAGATTCAGATGTTCGAATGAGAAACAAAAAGGGATCTCGATTCTGAAAACACCTATCCTTCGTTTTAAGGAAGTTCGATTTTGGACTATAAAAAATTTTGCTCAAAATCAAAGATTAGCAACAAAGCATATCATATCATAAAAGCAAAGCCAAGCTAAAGCCAAAGATCAAAACTTTTTTTGATTCCAAAGAAAGACAGATGATTAACAGAAAGGGGATACCAGAAGCGGGGATTATCAGAGAAAGGGGGAAGAGAGAGAAAATCGCAAACCACAAGCAGATGAAGATGAAGAATCAATTTCACGGTTGAAGGCTCAATCAATTTTTTGTGAAAACGGGTGAAGAAAATGGGAAAATCTCTCGTCCTCACTTTTTTTGTGTGTGTTTGAGGGTTGGCTTTACTAGTATGGTGAGAGGCTGATTATATAGCAGCCAAACGCCCCCTAATTACTCCACTTAATTCGTAATTATTAATTTCTATTAAGGGTAAGTTTGTCTTTTGAGGTTTAATCAGGCACGATTTTCTTCAACCCTCTTAACTTCAGTAAATGGGGTCTGATGGCTGACGTAAGGCGGAGGTAATCAATGGGTTTGTCCAATGGTGGTTGCCCACGTGTATTCTCCACCAACAGCTGCCCGTTTTATTCTGCCACGTGTCGGATGACCTTTGGGTTTTTCAGAATTAGTCCAATTTTCAGTTTTTAGTCTAGAGGTTGCTTATTTACGGCTGTTGACCACATCTAACGTTCACACTTCACTCGCCCACTGTTTGCATAATACTTATAATGCACTTCAAAAAAATGAGAAAAATACTCACAGTGCCTTTTTCCTTTTTTTCTACTTTTAAAATTTTTAATTTAGTAAAAACTAAAAATCAAAACAAAGAGAGAAATTGAGCACTATGCATGAATCTCTGTCTTTCAGTAGAGCTTTTCAGAAGTAATTCTACACTTTTCTTTTCATTATCAAATCTCAACAATTGAGATTGAGATTACAAAGAAAACAAAAAGGAAAGAAAAAATACAAAGAAAACAAAAGGGAAAGAAAAAAGGTTCATCAGAACTAATTTGTCTTTCCCTCATTTTCATTATTTTATCAATAATTTTTTATGCATAAATCAGCTTTCTATATGCTTGTGAGGAACAACTCCTATATAGTATATATCATGAGAAATTTTGTAAATTATTCATTATGTTCCACAAATTTCAACCTCTTAGGATTTGTTCTTTAGAGAAGTTGACGTGTCAATTCAGTGATTTCCAATTCAACTAAGTGATGTTCAGTTCAGTTTAGTGGGTTGAGTTCAGAAACATATTTTTTTGCCTTACATATCAAGTTGTGTTCAATTTAGTTTAGTGATGTTGAGATCAGTGGTATTGAATTCAGTTCAGTTAAGATAAGTTCAGTCCTAATAAACACATTCTCAGTACCCAAAATGAAAAACTAATAACCATTCCATAATCCAAACAGTAAAAAGATTTCAAAGTAAGGCCTATGAGGGGAAAACACAGGAGTACACCGGATAAAAGATAAAATAAGAAAATTATTTTTACGAGTTTATCGTTAGTTGGCAAGTTAGTGCAACCAACAACTTAATGAAATATATATAAAAACAAATTTGGTGCCGTAGATGAAAAGATAATGATAACTAAAGGGTGTTTTTGGAGCAGAATGATAAGGCTCATCACTTGAAACCAATAAACGATTACTATTCAATTTATTAATTCTCTTGGGCTTAATTAAATTAAGCCCTATGAGTCTACGACGTCCTTAATTCCCAACATAATGCTTAAAAGAGTGTTATGGATGAGGTTTTGATCATATTCTAATAATTAACACCGCAAGTTTAATAACATTTGTAGTAATCATGCGAAAGAGACATCCATCCACAAAAAGAAGCCTCTGGAGAGAGAGAGAGAGAGAGTGGAAAGACGAGAACGATCGATTAAGATGAAAACCGTGTTGGACAGATTGTAAAGTGGCCCGTTTGAAGCTACACTTTCTTGACTTCAATCGTTGCAATTAATTGGGCAGCGTGAGTTTTGTGTTGATGATTAGATTGAGACGTAAAGATATGAGAAGCAACAACCACCGTTCGATTTTAGCAAGTCACTACAAACACCACTAGCTACAGATTATTAGATCATGAACTAATCTAGAGTGGATATGAGGTTACCACCACGCAAAAGTTTTACCAAAATTTGGGTTCTTGTATAATTTAACTCTATTCCGTGACTTTCCGTCCATAACTCATGGTCCATATGCAAGACTTTTGTGATTGCATTGTTGATAATGTGAATTTTGCTTCTCAAGTATGTATATTTGCTCTACATATTTTGTGCTTGAAAATCTTCCTCCGTCCATTTTCGTATATACGAATGTATTTTGAATTGAATTGATCGAATAAACTCTAAAAAACGCACCCTATGCTAATTTGGAATCTAATGAAGTGTTGTTATTGCTTAGCTTAGACTCTTTGTTAATTACAGCTTTTGTTTTACGTTGTGAATCGTTAATTGAGGATCCTAAATAATAAAGAATATAACATAGTTGGATCTTCAATCATCCGTTTAAATTTTTGGTTGAGTTGGTTCCAATACATGATATCAGATCAAGGAGAGACCAAGAGGTCTTGAGTTCGAATCCTGACAACCCTCGTTCCCTTCATGGAATATTTCAGCACTATAACCAAAAGTGAGGTAGTTTAACTTGCTAAACAGACCCTGTATCTATATTTTTTTCATAATATTAATTTTGTTAAAACAAGCCAACTATGCAAGGAATAAAATGAATAATATACGAGATTATCATATTGTGAATTAAGAGTAAATATTTCCTTCAAATAAAATCAAAAGTCAATGGATATGATGTCTCATTGTGTCAGAAATTGATTTAACTAGATCTATTTTCCTTAAATAATTATGCTTTCGTCAAAATTTGAATTGAATAGAGATATTTGAGATTTACGTACATGGATCATATGCAAACCCTCAATCATACAACCAATGGACTATTTATCGCGTACAATAATTAATGAAATTTAATTCTTATGGTCAACCTGACTACCTGAGGGCTGAAGCAACTCTTGAAAATCGTCAACAGCCAGTGAACAATTTAAAGGAACTGAAATGAAATTAAGATATTTAATCAAAATAAAGGTGGGGACATATATTTTAAAATTAAATAAAATAGCCTTACCATGGTTAAGTAGCTCAACCAAAAACAGTGTTAAGTAACTCCATTGAAGACTTTGGAAAACTTTGATTTTCAGTTTGTTTTTTTTTTTTTTGAATTTTTTTATTATTTTATGCGGGAAAACTTGGTTTGATAAACGCAGGGATTACGGCGCAAAACGGGAGTTAAGAGAAGAACATGTCACGTGGTTCACCACGTGTCTCTCCTCTTGCTTTGCGGCGCCACTTTGCTAAGCATGCTTTTATGCCCGCGCGATTTCTTGCGTGAAAACCACGTTCTGTTCGTGATGACTTCATTCGTGACACACATACAAAGCGAGTGGCTTCCACGCTCCTTGGCCTCGTGTTTGATAGTGTCAGATTTTTTGCTTAGGATCCTCATTAACGGCTATTTAATGGAGATAATAATGATGTTTATGAAAATGGGGGCTCAAATTAGATATCCAGCTAGGCTTTGTTTGGTTGACCATAATAGGGAAGGGAGATCTCGTTAGCCAAGATTTTGTTGAATGATATTTGGAGCATGTTTTGCGCGGGAATTCATTCCTAATCATCCACTTGCCCACTAGCTGGATGAATTTTTTTGGTTTGACTACAGATTCATCCAAGCCCTTCGGGCCAAAAGTAATCATGTTCGCACCGGGTTGGCCTATAAAGGGGTAAAATGCTCCTACTAAGGAGTTTTTCCATTCACAAGATTCAAACCCTCGACCTTGCTTAAGGGATGAGAGTGTCAAACCACTCACACCAACCACTTATTGGTCACTAGCTAGATGAATTAACGTAAAATGTCAGCTTAGTTGCTTAAATGAAACATCATTAAGTTGATATGCATGCATTAGGCAATTAGCTTCACCATTGACGATATATATTCTGATCGACAAGCTGGTTTTACTTCAATAATACTCCTTTGTTCATCTATAATAAGGACATAAATTTGTGAATGATCATGAATTTACCAAGATCATAAATAAAATTGTTATACTTTATCTATCTATTTTCCATCATACCACCCAAATTCGATGCATGTATTAGTAATAAATGTACAACTAAGGTGGTCAACATACGTTGAATCAAAAGTTAAACTTGAACCAAAGTGTGAATGTAATAAATTAGAGTATGACATCATTTACATGTGGCATATGATAATAATGTAGAAGCTTATGTGGATGCACACGTGTCATTATAGCAACTGTCCATATATATATATATATATATATATATTATAAAGTCTTGTGTGAGACTAACTTACAGAAAAATGGGGTCACTTTTTAGCAATATAATGATCACTTATTATGAGCAGTGATCCTTATTATACTAAAAAGTGACCCTCGTCTTACCAAAAATTATAAAAAGACTGTTTTAAACAAGTTTTTGTATATATATATATATATATATATATATATATATATATATATATATATATATATATTATAAAGTCTTGTGTGAGACTAACTTACAGAAAAATGGGGTCACTTTTTAGCAATATAATGATCACTTATTATGAGCAGTGATCCTTATTATACTAAAAAGTGACCCTCGTCTTACCAAAAATTATAAAAAGACTGTTTTAAACAAGTTTTTGTGTGTATATATATATATATATATATATATATATATATATATATATATATATATATATACTCCCTCATTCTAAAAGGACGTGGTGAGAAGGTTTGAAGCCGTTAAATTAGAGCAATTTCTCCAAGTGTCTCAAGAGAAGTAGTCCATCTATTGTACATCAGGTGTTGTATTAAACGCGTTATATTTTTATCGCTTTGCGTAATATTTTTTTCAAAATCTATATAATTAGATTAAAACGTAATGATTAAAACAGAGTTCGCTACATCAGTCAATATATTGTCGAATGATGTGTCATTTTACTTATGGCGGGGTATTTGATTCATGGCCAGTAAAAAAAAAAAAAAAGAAAAAAAGAGAGAAAGTAGCAACACAATCGGACGTTACAAAAACATAATGGAGTTTAATGACTTATTCATCCCTTTTCCTTCATTCTTACAAGTTGTTAGACGTTACAAATCCAAGAAATTGAGTATTCTCACATATTGACGAGCCCAAAAAAAGAAGAAGATAATTCTTCTCTCATGAATAGATGATGGAACCACACACCATTAATTCTTCTCCTACCTTTTCCATATGTTCAACGTTCGTAACTGGATCTCATCGCCGTCGTCGGTCATTTTTTCGGAATCATGTACAACCAATTCCCATTTTGGTAATGTTCATCGTATATTCTCTTTGCGATTGCTAATAGGCATTCAGTATCTACAGTTCTACACCTGCTCTATTTACAAGATAACCCTATTCAACCTCATTAAGTTTCGTACCGTATATTGTTTTACATTGTTTTCTCTGAATAGTTATACTATTTATTTTAATTTTCACGTAAAAAGTTAAGCTGAAAAAAAAATAGAAAAAATATTATTAAATAAAATAAAATAGAAATTGCTCCTAAAATATTGGAAAAAATTACGAGACCTCACTATAATAGTAGAGAGGGCGTGGTAGTAGGTTTGGTGGTACGGGTTGGTGGGAGCCATGCTCGGTACCCAAAAATCGAGGAGTAGGCATGCCCAATGCATAACTTTCATTATGCTAGGCGCTTTATGTCGCGTCGCTTGCCTTCCTTCGCACATAAGCCCTCTCTTAAGCAACTACCCACTAAATAGTCTTATAAGGTTTAGTAGGTCTAATAACAAGAGTAGACATGCCCAATGCAAAACTTTCATACATGGGTTTGAGAGTTTGGAAAATTATTTTTCAAAGGTTCCACCTCAAACTTTTCAAGTATATTGTTATGGAAAAACAATTATTTTGTTTTCACAAATTGTAGCAATTAAATTAAATTTTTAATTAAAAAGTACGTTGAAAAATAGAAAATAAAAAAAAAAATAGAAATAATTCAAAAAAATTGGAAAAAACTATGAGACCTCACTATAATAGTAGAGAGGGCTTGGAGGTAGGTTTAGTGGCACGGGGTGGTGGGAAGCCATGCTCGGTTCCCAAAATCCAATGATTAGCCTCCGATGTCCAGTAAGAGGCCATTCAAGCCTACCAAGGACCCGATAACCTTCACCGGAGGCCTCCCATATCCCGTAGGGGTGTCCCGTGAGATGTGGTGCGAAAATATCTACATTCGTTCTGAGGCCTCCCAGAAGGTCAAAAAACGTGAATTACAGCCTTCGTTTTTGGCTTCCCGAATCTCGAGTGTCGTTTTTCCCCAATCTTTTTGGCGGGGTCTACCATGACCATAGAAGACCCTCGGTGCCCTCTAAGGGTAATCCGGATCTCCGAACTTCGATATCACCCATGCCTTTGGTGTTCTGAGTCTTACACCAGTGTCTCGTAAAACGCCATTCCAAGCATATCAGGGACCGAATAAGCGACCCTAAGGGCCTCACATGTCCCATACGGGAGTGATGCACAAGTATTTGTGCATGTTTTTAGGGTACATTTGCATTGGTTTTACGTAATTTTTAAGATGTTACTTGCATTTAGTGTAGTGATTCTACCCCATATTTTCTAGATTATGTTTTTCTTTGCTTGGTGTGTCTTTGCATGTTTTTATAGGTATTTTGGGCTTTCTAGAGGAGTAATGGTGGGAGCGAGAAGAACCAAGGATGAAGTTTCAACAGTGCTTCAGTATTTTGGCCATAACCTCATCATATGAACTCCAAATCAAGTGATTCAAAGTGTTGTAGAAAGCTAACAAACAGAGCTACAACTTTCGTGTTTTACGTTTTTGCCAACTCCAAGTGCAAGACTGCTTAAAATGCATCAGAAGGCAGAAACAGTCAAACCATGAGAAAAACGGGGGAAGAAAAAACCCCGTTTCACCTCAGCAAGCTTTCCAACGCTTGCTGTAGGTGAAAAACGGCCTGGCTGGGTGAAAAACGGCCCCTTTTTTGCCCAGTTTGGTGCCTCCTTGCGCACGCGATCCTTGGGATATAAATACCCCCTTTTGTACGGGATCCCATTATCTCATCTCATCCTTAGCTTAATTTTTCTAGGGTTTTTACTAGTGTTCCTCAAATAGTGAGATTAGGATAATTTAGTGAGTGTTAAACATTTATAATTAGTGAAAATCTTCTCTTTAATCTTGTATATTGGTTGTAAGTTTTCTTTCTCTTCTCTCTTTCTATAAATACTTTGCAAGTTATAATCTTTGTTGTTGAATGTTTATGGGTATTGTTATTATGAAGTTTATTTTGCTTAATCCTATGATTAGTGAGTAGTTTATTTTGTTCTAGGATTTGGGTAGCCCTAATCTTTGCTATTGATTGTTAGTTAGTCCCTTCCCCAAGTTTAACATTAAATTTCTATCAATGTTAAGCATGTGCTCACCAAGTGTTTGATAAATTGCTTGATCCACTTTTTATCTTATTTATGCCTATTGTTAAGCATGGAAATGTGTTTGATGATAGTAGTTGCTTGACTATTGATGCTTGAGAGTTAATACCACGAATGTGGATTATTTCTTTTGTGACTATATAATTAGCTTAATTTAATATAACTCATGCCTAATTAGGACCCTAGAAATAGGACTCTTGGTTTGTGTTTGGGTAAATCACATCCCTTCGAAAGAAGGTGTTTGTGATGCCTTTGCTAATTGTCAAGTGGTTTATTATTTAAGTTTGGGGGTTATTTGGGACTAATTGACTTTCAAGGTGCATGATTAATGGTGATTCCTATCCCAGAATTTGCCTTTATTATCGTTTCACATCTCTATTTGCTTTCATCAATTAGTTTACTTAGGTTAACCAATCTACTCAACTACTCTTTAATCGGTTTAGATAGCCTATAATTTAGGGATATTTAGTACTTTATCAACGAGTCTCTGTGGTACGAACTTGATTATTACTTCGACATACACCGTGCACTTGCGGTTGTGTCAGGGTGTTCCGTGCGATGTGTTGCAAAATAAACACATTCGTTCCGGGGCCTCCTGGAAGCCCAAAAACATGGATTATAGCCTTCGTTTTCGGCCTCCTGGGGCCCGAGTGTAATATTTGCTCAAACTTTTCTGGGGGTGTCTATCATGACCCGAAAGTACCCTCGGTGCTCTTGGAGGGTCATCCGGCATCGAATTTTATTATCACCCGTGCATTTAGTGTTCCAACTCTTACACCAGTGTGGCGTAAAATGCCCTTCCAAGGCTATCAGGGATCACATAAGCGACCCTTAGGGCCTCCCATGTCCCCTAGGGGTGTTCCGTGTGATGTGGTACGAAAATATCCACCTTCGTTTTGGGGGCCTTTCGGAAGCCCAAAAAAGTGGATAATAGCCTTCGTTTTCGGTTTTCAGGGGCCTGGGTGTCATTTTTGCCAAAACTTCTCCGGGTGGTTTATCATGACCCTAGAGGATCATCGATACCCTGGGAGGGTCATCCGGATCCCCGATCTCTGATATCACCCACGCATTCGGTGTTCCGGCGTTTATATTGGTGTCCCGTAAAAAGGCCCTTACAAGTCTATTAGGAACCCAATATCGGATCTCGAAGACCTCTTATGTTCCCTAAAGGTGTCTCGTGCGATGTGGTGCGAAAATATCCACCTTCGTTTCGGGACCTTCCGTAAGTCCAAAAAACGTGGATTATAGCCTTCATTTTCGGCTTTCGGCTTTCGGGACCCGGGTATCACTTTTTCCCAAACTTTTCCGGAGGGTCTATCATGACCCCAGAGGACCATCGGTGCCCGAGGAGGGTCATCTGGATCCCCAAACTTCGATATCACCCATGTCTTCGGTGTCCCTTAAAAATGCCCTTATAAGCCTATCAGGGACCCGATAACTGACCCTGGGGTGCTCTTATTCTCACCAAGGGTGTCCCTTGCGATATGGTGAAAAAATATCTATCTTCGTTTCGGAGCCTTCCGGAAGTGCAAAAAAAGTGGATTATAGCCTTTGATTTTCGGCTTCCTGGGGCCCGGTTTTCATTTTTGCCAAACTTCTCTGGGGAGTCTATCGTCACCCTAGAGGACATCTGGTGCCTCAGGTCGGTCATTCGGGTCCCCAAACTCCATTTTCACCTCATGGGACATGGGATATGGTTGCCGGAACATGAGATGTGACGCTCGCTGAGACATGGGCCACTCAGATTTTCTTTCAATAAAATTTTCATGTACTTAGTTCATTTCGATCCATTGTCTATTATGATAATCTTTAGTCCAAGAACTTTATAGCATAGTATTTATAAGTTTGTTAATAAAAGGCTAATAATCGTTCGCTAAGCACTCGGTCAAATATAAGTCAATGTTTACAGTATGACTAATCATAATAAGTAGAACTATATTATAATGCAACAAACAATGTCATTTAGGGGTAGATACATCTAACTTTTATAGAAGCAGCACAAGTTCATGAATGACTTGATGAACCGCTCCAAATCCCGCCATAGTGTTGTTTTAGTTTATTTACCAATTAATCACAAATTAGCACCAAAAAAGAATAAGAAAATTATTACAACAAATATAGAAGCAAGGCAACTCATTAGAAAATAATAATTTTTTAAAAGAAAAAAATCAAAAATAGTTGAAACATCCCGTGCATCGCACGAGCATGCACACTAGTTGACATTAGTTAGTAATTCGTGTATTCACGGTTATTTAAAGGGTATATTGGTCACTTTCACTAATATGTGAGATGTGCATATGTTAAGATGTCACTTAGATAAAACAGAGAGATCCTAATTGGATTACACTTGGTGTAGTATACACAAACATGTCGAGTGTCTATCTCTCTCTTCATCCTTTGGCTCATTTGAATTTCATGGGGGTAGTATGGGTGTGTGGGAGAGCAGAGAGATAGACATAAAACATGTTTGTGTATAGTACATATTGTGTAAGTCTAACATTATCCAAAACTGGGGATCATTTTATGATACCTATAGTAAATAAATAATATTTATGGTAAGGTGAAAAGCACGGATTTTATTGTAAAAGTAGATGAATTTGGGAACTTCAAAAAAATCAAATTGGGCGTTGGATAATACGAGGGCGTAAGAAGGTGTAGGCAGTTGATAGTGGGACCATAGTCCATAAGGCATAAAGTCCTCACGGGGACCAACAAGGTACCAGTACTATACTATTACTAACGCTACTTGACACTTGACAGTCTTTAGAGTCAAATTACGCGTTTTCGCGATGGCCCATACACGCTCACGCCCATGGCCGTTGTTGGAGCTTGCAACTATGACGCATCAATGGTTGGATAATTTAGTAATTTTCTTTTATTTAAAATGAAATAGCTCAAATACATCAAAAGGTCGAAGTTTAAACGACAATTTATCACCTAGATCCTTAAGCCCACCTAGTTAGGTGAACTCAATGAATAAATGGAGGAGAGAATGAAGGAGTTTGGAGACTACCTAATTAGATGAACCTCAATGCATAAATATAGTAGAGAAGGAAGAGGTTTGGGGATAAGGAGGGAGGGAGGAGTCGGAGGACTGAGGAGAGGAGAAAGGGAGAGAGATCCAACTACTAGGTAGAACAGAGTGTCTAGGCAATATTAATTGATCTAAACACTTTTGTGAAAGTCTAAAGTCATATTATGTTAACTTAGAAACTAAAATCACCCAGTGAGTTATAAACAAACCCCTTCTACAATTATCTGTATGTAATATATTGACCATCCATGTTATTTTAAGGCTCCGATTTATGTTCCCTTCAAATTATTAATGTACTCTTTTCGGACCACAAATAAAATTACATTGGACTTTTTGCGTTTTTCAAGGCAGTTTTTGACGACATATAACTTTGAAAAAACAAGTAAGCATTAAAATATGTTTTGATATTCTAAGGTTTACGTCTAAAACGTTTATTTTTTGAAAAGTAGGCTCTGTTTGATTCACCTGGATAAAACTGATCTTAACTGAACTGAACTGAATTGATTTTTTAAACTTGACCGTTAACCATTTAAAATTTATCCAAACATAGTCAATACTGGACTTATTTAAAAGCATGCTTTGAGATCTTTCCAATTACATAGTTGTACACTTATATCAACATAAGAATATTGGCGTACAAACATCAAGCATAGAAAGACTTTGAAACTATTACCCCTTAGATCATGTAACATATGAGATGAATTAATTAATAGTTAATTGAAATTGATGATAAGAGTTTAAATAAGATAAGATGCCATATAAAGTCATAGTAATCTTATTATATGAAATTCATGATATTAAATGAATTATATAAATATTTATCCATATATTACTAATAGTTTTTCATAAGTGACAATTACACTTTGATTTTTCAATGAGATTAATAATCACGTTATATTAGTTTTATTATATAACCAGAGTCTGTGCAACGCACGGGCATACTCACGGACATCTACTTAGTCTAAATAATAAGAGACATATAACTAAACCAACTAAGGTTCTATTCTTTTTGTTGTATCACTATATATGTTTTAATGTTTCATTTCATTTCAATTAGATTCGATAAATGACTTCAATCACATCATGTTCATTTTTGTTTCGTCCTATTTGTGTAAATGAATAATGGCTTAATACACCACCACTTCTACCTATCATTTTACTCTTAAAATCTCTTCATTACTCCTTTTATGCAATAACCTCATCCCAAACATACCCTAAATATTAAAAGCTTGAAATTTTACCTATTTAAAGGAAAAAAAAAATAAAAATTTAATGCTTCGTAGCCGTAGGGGACCTTGCAACTTGCAAGTATGACGAATTATGGAGCAATTCCATCTTCCATGTCATTAT
Source organism: Tetragonia tetragonoides (assembly GCA_038025085.1). Taxonomy (NCBI): domain Eukaryota; kingdom Viridiplantae; phylum Streptophyta; class Magnoliopsida; order Caryophyllales; family Aizoaceae; genus Tetragonia; species Tetragonia tetragonoides. The sequence continues at coordinate 4,886,175 of CM076140.1, forward strand.
ACCTCGAGATCCTTTGTTAGATTTGGTGGGACATGCCCAGCCAGTTAATTTCTCCTTTCCAGCTTTTGCACCATCTTTTCATGTCTAATTACACCCAAAAAAAGAAAAGAAAAAAGAAAGCAAGTTACTGCATTTGTCAAGCGTTTTAATGATAGTATAAACTATAAAACGCCCAGCACCTCAACCGAAATTAATTCAACTTATATATCTGAGATAGTAATATACGCATTTATCATGGATTCATGTTGCATCTGTCAATCTGTTATGCCACCCATCATGTTGTCAATATGCCATAATGGTCTAGGCAATAATTCCGTCGACTACATCATAAAAGGATGAGAAGACAAACATACAAGGAATAGTTAGCTTCGTTTACGTAATTAGTAGAAGGTGACATTGAATTTCAGATCGGATATCATAATTCATTATCCAAAATATCGGATATTCGGTTATGAACAATCTAGCAACCCTACGTGTAATTGATGCGTAGTATGATTCCCCCTTAAATAATGGATGAAGAGGCAAGAGCAAGACCAACGGGAAATTGGGCCTAGCCAGCTGCTCTTGACTGGTGTATGAATGGCATTGGCAGTGATCACAGACAGTTACAGTCTTCACTCTTGACTCTTGGCTGAGTCTTCCTCGCAGGTCCATTACCCAACTCACTCCTCAAATTCATATACAACGACCAACTACCATAGTAACTACCTTTCTTGATGAGCAAAAAAAAAAAAATGATTGACCATGTAAAATGGCTGGCTCGCTGGTTGGCTGAGAAATTCATCATGTAAGCAACCAGTCCAGCTTTAGAAAGGTACCTTAACCTCGGCTTCCCAGATATATTATCAGCTCATTGCTTTGCTCATTTTCTTCTACTAGGACGGGACTCAGCCCAATGTATGTGCGAGAAGTGTACAATTTCGTTGCTTGAAAGATCGATAGACCTACAACGATAAAGGCACCATATGCTTCATTTTTTTACAAGGAATCAGTTCAACAACAAAATTTAATTTACATGTCACACAACCACTGTCGAAATGGAAAAAGAACACAAAACAAGATTTACAGCAGCAAAATTAAAATTTGCTCTGTTCCGACTTTCTGTCTACCAGTAGCGAGATTACATTGCTAGTTTCCTCATAGCAAGTGCTCGCCATTACAACCAGGCCTACGAGCACACCACATCCCATAAGTTGGGCAAAGGCAGCAAACTATAAAAGCAAAGCAGAACTCTACAGAACTCGAGGGCATGAGCATCAACCTCCAAAAAAATGCCTCCAGCTTCACCTTGTTAAAAGAAGCTAATATAATATGTCCAGTATTTGCGTAGCTGAGTCTTCAGCAACCATTTTTCCAGGGGCACGCATCCTAAAACATGGCCTCCATGTATCCGTTATGATGTCTTCTATTAAACTCTAAAACACTACCATAAGTCCTATCAGAAACTCCGACAAATAGGGCTTCTGTGTCGGGGCTGAAGGATATCCCCGCAATCTCTCCGAACAGGTCGATTTCTTGCCCCTTTCCGTACCCAGATGTTTTGTCATAGATATGCACAAAGTCAGCTGGCTCAGCCATGGCCATGAATCGCCCATCTGAAGAGAACTTCAAAGCTCTTATGGCGCCCATCCTTCCCCTGAGCACCTCGAGGGACTGAGACATGTTCCTAATGTCCCATAGTCTGCATGTTGTGTCCTGATTTCCAGTAGCCAAGAGTCGTCCATCAGGGTGCCAAGCTGAGGAAAATGAATAATCTAAGTGCCCTTTTAAGGTACCGAGAGTTTTCCCTGTCTGAGCATCACCCACCAAGCACTCTGCACTATCTCCCAGGACAGCCATTAGCTTGCCATCGGGACTTATAGAGGTGTTCTAAAAACAAAACCAAGGAAACCAATCAGCTCGTAGCCTACAATGCCAAAGATGAAAATTCAACTGCTTTCTCATAAGACACCAAGAGGTTGCATATATCAATACATCATACTCACATTAACCGACCAGGGGAAGCAGAAACGATTAAGGCAAACGAAGTTTGCAGCATCAAAAATTCTAATTTGAGCATCATTGTTAGCTGTTATCAGTCTCTTTGTACCACTAGGGCAGTCGAATATATCTACCGCATTAGTGATAGCATTCTCCTCGGTTGTTAACTTTGTACTAAATGCCACATCCTGCTGATTTAAGTCCTGCAATGGCACAGATAATGTGAGCAGGAAAGCATACCATCCTAATTCATCATGGGGAAAAAATGCAACAAAAGGAACTTGGTATAATACCTTGCAGATGAGCTCCCCATGGAAACCACCGGCTACCAACATATTGTCCTTGACACTCATGGTACTTATCTGCACCCTAGACAAGGGTTGAGGGAGAGACCGAGGGGATTTCTGTGTGGCATAGAAAGGCATTATCTTATTAGATCGCAGTACAAGAAGGATTAAATCTTTGAAAAGCTTTCTACTATTAACAGAGGAGGCCATGATTTGAACATACTGCCGTAGGCATGATTGGTCTTGCAACATTAAGCACTTCTTTGCTTCTCTTACGTAGCGCAGACCAATGCATAACAGAGTAGTTCTCCACAAGATACAAATCATGCTTCGATGTTGCCCATAGCAGATTTCTCAGCTGTAATTAGGGAACAGAGCAAGTTAATAACAATCACCTGTAACAACCACATATTCTAAAATTAATAGATAATACTTCCAATGAAGCATCTACACAAGTATCATGAATGAGACCATTGCAGGATGAAAATACGTGCGCTCATCAATCTCTCATACTAGCATTTCCCAAATCCCACCTAATTGCTTATGTATTCTATAGGTGCAATAAATATATAGATGCAATTTTCTTTGCTTCTTCCAAGCAACTTGGTTTGAACTCGTCCATTCCCTCAAATCAGTGATCTTTTAAATGATGAAAGCTACCAAGAACCGGGTAATAGTTTTCAAGGATGACTAGATTCAGCTCCATAAAATTAGTACTGCGGGTTGTATCATACGCTCCAACAACTATGCTGGTAGTTGGAGAAATTCAGGAAAGGGATATAACAAGGTCAATGATGAGTGAATCTATTACAGACAAGATGTTGAACCAGTTAATCAGGTTTCTCTTGCCAAAAGAGGCCACTGGTATTTCTACTAGAACCATAACGCTGGGGTTTTAGCACCCAACATCAAACCCAGTAAGCAACATAACAACCTCGAGTTCCCAAATAAAGAAGTGGCATAACTTAGATAGAAGACGGAGATATGGAAGCAAGAAAAGAAACTACAGTCTACAAACAAAACAAAAACATTAGAAGATGACACTTATGCATTGATAATAAAGGGAGAGTTGCAGCATTCAAAAGAAATGCATTAGCACCTTGTCATGATCATAACTTTAAATTCAAAGTCGTCTCCCTAAGATGTTCAGGCATTATTATTTTTCCTATCATACCATATAGTAACGTATCCTTTCAGCGCCAGCTGCTGAGATAAACTCCACCCTGCTAAAGAGGTAAAATTCTAATACCACAACAGTGTTAATGCAATATTATAATGACACTGTATCAATGAATTTGCAAGACAATTTGCACATGGCGAACTGTGCACTCACCCATGCCCGTGATCAAAGGACACACATTAGTAGAGTTTGACTCCACAAGAAAAAGAAAAAAAAAAAAGAAAAAAAACAATTCTGCATTACCACATATGAGCATAACATGATGATATGGATGGACTGAAGAACAAAGAAGAACTATCAACAAGAAGTGGCTACAATCTTGGTTCACAGAATGCAGTGGGCGGTACAAGGAAACCTCGAGTGAGATGACTGAGGTCAACAGGGTAAGCATAGTCATAAGCGGTGATGCAAAAGCTAACTTGTAAATATTTAATTAAATGCTTTTTGAGCCATGATGAAACTAGTCATTACACATTTACACAATTACATTTACACAATTACACTGATAGCTAAATAACTAGCAAGAAGTTAAATACTCTACCATCAAATATACAATCAGTAATAGCCTTTTAATATATCTAATGAACATGTAACCTTAACAAAGCATTGTTTCAGAAACATTCTTCCTGTTTTTCTGTAGATAAAGTATAGATACTTGATGCATTGCATGCAACTGCAATGTTCATGTATCGTATGCAACTGCAATCATGGCAATAGGCATGTAGCAAGAGTCTTATATTAGGGAGATTAGAGAATTACGTCCATACAAGCAAGGGCTTTGACATCTCCACAAACAGAAGCCATATCTAATATAGAACCTCAGGACTGATTGTTTAATATTATTAAAATTTGTGGAACATATACGATGCAATAGCAGGAATGATTAGACCGTCACTTATCTGCAAAATAAGGATAGAGTGAATTCAAACCCATGGCTTACTGCCATTGGGTCCAACAACATAAAATACAAAATTATTAAGGCAATTAAGTGAGTCAAGTTGTGCCATACAACATTGAGGCCAGAAGTGGATATTTTTGCTCAACGTTCTATTCAGCTATGTATGTTGATACTGTCTTAGAGCTTAATTAAGCAAAAGTTGATGTCAGTGGATATATTGTAGGATTGGTAGCCTAGACCTATTAGTTAGTAGCTGGTGTATCCATATGAATGAAAACAACTGGAACGAGTCCGATGATTGCAATAAGATGCAAGCACCATACCTCGAGATGAATGAAGGAAGCACAGAGCTCTACAGTATGCAATGTTAAAACTACTCCAAAGAGGACAATCAACACGTTCAAGTGACCTGCAAAGCTAAGAACTAATGAGCTTGTTCTAGACAAGCACTAAAAGAATCTAACTGTAGCCTGTAGGACACTAGACACCCTTAAATAATACTCCTGTATAATCTAGTATAATCCTTAATTAAATTGTGGAAGGAAATTCCAGTAAATCCTTAAAATATATATATACGATGCAGAAAATACTGGTAAACTAAGGTAAAGGGGTCTGATGAATTTTGTTTGGGTTGCCACTATTGGGGGGTGATTATGCAGCTTACTTAATTAGTTGTATGAAAGAAATCAGATAAGAAAAGGAAAAGAGAAAAAAAAAAAAAAAAAAAAAAGGCAGACAGTACCTGAAAATGGACGATGGTTGACTTGACAATCCTGGTATTGAACTGAAAATCGTAAAAGCTATTGCCTTTCTCCACTTTCTTGCATATCTATCAATAACCCACCAAATTAAATCATATAAAAAGATTCTGTACATACACGAACACATAGTCTCCAAGAATCAGGGAACTTATTAGTTAAATCAGCCTAAAAAGGTAAGACTTTACTGACCTTATTGAGTTCATCGCTTGAAGGAGAGAGATTGACATAGTTTTTGTACTGCTTCAGACGATTCTCCCTATACTTATCTCTGGTAAAATTCAGCCTTTCCCATGGTATTCCCTGTATATCTTTCCCATTTCTTGCTTCTTTTGCTGTTGTATCCGTTTTTGACTTCACCTGAAAACCCAAAAATTACCCATGTCAATTAATTATTTTTCTTATTTTAATTAATCGTTTTCCATTCATGGGCATAACTCACAATATCAAAGACGAGGTCGTCATCGTCAAAGTCAGAATCAAAAGGATCATCGCTCCTGTTGTTTGTGGTTGGGCTTAAGATTTCTCTCTCTGGTAATGAAAATGCTTCATCGTCACCGAATTCATTCATGTCATAGTAATACTCATCCACGTACTCAAGTTCATCGTTTTGGAATGCAAAATCAGCCATTTTTCCTATCCACCCAACAAACAAGAAAACATACAATCAATTTCACAATCAAAACCCACAAACCCCAATAAAAAAAAAAGAAAAGACAAAAAAAAAAAAACTGATTACTAAAAACTGAACACGAAATTGACGAATAACAATTTACTCTGCTTACCTTTTTACAAACCGGAAAAATGATATGCTGGTGTTACTAGTAGTGGCTCGCTAAAATGACCTCAAGATATGGAAAGATAAATAAAGATAATTAGTGATTCTCAGATTAAGGAAGTAGAAGTATGTGGGGTTAGAAATGTTGAATTATTGGACGGACAAAAGGGGAGAGAGCTTTTAGTGATTTGTTTTGGTGAAAATGTTTAGCAATGGAGGTTGAGTCTGTTGAGACCCAGACCCGTACTTATAATTGATGGGGCAAGAAGAGAGGCGGGTCCCAGTTTATATGAACTAAGAAGAGGACAATGTCTGTGGCCCACTAGACCTTGGTCCATTGGTCTTTGGGACCCACTATCCCACCTGCTTTTCGTCTCTGCCGTTACGCCGGGTTTGTTGCCGTTACTCTAACACCCGGTCTCCACGATTCATTTTTTTTAATAGAAGATTTGAACAATGTACATTACCTAAATCGGTTAACTTAAGATGTGCCTCGTCAATAAAATGGTAAGAAACTGATCAAATGGGCCATAAAATCAGCTACTATATTTGTTTTACGGAAGCAGTGAAAGACCTCTACTATGTCAAAGAAATAAATATCTTTCTTTATATCGATGATGATATTTTTAATCTCCTACAAAATATATCACTCGTCTCTAATAGTTAAAAAACACAAAAATATATTTTAAAAAAAACACATAAAATAAATAAAAACAAATTTCAACACTGTGTGATTCAATGAATTACAAACTCAAATTTGGGTCTGTTTGGAACTTTGGAGAAGTGAGAACAGGTCAGTCAGGGACTGAGCAGTTCATTAGGAGGAGGAATTATTGTGTAGTCTAAGAGCACTGTTCCCTCCTCTTATAAAATAAAAAATTATCTATTTAAATTTATAACGGACTCTATTTATTTTGTGAAAAGTGGGAGCAATGCTCCTGGACTATGCAAAAAATTCTCAATGAGGAGGCCCCAACTCTAAATCTAAGAGGACAGGTGCTAATGCCGCTATGCTGTCCACAAACCATACGGGAAGGACTACACCACAGCATCCCTTCCCAGTGTGCGGGTCCACGTGTTTGTCTCTAGATCTAAGCTAAGGATTCTGGCACTCTTGTTTCATGCCACGTGAAGTGAATTATTCAGAAAACATAAACCCCCACAAAATTCTAATTCTTGGTTTCTAGCTTCATTTTCTTCTACTACAATTAATTAAATTTATGTCGTGGCAGACTTCATATTGCCATATGTAAGGGATTTGACGCCGTTAATTGAGAAGTTAGTCGGTTACTAGTTGAGAAGTTAGTCTAACCAGGGTTGCTTATTAGGTGGACACCATCTCAGCAAATGACGTGATTAATCCGTTTGGCCTAGCTCCCCAAATTTTAACTTCTTCTTCCTCATTTGTTCTTGCACACTCTATTTTTATCCACTCCTTCCTCCTTCTCCAACTTTTAGAATTTCAAATAAAGCTAGAAGTTGAAGGAGAAGGAGAAGCTACAATTTGTAAATTCTACTTCTAGTCCATTTGTAGCTTTATTTCAACTTCTAAGAAGTTGGTGGTGGAGGAGGGGAATGAATTATAAAGGGGTAGACAAGAATAAATACGAGAGGAGAAGTAGAAGTTGATAGAAAGTAGGCCAAACGGGCACTAAAATGGTAAGACTACGTTCATCAAATGTCCCTATCCTTCCCCACCGCCCCTTCTCTTACCTTATATGCTCTGGCCGGTAAAAAAGATAAATGTAGGAAGTAAACTGTAAAAAGGTTATGGATTCATTTTCAAGATGCATCAACAAATGTACATCATCGACACTTTGGCTAATGACCTTCCACTTTGATTCAACGAGTTTGACCACATCTGGCTATAAGATAAATTGATTGGATCCAATATCTTGATGACATGTCTATTATGTGCTATTGATGCATTTTATACATACACTATCTGATCTTATTGTCTTGCTCTTATCCAAAAACTCATATGAGACAGCATCAACGTGAGAATGCTTGTTTATAAAGGTAACCTTATATTGCGGCATCATAAGAGACCTATTAATTATTATTTTAACATTCACCCTCGATCGATAAAAGAACATCAAAATAATAATAATTGTAATGGTAATAATCTCGCCGATAATTAGGGACATGACGACAATCCGCAGATCTATTTTACATTCTTTTAGTATATTTCTTATGTGCGACGACTCAAATATAAGATGCAATATTTGTGAGCAAAACTATGATATTTATCAAAAATTATTAATTTTTAATTAAAAGAAAGTGAGACTTTTGGATGGGTATACATATGATAAATTCTGGATACCATGGGATCAGAGGGCCAATTTCTTCATGTTTTGCATAATCGCATTTCTTTGAAGTCAAACATTATTGGGACGAAGATTAATTAGAGCATCTTTAAAAATATTGGACGTCGTTCACGTTGCTGTTAATGTTGTACATATATGTATTTTAAATCATTTGTTTAGGTAAAAGTTGTTACCAAAAAAAAATAAAAAAATCATTTGTTTAGGTCTGCCAATTTGGTTTTGAATGACCGACATCCTTCATAGTCAAAATATAGCTCATTTTAAACACGAAAAAGCAAAAACGACAGTGAACGAGATGGAAGATAAAATATTTCCGCTGATAAGCTCAACTAGTAAAAACAAATGGCAGATAATCACGATAACGTTCTAAAATATTAAGGTGGTTAGGATATTAGTATCTTGTTTTTACATTAAAAAAACATTAGTCATTGTCAATAAATTTATAAATGTACGTAACAATAAGTAATTTCCTTTTTTCAATTGTTGAAAGACTTCAAACATTGAAAAGGAACTAATGTTTGAAAAGGTAAAGGGAAAAGAAAAGAAAAAAAAAAAAAAACAAAAAACTTCTGTGATCTAATAAATTTTCAGTAAATCACCTGTTGATATTCCGCGCTTAGACAAAGAAGGCTGGTCTACAAAGGGGCATGGGCTTGACTTCACCGCAGGCTCAGACAAAGAAGTCAATGGGCCCAACAGCTTAAAGAATAAATGTGGACTGTGGTGGTGTGGTAGGCCTGGTAACTCGTATCCAGATAACCATTGCCATTGTATTTTTATTTTTTATTGTTTTTGCAAGAAAACCAGTTTATAGGCATGAATCATGATATTATTGGGTACAATTCTTATTGCCTAAACTCGAAGTTTATTAAACGGTCTGAATTCAATGAAACTACACCCCAAAGAAAAATAAAACTTTAACCTAAAAAAATGAAACCCAAAATGAACTATGGGTGTCGTGTTGTACCATTGAGCTCTTAAATTGTGTTGAGCAATCAAGAATTAGCAATTATCAAATTGAGGTGAAATGATATTGTGACACCCCGACACCACTAGGTTGCTGGCGCCATTAGCACAAGCCCTTTCAGCATGTTTTATCCTCACTTGTATGAGACTGCTGAGACACTTTCTAGAAGGTCGCCCATCCTATTACTACACCCAGCCAATTACGTTTTTTTTTTTTTTTTTTAATTTATAATTAACTCCCGGCCAAGTACGCCTAACTGTGGAGTTTTTTAAATTTGGACTCCCTAAAAAAGGAGATGCATCTTGGTAATATGAGTAGTACCATATCAAACAATTTAAATTCTTTTCAACCATGAAATCCTAGAGTATAACTGATATCCCCTCAACCTCAAATTGTTGTTGTTGTTTTTTAAATACGCTTTTGTTATTGATCTATATTAAAATGATCTTACATTTTCTTAAGTAGTAAAAGTCAAGTCATGGATTTACCAATAAGTGGCTGTGTGAGTGATTCGACACTCTCATCCCTTAAGCAAGGTTGGGGGATCGAAACTTGTGAATGAAAAAACTATTTAGTGAAAGCAGTTTACCCCTTTATGAGGCTGATTCGACGCAAACATGACTAGTATTAGCCCAAATAGCTTAAACCAGTGGTTAAATTTTTTAAAAAGAAAAGTCAGGTCATGGATTTATTATGTCTTAGTATTAGTTAAATATATAGTTTCATTCATCCTTCTTTTGCTGTTCATAAGAAACTTTTTTTTTGCTGTTCATACGAAACTTGAGGAAATACAATTCATCCTTCTTTTAATTTGTTGTTCATGTATAAATCAAGTAGAAATTAGTAACATATGATGTGGTTGTTTTGATATTTGAATATGATAAATGTATCTTATTTTGATAGAATAAATATATTTTTAGTTGATACTTACCTGAAACTTGAAATACCGTCATGTATTGCTTCCTTTTATTATCCACTAGAGTGACCTAGAATGCTTGACGATGTAAGCTCATCGATCTATAGTTCATAACGTACTTAACAATTTTGCTCTAGTAGGCCTACAAGACATCATGTCCAATCTTAATCACGATAATGGAGTTGATAAGGATTAAGGGACTCAACTTACCTTTAATTTTAAAAGATATATTTTTTTTACAAATTTAGGCTATTCTTTCTTTATTGAGGTGAGTTGATAGAGTGATAATAACAGTAGTGAAATCTGACTATTAGGGTGGTTACTAATTTTGAATTAGGCAACAAAACCAAAGTGGAAACCTGGGATTTTGAAACTTAAAAGCAATATTTTTTCAACTTTTTTTTGCCAATCGTTCTTATTTTACCTTGAGGTCGGATCTTGGATAATGGAATCAGAATGGGGACCGGTTTTATAAGGATAAGAAAGAAAGGGCATTACTGTCTTTTACATGGTAGGAACCATTGAATCAATTCACAAATCAAAAAAAAAAAAAAGCAATGGGCAGCAACAACGACAATCATTTCACACTTGCTGAGTAATAAGAGAGGCATTAGTGTTACCCTCTGAAATAGTGAGAATGTCCTTTCCCTAGTTTAGTTGTTTGGTGTAGTGTATAAATATCCATCCACAACTGGCAAACTAAAAGCAAAACAAGAAAAAGAAAAAGATGGGGTGTCTCATACGACCAGGATACGCTCTGGCTATTGCGCTGTACGCGACGGTGCTGGTTCTAGCAGTATCAGCGTCACCACCATTTGGGTGCGACGAATCAAATCCAGCAACGAAGACATACGTATTCTGTAGGCGTGACGTCAACATACGTCAGCGAGCCAAGGACTTAGTGAGACGGCTAACATTAGATGAGAAAGCGTCGCAGCTTGTGAATACAGCTCCAGCCATTCCTCGGCTTGGCATCCCAGCGTACCAATGGTGGTCAGAGGCGTTGCACGGTGTGGCGGATGCTGGGCCTGGTGTCTCTTTCAATGGCAAAATCCGGGCTGCGACCAGTTTTCCTCAAGTCATTCATACTGCTGCTTCCTTCGATGCACGCCTCTGGTTCCTCATTGCCCAGGTACACACAGTTATTGGTTTTATTCCTTAATGAGTATAATTATATTGGTTAATTGATGATTTTTTTTCCTTAAAAAAGTTTTGAGTATATGTTGTTACCTAAAAATCTAAAATAGATTGATGTTTGGTAGTGGAATGTATATCTGCCAGCTAGTTTAATTAGTAAAGTCTGTTGTACGAGTCATCTATGTTCAAAACCCGTATACAAAATTGGTTGAAGTTAGCTAGTTAAGGACTATATGATTTAGCCATGTGATTTGAATGACTGTCATTTGTACATAATCATTTAAAGTCTCAAATTATGAACATTAAATGTATATTCTTGCTCGAAATTGATTGATTGGTGGTAATGTTTCTAACGGAATGAAATTAGGTGATAGGAACAGAAGCGAGAGCGGTATACAACGCAGGACAAGCAAAAGGGATGACATTTTGGGCACCAAACATAAACATATTCAGGGACCCAAGATGGGGGAGAGGACAAGAAACACCAGGGGAAGATCCAGTAGTGACGGGGAAATACTCAGTGGCTTACGTGAGAGGAGTGCAAGGTGACACATTTGAAGGTGGTCACATTGATCCTCATGGACAACTTCAAGCATCCGCGTGTTGTAAGCACTTCACTGCCTATGATTTGGACCGTTGGAGTAATGTTACTCGCTATGTCTTTGATGCCAAAGTAAGTGAAGTTCCTTTTTCTTTTTTCCAGTCTTTTAAACACACCGCCCTTTAACATGGTCTTTGTTTCTGTTTCTGTTTCTGTTTCTGTTTCTGTTTACTGAAACTTAAAGTGGTACACAGTACCCGTGATTCTAGGGAAATGAGCCCATTAGATTTAGGACATACGTCAAAGATTCTTTCTACGACTCCCACTCACTGTTATTATAATTTAATTTTAATCTCAAAATGTCAAACAGTCAAAGTATTAGTAATGCAATTTTTTTGGGTGATGTTTGTTTCTTCGGTCAATAAATGTTATTGCCAATATTTGCCATATCCAATATTAAAATGCTCCAGCTTTTTTATGCTTCTAAGTTCTATGAATGACATAAAATGACTAGTCAATAGTGTGGCAATATACACATTATTTTATTTTTTCTTTCGAAGTGGTTCATAAAAATTACTCCTAGTAAAGTAATTTTACTCCATTCACTGTAAGAGCAGTGTATGAGTAGTAGCAGAAAGAAAAGATTTGATTTCTACCAAAAAAGGAAAGAGCAGATTTGATTTCATCAAGAAAAGAAAGAACAGATTTGTTGGTAACTCTTTACCACATTATTGCTTCACAGGTGTTTGTTTGCAAATATATCCATTATTGAGAGAATTTGCTAATGGATTTGATAAAAATAATTGGATGTGTATTATTTCTGACATAAAATTGCTAAAAATATGCTACTGATTCCTACTTGACTACTTCCATTAATTACCACATTGAAGAAATCAATAATAAAGGAAACCCAATCCATTTCTGAACTGAACCAAACACACAGATCCAGCCCCATGCCTTACTATGTTCAGTTCTGATATCAAATTATCAACTTACTTTTTTTTTCTTTTTTTTTTTTTTTCCGAGGGGTAGCCGGTAGGTAACTAGGTACCTTAGTTCTCATTGAATTTGCAAATCTATGTAGGGGAACCCAAAGGATAAATAAGAGACAAGAGACCATATCTAAATCTGTAAAATATGTTTTCTTTTTCTTGTCTGTAGCCCAAATTATACAAGTACCTAGTTCCTATACCATGATTGAATGTGTGTGACAATATAATGCCATATTGGGATGTTTTGTGTTCTGCTTCAAGGAAAATTGAGTACATATTAATTGTGTAGGTGAGTGCACAAGATCTGGCCGACACATATCAACCTCCATTCGAGAGCTGCATACATCAAGGAAGAGCCAGTGGCATAATGTGTGCCTATAATCGTGTCAATGGAGTTCCTAATTGCGCAGATTACAATCTCTTAACCAAGATAGCCCGAGGATCATGGGCTTTTGACGGGTAACTTTTCGCCAACTAATTGCTAATGAGAGAACTTAGATAGGATTAGAGGATGGCATCTAATAAGAACTAACAAGTTTTCTACTGTTTAGTGAGTGTAATGTTCAACATAATCAGAAGCTCTACTTCTTAAAACATAAGATCATTTGACAGAAGATAGATGTTCATATATGGATCAGGTATATTACATCAGATTGTGATGCTGTATCCATCATCCATGATGCTCAAGGTTATGCTAAAGCACCCGAAGATGCAGTGGCCGATGTCCTCAAAGCCGGTGTGTAATTGCTGTTGGTTTAATCAACCCCCAACCGCTCTTCCATTGTCAACTCTCACCCATCACAGTGAAATATAACCAAGTATTTACTGACAATTTAAAATTTGCACACATAACTGCACAGGGATGGATGTGAACTGTGGTTCTTACCTGCAAAATTACACTAAATCAGCAGTTCAACAGAGGAAAGTGGCAGAGGCAGAGGTGGACAGGGCACTTGAAAACTTATTTGCAATGAGAATAAGACTAGGTTTGTTGGATGGCAATCCAAGCAAGCTGCCCTTTGGGAATATAGGCCCTGACCAAGTCTGCACCCGCGAGCATCAGGCCTTGGCCCTTGAGGCTGCTCTATCTGGCATCGTTCTCTTGAAAAATGACGCCAAGCTGCTTCCACTTCCTAAGAAAACTGTTTCCCTCGCTGTAATAGGCCCCAATGCCGATGCTGCCAGGACACTCCTTGGCAACTACCATGGGCCTCCATGCCAATCCATTTCCCCACTTAGAGCACTGCAAAGCTATGTCAAGAACACCAAGTACCTCATCCTTCCACCACTTTTTTTCGAATTTCTTATCTACTGCAGTTCTGTGATACTTGGGATGTCTTTATAATACATACAATTCAAGTATAATTCATGTAACATAATGTTTGCGCAGATACCACCCTGGTTGCAATGATGTGGCATGTTCCTCGGCTTCAATCCAAAATGCGGTGAGTATTGCAAAGGAGGCAGACTATGTGGTGCTGATCATGGGGCTCGATCAAACCCAGGAAAGGGAGGACCATGATCGCTCAGACTTGGTGCTGCCAGGGAATCAACAGAATCTCATCACAGCTGTGTCCAGGGCTGCAAAGAGGCCTGTAGTGCTGGTGCTTCTATGTGGAGGTCCAGTTGACATTAGCTTTGCGAAAGTGAACTCGCACATTGGTGGTATCATCTGGGCTGGTTATCCAGGTGAAGCGGGTGGTGTTGCTCTTGCACAAACCATTTTTGGAGACCACAACCCAGGTAGGTACATATACATTCTAACAAAAAAAAAAAAAAAAGTTTCATGATCTGGAAAGTTAGGATTATGTTCTGATATTAATATGGTCAGTATAAAGCTAGCTAGTTGGAATATTTATGACGACATTGGACTAAAATTGGTGCAGGTGGGAAATTACCAATGACTTGGTATCCAAAACAGTTTGTGAGAGTACCAATGACAAATATGAGAATGAGAGCATACCCAGGCTACCCAGGGCGAACCTACAAGTTCTACAAGGGTAAGAAGGTCTTTGAATTTGGGCACGGTCTAAGCTACTCATCACACTCGTACGAGTTCACTGAGGTTCCTGAAAAGAACCTACACTTGAACTCAATCGGAAGTATCAAGATGTTGGACAATTCGGATTCTGGACTTACGCGATACGCTGTGGTGTCTGATAAGGAATCAGAATCATGCAAGGGCATGACATTCTCAACAAAGGTGGGAGTAAGAAATGAAGGGGAGATGGGAGGTAAACATGTTGTACTATTATATGTAAGGCAAGAGAAAGCAAGTAATGGAAGTCCTATAAAAAAATTGGTAGGATTTGAGAGTGTAAGCTTAAGAGCAGGAGAAAGAAGTGAAGTTGAGTTTGAATTCAGGCCTTGTGAGCACCTAAGTAGGGCTGATGAGAATGGAGTTATGGTGGTGGAAGAAGGTACTCACTTCTTGGTCGTAGGTGATCAGGAGTTCCCTGTCAACATTCATGTTGCTTGATAATAATAAGATTTTATAATTCAACTTGGAAACTGAGAAAGAGAGCCTGTTGAAAAGATCAACATGTCGGCAACCAAATATTCTACATGTTGCATTAGTGTGTGGGATTACAGCTGATTACTTGATGATCATGGTCATGGACTATCTATTAATTTTCCTTGAAAGGGGTTGTAGAAATACAAAAGTTGTTAATTTTTTTTTATTTTTAATAAAAAACATTTTATTCACTGGCTAAGACTTTCATTTACACTTAAAAAAAGAAAAAGCGAAGACTTTCATTTTTCAGTGCCAGTTTCATCTTGACAAACTTAGCCAGACCAAAAATTTGATATTTATCGTATCAAAAAAAAAAATATATATATATATTAAACCTTTTCTTTCTTCGTCCTTAAAGGAAGGGCGAAAGCCTCACATTCACTTTTCAATAGTCAGTTTTTTTTTTTTTTTTTTTGTTTTTGTAGTAGGATATTTTACAAGAGTGACCTTTATCCAACTGAAAATTACGGTAAATCTTATTTTAAGGGTAAAATAATACTACAAGTCTACGGCAATCTCATTCTTTTACAATTTTTTGTGCTAAATCTTAGTCTAAGGGTAAAACAATATATGACAATTAAATCCGACAAGATTGAGTACAGTGAAAAAAAATGAATTTCAAAAAGAAAAAAAATAATAAAGGTCAGAATAAAATGGGATAGTGTGATAAGCGTTGACAATTTCAAATTGTCTTGATGTTTTCTCTTCATTTCCTGTCAAAATAATTCATTAAATGGCGGGTTTTTTGCTTAAAACTACCTTCGGTTTAGCACTTTTTGTTTAAAACTACCGCGATTTCGCAACTTTGTGAGAAACTACTTTGTTTCCATTTTTTTGTTTTGCCAAAGACTACCATTTGACAGAAAAATGACTAACGGGGTTAACTTTGAGCGTAAAATACCATATTACCCCTCACTTAAGTTAGTTGACTGAGTCAAAATCATTTCCCTCTCTTTACCCCTTTTATTCCCCCCCCCCCTTTTATTCCCTTTTATTTCCCCCTATTATTTCCCCCATTTTTTCCCCCATTCTCTCTTCCCTAAAATCAAGTGATAATGATTGAATGAAGCGCAAAACCTTCGACAAGAAGGTGAGAAAAAGCGCTGAAAATCTTGATGAAGATTGAACCGCTCAAATCGACGGCGAAAAATTAACTCGATGATCCGAGTGATGATGATGAATATACAAAGCCATAGCCATAGAAGACTTCAAGAAACAGAGCATAATCTGTCAAAACAGAGTGAATTGAAGATGAAAATTCACTCAGGAATTTCATCGAGCACTTGGCGTGCAAAATTAGAAAACCTAATTTTTCGAAATTAGATCAATTGAATGCTTAATCTAGATGAAAGATAATCGAATCTCAGTTAAATGAGCAAGAACAATTGATGAAAACAGATCAATTTGTTCGAAAATCAAATGAATATTTTTGTGATTTTTGAGCTTGATCAAGGTTGAATCAAGAACGCTTGATCGAAAATGAAAGAAATTAAGAAAAGAAACTGAGATTCGTGAATGATATTGTGATTCTCGAATATTTTTTTTGATGATTTGATGCAATCAAAATGAACTGATCGAAGATCAGAAGGTTGAGCGAAGAAAAAATGACGAGCTAATTTTTTGTGTTTTCTTGTGATGATGATCGATGAACCAAAAAATGGAGAATTAATATGAGAAATTGTAATTGATTTTTTTTTTTTTTTTTTTTTTTTTTTTTTTTTGTGAATCAACCTGATTGATGAACGAATCAAGATCGAAGATTGAAGAATTTTGAGCGAAGAAAATCGCGAATGAAAAACGCGATCGAAAATCACGAAGAAAAAAAACAGAGATTTTTGATATTTTCTTGATGATCGATGATTGAAGAACAGATTAATTGAATTGATGAAAAGAATAGCTGATTTAGCTTGATCCTAAGTCTGAGGAGAGAGAGAAGATAGTAATGGGAGAATGGTTGGGGAGGGAGAATGGTTCAAAAATGGAAATGTTTTGATAAATAAAAAGGGCACGTGAGGGGCACGTGTTTTTGGTTCATAAATGAGGGGTATTATGGTCAAATCAAGTTGTTCACACTCAAAGTTAACCCCGTTAGTCATTTTTTCGTCAAATGGTAATCTTTGGCAAAAAAAAATGGAAACAAGGTAGTTTCTCACAAAGTTGCGAAATCGCGGTAGTTTTAAACAAAAAGTGCTAAACTTCGGTAGTTTTAAGCAAATGACCCTTAAATGGCATATTCCAATGATCCTTGTCCATGTGTATACGGACTCACATGGTCCGTCCTCATCACTTGTCAAATACTGCTACTCCAACATTGACCTCACCTCTCAGCTCCACCCACTCTCTCTCTCTCTCTCCTATTTCCCCTCTCTTCTACTCCAGTTCTTAATCTCTCTCTCTCTCTTGGATAAGACTTGACAACATTTGTGCAAGAAGTGCCTGATTGTTGGTCACGGATACTCTAAGCAAAAGCTTTGAGCTTGAGTCTCAGCAAAATTCAACCAGGTTTGCTTCTTCTCTTTTCACAATTACCCAATTTCTCTCTTTCTTTTCCTGTTTGATTATAATAACTAGCTCTGTTTGGTTGCTCATTTGTCTCTTTGTATCATTATATGGGCATTCTGCAAAAACTGATTTTGATGTCTTTAATGGTTGTCTGACCCTAATTATGATTAAATTGTACTACTGGTGATTTGCTATTGAATTTGTGCTGCTATCACATACAACGATCGTCCTTTCTTGTGAGTCTGGGTAGTCAACGTTTGATTTTACACGCCTCTGCGTTATTTTAATTTGCCCACCAACTAATCACTGAATTCCTTTATCCCCCTGATTATCAAGTATGAACCACTAATTTGATTACCAAAAAAACAAAACTCTTTTTGTTTTGTTTTGTTTTGTTTTGTTTTGACTTTACCCTTTCTGGCCATCTTTCTTGATTATGATGTTTTGTCTTCCAAGAATGTAGAATTAGATGATAGTAATAATAAATTATAATACACTGTAGGTGAATTGATGATAGTCAGTATAGTTATATGTTGTGGCTAACTGCTTTGATGATGGGTCATCAAGGTTGTTTCAAAAACCCCAATTTCAGCTCAACTACAGTCAACCCTTGTAAGAGAAGGATTAAATTTTAATACTATGACGGTGAATACCATTGGCAAAGACCACCAAATTGATATGATACAAAATAGTTCTCCCAGACTCCCACAAGGTAGGATGAAATTCAGCTTTCTTTGATGATCACCACATTTTAGTCTGAACTGCGTACATTCGGCCAAGACTGTCTCCGCCAAGTCGAGAATGGTGCCAATTAGTTTTCTCCTTATCTCCTTTAGTATCCTTTTTTCCCCTTTGTTTCTTTCATTTCTTGCTTAAGTTTTCCCAGCTACAGTTTGAATTATCTAAATCATACCTTATTCTTGTCACCATAGGATAGCATTAGAAAAAACAGGGAAAGTGAGGGGAGGAGGGCAACCACATCTCATTTCTTTTGAATTTTGTTAATGTACAGGTGATTTCCTTGCTAGCAATGAGTACAGATGTTAAGAAATCTGAGTTGAATACTCATGAAGATTCTCTAAAGTCTGGAGAATATCAGAAAAAGGTACTTTTAACATCGTTTTAGTGCCTTCTGTCGTCTATGTTTGCTCCTCAGGTTACTGGACAATAATCTATGGGCCTTCGTCACATGAAATATTGCAGGTTGATGAGGTGAGAGCGGCGATAGGTCCATTGCCAGAAAAGTTGTCTAAATATTGTTCTGATGCATCAATTGCAAGATATTTGCGAGCACGGAATTGGCATGTTAAGAAGGCAACTAAGATGTTGAAGGATTCTCTGAAATGGAGATTAGAGTTCAAGCCTGAAGAGATTTGCTGGGTATGCATGCTCCCGTGTTTTATTATTCTTATGTCTGATACGCTGGCAATGATTTCTCTACTATATTTCCTTACAGTCTCGTATGTTTTGTTGAATTTAGGAAGATGTTGCTTCAGAAGCAGAGTCAGGGAAGGTGTACAGATCAAATGTTGTTGATAAGAAAGGGAGAACTGTTCTTGTTATGCGCCCTTGTCACCAGGTACTCATTGTTTTCCATCATGTAGCTATTAGCCTTTAGGGCATGTATTTCAATTTCAACATTTATGGGACTATAAACTTAATTTCATACTCAAGGAATATCTTTTCTTCTGTTTACTTAGGTCCTGAAAGTCCTACAATATGCTGTCCACCCTGATTTGTTGCATTTGTTACTTGCTTATACTGAATCTCTACATTGCCTCCTAGACTCCTATTATTCAACTTTATTTAGATAACATGGGTATCCAAGCTTTTTGCTTGACTATTCCCGTGGGCCTTGAAGTTAACGACCAGGAAAACCTCCAGCTCCAAGTGGCCCTGAGGGACTCAAACTTGGGATCTCTGAAATAGATCTCAGAGGTCTTACTAACTGAGCTACCCCTTCAGGGTTTGCCTCACTCCTATTGTTGATATGTAAACATGTAAGGAAAGATGCTGAGTTATTGACTATATCTGATTGAGGCATGTGGTTCATGGTTTTGTTTTGCACTCTATCATTTATGAAGTTACAATTTCCTACATCTGCCCCTGTTGATTTGTTGATTTTGGTATTTTGGATGCAGAACTCCAACTCTATATCAGGACAAATTAAATATTTAGTGTATTGCATGGAAAGTGCCATCCTTAACTTGCCACCTAATCAAGAGCAGATGGTCTGGCTGGTTGATTTCTGGAATTTCAGTTTGTCAAACATTTCAATCAAGTCGACGAAGGAAACAGCTCACGTGTTACAAAATCATTATCCAGAAAGGCTGGGTGTTGCTATTATGTATAACCCTCCCAGAATGTTCGAACAGTTCTATACGGTACACAACTCTTCTATTGTACAATAGTTTATCTGTTTTCTAGGAATGCAGGGACCTTTTTGCATTTTTGTTTTGCTAGCTTCTTTTTATCTCTAGGAGGAACTTTGCGTAAGGCGTTATTTGCTCTGGTTATGATTCAATCAATGTTGGAAACAGAACCATCCAAATTGACCATGGTATTATATGAGATGAGCAACCGTACAATGAACTTGTGTTTAGCACCCCCACCACCTCTTTTCTTTCCAACAACTACCACCACAGGAGCTCTCGTGCAAAACCATCATCTCATATTCCTCCAATTGGGCAGATCTAACTTGGACCCTTTTTTTGGGTGGGTGGGTGGGTGGTTGGTGTGGGGGGGGGGGGGCGTGTCGCCCCATTCCTGTGCCATGCTACGTCCTACTTCTAGATGCCTTCCATTTATTTGTTTCCTGTATCCACTAGTGCATTCTGTGCCATGCTATGACAAATTTGTGATGCAAAACAGTAGAGTCGGCTAAAAGTATAATTCATTTCAGGCATTTTGTTTCCATGTTTTTCCTGGATTTCTTCCCCTTGTTCTGTTTTCTATGAGCTTGTTATGTGGTTATCAGGTGGCAAAACCTTTTCTGGAGCCCAAGACTCGAAAGAAGGTTAAGTTTGTTTACTCTGATGACCCGAGCACCAAGAAGATCATGGAGGAACTTTTTGACATGGACCAGCTTGAGTCTGCATTTGGTGGGAACAATGCTGAGGGTTTCAACATTCAAAAATATGCTCTGAGAATGAAAGAGGATGATGAAAAAAGACGTTCGTTAGCGGAAGGAAACGGCACAGCATCGACTAGCAATGGTCTTACTTATGTGAGCTCACCGTCAGAAGATGATCCAACTGAGGATGAAGAGGATGAGGATAGGAATACCTCTTTATCACCTGCTGAGGGTTCAAAGAGCTGCTCCCGGGATGTCAGCTTGTCAGTGACTGCTGTGAGCCTTGAGGATGCTGGAAATGGGAAAGTCTGAGGAACTTTGACATCCCAGCTAACATTTCGAAATGCCAGCTAAAACTCTGATTGATCTGTCATATTGTAACAACATAGACCACAACCTTGGAAATAATCCTTTTTCTCTAATGATGTATATGCCAGTTAACGTTGAAATAAAAGGGTAGGAGAAATCAGAAAGGAAAGAATGATTCAAGAAGTGGAGAGAGGGAGTGTACTATGCGAGCTTATCATAATAATGAGGATCGTTTCCTTTCTTTCTTTGCAAAGTTGAGGAAAGCACGCTGCGAAGCTCCCTTATGGGCAATTATCACCAGAAAAATGGTTGTGCCGTGCAAACCTCAAAAGAAAGTTGCAAAAGAAAGTCATATTTTCGACAAGATTCGAGTTCTCTATTAGTTGGCAACTCATTGCGTGTATTTTGCAAACGTCTAAGCAATTGAACATGCCAAATTAGTGATTATTTTCTCTCTCTTCCTCCAAAATGAGCAGCAATCTTTCCCCCCTTTTTCTTTTGGAAAAAAAAAGGTTTGTGAAGTTGCAATAACAATTGCACAATACATGTAAATAAAGAATGACAACTGAACCGGTAGGTAGATTGACAATGGAGCTAAGTTTTTGAATGTATATACAAAAAATTTGTCTAGCCAAGTTTTTGACAATGTATATGCAAAAAAATATTAGTGCAAAATTTCTGCTTCAGTCTCTTACAGAATCATGAACACCATAAGGGTATACAATACAATTCAAATTAAAGCCTAAACAGACTAGATAGTAGCCATTTAATGAGCCACAACCAATTTCAACCTACATTTTCTCCATGGTATATATTTTCCTTATTTTTGTTGCAATTTTTGTTTCAAGGCTTGCCATCCATGAGGTTACTGCCTCACTGGACCCATAAGACCTACAAAAACCATCATATATGACCCGTTCACGTTAATTATCGAAAAATTGAAAAAAATACAAAATATGACCATTCACAAAAGTTTTGGGATGGAAGCAAATGGGTAAAAAGACTTACCTAAAGTCCAGGTCTTCTATTGAATCATATCATCCAACTTTTGTCTGTACGCAGCTAAGTTCTGCAGCAGAAAAGTGTATGAGTACACATATATTCGATGGTTAAGCTTAATTCAGACTTACGATTGTAACGAATATGATGCCAGCTAAAAGAATCAGAAATGTGTACCCTTGTATATGCATAGACTCCAGCTTCAGTGGGCCCCACAGGACTTCCCCTTCTCATGAACTTCCCTTCTTTGAATATGTAAAGCAGGGGTATCCCGGTTGATAGCTCAAGGCTAATAACCTGTAATAAGTAGCTCACTATCAAAATAAAAAAGAGACCAAAACACCCAAAACTTTGAGGAGAGAACCAGGATGCTCACTTCTTGAGATGTTAGTTTATCGAGGTACATGATGATAGATCGCAACGAATTCCCATGAGCGGCAATCATTATATTTTTCCCAGACTGCAGTTCAGGTTCTATCTGCAAGATATGTTTCAATTGTCAGTTGATTGCTAAAAAGATCAACATTGTAACAATAAGGCAAAAATCATTGCATACATGCTCTTTGAAATAAGCGACTGCTCTTTCAGCACACATTTCCAAACTCTCTCCATTTGGTGGAGGTATGTCATAACTACGACGCCACTCATGCACTTTCTCCTTCCCATATCTATCTGCAGTTTCCTGCTTATTGAGCCCTTGAAGTTCCCCATACCTACAAAGGCAGAAGAATCAGAAACAGGATAACAAAACAGTAGAGAGCATGTAAGAGGCGCTAGAGTGAAACAAAGACATTACATTCTTTCATTCAATTGCCATGCTGTTTTAACTGGAATTGATTGCTTTATGGTCTCCTCACTGTAAATCTCACTCCACAACTTAGCCTGTTCACTTTCGTTATGCATGATAATGGGCACCTGGGAGGAGACAGTAGAAATCCATCAGCTAATAGATTTGCATTCGCATGAACTTCAAAGGAAGGAAATAATGGGCCACTCCAGGGAAGCTAGCATGGCAAAGAGCCATTGTATTCAATACCATTCATAAGATTCTTCCACACTACGTTTTGCATATTTCAATAGAGAAAAAAAGACAGAAGATTTAAAATAGTGTCATGAAGATGTCCCACTTCAAATTAAGCAGCTTTCTAAAAATTAGTAATTCCTCCGTATTCTAATAATCAAGTTAAAAGCACCAATGCTTGTTCAAAACCACCTACTTCAGATACCATCTACTACAACAGAAAGCCCAATGAGAATCCTGCCAAAGGCGGGGAAGGGCATGATGTAATATATGCAACTGCCACCTTTAGCCTAACAAGCAAAGAGACTAAAAAGTGATTTTTTCATAAAAGCAAGTTGAGGCTGATAACTAGCATAGTAGCATGGGATTAATTAAGTGATCATTCAAAGTCCAAGTGTTCCTTGATCTTCCACAACAGTTACATCCATAAACATGCATTGTAAGTTGTAACATCAAGTAGCACCAGAAGTTACCTTCTTGCGTCGGTGCTGCGTCATGGCAAGCATGGCTGTCATTTGAGCACGAATCAGTGCAGAAGTATAAATCATGTCGACAGGTATATTGCTGATCCTCTTGCCAGCTTCAATTGCCTCCTCGACACCCTTCTTGGTCAGTGGAACATCAACGCAACCAGTGAACAGGTTCTTTTCATTCCATAGAGACTCACCATGTCGTATCAGGATAAGAGCTGCTTCATCTGAAAACAAAAATCATGTATCACCTTGAGTTACTGTAGAAACATTGAACATAGTTGAGCATAAACATAAACAAAACCTTACAGCTTGTTATTAAAGAACTTTTTCCCAGGAGGAACCGAAAAAAATATATGAACTGGCTTACTTTTTTTCCTGCGGCTGTCCCTAGTGCTGTTATCAGAGGGTGACGAAACTGTATCCACAACCGAGATTTGAGAAGTTGAGGCTTGAATTACACCTGAATGCTTCCTGTAGGAGCTGAAGCGGCTGGTTGTTGAATGCCCCAGGCTAAACTTGTATTCCTTGGGGAACAATTTAACTGAGACATGGGCATGATCATGAAGGCATCCAGAACTACAGCCAGGGCTGGCAGCTTGGAAGGTACCAATACCTTGTTGAATTATAGAAGCGGCCATCCTAGAAATAGATAAGCAAATAAAAAAGTTAAGCTACAAGTGAACATGTGGTAGTGAACTACCAAAGACAGAAGTGAGAAGCCTTAACAGGTAACATTTTAATTGTTATCATTTGGCAAAATCATGTATGGAATGGAAATGGATCCTCTCAATTAAGATCCCTGCAATAGCCCTTTGGTTGTCTTCCGCTTGATACCAAATGTTCTTTCACCTTCACCCCACATAAGTATTACATACGGGGCAGAAATCAAGAGGTATAATACAGAATTACTCTCCATTTGGACATGTTAGGACAATAAATTCTAGCAAGCATCACAGCTGCTCAGAACAAACAATGAAGCCAAGAGCCAACCAATGCACTACAGTACACCATAGCTCCTTAAACCCAAAGCAGTGTGAGCAGGCGTCAAACACAAAGGAACCGTGATACGAACATATATAACTTAAATTTCATTTAGGCACTAGGTATAGGGCCAGAAATCGGAAGGAAACCCAGGATATCACATATATAACTTAACACATTCCGGAGGAACCTCCGTAATCCCTTGATATGCAACTCACTAATCGAAATCAACATCATCCCGAAGGTGATGATTAGTCATCAGAATCAGAATGAAGTTCCCGTTCCTCTTTTGTTATCTAGAACCCCATGCCTATGTGGCTATGTAGCTAACTGAGATTGCAATACTGTTGTAATTGAAATGTGTTAGGCTTCTTGATAAACAACAAGCTATTTGTCTTCCTTATTTTAACTTTTCAAAATTCACAATCAGAGACAATAGAACACGAATAAATCGAAACATGAAAGGGTTTACCAACGTATCATGGAAAATCAAGAGAATTAGATACTATCAGCTATAAAGTGGTACCAGACAAGATTGCAGAACACAGTAACACCAAATCATGAAGCTCGTTGAAACAGAAGGTATCACCAAAATAGTATGAGGAGCTAATACAACACATAAACTTAATTGAACACAGATTGGTAAATGACTCAATGTAATTAATTCCAAAATCTAACAATAACAATCCAAATACTAAATACTTCAAGAGTATCAACTAATATACATTATAAAGAATTCGGATCCAGATTCTTTTCTTTCAAGAGAGAGAAAACAAATCAAAAACGGCTAATGGCAAGTTGATACAATAGTGAAAAAACGAAGAGAGAGAGAGAGAGAGAGAGAGAGAGAGAGAGAGAGAGAGAGAGAGAGAGAGAGAGAGATTTTACCAATTGTATGAAACGCAAATTTGATGTTCGATGAAATCGAGGGGAGCTTGAGAAAAATGGCAGGTTTAGTGGGGAAGAATGAAGATCGTTGACGGAGAGAAATGAAAGAGAAGTGGCGTTAGGTGTTTTTGTATTGAGAATTGCGCTTTCGGAATTTGAAAGAGCCAAAAACGCTGAAAAGGGAAGAAATGGAGACTTTGTTTATATAAACCCCGTCATCTTTCGCCACCGAAAGCGAAAGCTACCAGGAAATATTTGACAGGTTTCTTGGTTTTCAGTTGTTTTCTAGGAGTAATTTCTACCATCCCTCTCACTCTTTCTCTTCTCTCTCAAACTACCAACCCAAAAACTAAAACCCATAATATTTGCTTTTCTTCCCCTTCAGCATTTTTAACGCATCATATCCTTATTTTTTTGCTAGAATATACTCCTGTTAGGTACACAGCATAGAGATGCCAAAATGGATTATAATCACTGATGACTTGATTGGCAAACTAGTCGGGTTTGGGTTGGGTCACATCCAATTTACGTCATAAGCAGGTCGGGTCAATATCAGCTCGGTAATGTCGGGTCTTTAGCCGGTCTTGGGTCGGATTTTCGGGCCAAACAACTATTGTCTCACAAACTTCGCGTCTCGGGTCGGGTAGTTTCGGATTTGGATCATTAGCAGGTCGATCTTCTTCAAGTCGGGTTTCGGTTGGATCTTAAGCCGGTCGAGTTCAGATCAGGTCAGAGTTTACCAGCTCTACAACGATGACAGTGAGTTTTCCCCTTAACAATAATTAATAAATAAAAAAATAAACTTGGGTGAAAAATTAATTCTAATGTATACAATGAACATAAATATTCTAATCTATTTTCTTTTGTCATAAGAAATTTTATGATACTATATTTTCATTTAAAATTGTTCCGAGATTCAGATGGGGAGGTGAAGAAGGGCGAAGCCGAGGTGGGTCGCATTGCTCACAGTTATTTCTCGGGTTTGTTCTCGCCTACTAGTCAGTTGCACATGGACGATGCTTTCCTTGGAGTCGATGCCCATGTCACAACAGACATGAACGCCAATATGCGTAAAGCCTATTCTGGTGAGGAGGTCAAGGTGACTTTGAGTCAAATGCATCAACTCAAGTCCCCTGGCCTGATGGTATGTGTCCTTTATTTTTTCAAACTTACTGGCATATTGTTGGTGATTGTCTTACTAACCCGGCGCTAGAGTTTTTAAATGGGGGGCAAATGCCTGTTGGTCTCAATCATACCTTTTTAGTGTTGATCCCAAAGAAGAAAAAGCCGGAGGTTATCACTGACTTTCGACCTATTAGCTTGTGCAATGTGGCCTATAAGCTGATTTCCAAGGTCCTAGCTAATAGGTTGAAAGCTTTTTTACTAGATATTGTGTCCTTGAATCAGAGTGCATTTACCCCTGGTCGGCTTATCTCTGATAATGTGCTTATGGCTTTTGAGACGTTCCATCATATGAAAAATATTAGTTCTTGTGCGAGGTTTTTAGCTCTTAAACTGGATATGGCCAAAGCTTATGATAGAGTGGAGTGAGTCTTTTTGGAAGCTGTTTTACTTAAATTGGGGTTTGATGTTGACTGGGTTGATAGAGTAATGGTGTGTGTGAAGTCAATATCTTCCTCTATTCTAGTAAATGGCAAACCATCTGAGCCTTTTTCTCCGGGTAGAGGTCTTCGGCAAGGAGATCCGATATCCCCTTACCTCTTTATTTTGTGTGCTGAGGTATTTTCAGGTTTAATGAGGAAAGCTGAGGAACGCGGAGCAATTTCTGATATCCGAATCTGTCAAGGGACACCTTCTGTGACTCACCTTTTCTTTGCAGATGATAGCTTGTTATTTGTCAGAGTGGAGGAGGGACAAGCAGAGAGTGTCAAGGAGATTTTGAATTTGTACGAGGGTGCCTTGGGGCAAAAAGTGAGCTTTGAAAAATCAAAAGTGAGCTTTAGCAAAGGAGTTCGCACTCCGCTGAGGGCTCGTATCAGAGATATATTGGCTGTTGAGGAGGTTGAAGTTCATGATAAATATCTTGGCCTTCCAACTACATTGGGGAGATCGAAAAAAAAGATTTGTGACCCGTTGAAGGAGAGATTATGGAAAAAAACTTCAAGGCTGGAAAGGTTTGTTGCTATCTAAAGCGGGAAGGAAAATTATGATAAAGGCAGTGACCCAATCAGTCCCGACATATGTGATGAGTGTGTTCAAATTAGCAGCGAATTTTTGCAATGAGGTTAAGTCAATGATAACTCAATTCTTCTGGGGACAAAAAAATAGCGAGAGGAAAATTCATTGGTTGAGCTGGACTAAATTTTGTAAGCCGAAGAGTAAGGGTGGCCTCGGTTTCCGTGATTTGAAAATGTTCAACTGGGCTCTTCTGGGTAAGAAAGCGTGGCGTCTCTTTAAAGGTGATAATGGTTTATTGGGACAAATGCTTCAAGCGAAATATTTTCCAAATGGTAACTTTTTGGATGCTCCACTTGGTACCAATCCTAGCTATACTTGGCGTGGGATTTGGGAATCGAAGTGGTTCATTAAAAAAGATATGTTGTGGAGAGTAGGGAATTGAGCTAGCATTCGGGTTTGGCATGATCCGTGGGTCGCAAGCCTCGGTGCTGGGAAGATTATTACTCCTCAAGGGTCTCATAGTTCGGAGATGCGAGTGGCTGAGTTTATTGACCACGCCACCAGCAGCTGGGACGTTAACAAGCTTCGAAACACGTTTCTTCCAATTGACGTGGAGCGAATCCTTGCTTTACCCATTAGTCCCCGCCTCCCACAAAACACGGCCTTTTGGAAATGGGAAAAGAAGGGCGAGTATTCAGTTCGAAGCGCATACAATGGTATTATGAGTGCTCAGTTTGAGGAGTAAGAAGCTTCTTCTTCTCGGGTTGACAACCAGTTGTGGAACAAGATTTGGAACGTCGATACACTACCTCGGGTGAAGATCTTTGCGTGGCATGCTTGCCATGATGCCTTACCGACCAAGGTCGGCCTCCATAGGCGCATTTCACACATCGAAGAAGACTGTGGTGTGTGCGGGGGGCTGCGTGATTGCGGCCTTCATGCTCTGCGCTCGTGCCCGCTAGCTGAGTCCATTTGGAAGGCTAATGGGCTGGATGTCCTAGATATTGCTACAGGGAGATGTGTGAGAGATTGGGTGGAATTGGTGAGGCTTGAACTACAACAGGAGGATTTTGCAAGATTTATTACTACGGCTTGGGCGATCTGGGGTACACGAAACAAGAGAATTTTTGAAGGCCTCCTTCAAGCCCCGTCGGATGTAATGGTCTACGTTGATAAGCTACTGCAAGAGATGGGCGAGAACGCTCCGAAGCAGCCATGTCGTCCCCCCGCGCACACGTTCGGTGGTCTGCGCCACCCTTTGGTTGGATCAAGCTTAACGTGGATGCGGGGAAGCATGGTGATATAGGTACCAGTATTGGAGTAGTTGGACGCGACGAAGGTGGGGTAGTTCAAATGTGTGCAACGATGAACTTCGAAGTCGGTTGGGAGGTCGGACTTGCTGAGGCAAAAGTAGTTTACTTTGGTTTGAAGATAGCTATTACCCATGGTTTTGAGAAGGTCATTTTGGAAGCTGATAATTTAGTGATTGTCTCCGCTTTGAAAGCGGGAAGCGTAGGATCGAGTCTAATTCATTTAATTATTGATGATATTTTAGAGTTACAAACCCATTTTGAGTCAGTTTCTTGGTCTTTTGTTCGTAGGGAAGGAAATAAAGTAGCCCATGAGCTTGCACATGTGCATCCCTGGGAAGTAGGCTATCGTTCTTGGAATTCGAAACTACCTAGTAACGTAGCAAGTGTAGTGATGTCAGATTTATCTCAAGTAATAGAAAATTGATAACGCGGCTTGGTGGTCCTTACTTTCAAAAAAAAAAAATTGTTCCGTTTTTAGTTTTATTTTTCATGTAGCAAACAACTCTTCTTCTTTTGACCTTCGAGGGTAAATATATCTCGAATCTATGTTTTTTCTTAGGGATACGCGGAGGGCCTTCACAGTGCTACACTCCTACCCATCGTAAGCCAATATTAAGATTATTCCACCATAATGCTCCATCATGGATGCTCTATTTGTCTTGCCATATAGCAATAGGAAGATTAGAGAGGGATAAAATTTACCCTTAACATTAAATGTTTGTTGTAATTTGACTAAAGAAAAACCTTGTGTTTCTATTATCGATTGTGTTACTATAATCAATCGTAAGTGAAAGTAGTAGGTTTAGTTCAGGATGTTGCATTGCACTCTTTAAAAAAATACTATTTCTCATGAAATAAAACTTTTTAGGGAGTAAAGTTATTTGATTGACAAAGGGAGGTAGAATATCATGCACGCACTTAACTCGGGGCTTAGTGGGACTAGGTAATAGTTTCTCCAATTTGAGAATAAGGTGGGAGCACACTTATTATTTTCTTTGTCAACCAAATTAAACAACCACTTAGGACTCCTAAATTTGAAATAGTATTTAGGAGTACTATTTTCATTGATATATTTTTTGGCAAATCCAATTAAGCAACAATGAAGAAAATGCATACCTACCAAGTACAAGACAGGCAGCTTAGCAAAAAAAAAAAAAGTACAAGACAGGCAGGCAGCTCTTCAGGTTTTCCAAACAACACCTATCACCCGCTGACCTGCCACAGCTATGCACCTAATTTCGTAAGGCTTTCGTGATTTTCGTGGGCTGCCTCAACAAAATTACATTGGAAGGGGAGAAAAATTTTAAAACGCAAAATGAGGAAAGCCTAGATGGGTGGGGAAGATTTTGACTTTACGTGTTCAAGTTCGCTATTGCCGGAAAGAATTTGGTCTCCCGACTCCCATTCCCATGGTGAGCAATATTACAGCAACGGCCAACCACCTACCTCTTCTCTGTCATTCGGTTAACATAGTAATTGACGTTTTAAACGTGCATTTGGGGTTGGCAACTTGGCATATAATCTTGAAACAGTGAAACTTATAGCGATCCAAACTCAAGAACTTATAATTTTTTTTGTTCTTATACTCCTATGAAGTAATGACTACATCATGCAAAACACGTGGAGTCCACTTAAATTTCCCCTAAAATGAAATTGTGAGAGGGGAGAGCATGTTTGGGAGACTGGAACCATCTTATAATTTCCCCGATTCACGAGAACGAGGAAATATTCAAAAGAACAAAATGTCTTTTATGAGACTGCTTCAACATGAGGCCACTTCTATAATCAAGCATAACGTCAGCACAACATCATGCTTGTTTGAGGCAACCTCCTGTTGAGGCAGCCTTCATGAGTTTTTGTGCCGAAAGAATATGCGCAAGCGCAACTCTCTCCTGCAATACGTCTGGTACCAATAGTAGTTCCATATTGTTTAGCTACTCTTCGTTCGACTTTCCTTCTCCCATTAGGCCATTATTGACAGTTCGAGGTTGGCTGGAAAATGACTAGCCCAGGCCTATCCTCTCTTTACCAACCCATATCATAATGCACTATACTAGAGGTGGCCAGTGGGCCGGGCTAGGCCCAAACCCACCCTGACCGGACCGCCGAGGGTCCAAGCTGTGCCGGCGAGGAGAGAGCCCAGGCCTAGGCACGGGCACGGCACGGTGCTGGCCGTGCTAAAGCAATGCCTCCCTCCGAGGAAGCCCGACCCGCCTTATAGCCTGTCTCTCTCCTCTGGCTTTCTCTCTCCCCTCCTTCAATGGCTGCTGCTGCTTTCTCTCTTCCCTCTAGCTTTCTCTCTCTCTCTTCATGGCGGTCCAACCGCATGCTTTACCTAGCTAGGCCCGGGGCCCAAACACGGCACGACACAGTGCTGACAGTGCCAAAGTAGTGCCTCCCTCCGAGGAAACCCGGCCCGACCTGTGACCACCTCTACACTATACTACTCATTGTTCCTCATTTCCTCCCTTCCAATCATAAAAGTTCAAACGTGTAGCTGTCATCATCCAATTCATTGGACCATATATCATTCAACCCAAAATGGAATATGTGTATCAGTGTATATGGCTATATGCGCTGTAACTAAAGGAAGGCAATTTGCCAAAGTTCCCTCTAGAAATGTCCTGCACTGAAGCCGATCAGCTAACTCTTACCACCCAAACAATTGTAGGCTTGTAGCTCTAAGCTATAGACGAGCCCAAATCTTTGCTAGGACTAAATAGAGCAAAGAAGCGAATCTACATGGAGTACTAGCTATATGTAAATGATCGAGATTGGGGAAGTTTGGATCATCAAAACTCGATCCAGGTTGGTTCAAGCCTACAACTACAACCTCTGAAAATGCAGAACAAAATCTGGAACAAATAAAATACTCTCATCACTACTTTAATTAATCATCTCGAGTACAAATATATATCCCTTCTTGGTTTGCAACGAATTTAGGAGGCTGTCAAGGTGACAGTAAATGAACAAGCTATTGAACAAGCATACGCATACATTCTTAAGAGATACTAGTAACAAGCAATAATAAAGCTCATGAGAAAGATCTAAATATAATCTAAACTTCATCTTCGTCGAGCTTGTATTGCTGCATCAACTGAGAACAGTAAGCCATGGGTTTATCAGCCAAGAATCCCATGTTGTTGGCATCGCGAGTGTAGGACGTAATGCCATTGAAGCTGGTGAGAACAACACGGGAACGGTCACGTCCGAGGTCTGGTACTGAACAACTCTTCACAGGGCTGCTCACCAAAACTGTCTCACAAATCCTGTCCTTCTGGTCCTCTTTCACGGAAAATGTGTATGTACCTGTGGAATCGGTTGTAGCTTCATCCTTGTAAAGGACTTGCTGGGTGTGTCTGTGGAAGCATATCAACTTCACCTTAACACCTGAAAGTTATCACAAGCAAACTCATTTTAGATTTCTATTACCCTGACTTAGTGACATTGAAAGCGAGCAACAATCCCAGCTACATTAAGCAGGCCGAATGCAGTACTGAACGTAGCATCGTATGATATGCCGATAGCGTGCAGGATCCAGTGTGAACTGAACCCTCCCCCTCCCACAAATAGTTTGGGACTATCCAATTCCAAATCAGAACTCCATTGTGGTTTCCAAAAACTGGTTTTTAGTTTTCAAAAAAACCTAAACACTCAAAACCACCCCGAACGGGATTAGATTTTAGATTACTCCTATTTGTTTTGAAATTCAGAGTGACCCAAGGCAACGAATCATAGAGCAGAAATACAATGCTGAAAAGGCATTTATATCACACAGATCGACAGATGACAAGTGGTGATAAATGTAATGTAGTAGTAATTGTTAGCAACTCACTTCACCTTAATTTTACTCACAAAGAACATTAATATTCTGTTAAGTAAACGATCTAACTTTTTTTTTTTTTTTTTTTGTTGAGAGAAGTAAATGATCTAACTTAAAATCAAAGTTACAATTGCTTGCAATTCAGCAGATAAAAGCACAGAAATAGACATCACACATATCATGTACACGGCGAAATAAGTAAAAAGGAATACACAAATGTGCCATACAAGAGAAGATAAAGAGGGGCTGAAAATAACCCTCTCAAAGTAGTCACATAACCAGTTCCAAAAAAAAAAAAAAAAAGAAAAAAAAGAAGGAAAGTTATAGATCTGAGATGCACATTTGGTTGCAAAGTAGATCCAATTCAAGAAATCGAGTACAAGAAGCCTTGGACAATGAAAAAACCCATAACACAAACAGATGTAGCCAAAAGAAATCGCATAATAAACAAGATAAAAGAGATCTATAGAGAGGGTGGAATAATGGAGGAGAGAGAAAATAGGTATGCATACCCTGGAGGTACTGAGAGGCGGAGGTCTCGAAGCCAGCACGGCAAGTGTCACAGTAAGCGCGTCCCTTGACTTCGTATCGGTGTGCAACTGGTCTCACCGCTGATACAATCGCCGGTAACACGCAAAGTGCCACCATTATCATCATCATCATTGTCATCTTTGCCATTTTTTCTTCTTCTGATTTGGGGATTCTCTTCTTTTTCAATTAGGAGAGAGAGAGAGAGAGAGAGAGAGAGGAGTGAAGGAGGGTTCTTAATAAAGAGTGTGATGTCCCCAGAAGTAGAAAGCAAAAAGTGGAGTAGAGGGAAATGAGTAAAGAGGTTGCTAGTGGAGACTGAATATAATTTAATAAGTAGATTATCATAAAATATTATCTGGTGTGGTAGGATTCACATATTTTGTATCTTGTTATTTGGGTGATTGTATTTCTGGATTTGTGATTGGTTATTTAAATCGTTGATCTGTATAGATGGAAAGGGGTGCAGGGTTGTAAAGGAAGATGTGAGTGTAGAGGAATAAATCACAGAATGAAGATTGGCTGGTTTGTCAAGTGTCGGTGGCGGTGCCTCACATGGGAAGAGGGTCCCGCATTACAACGGATTCCCAATACGCGGTTTACAAAGAGTAATGGCGATCTAGTGTGGTCGTTCCACTTTTTGGCTTTGCTAATTGCTTATAGTACTCCGTAAGGGGATTTCATCAATGATCAAAATATACGAAGATCGTTTGCATCTAGGCAAAATCATTTCACGCCACTGCCCTTGATACAACTAAATTACTGTACTCATTGTTACCCCAGTTTCATGAATGCCTGTTTCCTTGGTTCTTTTACATGACTAAATGGCTTTATCCGTGATTAGTGCCACACTGCCACCCCTGGATTCCCCTCCCTAATGAAGACGTTACCACCTTTTAGTACACTATTGAAAACGCTGGATTGGGATTTGGGATCATTTTCCGCATTTACGCATAATATTTGTTAGAGCATGTTCTCTCCAATAGAATGATGCAGTACGGTGAGAAAACAGACTGGAACGGAACAACGCGAAATATGAAATAAAATATGAGACAAAATGAAGTATAGAATGCAGAACGGAACGACGCAAAAATGAACAAATTGGAACGGAACGGATTGCAACATGGTAACAACGAAAAGAACAGAACCTAAATATTTGTCATGTGCAAAGTCGATTGCAAATAAAAATAATAAAGTAAAGTATTAAACACGTAGCAAACATCACAAGGGACACAAGTGTAATGTGTAAATCTCAAAAAATGTGTAATAGAAACTTGAGAGAATCCTAATCCTTTGAAACATCTTTACGTTAGACCCTCTCCCCCCTTATACAATACCATCCTCATTCCTAAGGATGACAATGTAGTATGAACCCGATTTGAATCAGACAATAAATACCCGATCCAAATCCAATGGAAATGGAAATGGATGGTAACAAAGACCCGACCCGATTATAATTCGAGTTCGATTAATGTTGTCACCTCATCAATACATACTTAGAACTCGTTTGGCCTACTTTCTACCAACTTCTCATTCTCCTTCCAAATTTGTTCTTGCACCCCCCCTTTTATCCACTCCCCCCCTCCATTTCCAATTTCCAAGAAGTTGAAATAAAGCTACAATTGGACTAGAAGGAGAAGTTACAAATTGTAGCTTCTCCTTCTCCTTCCACTTCTAGCATTATTTTAACTTCTTAGAAGTTGAAAATTGAGGGGGGAGTGGATAAAAAGAGGTGAACAAGAACAAATTTGGGGAGAAGAAGTTAAATTTATGGGAGGTAGGCCAAACGGACCCTTATATAACTAAAATAGGTAAGTAAGTTCATACTAGGAAAAAAAAACCAATCAAATACAGTTAAAATAAACATTAAACTCTTATTTTTATCATTCTTAATGATCTTTATTGTAAATAAAAACAGCATTGGGATGCAATTGAATCCGAATTTGATACATGCACGATCTGATTAGATGAAAACGTCTAAGGAGTCCGACAAAAGAAAGCCCAACTCAAATCCATTAAAGAAAAGTCCAACTTCAAACCCGATTATATAAGTACGAATCTGATTAGTGGAGAAACTAACTGAATCAAATTCTAAACCGAAATCGAATCCAATCCATTGTCATGCCCTACGGATTCACTCATTCCATCTCCACCCCTCAACTTGATTCTATCAACATCAACCTCAATGAAACAAGACCCGCATTGGCAATGTGTTGATAACAATAAGTTTCATCCAAACTGACTTGTTATTAGTTTATGATAAACACTAATGAACAACTGAAGTTCTCTTTAGTTCTGCTACTGCAGTAAGGTAGCCTATTTCTTAAACCCCATTCGGGTCTTCTAATGCTGTAATT
Organism: Tetragonia tetragonoides; assembly: GCA_038025085.1. NCBI lineage: Eukaryota > Viridiplantae > Streptophyta > Magnoliopsida > Caryophyllales > Aizoaceae > Tetragonia > Tetragonia tetragonoides. The sequence goes on from CM076140.1 coordinate 4,921,857, forward strand.
AATGAGTACTCTTTTCTATAATTTTACTTGTTTGACAGATGAAATGAAGCTCCAATGAACCAGAACCCCAATATGTGCAGAAAATTGAAGCTGCGTCATTTCAGGTTCAATGTAGCATATAGCATATATTTAAAGAATTTATTTAAAGAAGTGGCAGTTACGATTATTAGTTTCCCATTGTTATACTCATTGTTGCGCCTAGTGGGAATTTGTATTTGTTGCATACAAATTAGCTTATTGGTGCCATGGTGGGAGGCCTAACTACCACCACCACCGCCAGCTTATGTCCGCCGACCCCGCTATCAAATTGAAGGCGGTTAATCTTGGGGGATGGGCGGATGGCTTGTCACTGAAGGATGGATGAAGCCTTCTCTTTTCGATGGCATTCCCAACAAATTTTTTTTTTTTTTTTTAAATTTTCTTGTATGTGTGTCGCATATTACTCTCATATGCTATTGTATAGTTACACTATTACGAGTAGTGATAATTAATTGAGAAGGTCTTGTATAAGGCCGTTTCATTTCATGGTAACACTTTTAACTGAAAAAGTATCTCTTTGATCTGCTAAAGCTTGACAAATGACAACTACTTGTGTGCTCAGGATGGAACACAAGTTCAGCTGAAGTCTGTGAAGGTGGGCAAATATTTGAGTGCCGAGAATGGTGGAGGCACCAGTATAGCCGCTAACAGAGACTACTTCAGGCTGGGAAACCTTCAAGGTAACACTTTCTATCTGCCTGCCTTACCAGTTACCCCTTCCTTATTGCAAAAGACCTCATTCCATCTGAAATATTGCAACTTTGTTTTCATTTTTTCCTTTTAAACAACAATACACTGATGTATTAGGGACAATTATGTATTTGTGTGTCTGCATATAGCTGTGGAGAATCAACGAAACCACATTCAATTTTCGCGTCTTCAGCAATCAGTTCATCGGGCTGCAGACTGATGGAGGCGCCGCCTCTGGTGTTGTAGCGGTGGCCACTGCTTCTGAACTTGGAGATTCTGAAACGTTCCAGATTGTTAGGAAGCCTGATGATACTTCTCGCATTCGAATTCAAGCTTCCAACGGTCTCTTTCTCCAGGTGAAGCATCTGGTCTTTCTGTATCCTACAAAATCTGACATTGGTTTGGTACATGGATGATATGAGACCATGAGGCACATTGTAGTCTCTTCAATTGGAATCGGCTACTGCATGCCCTCGCTTTTTAAGTACGCTGTATGGTTTTTGCAACACGAATTCATTTGCCTTTGCATAAACATTTGCAGGCACAGACAGAGGATTGTTTGGTGACAGCAGATTATTCAGGGGATGATGGTTGGGGGGATGCTAATCCATCTGTCTTTGTCATGACTATAGTTGCAACCTTGAAAGGCGAATACCAATTGACTAACGGTCATGGCCCTGGAAAAGCTCCCCAGGTCATGAGTGTAAGCTACATATCTCCATCATTGCTTGATATACTGTTTTCTGATCTAGTATGCACAGCATTATCAACTTAGAGCAGTAGCTTTTCTCGTGCAATTTTTGGAAAATGTATAACATTAAACCTCTCAGGATCATTGGAGCACGTTCATTGTTGAAGAAGATTTCAATTTCATTTCTCAAAATGGACTCAATGCTGTCAGAATTCCTGTGGCATGGTGGATAGGTAGCAACCCAACACACAAGCCCTTTGTGGAAGGGTCATTGAAGGCCCTGGACGATGCCTTCTCTTGGGCGAAGTACGTCTGTCTTTTATATATTGCTTCTTTACTTCGTTGCCTACTTTCAGAATTGCAAATTGCATACAATGAAAACAGTATGCATCATGTAATTAGGCACATGATTAACTTGCAAATAAGACCATTATCATTAACTAATTAAGTGCAAAATTTGATATTCTTGCAGAAAATATGACATCAAGGTTATCTTAGATCTCCATGCAGCACCTGGATCATAGAATGAAAACGAGCACAGTGGTACAAGAGACGGGTCTCTCGGATGGGGAAAAACTGAAAAAACCATACAATATTCTGTTGCTGTCATAGATTTCTTAACTGCCAGGTACTAGCTCTAAAACAAAGAAGCTTCTGTTTTTCCTGTCATATGCGTTTTAGAGAATCAATTTTCATTACCAAGTTTTACAGCGCCCTATCTGAATGCAAGTAAGTGTGTTTCGATTCAATGCAGATACGCGGACCATCCTAACTTGTATGCAGTGGAGCTGATCAATGAGCCCCACGCTCCAGACGTGAGTTTGGAGAGCCTAACAAAATATATACTATCAGCAGGGATATGATGCCATGCGCAAGTACTCTTCAAGCGCTTATGTTGTGATGTCGAATCGCTTAGGAGGGCCAATGGATCCAAGGGAGCTTTTTCCCCTTGCCAGTGGCTTACAAAAAACTGCGATTGACGTCCATTACTACAACCTCTATTCTGACACATTCAAGGATATGAACGTCCAGCAAAACATCGACTTTATCAACAACAATAGGGCCTCCGATTTGAGTATAATCAGCAGTACCTCCCCTAATGATCCTCTCATCTTCGTTGGTACTTAGTCAACACTCAACACACTATGCTAGCTAACAGATATAGACAGTAATAAAGAATTTTCTCATTATTTTTTTTAATTTTTAATTTATAATTGGGTTGCAGGAGAATGGGTGGCTGAGTGGGATGTCAGTGGAGCTACACAAGAGGATTACCAGAACTTTGCGAATGCACAACTTCAAGTCTATGGCAGGGCATCCTTTGGCTGGGCTTACTGGACGCTGAAGAATGTGAACAACCACTGGAGTTTGCAGTGGATGATTCAGAATGGCTTCATCAACCTGAGCAGCCAGTATTAATGATAAATTTAGTATTGCTGACAGTAATAAAGCCACCTATGGTGTATTGATATGATAAAAAAAAAAAAGAAAAGACATTTCAACAATGTGACCCGGCCTAAGCAAGTACTGGAGTCGTAAACTTCATATTATTCGATTTTCACCCTGAACGTTTGTCATTTGCATTTCTTAAGGTTTTGAAGTGAGTTTGAGTCACACTTCGAAAGATTTAGTGCGTAGTATTGAGCTTGTTTATAACCAAGTGAGTTACTCACCAAGTCACCATAATTGGTTTTGGTTGGGATTGCGGATTACAGTGGGAGGGCATGTAACAGATGACTTTACCCCTCTGTTGGAGCTTTGCTTTAGTGGATCGTACACAAAAATGAGCCCAATAATATCTGTTGCACGCTACGGCTTGTATTATTTGTTTGGGCAGGTACACACACATATATATACACCCCCGGCCCCACCACCTGATCACCACCCCACCACCGCTGTCGCCTCCGTCAAACCACCACTGTCGGCGCCTCGTCAAATGTGGGTGACCCATATATATATATAGAATAGAATTCAGGTGAGATGACAAGCTACAATGAGAAGGTGAGAAGTGATCTGAACCATTGAATCAAGTGGTGAGAAGTGATCTGAACCATTGAATCAAGGGATCATACGGTTCTTAACTCGAGTGTGTTTTAATTTATGATGAGTCGGATCCTACCCCATCCTCTCTCTTCAAACCAAATCCTTAATATTTTCTCTCTCCTCTAGGCCCCTCCACAGACGCACTCTGTACGCTCGCTCTTTCCTATCTTTCTCTCTCCTCCATGGCAGCAGCACGAAGATGGCTATTTACCACCATGTCATTGTCCTCACGAAATCATCGATCCATACAATCTGTATGTTATCTCTCTCTTTCTCTCTCCATAATAGTAGTCCCAAAATTGAACTTATATTTTCTAGGGTTTGTCAATTCCTCAAATGAAACGATCCAAACGATGTCCGTACTTGAATCTATCTTCCCACGATATATATGGTGATGAATATGGATTAATGCATGTACTTTTGTTGAAGGTTTGTTATTGTTTTGTAATCTTTTTTTTCTCCTCAATTTGAAGTAGTAATTCATTATTTTGACATGCAATTGAAATTGAAGAGTTATTACTATTGGTGTTTGATTCATAATAAGATAATTTGAGTTCCTTTGAATTTAATCTGTCTAGTATTATATTTATAGTTAAAACGCCCAAAATTTGAAGACATCGAGTTTGTGTTTTTGTTTTTTTAATTGATCTATTTTCTATTGGGTGTCTGCTAGTTTTTCATTGAAATGTGAGAATTTAGGTTGAATTTCAAGTTGTAGGAGTGATCAGGTGAGATAATTTTGAAAGTTTGAGGATTATTACAATATAGTTGGGTGGTATTTCAGTGCATGAGAGAAACAATGGATTGATTGGTTCAATTTTGACTATAGAAATAGATGTTTTTTGATATTTGGAGAGTACAGACTGTAGTGACTATGTACAAGTGAATCCAATGGGGATGCGACCTTTTTTGTATAAAATAAAAATGTATGCTTCTGTGATCACTGTTGAGTACTTTACTATAGAGTGGGATGATAGTGATCAGTGATCATTACCTCATTTTTGTTGTTCACTTCAAACTAAATGCATAGCATAGTTTTAGGTTTGAATTCTATGTAGCCTTCTAATATTTTTTAAAAAAGTTAGGATGTTAAGTTATAAAGTGACCCATGTTTAGCAAAAAAGTGATCCGTGTTTAGCAAAAAAGTGACCCGTGTTTAACAAAAAGTGACCTTTGTAATGGCTCATTATAGTGACCCCTGTTGTTAGTTTAAGTGACCCATGTTCTGAATTTAAGTGACCCCTATTGTTAGTTTTAGAGATTGAAGTGGGTTAAAATGCTAAATAAACTTGTGTTGTGACCTTTGTTAATATGTTATAACCAATTTACCATCCGTGTTTGATTCTTAAATTTTGATGTGTATAGTACTATGTTGTGCGTGTATGAACCAAAGTGCATAGCAAATATTGAGACTTTCTTCCTATCGGTGACATAATTGTTATAGTCGTTTTGTGATTTAGTTGCCCCGTCCAAGTTATATGATCCTCATTCCTCTAGAAATGACCCGTGTTTAACTAAAAAGTGACCCCTATTTAGCTAAAAAGTGACCCCTTGGCTCTGCATCACAGATCTCTGTAATGAAGTGACTCGTGTTTCATAAACTTTGTGATTCAAATTTCATGCTTTCAATGTCGTTGTGTCGTTCACATTATTGATGTTTTCGAGTCACTTATCCCTCAAGTTTCTGTATTCTATAGGATATGAATGTGATGCACTTCATTATTCATAGAAAAAGGGTCGTCCTTGGTTGTAGAATGCTTGTTAGATGATAAGTTGAGTGTGCGTGATAATGTTCTTTTTTTCAAAAGGTGTTGTTTATTGTTGGGAATGTAAAATTATCAAGGTTCTTTTTTGCTGCATGTTGAGGATTTATTTTAGGGCTGGTTGTCTTAGGAAGTGAACAAGATTATGTTGATCTCAATAATGCTGTCAAGTTTGGAGGGATTGGTGGAGAAAGACTTTGGGTGGAGGGGAAGTGCTTTTCTGTATGGTGGTAGTTGCTACAGCCTACAGCCAGTCGTCTGGTGGTGGTATTAGTTAGTTGGTCATATGTCATTTTGACGTGATACCGAGTGCCTTGTTTTATTGGTCATCTGTTAAGCAACCTTTCGTTCAAAGCATTCAATTTATATTTCAACCAACGGGCTTACACTTATAATGGCATTGTACATTCAGCAATAGATATTCTATAAGTGACCCAACGTAGTTTTAAAAGTGACCCCTAACCCTTTGTAAAGTGACCCAACAATTGTATTGCATTTTCTTTGTGCATGCGTATGGTATGTATTGTATGCATTCTGTTACTTTTTTCAGGGTTGGTAGAAGTGATCCCTCTCTCTTTTGTAGTGAGTAGTGACCCCTCAAACTTATTTTAGTTCATTTTTAATGTTTAGTTTGTTGATTCTGACATTGTTTGTTTTGTAAAAACTATCAGCATTAGCTCAATGCATATTTACACACATAGGCTTATAAGGTTTTGTAAAGAAAATATGCATGTTAAAGAATATAGTGATCCCTTTTTTGCTAAACAGTGACACCTATTTAGCTAATAAGTGATCCCTATTTAGCTTAAAAATGATCCAAATTTAAAGTGACCCATGCTAAGCTAAAAAGTGACCTTTGTTCAACTAAAAAGTGGCCTCCTATTAATCTAAAAAGTAATCTTCATAATGTTTCATTATAGTCATCGTTGCTATTTTGTTTGATCTAGTGAAAAACTATATTCTCAAACTTGGACTTTGCATATAAGGGATTTAAAACAAGTCTGCATGTTAAGCTAAAATTGACCCTTGTTTAGCTAAAAAGTGACCCTTGTTTAGCTAAAAAGTGACCCTTGATTATTCATTTTAGTGATCTGTGGTTTTGTGTTTGATCAAGTGAAATGGCTATGTTCTGAAACTTGGGCATGGGTTTTAACTTCTATATATGTAACGTCTTTCTTGATTCTGTCCTTTTTTTTTCTAGCCTATTAGCTCAACTGGTAGAGCAATGTGCAAATGCACATGAATGTAGGTTCGAATCCTACGTAGGCTATCAATATACTTCTTTGCATTTCGTTACTTGTTTTTCTAAGATATGGAGTGGTATATTGATTTTGGCTTATGTAAATGATGTTTTGTTTACCTGAGAATTGAGATGTGTCCAAAAAAGTATCTATCCAAAGACGGTGAAAAAGTCTTGTAGGATTAATCTTGTGCTCTTAGGGTCACTCAAAAAACCCTTTTAAGTTACCCTAGGTTTGTATTAAGTCACCTTGTTGTTTAATGCAATATGCCTTTTGCTGCAGTGATTGCTTATCTTTTTTGCTATGTGTCTGGCCTTCATGCATTTAGCACAGTAGTGAAGCAATCATAGTATTAAATTTAGAATTGTACATGCCCTATGTACATTATAAGTGACCCCAATTTCCATTACAAGTGACCTTATTTCCATTATAAGTGACCCCTGTCATTATTTCACCATCCTACAAGTGATCCCTCTTACAACCAAAAGTGACCCCAATTGCCAAATAGTAGCCTATGTAGGATTCGAACCTACATTCATTGTGCAAAGCACATTGCTCTACCAATTGAGCTAATAGGCTTGATACACACTTTGGACCATGTAAGGAGCTGTAAGATGTTAAAAAGAGCAACGACCATTAAAACTACAATCACAACCATCCCCTCAGTTGCTTTCTTCTAAAACAATCCAGAATATTTCCACACAGTATAAGTGCAGCAAATTCAGTAGCCGCTTATCTTACCTTAGCATTTATCCATCAACCACTATAGTCCAGAATCCCAACCACCACTACCAGCTGTGGAAAATTTTATCCAAGCTAGGAGTTTCTTTTCAAATGAGCATGGTAACAAGATTCTCAAATATCAAATGAGCCCTATTTCATTTGAAGCTCTACAGACTACACAAAGAGATTCACGTTCACACAAAACACCACTTTACAACAAGGAAGAACCACATTTAGATGACACTTTTATTACACTACAACGTTGGCGAGGGAAAAAAAAGAAAGAACAAACTCTGTTGTTAAATGGGACTGGATGAATGTTTTTAAAGCACCAAGTATGTGATTGTGATCTACCCACCATTAAAACCAAATATTTTTTGGATTTCTAAACAAGGAGGCCGAGCTCGCAAGCGAGTTCCCCAGCTTACAGGAAGCCTACATTGGCTACACTGATAATTATAATTTACAAATCATCTTGATCAAAAAGTGACAAACTTCTGAAATTCTTGATCTCAAATAATGTTCTGACATTCTTGAACCCATGGAAATCCAATTTGGATTGCTTAATGGAGGCTCACTGATTATGTAAAACTGACCCCTTTATTTTAAACAAAAAATAGAAGTAATATGAAAATGTAAGATGCACTCACTTTAACAAGAGCAAAGGGTCACTTGTAGGACTATACAAGGTCACCTTAGAACTTACCTTTTACATCTTATTCTGCCCTTCTATTAATAGTTTGTTAAACTCTGTTTCCCATAGTTTTTGCTTCCATAGCAATTAGCAATTTAGCAACTAAACAAGCTAGACAAGCTACGTGATAGAAATACGCCATTGCCAACAATAACTTACAAGTTACCATAAGTTGATAATAAAGTGACCACAAAAACACTTAAGAGTGACCCCCAACAAAAAGGTAAGAGCAAGTAAAAGTAGCTCAGGCATTAAATTAACTAAGCTCAACACAACATTAATGAAATGATCAAAAAAGAAAATCAATTTCATTACTCAAATCGGACCAGAACAAAACAGAAAGAGAGTTATGTTCCTTCTTCATAAAGAACCCAATTCAATTACTTCCCAGTTGATGTTCGTAGAACCAAACCCTAATCAACAAAAACTTCACAAACTCACAGCAAAAGTAGATTTGGATAATTAAAAATCAAACTCAATAAAAGACAATTATGGAGCAAGTTGTATAATAACAACAACATACCGTTGAATTTCTCGCTCTGAAGCATGAAAGCTCCTTCATTGAAGCACAAATTCCAAAATTAGGGGGTTTAAATCGAAACCCTAGAAATTGAAGCACCAAACAACGAACCAAACTGAAGGAAGTTAGAAGAAAAAGAATTTAATGATGGCTGATAAGCTCATAGTCTCGCCATTGAAGCAGGGAGGATAGAGAAACAGAGAAAGTGACTGAGCGACATGAGTACCAAGCGAAATAGAAAGAGAGAGAGGGAGAATGAGGGAAACCAGTGTTAGTAAGAGGTCAAAGTTACACAAATTACTTCCGTGCCATTAATGATACGGGTTGAATCTCAGCCATTAAATTAGCGTGTTGGACGGTCAGGATCCCTTCTCACCATCTCACCGTAGCTTGCCTTCTCACCAGATCCCTACTCTCTCTCTCTCTATACACACACACACGGGTCACCCACATTTATAAAGTCCACTTACTGAAATGAGTTGGTCAGGTCCATTTTTGGACCATTTGTACTACAGTAGTTGCCCTTAGCTCTCTTGAATCTTGAAGCGCAAACCATCTTGCATACTCCCTTCAGATAGGATATGCAAATGCAAATAATGCAAATGGGTGGTCAATTCAACGTTGTTGCGCCGCGCCGCGCCTGGATTAATAATGAAAAATTCACAAATGGGATGGGCAACCAATTGGTCAAACAAACTGATTATTAAACATTGACTTTTTTTTTCAGTAACCGTTGACGTGATACAATGACAAGAGTATAATCATTATGACAAGAAGTAATCATAATTTGTTCGGTTGTTTAGTTATTAACAAAATAAAAGCATCAAAATTATTGTTAAGAAGTTTTACGCTAATCTTAATTACTATCAAATTCATAACATGGCAGACCAGATCATCGTCGAATAAAGAAGAGAAGTATGCACAGATTCTCTTAAAGCTTATCAAATCCTCACTCAGAGTCATACTAACTTAGGTCACCATCGCAACATTGTTTTGGACTGCAGGGCACTGATTATGCACTTGGAGTAGAGGACGACCCACCATGTATTTAGAGAGCAGAACGAGTTAGCGGATGTTGTTGCAAAATTTGCTATTCTAAACTCAACGGTTTGTAATGAGCTCAAGCTTCTTAGCGCTGTACCTCAGTATTCTAGAGATACTTATACTCTAGATTTATCAAGGACTCCACGCCCTAGATGGATCTAATGATTTCCTGATAGGGGGATTGTATGATTATTGAGAGTCGATAATTACAAATATCTGGCACACGCTAAGCGAGTTGAAAGTCAATAAAAAAAAGTCAAACCGTAATAACGACGTTTCTAGATGCCGCCTGCCTGCGGCATTAGTATGATGTACATGTACCCACTAATTAAGGTCGTGCTTGGTCGTCGTCGTCTTATTTAGTTGTTTAATATGCGCGCTAATTATACTTAGTTTGGTACATACAGTACTATATACATTCACAAGCCTCCCTCACAAATCCAAACACAGCCCAAACAAAAAGCTTAAAAATGGCAAATATGAATAGTTTCTCCATGTTGGTTGTGTGTTTATGGATTTGTTGCATAGGTATTAGCTTGGCACCAGGGTGCCATGGTGGGAGGCTTAGCGCGAGGCTCGCGGTTACATCAATCAACCCGAGTTTAAAAGTGAAGGCGGTTAATCTTGGTGGCTGGCTTGTCACTGAAGGATGGATTAAGCCTTCTTTATTTGATGGCATTCCCAACAAAGATTTGCTGGTATATATGTTAAATATGCATGCTATTATATAGTACTAGTATATATCATATATGTTAGATTAGATTTGCTAAAGCATGGCAACTGAATGTGTTATTCAGGATGGTACACAAGTTCAGCTGAAATCAGTGACTATAGGCAAGTATGTTTGCGCTGAGAATGGTGGTGGCACCATTATAGTTGCTAATAGAACCTCTGCTTCTGGTTGGGAAACCTTCAAGGTACCTAACACTTTCACTTTCTTTGTGTCTGTCGACTGTCATGCCCGCCTTCAGCTTACTCCAACTTATTGCCTCATTCCATAATCTGCAATGTTGCAATTTAATTGTTTTCGAATGAATGATAGACTAATGTACTTGGTACAAATATGTATTTGTGCCTGTAGCTGTGGAGAATCAACGAAAACACATTCAATCTTCGCGTCTTCAGCAATCAGTTCATTGGGGTGCAGTCTAGTGGAGGCACTTCCGGTGTTGTAGCAGTGGCCACTGCTTCTCAACTTGGAGCTTCTGAAGCTTTCCAGATTGTTAGGAAGCCTGATGATATTTCCCATGTTCGAATTCGAGCTCCTAACGGTCTCTTTCTCCAGGTGAAGCACCTAGCAATTAGTACTGTTGTTTGATTACAGCCAAATATGGTTTCAGACACATGAATTCATTTGTGATCACATAAAACATGTACAGGCAAAGACACAGGATCTGGTGACAGCAGATTATGCAGGGGATGGTGGTTGGGGGGATGATAACCCATCTGTTTTTGTCATGACCGTATTTGGAACCTTACAAGGCGAATACCAAGTGACTAACGGTTATGGCCCTGAAAAAGCTCCTCAGGTCATGAAGGTAGGCTTGAATATCCTCCACCATTTGTTGATATATGTTTTGCCTATAGATTCTAGAATTTAAAGGCTTGAGCAAGCTTGAACATACAGCAGCTTTTTTTTGTGCAATTTACGATTTTCAATGTAAATATTGTAACAACATCAACCCTCTCAGGATCACTGGAGCACGTTCATTGTCGAAGATGATTTCAGGTTCATTTCTCAAAGTGGACTCAATGCTGTAAGAATTCCAGTGGGATGGTGGATAGCCAGCAACCCAACACCCAAGCCTTTTGTGGAAGGGTCCTTGCAGGCCTTGGACAATGCCTTCTCTTGGGCGAAGTACGTCTGTCTTCAATATATTGCGTTATTTTTGTTGCCTGCTACATTTCAGAATAGCAAATTGCATACATACGAAACCAGTATGCATCAAGCAATGAGCGAGGCACATGATCAATTTGCACTATTAGCTAAAATGCAAACTTTTGATAATCTTGCAGAAAATATAACCTCAAGGTTATCATAGATCTCCATGCAGCACCTGGATCACAAAATGGGAACGAGCACAGTGGTACAAGAGATGGATCTCTGGAATGGGGGAAAACTGATGACACCATACAACAATCTGTAGCTGTAATCGACTTCTTAACTGCCAGGTACTTGATTAGCTCTAAAACTTAGAAGCTACCTTTACCTTCAAATTAAAGTGATCTATTTTCCTGCGTTACTTTCAGTTGGCATGCACCTCAGAATTAGCATCCTAAATGTTGTCCGAAGTTCACCCTGACTTTTAACAGAACAAGCAGCGTATACTGATTACAAGGAAGTGTATTTCATTCCAATGCAGATACTCGAACAATCCTAAACTGTATGCAGTAGAGCTGATCAATGAGCCACATGCCCCTGACGTGAGTTTGGACAGCCTAACAAAATACTATCAATTAGGATATAATGCTGTCCGCAAGTACTCTTCAAGCGCTTTTGTTGTGATGTCGAATCGCTTGGGAGGACCAATGGATCCAAGGGAGCTCTTCCCCCTTGCCAGAGGCTTACAGAAAACCGTGGTTGATGTCCATTATTACAACCTCTTCTCGGACATATTCAACAATATGAACGCCCAGCAGAACATCGACTTCATCAACAACAACAGATCCTCCGATTTGAGTTACCTAGCCAGCACTTCCCAGAATGACACTCTCATCTTTGTCGGTAAGCCACCTGATAGCTCTAGACAGTAGTAAATTTTCTGGTATGGCTCTGATCGGACAGCAAATGACTTTTTTTTTTAAATTGGCTTGCAGGAGAATGGGTGGCGAAGTGGCAAGTCAGTGGAGCAACGAAGGAGGATCTCCAGAACTTTGCCAATGCACAACTTCAAGTCTATGGCACGGCATCCTTTGGCTGGGCTTACTGGACGCTGAAGAATGTGAACAACCACTGGAGTATGCAGTGGATGATTCAGAATGGCTATATATCAGTTTGAGCAGCCAAGAGATAAAATCTAGTTTTGAGGACAACAAAGCCACCTCTTGTGTGCCAATGTGCATGTTTAAAAGACATTCAACAATGTAATCCGAAGCAAGTACTCTAAAAACAAACTTGATATTATTCAATATTTATACACTCTACAAAAAACGAGCAGTTGTCATTTCTCAAGGGTCTATCCCGGCTATGTACTACTCCCTCCGTACCACAATTACATTAACATTTGCCTTTTACATGGTCTCTTAAAGATGATCAGGCATCAAATGTTACAAGGAATCTCTTGTGTCTCCTCCTAGGAGGCACCATGGATTTGATTCTGATGATCACTTGAACTCCTTCTGATCCTAAAGGAAGGGTTGTAACAGATGATTCTATCCCTCTCTTTTCCTTAAGAACCTGATCAACAAGCCCAACACCTTGTCTTCTATGCAAGATATTGTTGGCTACAATTATGGCTCCCATTGGATTTAGATGAAGCCTCTGGCACAACATTCTCAAGCGATTCTGATCAAATTTACAGTCGATGACAGCAAAGTCGATGTTCCTAACATCTTTGATCTGCTCATATGCATCCCCCACCCTGAATTCAATCACACAATCTCGAGTGTGATCGAGATAGTTGTCGTGATCAGGATGAACAATACTATGATCTAATCCATATAAGGAAAGCTGCTCCTTGATCCTTCTAAAATTGAGAGTAAGGTGGTCATGACTAGGAAGTATGCAGATAAGTTTTGCTCCAGTTTGCTTAGCAGCCACAGCAAGTGCTATTGTCAAAGGTGTTATGCCTTGTTTGGTGGGTGAGCTGATAATTTCAACTAACACTCTTGCTTTGTTTCCAGCTGCTAAGGCTGATATCAACTCCAAACCCTGGGGTTCTATTATTTTTATGCCTTCTTGTTGCTTTATCAATCTTCTGTTCCCATTATTGTTGCAGTAATATTCTTTCTGATCAAGCTTATTATCTGCCTTACACTGCAAGATAAATTAAACCCACACAAACATCAGATATAGAATTCATAATTATGGAGTATTATAGATAACAAAGAACAAAATTCAGTTTGATATGTAATCATCATGGATTAGGCTGTGGCTTTTAACATGTGTGATATTCTATGGTTGCATTAGCAGACTTATAATTCCGAGGTAACTAATACTTCCTATTGTTAAACAAATTAAACAAATTATAAGATTAGTGATTTGTACTGCTTTTATCAGATTGCATACATAACCAGATACATCAAGTGGTAGAAAACATAACCAGATACAGAAGGATTAAGATCCTCTCCAATACACCATTTCACAAGTGAAACGAATAAATGCGGGAAATGGTGCATTGGAGACCATCCTCAATCTGATACAGAATATGTAAGAAAACCTCAAATTTGATCAAGAAAAGGTAGCGATAGGGAAGGTGGGAAGTTAGATTTACCAGATGAAGAGTTTGCAAGTAAGCTTTCGTGGCATCTTGGGGTGACCATTCCATTTTCATTTTTGAAGGAGAAGCAACTACAGAACACATAGTTTCAAGTTCTCAACTACAGAAGGATGATATTGATGCTGTGTGCTTTGCTGCAAATAGGAATGATTCTACAAATATACAAGTATGGCGCTAGGCTCTAAGCTAGGCCTTCTAGCTCTGCCTTAAAAAAACCCAAAAAAATATAAAAGTCCAACCAATGAATATCCACCATCTGTCCAATCCATTGCATGCAGGTCAAGTCGTGGCAAAGCTACAGGAGTTTCATGTGAAGTTAATGCAGTGCTGTGCGTCTCTTTATTTCTTTGTGATTTTTTTAGTGAATTGCTAAATACCGCCCCTTTTTACTAGCTACCGCCCCCCCCTTTCCAATTTTACCCTCACCCACCCCTCTTCCTCACTCACTCTCACTCATCCACTCTCACTCATCCTCTCTTCCTCACTCACTCATCCTCACCACCACACCATCACACCGGCAACCACCACCACCACCACCACGACCATGTCAAGTGCTAGCGGCAGCGGCGGCAGAGGTTTCGACGGCGAGGGAGGCGGCGACCGACGGCGCAAGGGGGTAACTTTTCGAATTTTTTTTTTTTTTTTTGCCTTGAATTGAATTTTTTTTTGCCTTGAATTGAATTTTTTTTGCCTTGAATTGAATATATTTTGCCTTGAATTGAATCGTGAAGTTATGAATTGTTGAAGTTGTGTTTTTTTTTTTTTTTTTTTGCGTCGGTCGTCTGCCGATCTCGACTCACCCAAGGGTGAGTCGCCTGAGACGGGCGACTGACCCAAGGGTGAGTCGTCTGTCGCAGACGACTCACCCTTGGGTGAGTCGAGACAGGCAGACGACTCACCCTTGGGTCAGTCGCCCGTCTCAGGCGACTCACCCTTGGGTGAGTCGAGATCGGCAGACGACTCACCCTTGGGTGAGTCGTCTGAGACCAGACGACCGACACAAAAAAAAATTATTTATTATTATTATTTCTTATTATTATTATTTCTTATTATTATTATTATTATTATTTATTATTATTATTATTATTATTATTATTATTATTATTATTTATTGTTATTATTATTATTATTATTTATTGTTTATTGTTATTATTATTATTATTATTATTATTATTATTTATTGTTATTATTATTATTATTATTATTATTGATTGTTATTATTATTATTATTATTATTGATTATTGTTTAATTAACTATAAATGTGAAATGATAGATGGGAGGAGCCGGTAAATCGGTGCCTCGGTTATTTAGTGAACTAGCTGGTTCAGGACCGCGTCACACGAGGACGCGCGGGATTGATGCCTCTGTACGGAGACAAAGAGAGGCAGTTCGGATGAGGGAGATGACTGCTGAGCAAGACGATTACGCAACTAGCGAGTTCTACTCCGGTGAGCAAGACGATGATGAGATTGGCGTCGAATTATCCTCAGATTGGCGCGTGGTGAAGGGCAGAGGCGGTAGGTTTGTTAGTACTGGGTCGTCCAGTACTGGCAAACGATCTAGAGCGGAGGACGACACTACGTGGCTTGTTACAGAGCCTGTGTCCGGTGGGCCGGCGGATGATAGCGTCATACCGAGCTTCTTGGGCCACGTAGCGTCTCGTATGTGGAATGGAGAGATGAGGGGTCTCTTGAAGTGTCAGAACCGATGGACTGTATGTCAGCGGCTGAGTCAGTGGCGAGCGGAGATGTCGGCCGAGATGAGGGCCCAGATCGAGGGGACTGGGTTATCACACCTGGCAGACATTATGTTCAGACATATTGACTTCCCCCTGATATCTGCATTCGTGGAAAGGTGGCAGCCGGATACGAACTCGTTCCACATGCCGTTCGGAGAGATGACGATCATGTTGCACGATGTATGGCATATTCTTCGGATTCCTGTAGACGGAGAGCTCGTTTCCAATGAGGGACGGGATGGGCAGCTGCAGACGGCGGCCATGGAGGTTCTCGGGGTCAGCCCAGAAGAACTGATGTGTAGCCACTGGCAGGGCGGTGCGGTCCTCACGGAGTCGGTTTTTGAGCTTTGCCGTGAGCAAGTGGATGACATCCAGGCGACAGCTTGGATGTGGTTACTTATTGGATCCACCTTGTTTGTCGACAAGAGTGGTAACCGTATTAGACCCTCCTGCGTGATGGAGGTGATGGACGACGGTGTCGATACGGTGCATGACTTCTCTTGGGGATCTGCTGCCCTCGCCTTCCTATATCGTCAGCTCGGTATAGCTAGTCGCGGGGATTCTCAGGGCATCTGCGGATGCCTAACTCTCCTGCAGGCATGGATATACGAGTACTTTCCCTGCTTCCGACCTCATCGGGAGAGGATGGTTGTCGGGGACGACGAGGCTCCCCGTGCGTCCGTATGGAGTGCCCTGGCTGAGGGCAAGGACATGGGTCGACTGGACTCCTTACGTAGACGCTTGGATCATCTGCGAGCGACAGAGGTACGTCATTTAGTTATCGGTGTTCATGATTTATTTCGTCGTTTGCTATGTTTTTTTACTTCACCGTAACTTTCAACATTTCTACGTAGGTGGTGTGGCTGCCGTACGGTTCTAACCCGGCAGTATCTGTACCGAGGACTGTATTCATGGGGTGGCTACAGTATCGGGATATTATCGAACCGTACATGCCTGGTCGTTGTTTACGACAAATCGGGTACGTACAGAGTATCCCAACCCCGATCTTTAGGCCAGTCAAAGCGATCAGGTCATGGAGCAGTCGTTCGTACAAGGTTGTCTTCCCCGAACGGATCTCATCTGATGCTTGGCGTATGTTCCCGGGATTTTACATTCTTGGTCTCCATGGGTTTCAGGCATCCACGTCAGATCCCACAGCATGTACGGATGACTACCTCGCATGGTACTACCTTCACTCCCACCCTCGGCTGATACGTGACGCTGCAGCACCTGTGATTCCTCCACGATCCAACAGCGATTATGTAAGTGATTAACTAAAAAATATATATTTTTACGTATTTCATATCTCTGAACTCACACTCATTGTTACTTTTTTGCAGTGTGTGAATCGTCTAGCCGTCGCAGCTGAGTCTTTCATTAGTTTGATTCCTCCGGAGCAAGTGGAAGATTCTCGATCGATTATGGACGAGTATATGAGAGATTGGCGGGCTGCCAAATGATGTATTGACCCTAGATGAATTTGTTATTATAAGAGTTTCATTGTTATTGTTATTATTTATTTTGTGTTATTGTAATTTGTTGTTTCTTGTTTACATTTTTTGTTTTATTGTAATTTGTTGTTTTATTTACCTCCAATAATCACGACCACTCTCCACATGCAAAATATAACAATCACACAAAAATGTGACAATGATATAAGTATAACAATCACGCAAAACATTCAATTACATCGACCTCGCTAAACGATCCCAATGTGCTCTTCGCGTAACATACATTTGCTCCCAACCAGCGACACTATCAGAACGGAAAGTAAACCATGCTTCGCATATCGGAGGAACAGGGAAATCTGGGGCTAAATCCAGACGGATATAATGGGAATACGAATCACCTAAATGACACATGACAATTTCCCTACTTGGACGTGTAGCAATCGAAGGTGCTTGGAACGGTAGCACTGTGTAACAATGATATAACCCCCTTCCGCTGCCGTATCCGAATAACATAATCGCTGCATTGAAGAGGTTGGCAATCGGGAACAAATCCTCAATTACTGTCATCCAGTGATCATCGTTACACGCACCTCCGTCCCACATAATACGGCGGTAACCAGCGTCGACCCCTTCAATGTATAAGTTTTCGTACAATGCTCGGTTAGCTAAGAGTTCGTGTGCAATGCAAACTCTCGCCACTCGCCATTGCTCTTGGTCTCCGAAAATATAAGTGTCTTAATTCCCCTCTGTAGCGTTCACCTCGATTGCATCTTAACAATTTTACGCTTCCACTCTTCTTGTGTGACGAAATTATCAACTCAAACCCGATAGTAAGTGCAATTTGTTTTGCCCAATTAATTGCATCTGTATCACTATCAAATAACTCATCAGTGACGAAATGCGTACTGTAATCAACACCATCACCACCGAACCGCTCCAAAGGAATCTAACGAAAACAACGAAAACAATGTTAGCTTAATCTTAAATTCAAACAATAAATAATAATAATAATAATAATAATAATAATAATAATAATAATAATAATAATAATAATAATAATAATAATAATAATAATAATTTTTTTTTTTTGTGTCTGTCGGTCGTCGATCTCGACTTACCCAAGGGTGAGTCGTCTGCTACAGACGACTAACCCAAGGGTGAGTCGTCTATTGATCTCGACTCGCCCAAGGGTGAGTCGCCTGTAGCGGACGACTCACCCAAGGGTGAGTCGCCTGTAGCGGACGACTCGGACGACTCACCCAAGGGTGAGTCGCGACCTACAGACGACTCTCCTTTGGATTGGTCGCCTGTAGAAGACGACTCACCCAAGGGTGAGTCGAAAATCTCAGACGACCGTGCAAAAAATGCGCAAAAAAAATTAATTTTACCTCCGCCACCGTCGACGGCACTTCTTCATCGCCGGCAGACATCCGCGGGTTGCTTGAGTGAATGTTGATGAAGGTTGGGTATGAGAGTTGGTGGTAGAGTGGGAGAAAAGTGGTGTGAGAGTTAGAGAGGGAGAGAGGGAGAGGATGAGTGAAAAATTAAAAAAGGGCAAAATTGGAATTTTGGGGGGCGGTAGCTAGTAATTTGGGGGCGGTATTTAGTAACACCCTTTTTTTATTAGTCTGAATATTTTACAGCCAAAGTTCTAAAAATAGGTACGTAGACGTAGTATTTTTGTATCAACAAGAAAGAACACCTGTAAAACAATAACGGCATGCTAAAGGACACGTGGTGAAAGCTGATTCTTTGCCAAGAGACCATGGAACAATAGGTTCCAATAACCAATCTTTCTGGCCACCGTATCCAGTCACAGATAACAAGGGTGAATGTCTGTGTGTGTCTCTTGTCTCTTCAGTCTTCACTGGGGTTTGCAGTCCCAATACATTGGATTTAATTAAATGCACTGCTATTGGTAGTATTATACATGTAGCATAAGATACAAAAATACTTCGTACGATCAAGTTTTAAAGACATAATAATATACCAACAAACGGATCCTTGAATAATAGGAAACCCTTGAGAGGAAGATCTCCTAAGATCGCTCTCCTGACCTTTCAGGTGAAAGAAAAGAAACATGTACATAACACTAAGAGTAATCCTTATTCTTTTGCAGAGCCTTCCATTCCCCAACAGAATGAAATATTTAAGATTTACATGAATCATGGATATATGAGTATAATTGTATAATGAGTACAAGACTACAAGTACAACGATCATTTGCATATCTAGAGGAAGCTCATTCAAGTTTGTTCATCCTCTTCCCCTGTTGTACAGATAACAGCTAACGTTCATTATGCAATTTCAGAGACCCCCCCCCCCCTCCCCTTCCCGCATAAAATAGAAAAAGAAGAGAAAGAACAATAAACCTCAGATGTATGATTTTGGTTAAATAGTTCTATCTTTACAATTTACATGACAAAAATTATACCTACACATTTTGCTACCTAGACAGTATCAATGATCTCTCAGTCACTCGATGTCCTTCATTGCATCCTGCAAACACAAGGTAGATAAGCAATTCATTAACCAAAGGCTTATCTTGTGTCGACTGTAATTAAGGTCAAAACTAAGTCCAACAAACATATGCTGCAATTAACAATCAACATAGCATCATGAAACAAGGAGTCAGCCATTTCCGCGAGATGGTTATGCCAATTGCCAACCATCTCGTGTTTCCTTCCATGAAGTTGATTTAAATGGACAGTATTTTATCTTTCACTGACAATTAAAAATAAGCTTCAGAGGTTTTACCTTTGCAAGTTTTGTGACATAAGAAGCAGCCAGAGCAGTTGCCAATAGTCCAAGACCCAGTGTAAGTAGTTGTCCATTTCCCCCAGGCAAGCCACCACCAGATTCTTCTTGCTGCAAGATCAAAAAGCATGTTAGATTCCTAAATAAGAAAAGAGAGTTGTAAACATTAGGCATCCTGTACTGGTGGAACTTTTCAAACAAGTGTTTTGCAAGGTGAGCAATCTCTGTTTGTAACAATGTAACATTTTTTTTTTTTTGTTAAACAAGCTCTTCAGAGGTCAAATTCTGCGTATATAACACACACAAGAAGATACTTGGCAACATGTGATTCAATTTTTGTTAATCACGTTTTAATCAACCATTACAGCTAACCTTCACCCCTCAGTTATAAGCTCTCTGACTGGTTTTGTTGTGAAGTAAAGAGTCTTATCAGAGATAAAATGAGAATGATATCCTCGATAACTCTAAGTCTCTAACGCAAAATGTGTATATCTCAAGTACCAGAAGCATCACGCTAGATAACGAGTTCTAAATAGATATGCATTCTCCCCACAATGCACATCAACAAAATTATTTATCATAACCATTTCACTATTGACAAATACCATTGGTCCCTTCTTTTACTTTCCCAACTAAACTTTCTCCTTGCCAGCCCTGAGACCTTTATGACTTTGGGTGTGTAGGAAAATGAATCTCATACAATGATTGTACCTTACAATCATTTATGTGTCTATCTCTCTCCTCTCCCCTTTTTCACTCTACCACAAATACCCCCCTGAAATCCCAAGGAGCATGGGCAAATATAAAAAGATTGTAAGATACAATGACTGTATGAGTATCATTGTCCGTTCTTTTCCTCTTATCTAATTTTTGGTTCAGTTCAGTTCACTGGTGGTGCTCAGTCCAGTGGAAAAGAAAACACCCTTTTTGTAGTTTCTAGCAACAAGCTGACTGTAAGTTAATACTAGAGGTCAATGAAACTTTGGAAAACATTTAAAGAGTTCAGGTTGGGTATACACCTGATTTCCATTAATTCCCATACATGGAAAGTAGTCTTCTCTAACACAGGCAGTTCATATCACTAAACCATGATTGCTGTTTCAACATTCAGCCAACAATCCAACAGTCTCCAACTAGTGCTCCATGTACCTTTGATAAGAGATATTCCTTTTTCTTACTGTAAATGACTTATTCGATATTTGAAAGCTTGTCATAACTCATCAGTCACATGCAGGAGGGAAAGCGTGCATGTCACCTTTCCCCGCGAGGTTATCATCAAAAGCTGCCAGTACTTGTACTCTCAAATCTCAATCAACTCCTGGTAACTTATCCCCTAAAAATCCGCTGTGACTAGCAACTCACACAAGTTACTCTCAAATATCAATCAACCCCTGGAAGCTCACTCCTTAATCTCCATATTTCCTGATGCTCTCTTCCATCCAACATAGCAGTCATGTTATGATGTTCCCGCAAATTAAAATCTTGGGTGTTTGGGGGGGAAAAAAGAGGTTAAGGCTATGATGGACCTTGATTCTTACAGATGCAGAGAGCACGTTAATTTGGGCATTATAAACCATAAAGTAGTCACCAACTCACTAGCAGGAAAAAGTCATGGAACTTGATGGCGTATCCAAACAAACCCTCCTTGAGTTTTCTACAGATGAATGCCTGTCTTCTTAAGGGTGTTTCTCTTCTAATTGATTATCTTTGGGACTGTGTTTTATATTAGGCATCCTTATAAGCCTAAGGTTCTTGGGCCTCTAGATTCCTTATAGAGATTGAATGTCACTAGGTTATGCAATTTTCTTTTATCCGAAAGAATATTTGAATACAGGGGAAGAAAAGCAAAGATGCATAACTAGACATGTTCCAATAGTCCAAGTACTTGCAAAATAAGTATAGAGAGATAAAGAACAACTCACAATGATTGCCCGGCCAAATGCTCCAGCACTTACATAAGCCCAACTTCCTGGAAGCATGCCCAACCAACTGCATAATATTGATTGCTCAATTAGTATGCTACTAAAATAATTCAGGATATAATGTTCAGGACTTCAGGCAACAATATAACTGAGCTTGCAGCAATGTCAAAATACAGCTCAAACAGAACATGGTACACTTTCTTTTTTGTAGTGTGCATGCATGCTGCAGCATCCACATCAATGAAGCAAACGTATCTTCTGTTTTAAGCCTACTTGAAAGCATATGCTTTCAGTAGAGCACTGATAGAACTTCAACTTTATATGCTTCCAGTAACATCATTCTCAAGAGCAAAATTGACAAGTCAATAGTACAGTGGAGCATGGTACTGGCGGGAACTGGAATCTTCTCTACATAGACAAAGTAGATTCCTCTCCTTTCACTAAATGTTTCAACAAGTGGCATTAAAGTGCATTGCAGTTTCAGCCCTAAATAAGGGTAAATATGTTATGAATGTCTCATCAGTGTTGATGCAGGTTTAGACCCTCAATGTTCCTCAATCACTTTGTTCCTAATGCAGCAAAAGATATTTTCAAGATGACAATCTGGTGTTTTGTCGCTTCACCAAAAGTTATACCAAGGAAGAGGATAGTAGTTTAAGAATTAGCCTTCCGAATAAAAGGCCAAGTACATCCCATGCATTGTGGAAGATAAACACAGATACTTAATAAATGTTATTTGCCACCCAATTAAACTGAGAAATATAATTGAGGGAGCACAAGAAACAGACCTTCCCAAAACATAAGGAACGAAGTTGACCGATGTCAATCCATACAAGTAATTGCCAAGGGAAAAAGGAAGCAATGGACTCAATCGAAGGAGGGTGACAACTCTGAAACTGTTCTCTCCAATCGCTTTGTCAATTGCAAGGAACTTTTTGTTTCCTTCAACAAGTTTCAGTATACGCTCACGGGCAAAATATCTCGCAATTAGGAATGCAATGCTTGCCGCTAACTGAAAGAAAACAGAACATCCTAAGAATCATTTGGCAGAAATGCTGGTCTTTGGAATGTAGAAAACAAAAATACAAATAAAATCAGAAACAAACTGGAACTTACTGTTCCACTGATGGAGACAAGAATAGTGCCAGTCACAACTCCAAATAAAAGACCTGCTGACATTGTCAGTGGAATAGCTGGTATTGCAAGTACCTAAAAGAAACAGCATGAAATCAGTCAAAGCAAAGACAAGCGTATACCTTTTAAGTTCATATAAGTGGTCTAATTGATTCGCAAAGCGCAAAGGACAAATAATAACATCCAAACTAGAGAGTAACAACTAACAAGAAGCTGATGCAGCATTCAGCATTTCATTAGTGGTCTAACTACATTGGAGTTCATGCCATTTAGATAAAATAGATGTTCGATTTCGTGTATAAGAGACTGTAATTTGTAAGGAAGATATAGGACAGCATACCTCTAACCCTGCATACACCAGCACAAATAAGGCATATCCAGCTGGTCCATAACCTGTTCATCAAAAGAACTTCATGAGAAGGAAGACCAGAACGTACAAATTCTGGTCCTTTGCAGAACAATGTACAGTCTATCTCCTTCCATTTCTACCAGTATGATTTCTAAAACCAAGACATCATAAAGAAAAGTACATAGTAGCAACTAGAAGGGGAAAGAGGTCAAAAGACGACCAGATAACTAAAAATACAGTCTCATTCTACCCTTGGTCAGCAGTTCCACAGAGCAAACAATATACATTTGATGTTATGTAATTGAAATGCATAAGCCAATTTTAGCTGATACATTCCCAAAAATTCAGAATTTGAAGTAACTAATTCGTTTAAAAATTGGATTATAACCAAATCTACAGTGAATTACTCTTAACAAAATAACAAGCATATATAACTCGTCCAATTTCAATTGAAATCAAGCAAGAAAAGGATATGAGTACCTTCAATAAAAGAGGAAAATTGGATCAAAAAGGAATTAATCTGATCTCTGTAAACATACCCAACAGCACCAAAACCACCCACAACACCAACCAAGAGCAAACCAGCCAAGAAGGTGCCTTTAATGGCGTTATCACCCTCCAAATCAAACCCATCATTGTTTTTCTCTTCGTCTTCGTTGTCGTCATCTTTGTTGTTGGGATTTGGGTTGGAGCTCAAATTCAAGAAGCGCCTGAGGTTCTGAGGTGATTTTTGAAGAGTGGTTTGTTGTTGCTTTTTCGAGGAAGAACAACACGGGCTCAGAAACCTGAATCTCAACCGTTGTCCAAGATGCCTGGTGCTGTTTTCAGCAGGAGAGAGAGAAGATGAGAGAGGAGGATAGGAAGATGAGAGAGAAGAGAGGCCTATACATGGCGATGATGGTCTCAAGATCAGTAGACTTCTCATTTTTTGTTTTTATTTATCTCTATTGGACTAAACTGACTATACAAGTACTAGTTAACTTTGAGATCCCAATTTGTGTTTTCTCTCTCTTTGTTATCCACATTCAATAGGAAGCTCCAAACATGGAGCAACTTCCCGATGTTTGAAACAATGCGGTGTCTGGGGAAGACAGAGAAAGGGTCGTCTGACAGTGAATGACAATGCTAAAGGGCTAAAGGCCCTGGCTGTGGGAGCTTTGCTAGTTATGGAATCGGGAATATACCAGCTTATAATGACCACAACTTTCGCACCATATAGTTATCACTCACTCGCTCTTTCCATTTCCTTTATATTTCCTATGCCGTTTATATTGCTCGGACAAGGATAGTAAAGTTAGCCGTGGGGTGGATGTCAAGGCAAATGTTATAGATTTCCACGTGATCTCTTCGTTGCTAAAATTTTTATCTTGTTGGCTTAGTTAGTGATTTTCGATTGATAATAACACACCCTATATCTCTTATACTCATACTCGAGTCAAATCTCTTAAGATTAAACATTGTAGCCTTTTATAGTAGGATCTATTCTCGATACCACAAACTTGGGTTTGAAATCCGTCTATGGCTCCCTAATCTAGTTGCACCAAAAAAAAAAAAATTTATAATCTTTTAACATTTCTAATGGGCTTCGATGCTCACCATGGCCCCAAAGTATAGGATACAATTTGCATTGTGGAGTACCTAACTTTGGGGTGATATCAAATTAGTGAAATTACACCCCAAGTCCCAACCATTTCCTTCTCTCAAAAGGTAATCAACTTCTTCTGAAACTCCATGAAATGAATATGGACTTGTGGATTCACCAATAAATGTGGACCAATAATTATCAAAAATTTAAAAATAGAAAAGAAAACAATTGTTGACCATTACGTTTAAATCTTGTGGCAAAGGAGGTCCCATCGTGGTCAGGGTTTTCCCAACAAGTACACTGGAAGTCCTTGATGTACGTGATTACGTGAATATCTCCAGAAGTCTCAACCCCTTTCATAAGTCATAACCTCAACTTTGCTGCTTCATTACTGATCACTTGACGGAAAACTCATGCTATTAACACTTTACACAGCCAAAACAGAACGGCATGGCAAGGAGATAATAAACCAAATTGAGACGCTTTTGCTGCAGAAGCCAAATAACTGGTCTAATATAGCTATATAAGCTGTAATGCAGACATTTATAAATAGCACAAGATTAGAAATGTACAAGACCTGTAGGTCATCAACAATAAATCATCCTACTGATACAGGAGATAGAGATTCAGAGTTGTATTTGCATATCCACGTTACAAGTGAGCCATGAAAGTTGCCTGGTGGCTCCAGCCACTGTAACTAGAAGAATACAGAAACGAGCTTGCTACAGAGTGCTTTAAGCCATATTTAAAGAATTTCAGGTTCGTGCAAGTTGCCCCTTTCCTTATCTTCATGCAAAGAACTACTAGTAGATGGAAAGAAGGGTTTCCCATTGAATGCTAGTACACTCAAGTTTGGTTTCTGTACAGATGCAGCCAGCTGCCGAAACTGATTGTTAATGGCACCCTGCAACTGCTGAGGAGATAAGTTGTCACGGTTTTCCAGAATTTTGACTGCAGAGTTTGCCGCCATTTCAATCTGGAAGAGAAACTCTAGGTTATAGTTGAACCCAATTAATCTTCACCATGCATATAACTTCATATAACCATAGCATTCAAATATGGATCAATCCTAGCAGATACACACATGCATGCATCACAAATGCTAACTACACCAGGTCATCAGTCAACAATCAGTTAAGCTTTGCATAACCAACAAGGAGCGACTGTAGCAAATGGATGTAAAGGTTCATGAAGTTGCTATATAATCCAACTGCTCGGAAATAACAGTTCACATTACTAGTTGAAATCACACTATAAGAGTGACTATTATTTCGGGGCAGAAGGAAAATCTACTGCTAAGCATCAATATGACAAAATGCACAGCTAATGTACTGGCAAGTGGCAACACATTAATTTGGTGGGTTTTTGCCCAATGGCGATTAAATAATAAGATACATTACAAAGAAAGGTAAGTTTGACATGAATCACTAATAAATAAGCACATTGCAGCTAGCATCTGTGCCTGATAGCACCTGGGCTTCATTCACACCCTATCTATTAGTACACATTAAAGTGTGCCCGCTAGATGATTAGATGCTCTTTAAGCACGTTTGAAACAGAAGACAGGAAGATGCATACGGATTAATACTAATACAATATACATCATCTTCATCCAAGCGACAAAGCATATGCTCACATTTATTACGCACCGTGATCTCAGAAATAATAATCTCAGCAGAACGAGAGTACAAATCTATCAAATGGAAAAACCAACAAATTCTGCATTTACAATAAAAAGGCCTAGTGGAAAACCGAACATAGTCAAAGTTTTCCGGATTTTAGCCTAACTCAACATTTTATGAAATCACCTATAAAGAGCAACAGGAGACATGGCAAGTATCAGGAAGCTGCAAAGCAAGAAACATTTCAACATATGGCCTGAACCCATTGCTTGAGCATACATTTGTGTGATAAGCAAGCATTTTCCAGAAAAGAAACCACAATCAAAAGTAGAATGGTAACTTTTAGAGGGTTAATAGATAGGTCAGGTGATCAAAAGAACAAAATTCAGGAATTTGGGCACAAAAGATGTGAAATTTGGGCACAAATTTGTCAATTATTTCCCTAAATAAATAAGAGAAAGAACACACCGAATGGGAGGCCATGTCCATTAATCCTTTTGCCAAAGGAACGATGCAAAACCTAAAGGAACAAACCAAACCAAAACAAGAGAAAAACAAAGAAAAATCATTAGAACAAACATAAATAAATTAGTACTTCTAGTAGATTAGAAGTACTCAGAAGAAGATTGAAATAAAGAGAAATACATTCCACGGCCACCAGCAAGAGCTTCTTCCGATGGGTGTTTCCATTCATCAATTCTGCAGCCACAATTCATAACCCAATTTCAGACAATTCAACTACTCTAGGGCAAACACACACACACACACAGAAAGGAGGAGAGAGAAAGAGAGTCTTACACCCAACCATAGCGACGGTCAAATAACAGGCGCTTTGAATTCGGAACGGAAATGGAATTCGAATTCGAGGGCCTCATCTCTATACTTTCTCTTCCTCTTCCCGGCCACCCCAAGCCAAAGATTAGTCAAGTGCTCATTCTGTCATACGACACAGTTTCCTTATTTGAGTGGGTTATACGACAACGTTTTAATATTCCCAGCCTGAGCCTGGCCTGGCGGTAAGATTTATTTTTTAATTTTATTTTTTGAGAGGTTATTATTTTTTTTATTTATTATTTAAGTAGGTATATTTTACTTCACTTTTCTTACTAGTGACTTAGTGAAACTCATTCTCGCGCCTTCCTATTCTCTCTCTCTCTCTCTCTCTCTCTCTCTCTCTCTCCTCTCTCTGGTTTGCAAGGTGCAGTTGCTGTAGGTCGGCAAAAATGGCGGATTGGAGATCTCAAGCGCCTCGAATGTCATCCGAATATACACATACACAACAGACAGGTCATACTCCTTCCTCTTTTTCCTCGCTACTTCATTTCCTCTTTCACTTTTAACTTTTTCCGACAATTCATCGGAAGTTTCAAACATTTGTCTACCTCGAAACCCTAATTTTCGTCGTCTAAATCATGGATTAGTATAATGTGCTTGAACTGAATAATTCTCGAATACATTTCGCACCAAACGCGCTTCTGTACTTTTGTGGAATTTTCAATTTTAATTTTGTTTACTTTGATAGTCTGATAGATCGAGGACTCGCCTAGATGATGTTAGGTTTCTGTTGTCAGGAGAATCAAGATGAATGACTACTCTACTATTGATCAATGTTCATACATTACATTCAGTGAATTATCCTATTTTGTGCGTCTATAGTCAATTTTAGGCAGTGAGACTTTAACAATTAACATCCAAATGAACGCTTACAAGACCTTAGATTCTTAATTTGAGGTTAAAGATCAAACTCATTTTCGATTTCTCGTGAAGTGAATATTGGATGGGTGAAACTCAAGCTAGAAAGCCTATTTGATGCCATTTGGAAACCAAAAACTTAATAATCATTTATGTTAACTATTGTTAAGCAACAACCTGAAATGGTGACAGCAATCCATCACTGACAAACTGTAGCTAGGGTTAGTGAAAGGATACACATATTCTTAATTTGAGGTTAACACATTATTTTGCCGTCACTGTAATCTGGAGCGACTTTGTCTTAGTGTAGGACTATTCTTCATATACTATCCGTTGCTCCATGAATCGTCCTTGCAATGACTTAAATCTGTCTAGATTTGTTGCATACAGGTAGTGGTGGAGTTTGTATGATGAGCAACAAGTGGAGAGAGGAGCAACACCCGTCCTTCATCAGCTTTATCTCAACTTTCCTTTCTGCCAACTCTTTCCGGCTCACTTTTGTCCCTATTGCGCCTGTAGTCCCCTTACTTTTCCTTATATTATGCTCAATCTTTTATCCCTTCTCCATTTGCTTTAATTCATTTTGTGTTTGTTTATAGGATTTCATTTTCAACTGCGGAGGTGTGTCAGTGGCATTTCTATTTGTGACCTCCTGGGATTCCACCGCTGCTCCAATGATTTTTAGCAGGTAGCCTGCTGTCTCATGTCATTGCTCGAGAACTTTATTGAGGGAGCCACTGAATGTGATCTCTGTCCATAGGGTACTTAAGCTAAGGAGCAATTTGCACATCTCTATGTTGTTGTCACCCTCCCAACCAAAGAGCAAAATGATTCCTTTGTTCGCTCTTACTTCAAGTAAGTTACTCAACTTAGTACACTGTTTGGATATTACTTTTGTGCAACTTTGATCTTGACAAGGCGCAATTTGTTTTTGAGCTGTGAAGGAGTGGGGTTGATATTGGAAGGCCCACTTTTTTGCCAGTTCTTGACTTGGAGATGGGCTTTGAGAAAATTGTTAAGATTGCTCATGCTCGTGGTGGTAAAAAAAACTAAGTTCCTTTGTTATTTTCTTTACTTATAATCGGTCCTGCTTCCTTCATTTTTTGACTGGTGAAAAAATTCTTCAGTGTGTAAGCAACATGACATTGTAACAAGGATGAAGGCCGAGGTAGGATTTTCTCTCTCAGTGCAACTATACTATTACAGTATGACTGGATGGCTAGTTGTGATGCATTCCCTTTTCTCCAAAGAGGAAACAAGCTGTGCAAGGGATCGACACTTTTCTCAGGGTGATCACATCCATACCCAGTATAGACAATCATGATGCAAATTCGGTAAGTAACTAGTCCCGGCTACGGTTTTCTCCCATTGCTAATATGCCTTCCCGGCATCACAAAGCTAGTCAATTTTTTTTTTTGGAAGCTCAAATTGGGTTCATAATGTCAACTCATCTATACTTGCTTCACATTATGATCTTTCTGAAACACCTATCATAATGGGTTTATCTCCTTTGCCTTTCGAAAACTATGTAGTATTGAACCCTCTATCCCTATTCCCTCCCCACAACCTGAAGATTGTGGCAAACTCGATTTGTCACAGGAAATTTGGTCATTCTTACTACTTCTTTTGGAGGAAAGATCGTTTGGTCAGAGGATGGTAATTCTAGAGTCATAGAGTGGAAAAAGGAAGTTCAAATAAACTGCTAGTTAATAATGAAAGAAGTCCTAGTAATTGAGGGAAAGGGAATGGTGGGAACTAGTTCTTCCCATGCAGATGCAATGAATAAAATAATTTTCTCCTCTTGCTTGTTGAGTCTAGGACTGAACATTTTGTTCTATAAGGTGGATAACTTGGAAGAATGACAACAGCCCAAGTTGATTCTGAAAGCCAAATGGTTTTAGACACGCCAAACTGAGCTGGACATGTATTTCATCTGTAAGTTATAGGCATAGCCGCATAGCGTAATTTGCCAGTTTGGAACTCTTAAGTTCCTGTTATGCTGCACACATCTTTTTCACTAGTTCTGAAATTTGACAACTAGTACATGTTGTGTCATGTGTGCAGCTCAATCAGGCTATCGGGTCCATTGAAGCGATAGCCAAGGTATCAAAGCAATCTATTATGGAGAACACTGATCTTTCAGCTGAGAAGGCGGAGACGATTGTGAGGTTTTTCAGGGATCCGAAATTCTACCTTGGTCCAAAAATTGGTTGAGGTAAGGTGAGAGATGGTTTCTCTTGGTAGTTTAATAATTGATACCCCATATCCTTTCACAGTATGTTTTTTCTAGTTACTTTTTTCTGCACTTGTTAGTTATTTGATGGCCCTGAAAAAGTAGCATATGCATTGTTTAGAGTTTTACAGTGGGATCAACAGTATCTCTGATTCATCATCTTTTTTGCAGGTTGTTACTCGCATACATCTGGCTTTCTACTATCCGAGCAGTGTTCTTCTCATGTTTAGCTGACAAGCTGTGATTCCTGACTTCGTTAACTAAATGACTACTGGAAATCTAGAGGTGTATAATGGCTTGAAACTGCAATGCAGAATATCTTGGAAAAGGTCATTTCTGTTGGCTGAGTTGTTGAGCTGATAGCTGATCTTCTAAAGCTAGGCCTGCTTCCATTATTTTGTAAAGGATAATATACGGTTCTCAATCTCACTGTACCTGTTTGGTTTATCCCCTCTTTATATCTATAATCTCTGATATTCAAAGCAATTGAATGGCAAGTGATAATTTGGCCTTCCACATTCATGATTTTCAAATTTATCTCTGCAGGTAGTATTCACTAGTATGCTACAAAGTAAATCTACAAGAGCAAATACTCAGAAACTCCATAGTACGCTTTCTGGAAGCACTGTTTTGTTTGCTTCTAGCCTTTACTTGTGTGTTTCCCGTTAAGACAATTGTGATTGGTATATAATATATATTAGCATGCGCAATCAATGATCAAAAATAAACGAACATCCAGAAAGTGCCAGCGTGGTTTGGCACAATGTTTGGGCTGCGTCCATGCCGATGTTTGTCCCTCTGTGGTTCAAAACACTTGGGTGTTGGGACCAATTCAGATATTTGGGATGAGAGAATGAGGGGAAGGGCCAATACATTTAGCTTGTTGTGGATATATAATTGGCCGTGTTTGGTAATTAGCTGCGTGGTTACCTGGTTGACTCCATGCTCGCAAAAGTAAAAAGAGTCAAACCTTTCCAGAAATCAACCGAAAATCCTAATTTCCAGACAAGCTAAAGAAGAGAAATTGAAGCTTGTGAAATGTGAATGGATTGGAGCCGGAATGCATCAAAATTATTGGTAACGACGGGGTCATTGGAAGAAATATACATTTACCCTTTTGTTTGTTTAAGACAACATCCAAAGCGACAGGATTGAATGAGACTCAGACAATGGAGGCTTGCTTGTTTGAGTTGGAGGTATCCTCCTACAGCCTGCTGCCTGCCGAATTAATTTAACTTAATGACGAAGCTGCAACAACCTAACCGACCTGCTCAAATTTGCTGCGTGGTCCAGTACTCTTTTTCATTTACATTGGTTTGTAAGTATAAAATTCAGTTTGCGTCCATTGCCCTTTTCAATTGCTTTGACTTTGAGCATGGTTTTACACTAAATTATGTTTGGAGGGGGGAAAAAAATAGAAAAAAAAAAAAGGAAAAAAGGGGAATCTTTTGCACTTACATATTTGCCCACAAGGTCAACGGCAAGAGTGAGATGATTGAAGCCTGAAGGGGGATGCTTCTGCTTCAGCTTCAGCTTGACCAATTCCGTATCTTAAACCAGAAAAGCTTTCATCTCTCTCTCTCTCTCTCTCTCTCTCTCTCTGTAGAGGACCGTGACAACCTTTTCCTCCGGGTCTTGACCCTGTCAAAATCACGCCTTAATTTACTAAGTATTTGCCGTCAGGCTAAGGCAGGCAACTAGTAAACTAAAGAGGAGGAGTATTTCTATTTAAAGTCTTACTAAAACTTATGAATTCCCTACTTGTGCAAGGCAAAGGCAGAGGTGATTTAGTTAATTTATAATGAGAAGAAGATAATGGCGGACATTGAGGAATTCATCTCCATTGTTTGAGTATATGTATATATATATACAGCTGGTTGTATGACTTGTATCTCATCAGATCGTATGGGAGCCCTCCCTCTGAATATAATGGAGGCCAGTCCTATGGCTCTTCCGATCCCCCTTTCTTCCCCTTCCTTTTCCATTCCATGGCTTAAATGTTCCCCACATAAAAGGGACCATGATCATCCCATTTTCAACATCTCTCAAGAAGACAACAATGAAGCAATATTAGGCGCTTGTATTAGTAGTGATGATGGCCGAGAAGAGGCTGCACAACCAATGCAGGTTAAGTCCCGGAGGAGGCCTGCAAGGCTAGCTGTGCCAGAATATTCCCCGGTAGAGGAGTTTACTGCCAACACCAACAAATCAAGGGTAGAGAATGTCGAGTTTCAAATCCAAGGTAGGGATTATTGTTTGGTGAGCAAGAAAGGAAGGAGGCAAAACATGGAAGATCGTTACACGGTCATTACAGACATATCAGGAGATCCTAACCAGGTAATTGTTTGCCTTCAGCATTTTCATGCTAATGATTACTCTTCCATGCATTAATTATATATAAGTTCACACAATGTGGGTTGGTTAATAATTATAAGTTCAATGCAGGCATTTTTTGCTGTGATTGATGGACATGGGGGCAATGACGCAGCTGATTATGTTGCAAACAACTTGGGAAAGAATATTCTTGAAAACCTCACGTCAGCTGATCAGCTAGGTGTTGAACAGGCCATCCGTAGAGGCTACTTGCAGACAGATAGGGAGTTCCTTAGTCAGGTAATTTTTTGCAGAATATCTAATCCAACAATAATTTTGTGTTTGTCTAACCACATTATGATCTTGTAAACAACTCATCCAATAAGATAAGGAAGAGGAGAAAATAGGAATCGCAATGTCAAAGCATTTTGAACGTGTCAACCCTGGGTGGGATAAATCCTGCTAGCTGCATATAATAAAGAGATTGACTTTGTCTCTGCCCCAGCTCTAAAGGAATTGTTAGCACCTTCCTTCTTGATTTGTTAGCATTTTTATGTGGTAACTGGTATGTACGTAAGTGCATAACAAGCTACGACCAGCTAAACATATAAATATAAAATACTGTACTATTTTGATATTCATGGCATCTCTTGCAGATTACTCAGTCCTCCTCTTTTCTACGTAGACAAAAATAGCAATGCTGACTTGAAGGGTTTCTTTAAATACATTAAGTGCTTTATATATGTCAACTTAAGATCCCAGACTCACATCAAAAAGTGTCTCAGTCCTCTTGCTAATTCAACTCGGCATAAGCTCTAACAACTAATACAAATGTCATTGACTCTTTTCGGATGACTTGGGAGTTGTAGATGGCTGAGTTTCCATCATGAGAAGTATGAATGCAAGATATCATCACTTTAGGATACTTTACTGGTCCATAATTCATCTAGAAGTTTCAAATTAGCAGGACTGAAATGAACATAGTGGTGACCGTTTTATATGTGATAACAATGGTTTTCCTGTATCTGTATGCAGGGTTTAGGCAGCGGAGCTTGTGCAGCCAGTGTGCTCGTGAGAAATCAGGAAATACACACAGCAAATGTTGGTGACTGTAGAGTAGTTCTGAGTAGGAGAGGTTTAGCAACTAGATTAACAAGTGATCACCGCTTGGGCAGAGAAGATGAACGTTCTCGTATTGAAAAATCTGTAAGTTCATTAGCCTTCTTTATAAGATTATCGATTACATCTCAACAATCTCACTTGATGTTACAACACTGCACTTTGAAATTTCTCTTATAGGAATATATATACATATATATGACTATGAAAAAAATAAATTTGCAGGGTGGGTTTGTACACAACTATAACGGAGTATTGAGAGTTCAAGGCTCACTTGCAGTTTCCAGAGCTATTGGAGACATGCATTTGAAGAACTGGATAATTTCTGAGCCAGAGATTGAGAAAACTCACTTGACTCCTGACTGTGAATTCTTGATAGTGGCCTCTGATGGGCTGTGGGACAATGTACAATAATCAACACAATGCCAATAAATAAACTTTTGATATATCTTCTGTGCGTAGAAGTCATCAGATCCTTACATATGTTAGGTAATTTCTCATGTATTGATGTTTTGGTAAATATCAGGTGACTGAACAGGAGGCAGTTGATGTAGTTTTGAAGGAGGAAGCTGCAATGAAGTCCTGCAAGAAGCTTGTTGATATTTCTTTCAGTAGAGGCAATAGAGATGACGTAACGTTTATTGTGATCAACCTGCGGAAGTTTGTGGCACCTGCTGGAAGCTTACCATGACGAGTTGAATTTCCTGCTCAGTTGAAGTAGCTTAATGTGAAAATAGATGGGCATATTCGCTCGAAAATCTTGTGGTTGATTACCAACGAACAAGGTGGAGATGCAGGGGCAAACAGGGAAAATTTCTTTTATTTTTTAGTTAGGAAACAGGCAATACTCTTGTAACCTCCAAAAACACTTTAGTTTATGAACATGGCTGTTGGACTTACTTTCCCTTCCGCTCCCAAGGTAAGCAACTTCCCGTATCACATCAGTTTTTAGTTAAACCAGAACTCAAGGTTCCATAGAAGTTGGCTATTTTAATTTGAACAATGTAAATTTTTTTATTTTTCATGAAACTTTAAGTTTCTATCCCCAATTACTCCCAACAAAACCAAACTTTGTAACTTGAAGTTCATTTGCCACTTCCTATGAAGTTGGAATTTCCATATTAATTCCTACCAATCTAGTATTGAATAATTTGTACCCTAATGGGCCCTTGGGGGGGGGGGGGGGTCTGCTTCCTCATTTGCTTGCTTCCTCTGTCGGTTTGTTTTTTTCTTTTCCCCCCTCCAGCTGTGTATGTGAGATTGTTTAAGACTGCAAACTTTGGTTCTTAGTTTGTGTTGCTAAATGTGAATACATGAAACAAGACCCGGATCAGTTCTGAGCAACCATCGCGACAATATGCCTACTGCTGACATTGAGTCTTGACAAGATGAAATTTGACAGGTGATCCGAGTCAATGAAATCCAGGTACTGGTTGCTGCGATGGGGTATGACACTATGACTCGACACTCGACTCTAGTCGCAGAAGTAGTCAGTGAGTTATGATAAAGCAGAAAATGAAGATCTTCGTGCATGAAAATAAGTGTCAGGAATCCCTTTTGCTGTGATGGAAAGCGCTCCAGAGAAAGAGGATGCAGCCGTTATAGCCTTATAGGTAGAATGATTGAGGACTTCAGAACCTGTTAAGAAACTCATCCTGTAACACAAGGCTTTGGGGCTGTTAATTGAAGGTAACACCTTGAGGCCCATTTTGAATAGACGACACATCAGTTATCGCGGTGTGGGTTCAGCTTCAGGCCCTTCAGCCTTCCTGATTCATACATAACATAGCAGCTTATTGATTGACCAGACATCACAAATCAGTGATGTGTGGATTTTTAAAGCTTGTAACTTGCTTGAACTTTTATGGAACTTTATTACTTTGTGAGCTGTGACTTATCACATATGGTTGGATTCCCTCAAAATTGAAAAAATATTAAGTACTCATTTATGGTTGGACAAACAAAGGACCAAAATGCCTCGTGGGAATGCCGAGTGGACAGGAATTTGGAGCCGTGGATATAAATTTGGTTGCATATAAGCTCATCCAAAGTGAAAGTGTTGTTGCAAAAGGTGGTGTGGGCAGTTGGTTGTCAACATCAGTCCAATTGCCCAAGGCGCAGTAAAGACCTGTAGAAATGGGTAGCAGTTGAGATAAGCATGAGCATGACAATTGAGATCTTCAGGGCTGAGGCATGACATTAGATCATGAGGCATGACATTCTGCAATCACCTTTACATTTGAGAAAATTGCAAAGTCACACCACCTCTGCTCCTCTTCATAAAACAATGGTCAATCGAAAGCCATATGTGACATAAAAAAAGCCTCTTGACCAAGAAAGTTATAACCAACGTTTTCTTACAAAACTACCTAAATAAAGGTAGATCTAACAATTTTTATGTGATGGGAGAAAAAATGGGGATTATGAAACCTTAGAAAACGGGAATACCGGAATAGTCTAAAAATATTGAAAAAAAAGGAGAAGAAGAGTATAGACACATCAAAATGAGTCTATAATACACTTGATGTACCCCATTCATTTTCCTTTCAAAAAATTATTAAAGAAAAAAAAAATGTACAGTATCTTACAAAATCCTTTAAAAATGAATCTTATTAGATAAACTGATCACTCTGATCAGAGAATGATACGGAGGACACGTGAGTGTTTTATTGGGGAATGAATGAATCAAAGTGGCCTTATAGCTAACGTTCATCCCCTAATAGTATATTGATAAAGATTGGTAAGTATTCCAAATACCACAGAGACTTTACCATTTGCGCCCCTCTTTTCACTCCCCAATTACACAAAATTGTAGAAATCTCAAATTCTTCAAATCCAATGATCATATGTACTTTCTTCACTGACTAAAATTGAGCCAACTGAACTCACAGAAGGTGAATCTGGTACCTTACCTTTGTCTTTCCCTTTGTCTTACCCTTTTCTTTTCTTCTCTTCCACAACAGAATCCCAACCCTTTTTCTCTCTCCTACTTTATCCTTTCTACCCACAGCTTAAACAAAACAAGATAGAACTCATAATCTTCAGCATAAATTTCAATTACTTTCATCAAATAATATCTAGGGTTTTTTTTTTTTTTTTTTTTTGAGAGATAGAGAAATGGAAGGTAGTGATAATCAAGAGTGGGACTGGGAGGTTCTTGTGGGAGATTCTACCAATCATCATCATCATGAACATAATCATAGCAATAGCAGTCTCTCAAACCCTAATTCCGAAATTGAAGGAGAGAGAGAGGATACTGAAATTGGAATTGAAAACTCTTCAATTTCTGATAGCGGTGGTGTTATACGATCAGATTATTTCTCTCTCGAATTTAATTCCCTTGAGCATGCTGATGATACTGATATGGGTGAAATTAATATCAGCAACAAAGAAGATGACCCGGAAAAAGCCCAGTTTGGGAGTTGGATGGATCCGGGTCAAGCCCAATTTCCCAGTATAAGGGGTAAGAGAAGAAGAAACTCCTCTGATGATTCTGATTCTCCAATCAGTGATGCCTCTGGCTTGGGCTCGGGTTCGGGCCTGGTGAATATGATCCTTGAACCCCACTCAGATTGCACTAGTCATCAATTTCCCCAAATGGATTTGGACTCGGGTTCGGGTTCGAGTTCCGAACCCATATCCCAGTCTCTCTCCTCCCCTGCACAGTTGGATGGTGAAGAAAAAGAAGAACAAACAGAGCAACAGCATTCTCATTTTAGTGACACCAATGAAAATACAACCAAGGATATCATGGAAATGGAAAATGAGAATACTAGTGTTGCTGCTACTAGTGTGATTGAGCAACAGGAAGAAGAGGAAATGAGGACTTCAACTGGTGAAACTGAGAATGAAACTGAAACTGGGAATATTAATATTAATAAGGGGGCTTGGTGGAGACTTCCATTGGAGGTGATCAGATATTGTGTGTTGAGGGTGAGGCCTGTTTGGTCCTTATCAATGGCAGCAGCAGCTATAATGGGTTTCGTGATCTTGCGTCGAACTTGGTTGGTTAAGATGAAGCGCAAGACCCAGCAAGGGCTTCGTCTCAATGTTACTGTTGATGATAAGGTCTGTTTTTCTTGCTCCTTTCATATGATTATTGCCCCAATTGAGCTTTTTGTTTTGCTATCTCAATGATTCATGCTTTTGGGTTTTGCATTAGTTTTTTTTTTTTTTTTTTTTGGTGCAAAGTTTTGCATTAGTTATATATGTACATCTTTTGGCACTTGGGTCCTGTTTAATGTTTGTATCATCCTATCCTGTTGAGTAGTTAGATTATTTTGCAGCATATACTAAATTTGAATGAAGTGTCTTTCAACAACCATGAAGTTGAGAAGCTGCCAATGGAACAAAAAAACCATTTTTCCCATCTATTTGTGTCAGCTTTTGAAGTACACATTTTTCTTCCCACTGGATTGCAAATCTATAAAAAGAATAGTTGCTTGGGTGAATGATTAGCTGATTGAGTAATATGTAGGAAAAGAAAAAACAAGTTTTTGGACACACCTTGCATCTTAATATACTACTAGGATGTCAGAGCAACTCCCTTTTGTTTATGAATTCTGTTTGTGGGAGGAAAGCAGATATAACATGCCAGAGGACAAGTATTCCAATCATGGTGTGTCAGAAAGTTCGGATTTGCCTCCTCAATTATGAATCTTTTTGCTAATATGTGAATTTTTTTTTATCTGTTTGTGGAAACT
Organism: Tetragonia tetragonoides; assembly: GCA_038025085.1. Taxonomy (NCBI): domain Eukaryota; kingdom Viridiplantae; phylum Streptophyta; class Magnoliopsida; order Caryophyllales; family Aizoaceae; genus Tetragonia; species Tetragonia tetragonoides. Next base: position 4,960,363 of record CM076140.1, read on the forward strand.
TTTTCTGACATCAGAATTTTGTGTGTGATACTGAGCTCCTATGGTGGCATCAAGCTTCTCTAGCTTCAGGCAATAATACCCTGTTTATTTTGAGGTGGTTTGCATTGATTGCATAATTCTAGCTGAGGTTCATTGCTCTCTTGCTATATATTTCAAGTGTCATCTTTCCACTAGCAGCTTAATGATTTTTGCTTGCGTATTTTCCGTTCTTTTCTTAAATGATGTCTCACTTCACAATTCTTTGAGAGTTTCTCTATTTTTTCTCTCTGTGTGTGTGTGTGTGTGTGTGTTTTCTCTTTCTTTCCTTTTTGTCTCTGGGGGCAACTGTTGGTCCCTGAGTACATCTGGACGTCCCCTGACCTTGCCCTCGGTAGGGTCAAATACTTAGTGATTTGGTACATGGATGTGAACTGACTTCTGATATTCATTGATTAGTACATAGATGACCTTTTTACTTTATTTTTGAAAGTAATACTTGGATGACTTGAATTGACATACTAAACCGTGTACCCGTTAAACCGTTTGCGCTAATATTTGATCGGTTACTCGTTTATCATTCAGAAGCGGATGTCAGTTTATACATAGTCCCTCAGTGGTCTACTCCGAGAGCCAAGCAAATGCATATTTACATCTGCTACCTTATTTTTGTTTGACTTCTAGTATATTTACATCCTTGTTAATTCTGCGTAGAAATTGAACATATGCGCTATCACTATTACAAACAATGTGAACATGCTATCATTCACGTGATTGATTCTTGCAGAAGGTATCTCAGTTCATGAGCCGTGCTGCACGGCTTAATGAGGCATTTTCAGTGGTGAAACGGGTTCCCATCATACGGCCTTCATTGCCAGCACCTGGATCTGCTACATGGCCAGTTATGAGCATGAGATAGAAGGCCTTACATAATCATGATGTACTTGTCCTGCTGTCTATTAGATACTAAGTTTGCTAGTGCTTTGATTGGTATGTGTAACTATGATTGTGTTTGGTCACCTTCTATCTTAGACTTGTCAATTTGTGTCGAACTTCTTAGTAGTAGTTTTGCATACTCCAGAATCTACTTCGTTCAAGGTTTTGACTGGCCTATGAAATTCTGGATTGTCTCGTGTGTATAGTTGTTTTACTTGTTTCTAATACTTGAATATCAGAAAATATCTTCTTGCCTAGTGGCTTTGTTCAGTATCTGGTTTTGTTATCCTTGTGCATAGCTAGCCTATTTTTGAAGAGAATAAAATTTTAAAGCAGAACTCTTCAGTATCTGGTTTTCTTTCGGAGATCAATTTCTATTTTTGTGAACTACTTTTGAGTCATAGGGATGAGGTTATTGGACAATAATCGAAGACCCTGTTTTAATATGTAAGACCAATGTCTTCCAAGCAAATTTTAATTCATACAGTATGCTCTTCCGACGTTCATGATGCGCGAGTTTGCCATTGTCAGTGAGTACAAAAGGTCAGTAATTTAGGTGGTTATCTTTAAGTAAATCGGTATAAAGAATGTTATCAACATTACTTTATTTAAGTGGGTGGGCAAATCATCTAATTTTTGCCAGGAAGTTGGAAAGTGACCAACTCTCTAACGAAAGGATGACAGTAAAGTTGGCGTACGTACCGTTCTGATTCAAAGTAGTAAATATAAGCATATACTCATAATGAAAGGATGATAATAGTAGTGCTACAGCTCAAAAATAGGAAAATCCAGGAAGAATTCAACCAACAAAATTTCCTGGACTTCTCTGTTCTATAAACACTATTTACGATATCCGTCGACAGTATCACAAGACCTAAAGTACCAAAAATTAGGCTTATAAGAAACACCACAATCCCCTTGCTCTCCATGTACAATTGTTTTTCCTGGACCTTTCTCACATCAGATCTGCAAAATTTGATAACCCATATCAGAGTTAGAAGAAGGAAAGGGCAACAGCATCAAACAGAAGTACAGAAGTGCTTCAGGCCCTTGTAAATTGTAAGCACGACAGTTAGGTGAACAATTCCACCCTCCAAAAAGAGGGGGAAAAGAAAATGCTGACAACAAATGCTTTGTGCCAGCATCCTCAAAGGCTCAAATGCGTTCAACCAATTTCTCACATCATTAAATGCCAAAACCTAGAAGCCCCTTAAGATTTTCAAAATGTGTAGGGTTGAGATCTGGGACTGCAAGCTATGGGACAACCCAACAACCAACATACGGAAAGTAAGGGAAGAAACCAGTACCTGAGAATAGCATTGTCCTTCAGTAAGCCATCCAACTGCATGGATACTAAGGATCTCCAAGCCACGAGTTCGTTAACATCCTTAGCCTGGACCATGAAAACATATTAACCACATGGTTCAAAAATAATGCCCAATTGCGCATGATGAACAAAAGATTAAAAAACATATCAGTAATAGCACATCATCATTATTTAACAGCACTAAACTAAAATACGATGAGAAAGAATAAAATACCATGGCATCCTTGCTATCAAGGACATTCTTTATATCTGATCTGATCTTTTCTACTAATAGATCTTTCTCATCCATCTCTTTGTCCAATTCCTTAAAAATGCTTCCATATCTGGAGTTGAGTTCCTCCAAATACCGCTCCAGAACAGATAAACTGAAGTCCAGTGCTCGGACTTTTTGCATCAGTATCTTAAGAACAGTATCACCAGGCATCCTGCTAACCTGTTGGTGACGCACTTCATACACTGTATCAGAAACTCCATTGATTGTTGGCTCGCGTTTTAAGGTAGAACCATCTGCTGGTTCACTCTCTCTGGAAGGAATCTGATCAGGGCCGTTGCCCTCAGCAGTTTGTGAAACAGGGACTGCCGATATCCGTTCACCTACTGGCTCCCCAATTGCATAATGATTATCAGGAACAGAGATAAGATCCTCCAACATTCTCTCAACAGCATCAACACCATACACTTCAATAAAGCTGAGCGTGCAATAGAATTCAGATCCATAATGGCTCAGTAAATTCAACTTCAGGTATCTCACCCATTGAGGTTCAAGAAAGGAAAACCTTTGAGCATGCTTCACATTTCCAGCAGAAAAGTTGCCCAATTTCACCCAAGTATCTGTGGGATAAACTAAGCTTCCCAGCAGCTCAAAGTCTTTCAGATTAGAGGAGTGATGCTCGAAGTTTGCTATTTCAATTGTATCCACTAAAGTTTCTTCTGAAAGTTCTATCACAACAAATTTCCGTTCGGCAGAACATGGGTTCCTAAGATACTTGTCCTTATCCTTGCTTAAAATATTAGAGGCACCTTTGGCTTCCTTGTTAGAATCCAATACCTTAGCTCCCTTTGCAGAGGATGCATAGTTGTAATCAGCACCCCCAGGCTCCACTCGATGGATGACATTCCCTGTTGCACCAGGTACGTTTGTGCTTCTAGAATTAAGAGCCTTATGTTTAAATTCATCCAGACCAAGAGGAACTGCACGAGTCAGCCTGTCGGTCTTTCCAATTTCTTTACTGTCCTTCACGTCTGAATTGGCAGTGTCCACCTCACCATGTTCCCCAGACCTTGAGACACAACCTACAGTATCATTGGCAGGTTTGATCTCTTCACTGTTTTCTTCTACTTTCGCAGCATCAGTGCAGGAAGTCTCATACGAATATTCAGGACAAGTTTCTGTCAAATTATGGTTTTCTAGTGAAGCAAATGAATGTTTATGTACACAACCAGAGCCCGTAGTACTATCTGGGTTGCCTTCATCCCAGCTTGAGATGTTTTGAGCCATTGCTCCAGATTCATCTGCACAAGGTGTAGCTAGTTTAAAAAAATGTATACAGAATTTAACATGTCCATCAGTCTGATGCACTCTGATGACTATATGTTCATCATTATCTGTTTCAACACGCAGAGAAACTATGTCGATGCAGGAAGAAAATCTCTTAAAGGGCAAGACATATAGAGCAAAAGCCATATAGGACCAAAGAGGAACATATGTTACATATCCTATAGGTGAAATAGTGATTTGTGTTTGATTCCTTCTTAGCAGCCAGTAGGGACAATAAAAGCCCCATCTTTAATTTTGTAGCTTAAACAATCAGTAGTTCTTTCTTCCTTTTACCCTTTTTTCAGTCTTCCAACCAATATTATAAGGGACGTAGGCGTTTATATGTTCAGGTTCATCACACTCAACAGCAAGCATATTAGCAGAATCCTTCTCGAACAATACTGAGCAAATCCAAAGGGGATTCTCACAATTAACCTGTGTTTGCCAGATTCTGACTGTATCTTCAGCCACAATCACAAAAGAAACTTGCATCATTTCTTGCTTCTTACCGTCATCCTAACTAGCAGCCAATGACAGGCTAGCTGCTTAAAAAACCTACAAAAAGACACTTCTACTTGCAATTCTGGAAATCAGAAGATAACATTTGAGTTATATTAGGATGTCATTGGCTGGGGCCGTTGGGCTCCTACAGCACTTTGAATACAGGAATGAATCAAATAAGAAAAATGACAAGTGCAAGTGAAGGAGGAGCCAGCTGACCTCGATAGTCATCGCTGTGACCGATCCACAAGTTCAAGAGAAAGACGAGTCCCCAGAGGAGGATAGCCAGGGAGAGAGAGAACTTATAAAGCTGATTTCTGCCAATACCATTCTCTAAGGCTCGACGAGCTCTGCCTCTACGTGATCTCTGCATCGCTCATTAAACCTTACCCACCACAGCAATCAGTAATTGCACCTAGCAGTGACACCCTATGCATAGAAATTTTCAAGAATTAAACATCAATATAATGAGATAAAAAGGTGAAGCACATTAGTGTCAGCTAAAAGTAGGAACACTGACTTGGTAATGGCTAGTATACAAAACCTTTATTGCACTAATCCAAGTTCAAAACACTTGCTTTTTCCATTTCTTCTTTAATTATTTCGGGATAGATGATCATATTATGATTTATGAATGCTTAAATATGTATATCAAGCACAATTAATCAGTTAATCTACACTCTTACAAATACCCATTGCCCTAAACAGCCAGCCACAGGGAAACAATGCAAACCCATCAACCAAAATTTATTCTTTTCTTTGCCTATGAAGAGTGGAGTGGCATCAAATAATTGTCAAAAAAAAATCAAAATTTTCAAATTACAGCAAGCTAAAATTTGAATTGGGCAGTCCATTGCCACGATCTTGAACTTACTATATATATGACCAATTTACCACCACCTGGGATTGACCAATTCCTGATTTTGATTCCAAAATCTCGAGGAAAATTTGGAAAGAAAGGAAAGAAAGCAACTCACGTTGATATAAAACCCTAAGGAAGATTGCAGTAATTGACAAAATTGATGATGATGAAGTAAACGCTTGAAGTTGAAGCGTTGAAGAAACTAACTGACTCGTCATCGCCAGCTTTTTGCTCCTGACCTTCTTCCTCTCCTTTTTCAATTCTGTTTTGTAACTCCTATAAAATTAAAATTTCTGTTTTGTAACTGCTTCTTTTTGTTCAAAAATATTCAATTTTGAGTATGTGTATAATTGTGTATTTATGTACGTCTCTTCTCTCCCTCTCCTGATTCGTCTTTGAAATTCAAACCCAGTGAAGAGAGAGAAGAGAGAAAGTATGGAGTTCGAGAGGCAACAAGCAAACCGATGTCACCATTCACCAAAAACCAATACCACTATACCAGCTATTTTATTTATTTACTCTTTTTTTTTTTTGCCACTATTTGAAGGACAAATGTGGAAATTGGATTGCTTTCTATTTGTTCTTGATTGCACTTTAGCCGCGTTATATGTGGAAATTATCGTTAACGGTGATCCGAGTCTCAAGTGAGTTTACCTTTGTGTCCTTTTCGGGTAAAGGTGTTTTGTTACGATGTGTCTTGATTGTGAAGAATAATAATTAAAAATAATAATAATTACTATAACCCCAAAAAACGTAGAATTGCGGGATTGATGAATCCAACTGTTGATGAGCTGGACCATAAAAATATAAAAAAAAAAAAAAAGAAACTGTTGATGAGCTGGGATCGCATCATTGGCTCTATCTCTTACATACCACGTCATGGGCGCGCCGCACTGTGCCACGTCATATTTGCCACATGCACTCCCTCTTGTCTCATTCTATCACCGACTCAAACCCATAGCTAATCATAATAATGAGGATAGTGATTATCATGCATTGAATATATGATAGGAGTACATCAATTAGATGTGAAGAGAGAAGAAAAAGTGGGGATCATATAGACTTGAAAAATACTGTATGGGATTGTTCGAAAATATTTGAAAAAGGAAAGAGAAAGAGATACATTTATTATATGAGATTTATTTTCTATCATCGGATTGTTTGATCAGAATAATGTGAACCTTGAAAATGAGTTGACAATAAATTTTCATTTCATTTAAGTTCAATATACTACGGTTTAAGTTACTTTACCTAAGATCTGTTTGCTAATAATATAATCAAACCACTTAACTCGATATAAACTCACTTGTCTGCATATATACCACTAAACTTTTGTATAGTTTGCCAATAAATTGATTTTGACAACTCTTTGAATCATAATCAGTTTGGAAATTATGGCAAGCCAATCAAGTGGTTAACCAATTTTTTGTTCAAATAATCAAGATCCGTTTTGGGTATGAATTTCACATAATATCACAACGACCAATTATAGATATAGAAGTTCGAAAAATTAACCTCATACAAGAAAAGGGTTATGTTAAGAATGACCTCTTTAGTTAATCCAACACCAAATTCAGATTTCAAACGGCAAAGCAAAAACAAATATGTTACTAGAATTTCACAATAGCGTTCCAGGGGGGCTAAAAGCCCTTACCAATACTTGTGCGAAGCATCCATGACAGTGTAGTATTGTACACTCCCTACTGTAACATTTTGTTGTTTTTTTGGGGGGAAGGGGGGGGGGGTGTGGGAGGGGATGACCAGCCCCCATGCTTTAAGGACAGTACAGCTAAGTGGAGGGGAGAAGGGGAGGAGGGATAATGAGCCCATGAAGTTTCGAACCCATGACGTATCCGGGAACGAGTGAAGTTGGTGCCACAGCCCCAAAAGTTTGCGCTCCCTACTCTACCATATTGTTTGTTTGTTAAGTGCAAAACTTTATTAGCCGATACTTTTAATGGGAAAATACCAATCATGAAAGAAAAAGAAGCAAAAAGGACAAGGATTATGCACACGGCACAGCCAAGCATATTAGCTAACTTGGATTGGATTTTGATTCTTGAATATGGAGGAAAACACATTTTCTTTTCAAATACAATATAACCGTTCTCTGAGCAAACTTGGTGAAAGTTGATCCAACCTGAAAACTAACCTGTGTCTATATCAACCTGTACCAAATCCGGAACTCAAAACGCGGAGACATATTCACAATCAAAAATACGCGGCTTGAAACTCAACCTGTCTGAACCCGAATTTACATACCCAGACCACCTGACTTGTTTGTCAGATCCATCTGAATCTATAACACGGCAAATTTGGCACCAGGGGGTAGCCAATGAGCTAGTTGTTTGGCACGCTCTCTATAATGTTGTGTGTGAAAGGAAACATCATCCACTGGGTGAGGAATTTCTCGACCACATAAAAGCCTTGGTGTTATAACAAATTTCTTTAGTGATTGAGAAATACCAAGCAGGTGCTCACCGAGCTCCAACTCAGTTGCATGATCACCTGTAAAGCCATGGAACTCGATTACCTCCAGAAACTCATGATAAATTCGCTTGGTTGCCTCGCGTAACTTTTGCAAATATGCCTGCCATGGTTCACACTTCTCCTTGTCGTACAGATACAGTATCATAATGGAAAGTCTCTGCCTTAACCAGAACAATCAGCCAAAGAAGACAAGAGTCTTCATGTGCCCCTACTTTCACTTCTAATTGCTCAAGATTGTCAAAATCAGGAAATTCCAGCGGGTAGTAAATGCTGTCACTGATGGCCTTGGAACTCAAATGCAGCAAGCTGATAGATATATCTGAAATTCTGGGTTCTTGTTTTTAGGAACTGTTGGCAGTACAATTGACCAATATTTAATTCTGATAGAAGAGGAACATTTTCTACCTGCCGATTGTTCCCAAGCCCACTGTACTGCAATGACACGATATTTGATGCTGAGATTTCTATGTTTGTATACAAGCAATCGACAAACTCAATAATCTTCAACTTAGAAGATTGTCCAGAGATTCTGAGCCTCTTCTTCGGCATTGATGCCCACACAGATAACCGCTCAATAGGACAATGAAATAGCATAACCTCGACAACCTCAGAGGAAACATTCACATGTTTCAGACAAACATCTCTCAGGTTATGAAGGCCAGCACAAGCAACATGTTGATGGATATGATTATCACACAAAGCATGCAAAGCGGATAGCCTTTGCAGACCTGGAAAAGCATATTTTTCCTTCTCTATGTTGCAGGGCCAAGGTGATAGGTCCAGTTCAAGTCGGCTAACCCCCTTTCTCAAGGCATATTCTAACCAGCTATCAATCTCATCAGAGCTACCCGAATCATAATCGAAGCGAACTGTCAGCTCATCAAGTGTTGGCTTTTGATAAATAGCCAACACTAGAGCTACCCCATATGGTAACACTTCACGTAAATGATTTAGACGTGATTCAGTTAACATACCGAAACTCATGTAACGATCTATTGTATGAGAAAAGACCAATTCAGGACCAATGCCATATGTCCAAAGCTTTTGCCATCTACGAGAAAGGATGCTGCTTCTGTTGGAGTATCCCTCCTACATGGAGGAAGAGCCCAATTAATTTGGGTTATATTTGCTTACCATATGGGTTATCCATATGATGTTTAAGTGAAGGGCAATTTCGTATATTCACTCACAAGTGGCTTCCCTTATAAGCCAAAAGGTTAGAAGGGCTGAGTGCAAGAGAGAGAAAGCCTAGACACTCAAAAAAATCAGGAGAAAAGTCTAGAAGAGAAGAGGAGAGAGAGAAGAGGAGCCACCCACGAATTTTGGTGCTGGTAGCCCAGAAATCCGCCCCGATCGACGACCAAACGAACTCCGATCGTCGCGAGATTTTAGCACCTTGTTCCTGACATCCCCTTCTTCAAATCCAACGGTCAGAATTTCATTTGGAGCTCTCTAAGTCAGTTTTCTAAATTTAGCTCTTATTTTATACGAAATTGTATTTCCACTCTTTTGGGTGATGATTTGGGAGACTTGTTGTGCCAAGGTTGATCCTTGATGATTGTGAATACCTCTAGTTGATCTAGGGAAGAACTATTGTTGTACCCACTTGTTAATTTGTTGATTAGTGGAGGTTTTGGCACCGTTTGTTAACGGTCCCGTGGTTTTTTCCCCACATCGGGGTTTCCACGTAAATCCTTGCGTCTCCTTGTTTATTTACTGTTTTTTGGGCTGATTTATAGTTCCATTTGCTGCTGTCATTTTGGTTCAATATTGTTTGGTTGCTTGAATTGGTTATTGCTCATCTTTGCATCACAACCGGGGAAAAAGTCTTTGTTGCTTCCGCTTGTGTATTTGTGTGCTTTCCCCAACATAGTGGTATCAAAGCTTTGGTTAGAGTCATTGTGAATTTGTTGTGTTGTTAAAGATGGATGAAAAATCTGGTGTGCACGGAATGATTAGTTTGAATTCTGGAAATTACTCCGTGTGGAAAACTAAAATGGAGGATATCCTTTATGTGAAGGATTTGTATGAACCAATTTTAAATGCAACCATACCAACTGGTGTTGTTGAAAGTGAGTGGAAAATATTGAACCGTAAAGCCGTTGGAACAATTAGACAATTTGTTGATATGAGTGTCCTCCAACATATTGCCAATGACACGAATGCTTATACTCTTTGGAAGAAACTTGAGACCATGTATGAAAGGAAGAATGCCTTGAGTAAAGCGTCATTGATTAGAAAACTTGTGAAATTGGAATATAAAGATGGTGATAGCATAGTAGTTCACTTGAATGAATTTCAAAGTTTGATTAACAAGTTGTCTGCAATGAAGATGAATTTAGATGATGAGCTGCAGGCATTGCTACTACTTTGCTCATTGCCAGAAAGTTGGGACACTCTATTTGTATCACTTAGCAACTCCGCACCAGAGGGCACGCTGACAATGGAAATTGTCAAAGCTAGTTTGTTGAATGAAGAAACTAGAAGGAAGGAAATGAGTTCCTCCACACAACCAGAGGCTAATGTGACACAAGAATCAAGCAGGGGAAGAAGTAAGACTCGATATCCCTAGCATAGAGACAAGTCCAGGGGGAGATCAAAATCAAGGGGTAAGATCATTTGCCACTATTGTGATAAGCCAGGCCATATTCAAAAACATTGCAGGAAAATGAAGAGAGACAAGTCCAGAAAAAGGAAAGAAAAGGGTGAGACATTCGGGCAACAACAAGAAGAGAAAGATAACAACACCACTGCAATTGCAACAAGTGATGAATTATTTTTTATTGGTGACCATTGCCTAAATCTAGCTAGTGATGATTGTACTTGGGTGATTGACACGGGTGCTTCGTTTCATCTAACCTCGCACCAAGATTACTTCTCATCTTACACCAGCGGTGACTTTGGCTATGTAAAGATGGGGAATGATGGCTCATCCAAGATTGTAGGCATGGGTACAGTGTGTTTGGAGACATCCACAGGTTGCAGTTTGGTGTTGAGAGATGTCCGACATGTTCCAGACATTCGGCTGAATTTGATATCTCCTGGGTTGCTCGATGATGCTGGTTACTCCAGCAACTTTGGTGGTGGAAAGTGCAAGCTTATCAAAGGAAGTTTGATTGTGGCTCGTGGGAGCAAGCAGAGATCCTTGTATGTGATGCAAGCTAAGTTGTGCAAAGGAGAAGTACACACAGTTGATGATTCCTCCAGCGAGTTATGGCACAAGAGACTTGGTCACATGAGTGAAAGAGGTATGCAAATGCTTGCTAAAAAGCAACTCCTTCCTGATGTTCAAGGTATGTCCTTGAAACCCTGTGTTGATTGTTTAGCTGGAAAACAACATAGGGCAGCATTTCATACTCGTCCCCCATCTAGAAGAAAACATGCATTAGATCTTGTTCACACTGATGTATGTTCTATGGATACTAAGTCACATAGCGGTGCACTTTATTTTGTTACTTTTATTGATGATTATTCTAGAAAACTGTGGGCTTTTGTGTTGAAAATCAAAGACCAGGTGCTACAGTTTTTCAAGCAGTTCCAGGCCAGAGTTGAGAGAGAAACAGGCCGGAAGCTCAAGTGTGTTAGAGCTGACAATGGTGGAGAGTACAGGGGTCCATTTGAAGAGTATTGCAAAGTACAGGGCATCAGGCATGAGAAGACAGTTCCCAAGACACCTCAGCTGAATGGACTTGCAGAGAGAATGAACAGAACAATTGAAGAAAGAATTCGATGTATGCTCTCTCATGCGAAGCTGCCTAGGATTTTTGGGCCGAGGCAATGTTTACAGCAGTGTACCTCATCAACCGGTCACCTTCAGTTCCTCTTAATGGAGATGTTCCGCAGAGAGTATGGACTGGTAAAGAGGTATCATTCAGCCACCTGAGAGTCTTTGGGTGCCTTGCATATGTTCATATTCCCAGAGATGAGAGGTCCAAGCTTGATAGCAAGACAAAGCCATGCATCTTCCTAGGGTACTCAGAGGATGAGTTTGGGTACAGATTGTGGAATCCAGTTAGCAGGAAAGTGATTAGAAGCAGAGATGTAGTGTTCTTTGAAGACAAAACCTTTGTAGATTGTGAGAAGAAGAAACAACCAGAGCCTTCTCCTAGTGACAGCGCCAACACAGATCCAATATTTCCTGAAGTAACTCCTAGAGTTCAAGGGGGACAACAACAGGAAGATGGCAATGATGATCATAACAGTGATGATGGTGATGATGTTCAGCCACCACCAGATCATACACATGAAGAAGAACCCCATGTACAACCAGAACCACAGTTGAGGAGATCCACCAGAGAGAGACAACCTACCTCTAAATATCCAGCAGATGAGTATGTGTTGATGACCGACGGGGGAGAACCTGAAAGCTACGAGGAGGCTATGTCACATGAGCACTGCAAGGAGTGGTATAATGCCATGCAAGATGAGATGAAATCCTTGCATGAGAACCACACATATGACTTAGTGGAGTTGCCTAAGGGCAAGAGAGCACTCAAGAACAAATGGGTGTACAGACTGAAAACTGGAGAAGATGGTTCACCACCTAGGTACAAGGCACGTTTGGTGGTGAAAGGCTCAGGTCAAAAGAAAGGCATAGACTTTGAAGAGATTTTCTCTCCAGTTGTGAAGATGTCTTCTGTTAGAGTTGTTCTTGGCTTAGCTGCTAGTATGGATTTGGAGGTGGAACAACTTGATGTGAAGACTGCTTTCCTCCATGGTGACTTAGAGGAGGAAATCTACATGGAGCAACCAGAAGGTTTCCAAGAGAAGGGAAGTGAGAAGCTTGTATGCCGTTTGAAAAAGAGTTTATATGGCTTGAAACAAGCACCTCGACAATGGTACAAGAAGTTTGAGTCTTTCATGAAAGACCACAGTTTCCACAAGACACATGCAGATTCATGTGTGTTTGTGAAGCATTACGCCGGAGGTGATTTTCTCATTCTCTTACTTTATGTGGATGACATGTTGATTGTTGGACAGAATAAGGAGAAGATTGCCAACCTGAAGAGTGCCTTGAGCAAGTCCTTTGCAATGAAGGACCTTGGCCCTGCAAAGCAAATTTTGGGCATGCGTATCTCTCGTGATAGGAAGAACAAGAAGATATGGCTATCACAAGAGAGTTACATCCAGAAGCTGCTAGAGAGGTTCAAGATGGACAAAGCTAAACCCGTGAGCTCGCCACTTGCAGGTCACATGAAGCTAAGCTCCAGCCAGTGTCCTACAAGTGAGAATGACAAGAAAGAGATGATGACGGTGCCTTATGCATCCGCCATGGGGAGTTTGATGTATGCCATGGTATGCACTAGGCCAGACATTGCACATGCCATTGAGGTTGTTAGCAGGTTCATGTCTAATCCTGGTAAGGAGCATTGGGCAGCAGTAAAGTGGATCATGCGGTATCTCAGAGGTACTTCTAGAGTGTGTTTATGCTTTGGTCCCGGACAACCTGTGTTAGATGGCTACACAGATGCTGATTTGTCGGGTGATATTGATGCTAGTAAGTCTACCTCCGGATACTTGATGACATTTTCAGGGGGAGCTGTTTCATGGCAATCAAAATTGCAAAAGTGCGTTGCTCTGTCTACCACAGAATCTGAGTATATGGCAGCGGTTGAAGCTGGCAAGGAGTTTATTTGGATGAGAGATTTTCTAGAGGAGTTGGGTTTGAAACAAGACAAGTACCCTATTTATTGTGATAGTCAAAGTGCCATCCACCTTGCCAAGAATGCAGCCTACCATTCCCGAACGAAACACATACGGAGGAGGTATCATTGGATTCAAGAAGCGGTAGAAGACAAGTCATTTGAGCTTGTGAAGATTCACACAGATCTCAACGGATCGGACATGTTGACGAAGGCCTTGCCTAAGGAGAAACTTCTTGTTTGTAGAAAGATTGCGGGCTTGGTCGAGCCCCCCATGTAGGAGTGAGGGGGAGATTTGTTGGAGTATCCCTCCTACATGGAGGAAGAGCCCAATTAATTTGGGTTATATTTGCTTACCATATGGGTTATCCATATGATGTTTAAGTGAAGGGCAATTTTGTATATTCACTCACAAGTGGCTTCCCTTATAAGCCAAAAGGTTAGAAGGGCTAAGTGCAAGAGAGAGAAAGCCTAGACACTCAAAAAAATCAGGAGAAAAGTCTAGAAGAGAAGAGGAGAGAGAGAAGAGGAGCCACCCACGAATTTTGGTGCTGGCAGCCCAGAAATCCGCCCCGATCGACGACCAAACGAACTCCGATCGTCGCGAGATTTTAGCACCTTGTTCTTGACATCCCCTTCTTCAAATCCAACGGTCAGAATTTCATTTGGAGCTCTCTAAGTCAGTTTTCTAAATTCAGCTCTTATTTTATACGAAATTGTATTTCCACTCTTTTGGGTGATGATTTGGGAGACTTGTTGTGCCAAGGTTGATCCTTGATGATTGTGAATACCTCTAGTTGATCTAGGGAAGAACTATTGTTGTACCCACTTGTTAATTTGTTGATTAGTGGAGGTTTTGGCACCGTTTGTTAACGGTCCCGTGGTTTTTTCCCCACATCGGGGTTTCCACGTAAATCCTTGCGTCTCCTTGTTTATTTACTGTTTTTTGGGCTGATTTATAGTTCCATTTGCTGCTGTCATTTTGGTTCAATATTGTTTGGTTGCTTGAATTGGTTATTGCTCATCTTTGCATCACAACCAGGGAAAAAGTCTTTGTTGCTTCCGCTTGTGTATTTGTGTGCTTTCCCCAACAGCTTCTCACTGCTTCCTCCACAGGCAATCGAGGTAGTATATGAGATACAATAATGTCATCAGACAATTACCGACTAAAAGGACCACCCTCCTTGACTTGATGAGACAGTTTGTAGCACTTTCTTAAGCGTTTTCTGGAACCATTTGGCATGTCGTTCAGTTGATCTTTATTGCGATAAATATCTTTGGTTGCACAAGAAACGTAAAGCAGCAACCTTGGAAGCTAATCCAACTGAATTGTCCAAAAAGTTTCAGCGCACCTCATAAATTGAACCTTTATGCAACAAGACTTAGCATTAGATTGCAACAATTTTAGCGGTGAACTTTATTTAATCCCCCGGGGAGGAGGCAGGGGGGAGGGGTAGTTAAGGTTTTGAACATCCACAAAAAGATTATAGACTACCATTCTACGATCTTGGGTTGGGTAGCGTAGTGGCGCTCCCCCACTTGTTCCCAGCAATGACCTGGGTTCAAGTCTCATTTCCATCTATATCTATTTGGAGGAAAATACTTACTCACCTCTAAGGCTCTAACAATCATAGGAGATTGTTGTGCAAGTAGACAAAGAAACTAGCTTTCATCATTCCTTTTATTTTTATTTTATTGGAAAGCATTGATCTTTATAGCAGTTGGATTGATTTCAAGCATTAATCTTTAAAAACAAGCAAACTACTCCCTCAAAAGCTGGTCAGGATTCCAAAGAGGAAGGCATGCAAAAATGTAAAAACTTGGGCATTAACAAATACCAACAGGTATAAATTCAGAACATGCCAAAATGCAAAATTGACATCAACCAAATTACAAAACCTTCAATTGCGGCACACAGTACCAATTGAAAATGAAGAGATGGGCTGATGAAAACAATTGACATATCTACTAACGAATCAAATACTGACCTAAATTATGCATTCAAAAAAAAAATAAAATTGACCTAATATTTATGAAAAATAGAACTATATAAGCAGATACAGAGCAAAAGAAGAGAATGAACTGTAATGGTACCGACTAGAGGAAACCGGAGAGATGATGAAGATGACGGCAAATATATGAGAGTCTTCTCTCACAATATGTGAGATTATCTAGGTTGGTTTGATTGATGAGATCCTATTTAGATTGTTGAATTTTTTTTTATTTTGTTTGGATGGGAAGACAAGTTGGACCTTCAATTTCTAGGGAATCTCTATTTCCGAATACCTGTAGCACATTTAGTGATTATCTTCGATCGAAGGGATAATGCGTGGACACCCAGAAATTCGACGAAGTCGTGCAAGACACCGATTACAAGTAGTAGTGCTAGGAAATATATTCATATTGTTATTTTAGATTTGCACTTGTTCGGAGAAATTTGTATTTATAAATGTATTATGATATTTCATGAATAACAAGTTCTTTGATTGTCTCCAATTTTCGTCAGTTCCTCCAAAATTTTCTAATATCTCACACTTTCTCCCAATTTAACCCAAGGTTTAACCATTTTCAATTAACGTTTACCATTTTCATCAGTTTGAACGAGCCCTCAACCAAGGAGTTGTGGTTGAGTGGTAGGGACTTATCTATCATTAAATAAAGTTGAGGGTATCCACCGTCGACCACAGTGACTATTCCCCGCGCTGGCTTGTAGGCACCTCAAAGGGTGAGACAGCTGACCAAGGAATTTAAAGCTGCTCCATGCCCAAGACGAGATTCAAACCCTCGACCTTGGTTAAGGATGGATGAGTCCCTACCACTCAACCACACCTCCTTAGTTAGTCTTATCCTATTTAAATTGACTCCGGATAAATAATTGATAATTCTAAAATTTATATAGGACTCCGGAGTCAGACTAGTGAGTAGGGCAAAAAAAAAGGGAAAGAAATAAAGACGGTGCAGTCAGCAGAGACAGTAGAGCCCCGTATGGTATATTAATCGGAGTTAACAACAACCGGAACGGCGGCGAGTAAAAAGGCGAAAGGCGATTCCATCGGTTGAATCTTCCAATGTCGGAGAAAAACCCTAAGTGCACCGTCTATGCTGGTGAGCTCCTTTTTTTCCCCCATTTTTGCCGATTTTGTATTCCTTCATGTTAGTTATACTCTTATCTTCTAAACAAATACTCTAACTAATTGATTTCTAAAAAAAATTGATTTCTTATTCGAAATTCTGATTGGCCGTCGAAACCCTAATTCTTGTTGAAATTCGATTATCTGTTTTTATTGAGTTGCAATTGATAATTGGGTGAAATTGGTCTTGAGTAGTGAAATTCTGCATCCTGTATTGGTGTTAATTTAGCATGTTTCAATTATGCATCCTATATGAGTAAATAGTTTTACAGTTTGCAATTCGGTATCTGTAGCAGTTATAACTTTATTATATCCCCAATCAATAGCTTTTTCTTTGTTTTCCGGTAAAATGTTGTATGCTAATATGCTTTAACTATTCATGCATAGGCAATTTGGATGAGAGAGTTAGTGATAGGGTTCTATATGACATCCTTATCCAAGCGGGCAGGGTAGTTGATTTGTACATTCCGCGCGACAGGGAAACAGATAAGCCTAAGGGTTTCGCCTTTGCTGAGTATGAAACAGAAGAGATTGCAGACTATGCTGTGAGGCTTTTCACTGGTCTCGTGACTCTCTACAACCGGACATTGAAGTTTGCGGTCCGTCCCATCTTTTCACCTTTTTGTTAGTCATTTCTATCTCACATTGCATTTCTGTTGCGTGTTCTTATATGAGCTATGGCATCATAATGAGGCAATCAAGATATCTTGCTAGACAAATAGAAAAATCGGTGAATTAGTTTTCTGTATTATGCTAGCAGTTTTCATGGCCGAATTTAGTTTTCTGTGTTATGCTAACAGTTTGACCTTGCTGGCAGATCTCTGGGCAAGATAAGCAATCTGCGAACATGGGCTCACTAAACTCACCCTTTAAGTCGAGGTTTCAGCCAGCACCTTTTAGTGGTATGGAAGATCCTCATCATTCGACAAGGTTGTCATCATCTTATAGATTTTCTACCAACACTGCACACTATGAGCAAGGTAATTTTCATTTCCTCTAACTTTTACTTCTCTCCTCTCCTCCCCTCGATTTGCTGATGATTGAATAATAATTTGCTTTCTATTTCTCTCTTTTTCTTTTCTTTCACTTAGTCATGTCTTTTGATTTGTTGTAGTTTGTTGCTTGGTTTTTATATGTAATTTCTTTTGTATTCAGAATTGCTTCCCCCTGGAGTAGGGCAAGATTCTAATGCATTTAGGTCTCGTCACGATGGTCAAAATAATGATTACACTCGAAGAGAACTTGGGTCCACATTGGATAGTATTAACCGCTCTAGGATTGGTCGCTATTAAACAAGTGAGTCAGTCACTTACCTGTTATCTAGTGTCCCTTCCTTCTTACTATCTTCCCTAAGAATGGCTTGGAAGCATCTCTGACTTGTACCTTAAGATTAGCTTGTCTAGTTTACTCCTTATAGTGCTAGATTTCGCTAGCACCAGGTAGTGTAATGCTGTGTTGTTGTTCCATGTAGTGGCAAATGTATGAGAATTTGTGTTATATTGTCATGTGTTACTTTCCATGCCCATGCTTCTTGTCAAATGATGTGACAGATCTGTAATGGTCGATACTATCTTTATTGCAAATATCACATATTCTTGAGCCTTAATCATGGCATTTATTTTAATTGCAATTGCAATGAAGTCAAAGCTCATAATATACCTGTTAACTGCTGTGAAGATTACTGCAAGCTAAGGCTAGTAGTAGTGAGTAAATAGATGATGTTTGTTAGGTCACAACTTAATATAGCATTTTCGGGTAGGTTGGTCAAAGTTTGGTGGACATCATGTAGCTCTAAATAGAGTTGGGTCAGCGGAAAAGTGAGGGTTTGCTAGAATATAGAGCAAAAGGATACTTTGGAAAAAAGAAAAGGGAAGATAGCCTTTCAAGAATGCAGGTCATTAGATCTTCAGCCAGGCTGTGGATCTCCTAACGTCAATTTTATGTGCCATGGTCTTTTTTAGCTTGTCAGTGATCTTGAGTTCTTGACCCTTGACACGCCTGAGTTCGCATGGCAAAAACACATAATTTGCATGGGAGGTCTTGAGTGTTTTCTGGTCCACAATATTCGAAGAGTTTGTGATGGAAATAATACTTTTTTCTGGTTACTTTAAGAAGATTGAATTGATGCTTCACACTGCCTTTGTGCACAAGTCTAGTAATGAAAGTTGTATTAGACTAGCGTCTGGGCATCCATTTTGTTAAAATATTGTAGAAGAAGCTGTTGTAGCACTTCCTGTCTGTAGGTCTAGGATTCCAAGATCTGCACTTTACTTTTGACACCACCCGACTTGGAGAATGTCTGGGCGTCTGGCACTAAATTGATGCTCGTTTACCAGAGAGTATTGTAACAAATCCACAATCTAGGGTGGTTGCGGTGGTGGGGAAGGTGTGGGTTGGGTCCTAGTGTTTCATGACGTGCTGAATAGGTGTTGAGGTTACTGTTCAGCTATCTTTGTTTTGATAGTTCTTAACCTGTTTGCAAACAGCCAAACACCAGAGGTCAGGTGTTTACTCACGGAATTTTCTAGTTTTGACTATATTTCCTTGGGCTTCCATGATCTTTTTAAAATATCTGTGAAGTTTAGTTTTTCCTGGTTTTTCTTTGCTTTTATGGGCTTTTTGCATTCTTTTTCCAATTATCCCATGTTCACATTTCTCTTTGTGACATTTGGTTTCCCTCCACTTTTTTGCATTCCTTAGCTATTTTCATCTTGTGGTTCTAGTGCTTGTGTTTGTGACTTGTGTGGTGCAATTTAGAAGCTGTGTGTTCCTGGTGAGTTAATGGAGTGTGGCATACTTAATGTGGATGGTATGGCAGCTCTACTGTTGAGCTACTTTCTCTGTTTTATGATTAAGGTAGTTCAAGATGAGTGGATTTTTAAGGGGTTTGCTTATTGAGGGTTTTTACTGAATGGAGTTTGAAATGCCTGTTCTGTACATGCCTTTCTAGAGATCTTTTTAGAGCTTAACCATCAACGTATGCCTTTGGTGGTTATTGGATTTGAAAGATGCTGCAATCAGTAGAGGGTGAATAAAATGAAAAAGAAATTGAAATAGGTAAAGGAAAGAAATTGAGAAGGAAATATAAATTGAAAATAAAGGAAGCAAAAGAGTTGGCATTGATAACTATGAATGAAAGAACATACACTAATCCCATGGGCAATTGCCAGCATTGGGTGATTTTCCATATTAGGGACAAGTGAGAGAAAGGAGAATAAAACTTGCTCGGCTGTTTAGTCTTTTTTTTTTCCTTCTTTTTTCTTGTTAACTGGCAGTGGGTCATTCTTTGTCACCTTACAATATATAAGTTGTAGGTCAGGTGATAGCATTATATCCTGGCAAAGTCAGCAAGGGATCCAACAATAGCAGCATTTATATATGTGGCAGGCTCTGAGTGGCTATAGTCGGTGCGATCATCAGTATAGACATCATTCTGGTTAGGACCTCCAACAATTGCCCCTGTTAGAAGGTTAGGATTAGGATTGGAAGAGTAGTAGTATGGTTGGAAACCACTGCTGCAACCAATGGCTTGGCGATGACTGGCCAATGAGGGCAACGAGGCAGACCTGTGGTGAACTCTTTTGGGATAGTTTCCACCGTACCCTACCATGTATGACATCTTCATTGGGTTCTTTCCAAGTATGTAGTCTATCTGTAAATAATCATGTATATTTTCTCATTTGATGACTTGAACTAGTGATAAGAATAGAAGTTGAGAGAAACTGTGAAAGAAAAGGACGGATGGGAATTTTAAGGTCTGTTTGGCCTAGCTTCTAAGTGCTACCAACTTGTACTTTTCCATTCACATCCCTCCTCCACCAGACCACCACCCCTCTTCCTTGTCTTGCTCCTTCGCTTTTAAATTATAGGTAGTTGAAATGGGGCTAGAAGTTTGTGTTACACAATTGCAACTCTAACTTGTAGCCCCTTTTCAACTTATAAGAAATTAGAAGTGAAGCAGGACAAGGGGTTGGAGAGGAGTGATGAGAGGGACAAGTAAAAGTTAGTAGAAGTTGGCGAAACAGCTTGTAGTCGGTGGATGAACACACACCTGTCTTTTGGCAAGGCGTCTCAAGGTGGTTGGAGTGACCAGGACAGAGCCGCAGGTAAACGTGTGCTTGGAAACCTTCATTAACTTCGAATAAGTGCTGAGCAGAAAGGTGATGGACGTCACGTATTGGAGATTGCTTCCGCTAAGCTTAATCATTAGACCACCTGACATGTACTTGCATGTTCATTAATGATGAGGGACATATGAAATGTGCAGCAATTTAACTATGTGAGTATACAAACTGAAAAGAAGTGTACCTGGTGTGTATTGGGTGGAGGTAGAAGGGCTGTTGGGCAATATGTGGCACATGAAGTCCTCTGCTGCTTGCTTGAAAGACTCAAATTTCTTGTCATTGTTTAGTAATGCTCCCTAAAAAGGAAAAGGAGGGGGTCTCCATTCAATTTTTATTTTTTATATATATTATTTATCCAGGAAAAAAAGTGCAAAATGAAACCGGGTCGGAGACGTTTTCATTTTGCTAGATTGCATTACCCTAGAGAGGAGAACACGGGCACCAGCAAACTTGTTGTCCCAACTGAAGATGTCAACCGCATCATTAGCTCCTAACGAATTCAAAAAATTCAAGTAGTAGACCTGTTTAGTTGCTCTAAAAAGCCAAGCTGCTCCCCATAGCAGCTCATCCTTGTACCCTGAATAGGAGCAGTAGAAAGGGCAGACAGCCGATCGAAGTGAGTCACTGTAAGCTCCCCTGTACTGTATAGCAAACTGCATCACTTTCTTTGCAGTTGCCAAGAGTAGACCTGCATACTTTTTGTCAGAGCTTCGGAAAACTAAAGAAGCTGCAGCAAGTGCAGCTGCAGTTTCAGCAGCAACATCAGACCCCGGGTTGCTAGCAGAGACAGAATAGACAGTTCGGGCAGTGTCCATATCTTCTGGTCGCTCCCAGCATTGGTGATCTAAGTTGGGGTCACCTACCCCGACATAGAGCTTGCCTGGGGTGGCAGTTGCACATTTGAGAAGGTAGTTGGTGGACCAACGAATGGCGTCCTTAGCTTCGTTTAAGTGGGGCCCCATGTTGCCTCCAAACTCCAACACTCCCCATGATAACATGGTTGTTGTGTAGGCCATTGGAAAGTTGAATTTCACATTGTCCCCTGCGTCATAGTAGCCTCCTGATAGATCCACCTGATGTCATTTGAAACACAGAAGTTTGTGTCAGAGTTCGGATATCTTTATTTTGGTTTTGACTATTGAAGTGGTCTTACACAACACACTGTCTATGAGTACGAGGATGGAAGGTTATGGAGGGACATGGAGAAGAATAGAAGACTCATCAACATCGTTTGGATGATTTAGAAACGGGTAGCAAAAGGGAAAGTCAGTTATAACTTAAGTGCAACATGTCATATGCTTTAATATATTACAGTTTCAAAGGTTAACTCGAGTTTTTTTAGTTATCCTATTCCATATGGGACTAGTATTTACTCTCTATTACCTACTATTAGAAGAAGGGAAATAAGGGAACAATAGGGAGTGGAGTTGAGTTGAGAAGTGTAACAAACATACGCCGGCAAGAGAACCATCAGCAATGCCGGAGTCGGATCGCCAGTTGAGCACTTGGTTAGGAGGGAGCTTCCCAGACCTTTGGCCTTGGAAGAACAAGATGGATTTGGCCAAGGCGTCTCTGTAGTTAGGCTTTCCGTTCACTATTGTGACACCTGAAAACAAGGAATAAACCACCAAGGACAACGAGAACAGGCTTAAGTAGCTATAAGAACCCATTCTCGTTGCCATTTACACCTATGTTAACTTATGTCTACTGTTATGATACTACTAATTAATCTATTCTAAAACAAACTTAAGCTTTTCTCGTACTGATGAACCCTTAACGTGCATTGAACTATATATATAGTGGAACTGGATGCAAAGAGGACTGAGGAGGCCTCAGTCTAGAGGATCATGCTGCATGAATTTAGGCTTTCTAAGTAAGGCTCCTTTTCGTAGTAGTTCTTATTAGACGCTAACTAATTTCAAAGGCCCTATTTTACTATTCTCTAATTTAGTCCCCTTATTGGGATTTTGCTTGGTTCATTGAGCTTTCTTGTTTATTGTTCTCAGAGTTCAAGGATTTAATTAGGTGATCCATTTGTCTTTGTGTGGCATGTATTTAGTGGTCCATTTTCATTACTGTAAGTATATAGTTCAACTGTTACCAACTTGTACCTTTTGTTAGGAGAATAGTAGTCTGACTTTCAGGAGAAGTGACTTAATACTTCAGATTAGAGGATTTGTAAGAGTAAAATAATGGGCACAAATCCTATCCTGAGCTCACTTCGATAGCTTAAGCTTTGATGTGTTTACTTTCACATTTTAACATGCATTTTAACTTTCACACTTTCACATTTTAGTTGCTGATCAATAATGTAGAGGACAACAACAGATCATAACATGCATTTGTTTGTCAATAAGTATTGTATGAGGCCGCCTCAAGGTGAGGTTACCTCTATATACAAGCATGTGTCGGCATGACATCATGCGTGTAGGAGAGAGGTGAGACCGCCTCATGCGAGATTTTGTGTTTGTTGAATGATTATTAGTTGAACACTTGAACTCCTTTGGCAGACAAGAACGTTTATTGATAAAAATGTAGTGCAAATCATATAATCTCAAATGTCAACAGGTTACAGTAGACTGTAAGAATTCGTTTCCATACTTTGTTCATAATCTCAACCGTGATTATGCGAAAACGTTTTGTTCTTTTTGAATTTTTAGCCTTTATTTCCTTGTAATTGATCATTTTAACCTTGACATTATCAACTCCCTATTTTTAATGCTCATTTCTTAATAATGAAAATGAGCATGAGCTAGCATTCATATGCAAAGGGAGTTCGGCCCCTTTATATTCGGAGGGTAACAGTTATGGATTCCCGGAAATAAATTTCCATGGTAAAGTTTTTTTTGCTCCTCAAAAAGAGGGTGCAAGTGAATGGCGATCGAGACACCCCCTGCTACATCATGTTCGGACTCTTGTGTTCAATAGCAAATATATCAGACTAACTGAACAACCAGCGCAAGCACTGGCCCCATCAGTGTAGCACCAATAAGGGGCTAGTACAGTTCCTAGAAGCCAGCAGACACAAGGCATTGGGGAAATGGGGATTCGAATCCATGACTTTGGCCACCTTGCCTTATTAAACCATTTGGGAGTAAGCTTGGAACTATTAGACCACCACCCTTGTTGGTTTCCATGGTAAAGTTATGGGTTGAAATGAAACAGTCAAATGCTTAGCAAAAAAAAAAGAAAAAGAAATGAGACAGTCAAATGCAAAGGCATAAGTAGCGCACTAAATTTCCATGGCAAAGTTTTTTCTTTGGTTTGGCAAAGAGGAACTTTCTAACGCATGACCTCGGGTATTCCACGAATTAATTCGTGTAGATGCTTTCTAGGAGGTTTGAACTCATGACCTGATGTACAAGTTGTAACTTATTTATTAGTGAGCCAATTGGGTTTCCATGGCAAAGTTGTGGGAAGATGAAAAATCCAAATCCAAAGAATCATTATTAATTTATTAATTAATTTGTTTAATTGATCCAAACAATCATTCTTGAAACAAACATATATGTGGTATGTCATCCTGCTTTGCATATTACTCTACTGATAATGCTATAGCTAGTCAATGTTAATGCGGTTCAGTGGAAGCTTCTCGTGTAATTGTCATATACTATATACTATATATTTGTAATTTGTAATTTAATTTTTTAAAATTATAGTAGTAACTAAGTACTTATACATATGGATCTTGATAAATTTGCCATTTCGTTTATCAATATATAATAAAAAAATTCCATTTCTCCAGCTGCAATTTGAGGCCCTTTTTTGGTGATTTGGGATATCTACAAGATTCGCTACATGAATGTTGCGTCTTTTTATGCAAATAACTTAGTTTACTCACTCACCCTTAAGGCCGTTACCACTAACCAGCATATGCTATAAGCAGATAACGTATATTTTTCTTTCGAATACAGTTATTTCTAAAAGGTCTTACGCACATGTATCCTGTATCCATACATTAGTTACATGCCATTGTTAGTAAACCTCACAATGGGTAATCTGAATTAGTTTTGATTAGGTTCATGAAATTGGTTTGGTTATGAATCAGAATAGATGACTCAGTTCAGTTTACATTCGGGTCAATTACACCCTATGAGCAATTGAGCATCTATAGCAATCAAGATTCTATATCGCATTCAGTATGCTATATCAACATATCCCTATTATTCGTAAATTTGGCTTGCAATCCATTGAGTTTACAGGTTTCGGATATTCAAACTTTTGACGTAGTGAAGAATTCAGGGTGATTTTAACTCTCTTATGAGACGGTCTTATGCATGAGGCAGCCAAAAGTATTACTTTTATATCTAGAGGTATCACTTTTCATATATAGTTAGTGTCTTAGTGATACTACTTTTTGCATAAGTATTGATGTATCAACCTCATACATAAAACTGCCCCATATGAGTTTTTATAATTTTGATGTGCCTCATGAAGTCAAATATGTTTAAATTAATGTTATTTGATCTTGTTTCCAGGATCATGCCACTCTCCTCTCCTCTTCCAACAAGGTGGGGTCGGGCTTAAAAAAGAAGGGCAAATTATTACTACTACTTTATAATTTCCGATCAGGGGGGAGAAAAGCATAGAATAGCACAAAGCTAGGCTTTTAAGCAGGATAATAATGTCCCACTGGGAAGCGAGCTTGCTTGATGCGAGGCAAAGTCAAAACTAAAAGCAAAGCTAACTTACAGTAATCTCTTACTTCCTTCGAAAAATATCAGCTCGGACTTCAAAACCCTTTCCCTCCAGAAGAAAGCGCTTGACATGCGAAAGGCGAAAGGCAGATAGCACCCTCCATATAGACATGACTGTCATGATCTCCATCACCTATTGTCCATGGCTCTTAACGCCGTTTCAGCTCTAGGAAGCCATGCAGCATACAGTGAGTGAAACTGCAATACATCAATATAACCCATAGCCAATAATGAAACTCTTCTCAACGGAATACTTTCATTGGAACAAATTTTCCAGAAATCCGACTTGTTTGTTCAAAACAAACTACGTCAACAATAATATCTGGTGTGTGCACCACCACTAGCTTTCAGCTATGAAGTGATTATGGACATGGACAAGAAAACAGCCCAAGCAATTGTACAATTAACAATCTCAATTTCTCTATAAGATCGATCTTTCAACAATCTCCGTATCTCTCGCTGTTCTCGTTTTGGGATGGGAGCTGCTGAGTGTTAATATATGACAAAGCTGACCATCCCAAGATACAATATGGAAAAAATTGAAAATTGGGACTAAAAAGCGCAAAATGAGATATTCATACAAAAAGAACTACAGGCGATACAGGTGAAGCAGCATGCAAACCTTTTGACATCCCACGACTGGCACATAACCTGGCTATTCGTGAAACGTGTACAAAATTCTTGTCCAGTAGCAAGCACCAACTTGACTTCAAGTCATCCGGTAAATCTATCCACAATTGTATATGATCCATGACTCGTTATCTTTGACAGCTTACCCAGTAGATTACACTTTTACTATGTGGATGTACCTGCTTAAAGCAAATCCAACAGAGGTGGAGGCTCAGAAGTTGATTTGTTATTGGCAGACCGAACAACTGAAGCTGCACCAGAATGACCTTGAGCTCCTCTACCCCTTCCCCTGCCTCTACCAACAGCAGTGGTGGGTGGTGGAGCCAGCCTAGGGGCACTATGATCATTCTTGCTTGAAGCAAAAATGGAACCAAGATCCCCTACACTCTTGCTCGTAAAGGAACTCCCTGAGTTAGAAATGCCTTGATTGTGTTTCAGAGTTCCTATACGCTGCCCAGATCCTAGCCCACCATTTAAATCAAAGCTATTGAATCCTGAACTTCCTGCTCCCTGATATTGTTTTGATGACTCAACAGAACTCGGAGTGCTGACAGCCCAGGAATTGTTCTGAAAACTAGTGCTGTTCAAAGAATTAGTGCCAGATGTGGGCCCATACTTGTTTGTCGATAGGACTGTCACATTGTTACTTGAAATCGCAGAACCACTAGGTCGAGGTGGCCAGTCAGCAAAAGGATCTATTTCGTCAAGACTAGCAGTGGATGCATTCTGACTTTGTCTCTCATTATCACGTATTTGAGGGGTGGCACCAGAAGCTGTCCGAGGTGGCCACTCAAAATCAATTGATGGGGAAGAACTTGTCATTTGCGAACTAGAGACAGAAGGTGTCCCTGATGGATGGGACTCCACAGACACACCATTCATCGACCAGGTGTCATTGACAGGCGTCATAGGAGATGATACATTAGCTGTACGAGAGTGGTTAGATGAGTCTGGCTTCCTCATGCCAGGCCAATCTTCATCCCACGCCGGGCTGCTATTCACGGCTGATACTGACACCGTACCATTCATTTCCTTTGATGGTCCCAATTCAGATCTCACTGCAGATGTTTGGACCTCTGAAACTCCACAATCAGTCACCAAAACTCCTCGCTTCTCCTCTATTTTCCTGTAATTGGACCAATCTCGTATAAAAAAAATAGGTCCATGCATATAGACACGATATACAGGTGTTTAGTTTGCGATGATGTAATCAAAATACCTCAAAACATCCTTAACAAAGGCCATGTATTTTGCGAACTGCTGGACATTCAACTGCTGGGCGGTCAAAAGAGGAGTAAGTAGAGGGAGGACATGTTCCGCAGCAAACTCTGTTCCATACTGGAGATTAACAAATTGAAACACAAGATCCAGCTTAGTCTGACTTCTAACTCCGTTTATTAATAACAAATCAAGGAAATGGTAATAACCAATGATGTTGAACACTTACCTGCTTCAAGATAGAGTTAGCAACAGCAAGGGTACACATAAGAGTTGGCTGCGAACGGTCGACAGCAGTGCAACGTTGAATCGTTTGCAATACACTTAGAACGGCAGGTTTATCAAGTGTGTGGACTAACTCCCCTAAGCATAACAGAGCATTCACTCTGACCTGCCGATCAGATGAAAATTCAGCAGAAGCAACTATTTGTCAAAAGATATAAATCACATAATAGCCCTTACAGACCCTCTAGAAATGAGGAAAGCAGTTGTGCCAATTAATGAGCACATTTGTACGTTTGAATCTAACTATATGAGGATAAAAACATATCCCAGGGACAATTTCTTTCCGAGTGGAATACTTTTTCTCTGCTTACTTCAGGCTCAGGTTGCACTGTGTTAGTACCACAAAATTACAGGGAGCACTTGATTTCTTTCTTCTTTTTGTACTTTTGAATCTTCTGAGAAATTATTACAAATAACAACTACTTTCATATCTTCATTGGATCAATGTAAGGGAGACCCCTTTGAAGGTTCCCACTGCATAGGCCCACAGGGAAGCTAGATACATGATATATCAACTGGTTCCTAAGACAATCAACTGGTATAACACCCCCACGCATTCCTCGCAACCAAATGCACCATAAGATTGTCATGCCTCATAAAAACTAAACAGATGATCATGAATAGTGTCTAGATACACACAAACCTCGCCCAAAAAAACCCAACAAGGATCCACAGTGAAGGAAAAATGCAAACAATTTTGGCTTCCACACCAGCTAACCACACACACATCCAAAGTCAGAGCCAAAATCTTGCACAGTATGCTTATCAAGTGTGTGAAATGCAGATGGTACAAGGTATCCAGACTTCAGAGCAATGGCATGGAAATTTTTTCATGTCTACATAGTTGAACGACATCCCACCAAATTTACATTGTTACTGTTATTGCATTTCTTCCCATTCACATGAACAAATATCCACCAGAAATAGAGCTAATCTTCAATCGCTAGGCTCCATAAAGTTAGCATTCATCAGCGACAAGTTTAAGCACAATATGACACAGAATCACCTGCAATTAGCCGACTTTAATACGGAAGTTAAACAAGGATGAAAGAGAGATCTACTTACAGCAGCAACAGTTGTCTTAAGAGCTAGGCCATGTACGCGAGGAGTTATTGCTTGTTTCACCAACTGCAGCATTAATGACCAGAGAAAACATTACATGGACGTTTACAATTGAAACATACTACATCTAGAGAATTACTTCATTCTTCTGTACAACAATTATCTAATTGCTCATCATGTATAAGTGAGAACAATGACCACAGAGAGGTCCAAACAAAAATATGTGGGTGACTATTGCTAAATCGTATATAAGCCAAACTGTTTCTCTTAATATGCCCCATCTTTTATCGTTCTTGGAACTTGACCGGGATAAAGAAATACCCCTTGAGATTATCAATGTACTGACACATCAAACTAAAAATAACATAGGGCAAACCTGTTGATCCAGATGCTTAGCAAGAGAGAGGGTTTTTTTCAGAACTTCCTCCTGTATGCGAGGGTCAGTATCATCATAAGCACGAACAAGCATCGGAAGCACACGTGATACTAGATCTTCTTGGGTAGTCTGAATAATTACAAAATGCAAATAATTAGCGACAGGTCCAAAACGCCACTCCATTTTTTTTCTTTGGATAGGATAAGAAAAAAAAAATTTAAAAAGTCTTGCAATCATATTGAAAGACAGAAGGAATTCCCGGAACAGCCCCTGCTGCAAGTGTCCCATGCTAAATAAACTACTTGATCCCACAGAAGACCAGTAACAGTTGCTTGATTCTAAAAATCCCAACATTCCTATTTCCAGCCATAAAGCCATGCTTTCAGAAGCACTCTCACACAAGATCTTCTGTTCCTCGCATGTCCAAAATGTTACAATTCAAGGTCTGATCATTGTTTGCCTGCTACACATAAGCGAAGCTTGAAGCAGCCCCCCCCCCCCTTTAAAATAAAGGAAATCAATGCAAAACTTATTTTCCTTTCCCCCCTTTTGTGTTTTCTGAAGCTACATTATTCAGACATCTAGTAGAGTTGTTCCCTCAAAACCAAATTATTAGGCTATTGCTTTTCTTTGTTTATTATATCCATGTATGAAAAGCTACTGAGCAAGGATATAATAAACTTACAATTTTACAGTTTATTGTGTGCATCTTCACTTTTTATTCATTGTGAAGTTCCCGATGGTCGTCGCACTTCGGATATCGGGTCAAACGGAAACAGCCTCTCTGTGAGACTCTCACAGGGGTAAGGCTGCGTACAACCGACCCCCCTGACCCTGCCTAGGCGGGAGCCTCTTTGGAGGCACTGGGGTAATGTTGATGTTGATGTATGTATGTATGCATCTTCAGTTTTACACGTTCATACAATAATATAATCAGGCTATAACACGTTGCAAAGACTCAATTATCATATATTACACGAGTTATCATATATCCAAAGGCCTCAAGAGTGGAAAAATAATGTGTTATCCCAATGTAACTGTTTTCCAACCTCGAGTTCCGACTGAGGAAAAGTTTCAGAACCAGGCTTAACTGCTTAAGCCCACTCACGACTAGCACAAAGCACTGGGCTGTTGGACTGAAAACTCCCAGTATCCCATTTGATATTGTACTACAACCCACATGTCAGTAGCACCAGGCCATAGATGACCCACATGCGAACACCTTATGAACTCAAGTTCAACAGGTTATTCCAAGTTTCCAAGTAGAGAACCTTAATCATACTGTGACCATTGATCTCGTAGAGCCTGTACGTGAGGTATTATAACTTGACAGTCCCAATGATACGATCACCACAAGATCAGCCTACAAAGGTCCAATATCAGTTATAACAATGCTAATCCACCACTTCATGTCATTCATGAAGATGGTATTGAACCTTTATACATGAGTACTTTCATTACTATTGCAAAAACAGGGAACACCTCATCCCAAAACTTTGTTAAATCTTGGGCACCTTCTCTCCTGTTATAACTCAGGTAGAGGGAAAAGAAAACACCTTTAATATCTTGGTGGGGAGAAAAATAAAATACAACTTGTTAACCTGGTGTTACCTTAGCAGTTAGAACAATCAGTGTCACAAACTAAAAGGATATGGCAATTACAACACATCATACAGCAAACTATGCATAAGCTTCCAAATTCCACGAAGGAAGAATTTGAGTCATCAAGGCTACCTTTCTTCTTTACTCGAACCCAACCCATCATACTAATGATAAATCCATCCAGAAGTGCAAAAAGTCAGGGTATTGTTCAGAAATGAAAAAGATGTTGCACCTTTGTACTATAGCCCAGGAACATAACTCATCACAGTAGGGGCAAAAGACAATAGCAACTATAGGCATTTAAAGAAATGGACAAGGCTCCTACAAACAAAAGAACTAGGCCGACTTTCAAAGTTACCTTGTTTATAATTAGCTCAGCATGCTTCACAAGCAGCAACAATGTCTCACCAGAGGCAGAAGACAACACTGGAACAAGAGCTGGAAGGGTCGACAACTCAAATTCATTTTTATCCTGCAGTATGAAGTTCAAAATTACATCTACGATTTGTATCTCCAGCATGTACACATTAAGAAAAGCAGTGAACAAGGTAATTGAACATTTTAGAGATACAGCAGAAGAGTATTGAACTTTTGAGGTTTGGATAAAACACCATGCCAACTGTCTCATGATATCACCAGTAACCAAACAGATAAATTTTCAGATAAGAATCATTCCAAATAATGTCAGTTATAGGTATCCTGTGTAGAATTTTGAAATTAGCTATGTAGTGTAGTGTAACAAAGATAGCAACATTAAGGAAAAAACAGAATAAGATATTCATATGTTTACCACTAGAAGCTAATCATCACACATACATATCCCCCATATAAATAGATGAGCACATGAGAAATGTGAAAATGACTATAGCCCTTCACTTCAGGCACCAATAAAACCAACAATTTGTTCTAAATGAGTTTTGTACAAAAGAAATTTCGAAAACTACATAAGGGAAAATTCATTCTATTAAATAAATTTAGCCCATTGCTACACTAATCACGTGATTAAAAGGTCACAAACCACCATGTTGCACTTCCATTTTTTAGATGATACTCCGCCCAATTTCAACTAAACTACAATCCAAAAACCATAGACGTAACTGACTGTAAGCAAACGGACAAGAACATTAAACAAAGACGTTCAGAATCTGCAAAGATATAAATATATAATTAAACAACAGCAAACCACAAGTTGATGTAGACGTACAATAGAATAATAGCCCATAAACATATGCCAAGAACTAAATACATTCAACATGGACCAAAGGCATGAGTAGTTTTAAAGATCATCCCCCAACCCCACCCACAAAAAAAGATAAAAGAGCCAAAAGCTACAAGCACACATCGTAAGCTGGCCAATATGCCACAATGAAGCAGTTATGTGAACGGAACAGTCTTTCAAAGTTACCTGGGACTCTGCTATAGTAAGGACCATTGGCAATATCATGGGTTGCATTACCAAATTGCGGAGTTCCGCACAAAGCGGTGGGAGGACCTACACGAAACACAGCAGAACACTCACCATAGAGCTACAATCATTCTCAAGAATGTGGTAATATGGAAATTTCAGCCAGCGGGCAGCAAACTACGATAACAAAATCAAAGAGAGCTTTTTGTCCAATCATACTAATTGCAATCATTTTTCTTTTTAGATAACATGGGTGTCCGGGCTTTGCCCGACTAGTCCTATGAGCCTGAAGTTAACGGCCAGGAAACCTCCTGTGGCCCTAAGCCCCTAAGGAGAATCGAACTTAGGACCTCTGGAGCAAATCTCAGAGGTTTTACCAATTGAGCTACCAACTCAGGGTTATCATTCTAGTTGCAATCAAACTAATGAGAAGGTGGGGTTAGCCTAATCGCAAGGGCACCCCTCCCCCAACCATTAATTGTTATGGCCTCCACCTTTAGGTAGAGATAGTATACATGCTTCCCCCCCCCCCCTCTCATGCCATTGGACCTTGGTCAAAGGGCCTTGCCAGTAGAAAATCAAAAAAAGAGGAAAAAATTGCAATCACTAATTGAAAAGAGGAAGGATAAAGTAGCTTAAGGATCTTTTTTTTTATTGACTAATAATTTTGAATGTTATGAACACATCAAGTTTAGCAAATATCTAATGCAAATGTCTTCAGGTACATATCTATTCATGCCACAGAGAACATATGTATTCGAAAATACCGACCATCCCATTGTATATGACAAACACACATTAAATTCATGAAACAATAAGGTCATTCAAATTAGAAAATATAATAAATCAAAAATCTATCTGATATAATTTGAAAAGTAAACATACCATTTAATATAAGCTGATATAGTGAATTAAGGAGTAAAGCCTAGAGTTTATATCCATTTTGAATTAAGTAGTAAAGTAAACCGTAACCTTAAAAATAGCAGAAGAAACCATTTTCTTCTCAATCAAAGAGCACAAAAAAAAATGTGTCATTATGCACATATCATATATTATACATTTTTTATCATCTAATACAGTCTGGCAGAGCCCGGATACCCATGATATCTAAATTATATATATTTGCAACTTTTTGGTGCTTTTATGAATCATACTCTGTTAGATGACAACTGGACAAGGAAAACAGCTGAAACCAATAAATAGTTAATTCAATCTAGAGGCAATAATGCAAAACATGTCCTTCAAAAGCTCCCATTGCTGTGCAACAATCTAACACACACGACAGATTCATTCTCATTTGGTTTTCTAAAAGTTATACACTTCATATGTCTGGATGCCAGAAATGGAGGGGAACGATTTACCCCATGAAAATACAATTAAAAATAAGCGATTCACCTATAGTTTACTTAACATGGCTAGAAACTTTCCCGACACGAAAATATGATAAAGTGTCCTTGCATGACTATTTAGTGATCAAGCGCCTATCAGATTTCTAATCCCAGATACTGATTCTACTCTCCCTTCCTTTTTAGTTTTTACAGTTGAATTAGATGAATGGAAGAAAAAGTTAACCACAGCAAAGCCACCCATGAATTGGCCGAGTAGAGGATAAAGGAGATATAATACATAGCTAAAGACAGTAAATGACAGTCAAACCTTATACCGCAACACTCGTATGTCAAAATCTTTCCACATATCAGACAGCGCTTTCAAAAACTCAGACTTCTGCATGTTATCTCGTTCCTGCAGACATGAAGCACATTTTTCCAGTTTTCTATCATTACATTACAAGAACCTTTCAAAGTGGGAATTAAGAGAAGTTAAATCTTACGAGCATGTGGTCCAAGAAGCGTAGAGCACGCAACCTCGTATCATCTCGGAAGAAAGGAGAACCTCCAACAGAATAGAATGACAAATAAGTTTCATAATTATCAATGCCATACCAACAGGACTTATCATAAACATCACACTTCAAATAAAAGAAGCACTTCAGGTAGAACAATAAACATATTGATACTGAATTATTGATGCTTCAAAACAACAAAAATTAAACAATAAATAAATAAATAAAAATTAAGCAAGTTAATAGCGTCCCTCACAGTGTCCACCATTTCCTGTGGAGCCAAAATCTTCACTACTTTTTGGCTTCGGAATATAATGGACTGAGGCAAAATGGCTCATAAAATTGTTGACAATTCTTATTTATTGTGAAGTTACCGATGGTCGTCGCACTTCGAATCTCAGGTTTAACGGAAATAGCCTCTCTGTGAGACTCTCACAGGGTAAGGTTGCGTACATCCGACCCCCCCCCCTCTACCCTTTGGAGGCACTGGGGTAATGTTGATGTATATTGTCCCTCACAATGCACAACTTGGATGGTTTCAAGACTCAATAGGTCTATTCACATATCTTACAACTTTAACAAATTGGCATATTATTATGTTAAATGATATTGTACCACCATGTTCACTATGTATTTTGGTGGTTTTACCACTTTGATGGAAAGCAGATATCTCTTTTACTTAGTTCCATCGGAGAATTTTTTTAAGCTAAAATGATATTCTACGTACCACCATGTTCACTATGTATTTTGGTGGTTTTACCACTTTGATGGAAAGCAGATATCTCTTTTACTTAGTTCCATCGGAGAATTTTTTTAAGCTAAAATGATATTCTACGTACCACCATGTTCATCATGTTGTTCAGGCTCTTAATGAAGAAAAGAATGCCATGGCTTTTGTAACTAACTACTGAGCCTCTTTTTGCTTCTTTTGCTAATGGGCTTGAGTTTTGATGCTCTTTCTGATGACCCCAAGGCCCAAGGAGCTCAATTAAATCGTTAATCTGCATATTGGATGTTGAAAATTTTACACTATAGAATGATCTAATTTGTGGTAATTTTGGATTGGTAGGAAAGGGCTTGCTGGAAGTCAAACATAGGTTGCTTCAGAATGTTGAGTCTTTGGATTTTCTTCATAATAATGCACATCTTCTTCACCGTGGTATCTCCCCTGAGGTTAGTCAGTTTTTGGCTTTTTGCCCATCTTGCTCATGTAATCATTAATTGCTTTCCCTAATAGTAATATTATCAAGATCCAACAGTCCTAACATAACCAACAGTTCTTTTTCACAGTTCTTCTTCATGAGGGTAATCTTGCATAAAATATAAGCAATTTAGCATCCCAAAATATTCTTTGAATCCAAATATGATTTTGAGTTCAAAGACATGTCCTAACATATTACATAACCAACATTCCTTTTCTTGAGTACATTACTTCCTTTCGCGTATGTCTAGTTTCTTTTTGCAATATAGCATTTCTAGTTTTCTACCTTCAAACTTGCAAGATCTAAAATAGCATAAACTGTACACTTAGAATGAATACCTGTAAAATTCAAAGCAGTTGGCCTCAAGGACTCATTAACTGAAAGCATCCTTTGTAGGTCTGGAACCAATTCAGGTGGGATGGATGAGAATGTTTCACGGGATAAGTAATTCAGTGTATTCATGTACTGCCAAAAAAAATCCATTCATGATGAGTGGAGTACTGAATGATGGCATCATCCACCAAAAGAATCACAAAACTGCGTGAATGATGACATGCAAAAAAAGATTGACATCCCTTATGCAGGAATATGTAAAGCTACACTCACAGGGAAACCATATGTGCCCATACAGGTATTTGTGAAACATGGACTATTTGGATTCAACAAAATCATAATCAGCAGACTTAAAGAAACAGCTATAACAATGATACGAGTTGCAGATGAGGTACCATCTTCACATTGTTATGGCAGTCCAATAAGGGCTTCCGAGCAATCAAGTGATAAGCAAGGCATCCGAAACTGAAAATATCGGAGGAGCGTCCACCTGAAGATTCTTTACTACGCACCAACTCAGGCGCAGTATAATTAAGAGATGGTTGCAGAGGAAGTATAGAATCCTCCACGTCATATTCCTGTAATTCGTCAAACATCAGGATTCATAACGCACATGGAAGAACAGATGGTGCTGATAATCTTTAATATGTATATTCAAATACAATCATTTCAGATTCTATGACACATCAGAAAAATAAACGGCATCCATAGAAGCTAAAGGTTCACTTACAGCATAGTGGAAGGAATGTGCATTAGACAAACCACCGTCATTTGATATTGAAAAACCAAAACCACCAAGCTTCCACGCTCCATTAGCAGTAATCAATACACTCTACAACCAAGAAGAATAAAAACCCTCTTAGTTCAACAAATTAGCCTGATGTATCCACAAATTTTAGACAGAAACACAGACTCGTGAAAGTCTTTTTGCTGAAATAATGGGATATCTTAGCCACATTTTAAAAGCATTGCACATTTCTTGAAATTCTAACTAACTAGCTTCAGCCAACAACATTGAATAATCAGTGTATAATCTAAACATACTACAAAATTGTTACTCCTACAGAGACTATCATTACTATTCAGGAAAGCAATTGAATATCAAATTAGCAAGATAGGCAAAAACTAACTAACCTCAGGTGAGATACCACGGTGAACAAGACGAGCATTGTTATGAAGAAACTCCAATGATTCAGCAATCTGAAGCAACCCATGTTTCACTTCCAGCAACCCCATTTCCTACAAACCCAAAATACCACAAAATTAAAACATAATTCATACTACTATAATGCATAACTTATAAAATTGAATACGAATATCAAAAATATAGAGACCAACAATGGAATTGAGCTCCTTGGGAACATTAGCAATATTATCAAGCACCCCAAGCGCATTAGCAACCGAAGCAAAAAGCGGCTCAGTAACAAACGCCATAACATTCTTATTCTCATCAAGAGCCTGAACAACATGTACAATCCCAGGATGACGTATACGAGTCAACCGGGTTGCGTCAGCACGGAGTACATCAAGAAACCCATCCTCAGCTGCTTTCGAGAGTCCGACACGTGTACGAGCTTCGGAAAGGGCGCGTTTATCAAGAAGCCAAACGCAAACCGCCGGGTACTGACCTGAACCAGGCCCAGATCCGATGGATTTGGGCTTCGCTGAATAAAGCTTCCAAGCTAGGGCTGGGCCCGCTGACCCGATCTGGTTGAGAAGATCATAGTCTTGAAGAGGTTTCGGGCCTGTTACTTCTTGAACCGTTGTTTGGACTGTTTTCTCGATCACTGCTGCTGTTTTCGCGAACGCTTGGGTTAGGGTTTTCATATTAATCGACATTTTTGTGGTTCGATTTATGTAATCAAATATTCAAATTCAAAAGAAATTAATTCAATTCCAGTATGCAATTTTGAAATTCGATTGTTGTTGTTTATTCTTCTTATCCTTGCCTGAGCATTGAAGCTCAAGCTAGGGTGAAGATGAGAGGAGAGGAGAGAGAGAGGAGCAACGGCTGTTTCTGTGTGATTTCGTCTGGTGGTGGTGGTGCTAGACTGGTGGCATTTCGTCGTCAATTTCAGCTGTATTTTCTTTAATTTGATTTTTCTTTTTTTTTTGGGGGGTGAATAGTTTGGTTAGTGAGGGAGTTTAATTGCGCGGGGAGCACGTGGGATGGGTTGCCGACAGACAGCCCAACCGAGGCTTAATGTGGAATCTCAAGCGAAATGGGGAGTCATTTGAGGCAGGACATTGATTGAGCCACTTCTATTAAGTACCTTGACGATTGTTTTTAATATACTATGGGTTAGGACAATGAGAACAAGGTGTGGTGAAGCGGATTCGGTTAACTGAGTTGAGCTGGTTTGATTAGATTCAGATTTGACAAATATTTTAAGGGAGTTGAATCGGAGTTCGTTGGTGTTTGGTCAGCTTGGAATTCAATTGTTAAAATTTGTTATTGATTCGATCCGAAATCTTAGAATTGTAATGTTAACATTTAACGCTATTGGTTTTAGAGAAGATCCAACCTGATATTACAAAGTTTCAATTGATATTTATACGCCTATTATAACAAATTTTGCCTATATTGAAAGTGATCTCTGAAAAGAAACAAAATTTGATGGTGATATTTTTAAAATCACTGAGATGTAGCGACGAAGTGTATAGCAGTCAAAATCAAGATAAAACAACAAAGTTTATCAGAAAAACAATTCAATCAAGAGGTTTCAACAACTTCCAACAAAAACAACCCAAGGTCATTAATGATCAGTAGAAATCAACAAAAATAAATATTACGAGAATGAACCCCTCTTGCATATTTGAGTTTGATTTGATAAATAAACAATCACCATATCTAATTATAAGCTCTAAAGTCAAAATACAACATGTTGAGAAAATAAATCTAAAGTTGGGTGCATGTTGGCATAAATTTGTGTGATTTTATCCATAATTGAATATGAAATATACTCGCTTTGTCCCGCATTCAGTACGTTTGGAAAATGGCAAGAGCCTAAGGTAGAAGTAATATAGGCAAAAGGACACCCAAATGCCCATTCTTTAATGGTTGAACAAACACATGGGTAAAAGGTGAGGGCAATTTTGTCAAGTGCCAAATCCAAACAACAATCGTTAAAAGTAGGGTGTTACTATTTACCGCCACAAAATTACTACCTACCGCCTCTAGAAATTCCAATTTTGCCCTTTTTCACATTTTCACTCATCCTCTCCCTCTCTAACTCTCACACCAATTCTCCCTCTCTACCACCCACTCTCATACCCAACCTTCATCAACATTCACTCAAGCAACGGTCGCGGATGTCTGCCGGCGACCAGGAAGTGCCGTCGACGGTGGCGGAGGTAAATTTTTTTTTTTGCGCATTTTTTTTGCACGGGCGTCCGTGTTTTACGACCTGTCAATGGACGAGGTGTCCGAAATTTCCGCCTAAACCATGGACGGGCCGTAAATCACGGACGTCTTCACCATGGTTTAGGCGTAAATAACGGACGCCTAGACTATGGTTCAGGCGTCTGAGATTTACGCCTCGACCATGGCCGAGGCGTCCGTGATTTCCGTTTCTTCCATGGTCCACGCGTAAATTTCAGACGCCTGTCCCTTGGTTCAGTAGGTTTTGATAGACGTTTGAATTTAAGATTAAGCTAACATTGTTTTCGTTGTTTTCGTTAGGTTCATTTGGAGTGGTTCGGTGGTGATGGTGTTGATTACAGTACGCATTTCGTCACTGATGAGTTATTTGATAGTGATACAGATGCAATTAATTGGGCAAAACAAATTGCCCTTACTATCGGGTTTGAGTTGATAATTTCGTCACACAAGAAGAATGGAAGCGTAAAATTGTTAAGATGCAATCGAGGTGAACGCTACAGAGGGGAATTAAGAGACTTAGATACTGCTGCTCGGAAGAATTCGAAAACAAAGGCTTGTAAATGTACGTTCCAGTTAAGAGCTCAGCAAGTGTATGGGTCCAGTAGTTGGATGATTGTCACATTGCCTGGGATTAGGGGTACGCACAACCATGACTTTGCTGTGTTTCCTGAGGGATATCGTCAGATGAGTGATCTTAGTCCTGGGTCAAAGCAACTCGTTCGTGACATGACTTCGGCACAAACAAAGCCATGTGCTATCTTGGCCGCTATTAAGGAAAAATTTCCCGAGGACAATGCAACTAGACGGCATGTGTACAACTACAGAGATCGTATAAGGAAACTTGATTTTGAAGAGAGAGATGTCATTGGTCAGTTTCATCATTTAGCTGTGGAGAATAAGTACGTACATTGGACAAGAGCCGACCCAGCTACTAATGAGGTAACTCACGTGTTCATGGCACACCCTACATCAATTCAGTTACTTCGGTCTTTTCCTTGGTTGATTGGCTTAGATTCCACGTACAAAACAAACAAGTATAAGATGCCGTTTCTTGAGATAGTGGGGATGACTCCAAGCAATAAGAACTTCCTCATAGCTTATGCCATTATGAAGGATGAGACTGAGGCAAGCTATGCGTGGGTCTTAGATAAGTTGAGGATGCTTATTGGAAATGATGTACACCCAACAGCAATTTTGACCGATCGTGAGCTAGGGTTGATGACACCTATTAGAGAAATATTTCCCGAGAGTGCCCATTTGCTCTGTACATGGCACATTAACAAAGTCGTTGAAGACAAAGTGTACAGACTTTGCGGAAAAGATAAGCTTGCCGCGCAGAGGTTCAAGAACGGGAGGTGGAAATTTATCATGGAAGCTTCCACAGAAGCTGAGTACGATAGAGCAGTGCGTATGATGAAGGATAGTTGGAAGAATTACCCTCACGTGATATCCTATGTAGAGGAGACCTGGTTGAGATACAAAGAGATGTTTGTAGCTGCGTGGACGAATAAGGTGCTACACCTTGGCAACACTACGACTTGCAGGGTGGAGAGTGCACATGCCGCGCTAAAACAGTGGTTAAACTCCTCAACTGGAGCTTTGGACAATGTTTGGAACAAGGTCAACAAGTCAATCGAGTCACAAATAACTGAGATCAAGTACACACTTGAAGAGTGCAGAAGACGAAGAAGTGTGATGTACTCGGGTTTCCCATTCAACTATCTGACCGTGTATGTTTTCCATTACTGCTTAGAAATATTATCGAATGAGCTGAAGAGGATGAGAGAATTGAGTCACCAAGTATTTGATCGTTGCGGTTGTGTATTGAGATCCACTCATCAGATCCCGTGTGCGTGTGAGTTGAAAACGGCCACGGATACGGGCACGCCAATTAGCTTGAATAGTGTCCACAAATTTTGGCGAACACTCGTTATTAGTGATGCAGTGGAGATAGCTACGCTTGACATGACTGAGCATCCATCTGAGGACCATCGATACTTTCACTCTCTGGTCGACGAGGTTAACTCAAGCGACCGGGCAGTTGTGCGCAACATATCTGTCCTTATGAATGAGCAGCTTCATCCTGACGAAGCGAGTTACATCGAGCCGGAAGCGAACACGACAGTCAGAGGTCGACCGAGAGGGAGTTCCTCTACCAGACGTGATCCTAGTTCATGGGAGTACTCCCAGAGGGGTCGTGGTCGCCCTAGGTCATCCAGTTCGAGCCGCGGGCGTGGTCGTACCTCATCCTCATCGAGTAACGTCGTGCGGAGTACTGGTATGAAAACCCATAATTTATTAACATGTACATAATGTTGTTAATTACTTTTTGATAAGTACTATTAATGACTTTCTATTATATTGTCTTGCAGCTGGACACGGAATAGATATCACTGAATTCTATCATGTTAACAAAATTCCGCGAATCATCATACCTTTCATTGAAGGATATCTCGATGTGCTTGGGGATGGTAATTGCGGTTTCCGTGTCATTGCGGACTACGTTTTCGGAGACCAAGAGCAATGGCGATTGACGAGAGTTTGCATTGCAAACGAACTCTTAGCTAACCGAGCATTGTACGAAAACATATACGTTGACGGGGTCGACGCTGGTTACACAGTGCAGCGATTATGTTATTTGGATACGGCAGCGGAAGGGGGTTATATGCTTGTTACACAGTGCTACCGTTGCAAGCACCTTCGACTGCTACACGTCCAAGTAGGGAAATTGTCATAGGTCATTTAGGTGATTCGTACATGCATTATATCCGTCTGAATTTAGCCTCAGATTTCCCTGTTCCTCCGATATGCGCAGCATGGTTTACTTCCCGTTCTGATAGTGTCGCTGGTTGGGAGCAAATGTATGTTAGGCGAAGAGCACATTGGGATCGTTTAGCGAGGTCGACGTAATTGAATGTTTTGCGTGATTGTTATATTTTTCTACTTATATCATTGTCACATTTTTGTGTGATTGTTATATTTTGCATGTTATATATTTTTCGTGATTATTGGAGGTAAATAAAACAACAAATTACAATAAAACAAATTACGTGAATAAGAAACAACAAATTACAATAACACAAATAAATAACAATAACAATGAAACTCTTATATAAATATATAACAAATTCATCTAGGGTCAATACATCATTTGGCAGCCCGCCAATCTCTCATATACTCCTCCATAATCGATCGAGAACCTTCCGCTTGCTCCGAAGGAATCAAACTAATGAAAGACTCAGCTGCGACGGCTAGACGATTCACCCACTGCAAAAAAGTAACAATGAGTGTGAGTTCAGAGATATGTAATACGTAAAAAAATATATATTTTAGTTAATCACTTACATAATCGCTGTTGGATCGTGGAAGAATCACAAATCCAGGTGCTGCATCGTCACGTATCAGCAGAGGGTGGGAGTGACGGTAGTACCATGCGAGGTAGTCATCCGTACATGCTGTGGGATCTGACGTGGATGCCTGAAACCCATGGAGACCAAGAATGTAACATCCCGGAAACATACGCCAGGCATCAGATGATACTCGTACGGGGTAGACAACCTTGTACGAACGACTGCTCCATGACCTGATCGTTTTCTCTGGCCTAGTGATCGGGAAAGGGATACTCTGTACGTACCCGATTTGTCGTAAACAACGACCAGGCATGTACGGTTCGATAATATCCCAATACCGTAGCCACCCCATGAATACAGTCCTCGGTACAGATGCAACCGGGTCAGAACCGTACAGCAGCCACACCACCTACGTAGAAATGTTCAAGTTACGGTGAAGTAAAAAAAACATAGCAAACGACAAAATAAATCATGAACACCAATAACTGCATGACGTACCTCTGACGCTCGCAGCTGATCCAAGCGTCTACGTAAGGAGCACAGTCGACCCACGTCCTTGCCCTCAGCCTGGGCACTCCATACGCACGCACGGGGAGCCTCGCCGTCCCCGACAACCATCCGCTCCCGATGAGGTCGGAAACAGGGAAAGTACTCGTATATCCATGCCTGGAGAAGAGTTAGGCATCCGCAGATGCCCTGAGAATCCCCCCGACTAGCTATACCGAGCTGACGATATAGGAAGGCGAGGGCAGCAGATCCCCAAGAGAACTCATGCGCCATTCCGACACCGTCCCTCACCTCCATCACGCAGGAGGGTCTAATACGGTTACCACTCTTGTCGACAAACAAGGTGGATCCAATAAGTAACCACATCCAAGCTATCGCCTGGATGTCCTCCATTCGGTCATCCACTCGGCAAAGGTCAAAAATCGACTCCGTGAGGACCCCACCGCCCTGCCAGTAGCTAAACATCAGTTCATCTCGGGTGACCCCGAGAACCTCCATGGCCGTCGCCTGCAGCTGCCCATCCCGTCCCTCACTGGAAACGAGCTGTCCCTCTACAGGAATCCGAAGAATATGCCATACATCGTGCAACATGATCGTCATCTCTCCGAACGGCATGTGGAACGAGTTCGTATCCGGCTGCCACCTTTCAACGAATGCAGATATCAGGGGGAAGTCAATATGTCTGAACATAATGTCTGTCAGGTGTGATAACCCAGTCCCCTCGATCTGGGCCCTCACCTCGGCCGACATCTCCGCTCGCCACTAACTCAGCCGCTGACAGACACTGAATCGGTTCTGACACTTCAAGAGACCCCTCGTCTCTCCCCTCCACATACGAGACGCTACGTGGCCCAGGAAGCTCGGTATGACGCTATCATCCGCCGGCCCACCGGGCACAACCCCTGTAACAACCCACGTAGTGTCGTCCTCCGCTCTAGATCGTTTGCTAGTACTGGACGACCCAGTACTAACAAACCTACCGCCTCTGCCCTTCACCACGCGCCAATCTGAGGATGATTCGACGCCAATCTGATCATCGTCCATGGACTGATCCCCGGAGTAGAACTCGCTAGTTTCGTAATCGTGTTGCTCAGCAGTCATCTCCCTCATCCGAACTGCCTCTCTCTGTCTCCGTACAGAGGCATCAATCCCGCGCGTCCTCGTGTGACGCGGTCCTGAACCAGCGAATAACCTAGGCACCGATTTACCGGCTCCTCCCCTCTATCATTTCACATTTTTAATTAATTAAACAATAATCAGTAATAAACAATTAAAATAATAATTGACAACTAATAATAATTGTAATAACAAATAATAATAATAATAATAATAATAATAATAATAATAATATTATTATTATTATTATTTTTTTTTTGCCTCGGGCGTCTGCTACAGACGCCTCACCCATGGGTGAGGCGTCTGTCGATCTCGGCTCACCCATGGGTGAGTCGTCTGCGACAGGCGCCTCACTCATGGGCGAGGCGTCTGCCGATCTCGACTCACCCATGGGTGAGTCGTCTATTTCAGACGCCCGACTCTACTCCGACGAACTCGAAAATTCACAAATCAATCAACACAACTTCAAACAACACAAATTCAATTCAATTGTCTATAAACCGCGAATAAAAACACTCCTATATCAACACATTTCGTAAAAATCAAAGCAAATTAGAGTAAATAAAGCAAAAAAAATTCGAATGTATACCCCCGCGCCGCTATGCTCGCCGCCTCCGTCCCCGTCGCCGCCTCCGTCCCCGTCGCCGCCTCCGTCCCCGTCGCCGCCTCTGCCGCTGCCGCTAGCCCCTGACATTTCCGTTGTGATGGTGTGGTGGTGGTTTTGCCGTGAGTGGTGGTGGTTTTGCCGTAGTTTGAGTGAGGATGAGTTTGAGTGAGGATGAGTGATGAGTGAGGATGAGTGATGAGTGATGAGTGATGAGTGAGGATGAGTGATGAGTGATGAGTGATGAGTGATGAGTGAGGATGAGTGATGAGTTTGAGTGAGGATGAGTATGAGTGAGGATGAGTGATGAGTGAGGATGAGTGAAGGGCAAATGGGTAATTTTTAGGGGCGGTAGGTAGTAATTTTGGGCGGTAAATAGCAATCCACTAAAAGTATCGTATCTCAAATATTATGTATTGGACGATCGATACAACACATGTACATATATTGTTGAACGCAGTTGAGAAGTGAACTTGAAACCTAATGCAAACTAATAACTTCCTCCCTCATTATTTTTTTGGGTCTCCTAATTCATAAAGTCAAGACATCATTAAAACTGTCCATCAATTATAAAGTTGAGGGTATAGTTTTTATCGATCTAAGTGCCTCCCAAAGTTTCCTTTAAGTCGGCTAACCAAATA
Source organism: Tetragonia tetragonoides (assembly GCA_038025085.1). Taxonomy (NCBI): domain Eukaryota; kingdom Viridiplantae; phylum Streptophyta; class Magnoliopsida; order Caryophyllales; family Aizoaceae; genus Tetragonia; species Tetragonia tetragonoides. Next base: position 5,005,142 of record CM076140.1, read on the forward strand.
TCAAAAATTTATTTTACTTTATCTAGAAAACGAAAAGGAAATAGAGGGGATGGGGGTAGTGTATAAATAGAACTCAATTCACCACACCGCTGCGCATCGTCATCGTTCACTTCGAAAGTTCCCGAAAGAAACATAACAATTAGTAACATCGGCTAAACAATCATGTTCAAGAAGGCCGTAGAAGCCAAAGCCCTGAAAAGGTTATCAGGCGCAGACAAGAAGAAATTGAGAAGAAGCGTCAAAGAGAAGTTCTCCAGAGCTTCTGATGTTGATATCGATAACCTTCTACCTCCTAAGGTATCCCTCAATCGATTTCTCTGCGCATTTTTGTTGTCCTTTTTTCATTATTAAACTTCAATTTTTTGCCCGTTAGAAATGATATTGAACCGCAAACCCTAAAATTTAGCAGTATAATTTTCTTTTTAAGTTGCGTTATATTATAAGGTTTTGATAACGAGCCATATTAATGTCAGTGATGTTGAACACATGTGATATTGTGTTGTGATGAGAAATTGACAATACGATATTGTTGATTGTATGTGAAAATAGTGCTTACCGCTTGATAATTGCTGGCTTAATCATCTGTTAAATACGTGCATTTGTCGAATGTTTGATGGGATGAAATTTAGGAAGTTAAAAGAATTATATAAGGACAATGAACTGTTTGTCACTAATTTGAAGTCCATATGATGCTTCTAAGGTTGCTCTTGTTACACAACAGAATTAATCAACAAGTGATTTCTGGAATTTAAAGTTGAATGTACTGCCAATCGATAGATGTTCGGCAGAAATGAAGTAGTGTTCTTTCGGTTTTATGGATAAATTCCTAGGTGGCAACAGTCACTTGGTTGTTATGGAATTCCTTCCTCATATGGGTGCTTTTATGATAACCGTAATTTGTCATTCAAATATTAGTTCTGTTTGTGGATAAGACTTTACTATGGTGTATTTTTGCTGGCGGCATGTCTTCTACTTTTCTTCGTTCTAGGGGACGGTTATTGGCCCTACTCCATTTCCTGTTACATGATTTGGTAATGCTTGTTATTTCTGTAATATTTAGGCGGAAATCACTGTTGCTAAGTACCAAAATCGAGTCCTTTTGTATGGCGTGGAAGGTAGCTTGCCTATGTTTTTTGACACTGATGGACGAGGTTCAGATATATACCCCACAGGTACAGCAAATTGTATTTTTGGGCATTGTGCGCCTTTCCTTGGTGGTCCTTTTCTTTTATGCCGAACCTTTTCTGTTTATGGATGATGTTATATCTAGCATACATACACATGCGCATTCGTGTTTTTAACTTTTTGAAACTTGAGTTCCATTTATTTGCTGCTTTACTTTCTGGATGTCTCGAAGTATTGAATTGCTCTATCGAGTGTTACCTTGAAAGTTGAAGCATTTTATTGGGCTAGCTCCCATTTGACTGATACTGCCAGTTTAGTAGGCGGAGCTCGCCTGATTGGTGCAAATTTTAGCAAATGCTATGTGAGCACCTGAAGCGCTAATCACAATTCTCATTGGTTATCAGTGGAAGATTGGATCAATCTCTATTAGTAAAACACAGGGTGGATTGGCAGAAGTATTTGAGCAAAGTATTGAACTCTAAGCTTTGTGAGATGGCTTCTCACTTTAAGCTTTTTTGGTCTTCCCAAACATAGCCTCCAAAAGCTTCAAGGGGCTCCAATGCTATTCTCTGTCTGTTTGAGTGGGCTCTTTGAGGCCCCACTATCGTAACCATTAAATCTCCTTTTGGATGCCTTGGCAAATGCACGTCATTCATTTTGTCGCCATTGATCATGGCGAAGATAGTCAAGTATATGCCATAGGTTAGTGGCCTGAGTCTCAAGAGCTGGGGTTTGGAGTAGTTCTTTCATATCCTTCACTTTTAGTCTTCTTTCGAGAAAGACAAAAAGGTGAAGGTGGTGATGGTTGGGCTCCTTTTTGCTCTTTTTGTAAAATTGAACTAAAGGGTAGTGATATCCTAGGGAGGGAGGGAATCAAGCGCGCAGTTTCATAGCTGAGTGTTGTGCACCCCAGGATAGGAGGTTGCGGGGGACATCAATGTTGCTTTTTCACTTCCAAATAAGAAGAGATCATAATATGGGTGAATGGCTAGGGAGCTCAAGCGACATGTCAAATATATAAGGGAATTTGATGCTTCTTCTTCTTATTTGGGAGTGTGAATCCAATTTTGGGGCTGCCACAAGCCCACAACACTTCTTGAGTTTCAGTAAGATCTGCTCCCTTGGCGTTGTCTGATCACTTTTAAAATTACTCTTCATTCTGACCCTGTAGTTTAATAGAAATAATCACCTCATTTCTCTCAAAAGAGTAATGGAGACAATAATGGCATAATTTCCAAATTCCTTAATAATAGATGTCCCTTGAAAAACAGTAATAGTACGGCTATGTTTGGATAGCTTTGAAGCTTTTTGAGGAGCGATGTCTTCTTCTTTTCACCAAAAAAATAAGCAACATTAATTAACATTAACATTACCCCTTTGCCTCCAAAGAGGCTCCCGCCAAGGCAGGGTAAAGAGGGGTCGGTTATATGCACCTTACCACAGTGAGAGTCTCACAGAGAGGCTGTTTCCGTTTGACCCGAATCCGAAGTGCGACGATCATCGGCAACTTCACAATAAATAAGAGGTGCTGATAGTTTTCTGAGTTGTTTTGCTTTCGTCCATCATATTCCAAAGCCAAAAAGTAGTGAAGCTTTTGACTCCACTGGAAATGGTGGACAAACCAAAAAAAAAAAAGAAGCGTTAACTAAAAAATTAAAACAGAAGCTTTTTTTGGATGACCAAGCTTTTTGAGGAGCTTTATAGCCCGTTTCGCCAAGCTTCTCCCGCCTTCTACTTCTCTTTCTGACATCCGTCCTCCACCACCTCTTTTTCCCCACCTCCTCCCCCATTGCTGACCTTCAAGAAGTTGTTTTCGGGGCTAGAAGTAGAAGTTGAGTCTGATCCTCGGATCCAAACTCGAACCCAATTCTCGGATCCTCGAGTCTAAGAAACGTAGATCACCGTAACTTCAATGGCATAGAGTGCTGAATCAAACTACCTTTATTTGGATCATAAGTAATGGAAAATTTCTTTTCTCAAGGGTAGAGGAATTAAATATAGTCGCTGTGCATCATAAGAAGAACAAATTTGCTGATCCTGTTCTTTATATTAATATTTTTTGGCAGTTTATGCTCTCTGGAGTGTCCCAGATCTACTGCCTGCTTTCACATTAAGGGGAGGAGAGGTCTCTCGCTTTATAATTCGAGGGGCGGATTTGATGTTCCCTGGCATCATCATACCATCAGAAGGATTTCCATCATTTGCAGCTGGGGAACCATGGGCAGTAAAGGTTCCTGGCAATTCAGCTCCGATTGCGGTACGTTTACGGCTGTATTGTTTTTAGTTCTATTACCTTTCGCCAATTTATAAAGCTATACAGAGTCTTATGAGTTTGTGGTTGATTTCTGGTTGCCTTTGTTAGGTTGGAGCAACCACTATGAGTAGTTCTGAAGCACTGAGAGCTGGCCTACGTGGAAAAGCTTTGAGAATAACTCACTGTTACCGTGATTCACTCTGGCAAGTGCAAGATCTGTGCTGGCTTTTTATTTTAAGTCTGTTCAATCTTAGTGACCTCTTTTTGCTGGAAACCTCTTTTTCAGGGCAGCTGAAGGTCATTATGTGCCAAATGATGGTTTCTTAGATGATGTTGTGTTTGCTGATCCTTCCTCTTCAACTGGTGAAGCCAGTGCTTCAAATGATCAAAGTAGTGACATTAACATTGAAGGGGGAATTGAATATGATATTGCCAATATGGTTTGCTCAGAACATGATCCTCATTCGGCCTTCAATTTGGATGATAAAATTGATGTTTCCGAACAAGTGGCCACAGAGTTGGGTGGCCTGAAAGTATCAGAGAATATTTCATCCAATGAATCGCATGGTGAGGATCAGCACTCCTTGTCAACCGAAGATGTGGACATGCTGCTGGAGCAGTGTCTTCTGCAAGCTTTGCATACAACAGTGAAGGATAAGGATCTTCCCTTGCCTGGAAGTACTCTGTGGTGAGATAGAATATTGCAAATTCTGACATGCATGCTTTAATATTAGTGCTCCTTCTACATCTTTGTCATATGGGTATAGAATGATCATACTGTATGATGCTCAGGAGGTGCCAAGGTGGGGTTGGGTAATTAGTTGGTCTTTTTTATGTTACCCTTTGCTACTCTTGGTATGTGACAAACTGTGGCTAGACTTACGCTGTTTGCCTCCGTCTCTGGTTTTTCTGACAATTATGTTTTGTTAGGGTGGAAAGGCATCATATTGTAACTCTTTCTAATAGATGTCGTTTGTTTCTGGTACAGGTCTAATCATGTTTTACCTTGTAGACCATCTGGTGTTACCCTTGACATCAAAAAGTCATCTTTCAAGAAGTTGTCGAAATGGTTGCAGTCTAAAGCTTCTGCTGGATTGGTATTCCCCTTTTTCTGCTATTTTCCACAGCCCTCTTGATTTATGGTTTACAAAGGAATTGATTTTCTATTTTCTTGCTATCCCTGTTTCTTTCTGAGGCCCTTGTTACCCTGAATGGGAAAGTAGATTTTTTTGGAGAGACTAAGTGAACTGAGACTTCTCAAGCTGGATGACAAGACATCCTCCGATAAAAAGAAACAAAATGTTGGACATTAACAAAATCAGAGTGAAAATCACAATGATTTCAGGTCATGCCGGACATCAATGCTGAGAGGGCCCTTAGTAAACCATGCCCATTTTAGTATTTCACTTACACCCGGATCTCCTTCCTGCAAAGGCCTGCTTGCTTTCCCCAACTGATTAGATGATGTCTCTTTCTTCTCTTCACAATTGCGTGAACAAATTTACTATCCTCTTAAACAGGAATGCTAAAAAAACAGGAATGCTAAAAAAAAACAGGAATGCTAAAGAAAAACGGAATGCTATCGATGGAAGGATATGGCTAATAACTAGGGTAGTCAAAACTGGAGCAAGTTACAAGCAAGTCCTTTCCTCTCCCCATCTCATTATTTTTCTACTATTAAAAGGGTGTCCAGTGTCCTTGATAAGTGAGGCTGATAAGATATGCAAGGAAGGGAAGTTGTTGGAAGTTCATTAGCATAATCAATTGTTTATCCTAGGATCTTGAATTACTATCAAAACTATTTTCAATTTATTTTTAGGAGCATTATTTAGGATAGCAACTATTAGAATATTAGCTTTGTTATTATTAGGAAAGTGGTATTTTGCTGTAGTAGGATACTTAATTATTTTTTATTTTGTAAGTAAACGTTTCTACAATTACCCTTCCTATGCTAGGTTAGTTTTTCAGAATTTTGAATGGGATGAAGTTGGATTATGTTGGAGAGGTTGTCATATGTTGTTTATCAGAGTGGTTATTGATTTGAATCAAGATTATCCTTAGCAGTTATTGATTTGAATGGAGATTATCCTGTTGTCTAGGCCAGAAGAAATACCTGCTGCCTGGGTGTTTGTCTGTCCTCTATAGCCAAATGCAGTAGAGTAGGAGAAAAAGTATTGCTCAAAAAATTATTCTTGTCCCATTCCTTCTCCAATCCTGGCACGTCACTTGAGAAGTGAGCAGGACAGGTTACAGATACTGACACATATACAATCACCCAGCAGTCTTTTCTACCATTAGGCATCAACCTCTGAAGTGGAGGAAAAGATAACTAATTCTCTTGCCCGTAAGATACATGTGGTGAAATAGCCTTTTGACCGCCTAACCTGTATCTCTGAGTCTGTGAAAAGTCACGTACTAGTATCAATCTTTTCAAACGATCAACTAACCAGTGTCCTTCACCTTTTAGGAACATCTTCTGTGTAAGAAAGAGTGGGCCTGTGGGGAATGAACTTGGTGGTCATAAAGGGATTTACTAGGGCAAACACCAGGAGAGTCAACTAACCTGGTATCAGGGGAAGTCTAATAGGCACTGGCGTGGAGGAACACAACATGCAAGTGATTTTGCTAAGCGGTCTTATGTGGTTCTTCCCTTTCTTGCTAGATCTTGATCTTGTGGATACTTACAATTAAACTTTGTGGCGTAGCAGTTTGGTTTGATCATATTTGCTTTGCCTTGTAGCGTTCACAATTTATGTACACTAAAGTACCTTGGTTATTCCAAATGACGTACAGATTTCAATAAAGGAAGACAAATATAAGAAAGAAGCTGTGCTATTGGCTGTTAATCGGAAGCATGTAGATTACACATCCTTCAAGCCTGATAAACGACAACCTGATAAGGTAGAGCAAAGCAGTAGTCAGTCAGCTGGTGAAGGTCGATCACAAAGATCTTTGGAAATAGAAGAAATCTATAAACCGAGCAGTCATGTAAACCCTGTTTTCACTGCTATTGGGGCTGATACTGGAGGATTTTACAGCGCGTCGGAGGCCACTGACATAGTCTTCATGTATGTGGAGAAAGAGTGTCTCGTTAAGCCAACTGATAAGGCAATGGTAACATTAGATGCAACATTGTGTGATGCTTTATTCAAGGGAGCCATCAAAAAAGGATCAGCCTACCCTACTGAAATTCATAAGAAGGATTTAGGCACAAAGTTTCTAAGCCGAATGCAAGCCCATCACAAGGTGACTAGAGGAAGTGACTCAGCAATTAGGAAAGGCAACATTAAACCAATTCAAATGTTGACAGAGCGACGGCAGGGAAACAAGAAAGTGACCAAGGTCTCGGGTTTTGAAAGCTTTTTGTTGGATGCTGAATCATTGGCATCAGAGTTGCAGAAGAAATTTGCATGCAGCACCACAGTAGCTGAATTGCCAGGTACATTTTGTTCACTCATTCATTTGGAGATTTTCGTTGTTCAATGATTGAATTGCTCATCATTCTGGTCCTGGTCCTGGTCCTGGTTTACTCATTTTTAAATTTGTCCGTGATCTGATTTTGTTAAGGATTTCACTGAACAATGTAAGATAAGAATATGCTTTTGGAAAAGTAGCCCCTGCAATCTGTTTTTAGATAAGAGTATGATGAGGTGCAGAAGGCTCATTCCCTCCACAGTCTGAGGTGGCTGGTTTCCCCTAGGCACAGCTGAGGTGCTGAAGGTGCACTTTGGTTCAGCAGGGTAAAATTTCATTTATTTTTGTAGTTTTTTTCTTAAAAAAAGAAGGTTCCATCATGAGAAAGAACAAAGCAGAACACCTTTTGCTGGAACCACTTGTAAGTCTTCTCTTCTCAGTTCTTCCCAGTCTCTGTCTCTTGATCTCACACTCTATTGTTTCTCCATTTCACTCTTTCTCTTCCCTTTTTGTGTTGTATATCCCCCCTTCCCTTTCCCCTCTTTCTTCCCGAGATATTGAATGCCTGAGGGCTAATGTGCTCTAAGCTACAGTCTTTAGTACATTGGTGGATACGGGTAATATGCTATATGATATAGCGTTGTCGTTTTTGGATGATTTGTGTTTTTATATCTTATTTAACCTAAATATTGCAAATCTGAAACCTGTATTTTCTATTATGCAAATGTATGCCTCTCTTCAGTGAGGCAAGCTCTAGAACCCTGATTGCGTTGGTTAGCCTTTGGCTGCACTTTCCTTTTAAACTAGAGGATTATCTAGCCTCTCACAATTGATTATTTGTAGATAAGTACTTTTTGCATTCGGCCTGAGCTCCTGATGTTTTTGTTCCCCTTAACGAAGGGCCCTTTTAAGTTTTATAGTTTTTTCTGTTTTTCTTTCCTTAACATCTTGTTTTTCCTATTATTTTTCTTTCCTTCACATCTTATACTCCTGTTCTGCTTTATATTCCAGGTAAAAAAGGACATGAGGTTCTTATTCAGGGCGGTGTTATTGATCATCTTGCAAAACATCTAATTGATCAATATGGAGTCCCGAAGAGATACATTGAAGTATATGACAAAACAAGGAAATGATTGAGGTCAGTTTTGAGTTTATGCATGTTTTTCTTGCATGATGTAAATTCCGCAAGTCTTAGTTTAATACTAGTAAAGAAGCAATATGACAAACCAAACTCAACAAGCCTCATTATCATGGTTGAACTGCATGGTCTCTTTGCAGAATGTCCATTAATCAAATAAACAAGCATTTTCATGCAGGAAAGATAATTCAAAATGAAAATTTTATTATTATTTTTGTGTATTTTGTATTCAAAAACTAGGGTTTAAGGTGGGGGTCAATCCTATGACCTGTATTTAGAAAGATGTGAGAGTGTTATTTGCAACACATGTACAGCAGTGTGCTTTCAGTACTCAGCAAATGACCATGACCAGTGCGTCTTTGATCTTTCTGTGTGCAATTCTTCCTCGTCCTTATCCTTTCCTCCTTGTTTTTCTCAGGGGAGGGGTGTGATTAGAGACAGTCTCATCACTTTTAAGTTATGCCTACCCTCCAAAGCTGTATTATTCAATTTTCTTTGCTGATTTGGTGCAATGACCTTTTAAGCAAGATCTGAAGTACCATATTCATTCTGCTCTCTTTAAACTTGAGTTGTGATACGGTAGTTTTTTCTCGTCCAGGGTGGAGGGTTCATGGTCTTCTGAAGAGATTTTCCTCCGTTTCAAGAAACCAGTGTTTGGTTATTGATGCATTCACTGGGCGTTCTTAGTGACTTGTTATCTTAGATGCAGTTTGTTCAACATTGTACAGTCATATGTAATGAAATGTCGTTGTGAGTTGTGATGATAAGAGGAAACTTTTGTTGAAACATTTTGACAATTTCAAGTCTTCGATAGCCATTATGATGGTCTGTTGTAAGAGAAAGTCTATGTGCTCAGCCTTGAGGGTAAGGACATCAATGAGTCTTTTTGCTGAGCAGAATTTTTAAATTTTTTTGAGGGGCTGTTGAACAGAAGCTATGATCTCAAAAATAACATTCTCTTGTTCTTGGGTTGCCTTCTAGCCGTTCTAGGTGATTGTGCATGTCGATTTCTCAACTACTTTGATAATTGATGACTCATTGCCCCAAGCACAAAAGGAACTCGATATCCTTGAAAACACAAGATTGGGCGGACCTTGTTTAAAACATGGCAAAAGGCAAGGCTGTCTTATACTTGCATTTTCTACATAAAATAATCATTGCGGAGTTTGAACCCATCTAAAGAATGTACGAGTGTACATTGTATAAGAGAACAATAATAGTTTGCTTTGAGGAGTTTGTGCCTCAGACTTAATGCACGTAATTTTGTATGTTTAAAGTTTATCAACAAAAAGAAGAGAAATACTCCGTAATCGTTGGCTTGGCAACTGGTCTGCGACCTCATTAGTTCGCCATCTACGATTGCCGCTATCTTGGACGTGGTTATTTGAGAGGAGGTGGAGGAAGAAGATGACCATAGGGGTTGGATGTATCTCCATTTTCCGTGCGCCGTTTTATAGCATTCAAAATGCATCTGATGGCCCTAGTTAGTCTGCTCTTAACCTTCATCATATATCTGACTCTGTCCCCTTTTTTTTGTGGGCACTTTTCCATTTTAGTTGGTTACCAAGGCTTTTTAAAAGTAACTACAACGTTAACAACAGCAGGAGTACCGTATGTCAGAAGCATGAATGAACTTCTGCGAAGTTCAGATACAGTGACTACCTTCGTACCTCGTATTCTCTTCCATGAGCACATTTGACAACAAAGTATTAACTGAATCCTGTACTCTTACAACACTCACCCCAATGGCTTTACTTCATCCACAATTTATGTAAATGGTAAACATAACACTACTATCCCACATCAGGGTCAACTGCCACCTTGTATTCTCCTCCACAAGCACATTTGACAACGTGTGAAATTCCCTGCATGAGAACAAAAGTTACTTGATGTCTTGGATACCTTCATATATGGAACAACAATTAATGTTTACTTAACAACGATAACATCAAGAGAGCAAACAATAACTGTACAGGAAAAGTAATAAAATCTTTATTCCTATGATGCGCACATGAACTCTCTACGTACCTTTTGACACTCGGTTTCAGTCTGCAAATAGAGCTTGTTTTATGGTTCAGAAAATTATTAACCAAATAACCAATTTTGAATTTATTTTTCTAGCTCCTAGGCTCAAGATTTTGACACACAAATATCACAGAGAGGAGATGAGCAATAACATGTACCCTCAGTTTCTCGAGTTGGGTCTGTAGACTTTGCACGTATTCCATTGCTCCACCCTTCTCTGACAACACAGCTTTGCCTTCCTCTTCCAGTGCATTGAAATCCGTGGTACTGAGCTCTGGCTGTACTCAGCATTGAGATGACGAGCAAAATAGATAATGAAACAAGAAGAGAATGAGAAACAGAAAAGGGGGATGGGAGGGGGAACAGGGAAAGCAAGTTACCTTAAGATCTTTTATTACGAGCTTGACCTGGTCAACAGATAGCTTCATCTGCGACCAGCAGAATAAAAATGTAGCAGAAGAAAGAGAGGATATTTGACAGCAGAACAGATTACTCAAGCTTTGACAACTTGAAGAATAAAGATCAAAGCAGAAACAAGATGACTGCTTATGGAAATTTGGTTGAAAAAGACCAATTGAAAAGAAAGTAGTTATGCAGAGTATGCGTGTCAGAGAATGTGTGGTGAATCTTTTCGACCAAAAACATAGATCGAAAGCATATGCATGCAGCATATCTTCTTCCCTGTTTTTCTTTTCTTTTTTTCTTCTTCTGTTCTGATCTTTTTTATGTTTTAACAAATAAGGGAACTCATTATAAATGGGGACCAATCCAAGTAGACTGAATGCATTCTACAAAAGGTACCTGATGAAACCAGTCAAATGAGTCTCCACCCCAATAATAGGCCCACTACTGAACAAGTATGTCTACATAAACTTATGCAACAAAACACCAGAATTACATCTCCTATGGTCTACTGTTCAGTCCCTTCAATTTTCTAGCATGACCCTAGAAACTTTCATTCACAATCTACCTCATGTAAAAGCTAATCTCCAATTCAGTGTAGGGCTTTGCTCTCCTTCGCCCCCCCCCCCTCAGCATTGAAAGAAAAAGAAGTGTAGTGAACTTCAATAACATTCAAATAGATAGCATAAGGAGTTAATGACTGATTCTTTGCTCTGCTCGATGAGGTCGGCTGGCTGGGAACATTCAAGACAAATTATCAAAGCTGCCACTAAAATCTCAGAAAAAATGATTTCAAGATAATGCCGCAGGCATCAACATCTGCAGAGCTAACCTCGCTGTTCTCTGAAGCCAGCTGATTTTTTCGATTGATGATCTCATCACGCTTAGCATTTGCAGCATCCAGCTTTCGCAACAGGACCTCCTTGTCTTCGACTCCCTAGAAAACCGAAAGTCCAGTAGAATGCTAAGAATATACAACTTTCTTAGAACAAGCACTGACTGGGCAATGTTCATACCAAGCTGCTTGCAAGATGTCCCTTGCTAGATGTATCTGCAAAATGTATTTCAACAAAATAGAAGGCACGTCATTCAGATCAATTGAATATACAGAAATCTTAATGGGTACTCGGTACTCCTATGTGTTGCAAGGCTAGGAACAGTCAGATCCACTAGTACTCTCAGTAGTGGGGTAAGACATAGACCACAAATGGCACTTGAAGAATTGTCATTGAATGGAGATGACGCACTCTGAGACATCCGAAGCTATGCAGCAAAAGGGCAGCAAATAACACAGAATATTTTCTTCTTAGGGCATGCTTGGATTGGGGGTAATTATTAAGGGGGTAATGGAACAAATTATAGGCTAAAATAGGAAGGTGGAGGTGGGTAATGATTAAGGGGGTTATGGAGGAAATAAAGGGAGAAAGGGGGGTAATGCATTACTCTAGGGAGAGGGTGGGTAACTTTTACCCCCCAAATGGGGGGAAAGATTACCCTCCTCTTCACAAAATCTAACACCCACCATCTCCCACATCCTCCATTTTAGCCTATAATTCTCCCTATTACTCCCTTAATCATTACCCTCATTCCAAGCATGCCCTTATTCTTTTCTTGGGGGAATGGGGAATATAATTGATTCATAGGAAGAGCTCTAACACATGATTTGAAACCAATTTCGACTCAGTTACACTGCCCATACCTTCAGTTAGATCTGTTTCCATATTACTTGCCTCAGTAACCTGTACCAACAAAGACAATGAGGTCGGTACAAGTTGCTAAAAGGTGTATATATGTTGTGAATATTGCAAGAGGAAAGAAAACAGCAAAGCTTCAAATTGAAAGAGTTGCAGCATCATGTTTAACTGTTTAAGTCGATGGAGCTACTAACTACACTACAAGGTAATAGACGACAAAATATTGTCAAATCTATAGTAATAACTATTTAGATGGTAATTCTGTGATTTTGAGATAAGAACAATCTTAGGTGCTTGTACAATTACAATAGAGGAGACAGTAGATCAAATTCTTGCAATTGCTACTGAAGGCCATAAATTCTAAGTTGATTTAATGCGATATCAGTTCTCAGTTTCTCACCTCATTTTGAACTTTACTATCCAACCAGCCCTGACAAGAGAAGGGCAAAGGATTTGGTCACAATTTCAGCCAGCATAGCTAAACTTTAAAACAACAGAAAAACAAAGCCAACCTGTTGCTCTTGCAATTTGGAAGTCATATCCTCAACAACCTTGGCATAATATGTGCTGGAAGAAAATAAAACAAGCCTAAAGTCATACAACAGAAATGATGCGCTTTATCTACTGGCCAAAATCTAAATTACCTTTTCTCAAGAAGTTTAGTGGATAAGTTGTTTCTTTCTTGTTGAATAAGTTCCAAAGTCTGCCACCACAAATCAAAGGGAAGGACATTACAGAATGCATATAAGTCAATTTCTTCACATCATCAGCGAGTCCACACAAATGTGACATATCACATGCAGATCTTGAAATGGTGTTCTGAGTCCTCATTGTTTGTGCTAATATCATGTACTAAAACATGCAAACGCGAGGTAATGCATCTTAATTTAAGTAAAAACTTTTCATGGAGCTAAATGAACGAGAGTATTGCCAATTCTAGTACTGTAAAACTTCAACCAAGACCATAGAAACAATAAAAAATAAAATAAAAACTGCAGGTACCTGTGAAAGGTTTAAGGCATCAGTTTCCAAGGAGGTAATTCTTTTTTGATTGTCCAAAATCTTGGAGCATAAGTGACCTTTGTTCTTCTCCATCTCTTGTGTGTCATCCATGAGTCGCTTAAACTCGGCCTTAGCTGAAACATCATCGTATTCATCATCATCAAGTTGATAGAGAACATTGGAGAGTATAAGCACCAAATTACAAACACAAAGTCTCACAGAATGTCAATTGCTCTATACTTAAACAAATTCAGCAATTCAGAAATGCACATCGATAAGTACTTAAATAAATTAGGTTATGAGAAACAGGTAAACTACCATCCACATCATCAAATCAATAGAGAACATAGGAGATTATGAGCATCAAATTACAAACACAAGTCTCATAGTATGTCAATTCAGTCTACTGTAACGATATCGGCAATTCAGTAAACGCAAATCGATGAGTACTTAAATAAATTAGGTTATGAAATCAAAATAAACTTCAGAGCAGCAAAATCTATAAGCAGTAAACATGTAATTGAGAAGAAAACGCGAAGCACCTGAATTGAGATCACTCTCGAGAGTATGAATTGTAGTGATTTGCATTTGCTCTTCAACTGATATTTTCGCCGCTTGATCTTCGACATCTATTAGCGCCGATGAAATTCGACGAAATTAAGAGAGAGAGAGAGAGAGAGAGAGAGAGAGAGAGAGAGAGAGAGAGAGAGAGAGAGCGCAACCGTACCGTTCATTTGAGTACGAAGAGTTTTCATGTACTGCAAGTATTCCTCCATTTTTGGTTTGGAAGATGAAGAACGACAAATGGGAGAAGGGTGACTGGTTAATGGTTATATGCTTATATGTAGAGAATGTGGAGCTTCCTGCAACCCAAAAATCCAATTCCAATTGAGTTCAAAATCCGTGCACTCTCGCCAATCGCCTTTCAAGTCTCTGGCGGTGGAGCCGTGGAGGGGAAATAATACGCGCGCTAACCCAACTTCCAAGAAAAATAAAATTTTCCTATTAATATCGATCGGTTGTGTAGAGACTAAATGGGAAAGAGACGTGACTGTATTATTCACATATGAGGGATATATATAGTACAAGAATGACTAGGGTTTTGCTTGAACCCTAGTATAAGATACGTAAGTATCTAGTTACAGTATCTCTACAATATATTGTACATCCACATATAATATATTTCATAACACTCCCCCTTAGATGTACATCACTAGAGAATATGCCTCGTTAAAAACTTACTAGGAAAATCCAATGGGACAAAACCTAGTGAAGGAAAAAGAGTACATTATTCTTCAATACGCGTGAGATGCTGCCTCATTAAAAACCTTGCCTGGAAAACTCAGTGGGACAAAACCATGGCTAAGGGAAAAAGAGTGCAGCGCGTATTTTCTCCCCCTCATGACAATATCCGTCTAGATCTTCACTTTGATTCAATTGTGATCTTCAGTAGGAAATGTCTTCGTAATGGATAAGAAACTTCAGTGTAGCATTCCTGCATGTTTAGAAAATATGCTTCCAACAAATTTCATATTTTCCCTGAATATGGTGTACATACCTTTCATTCATATCAATATCACTCTAAGCGATTGTTTATCCAACAAATAAAGTGAGACATTAGAATGGAACTCACTAAATTCTATAATATCATTGTCATGCCGCCTCGTTAAAAACCTTGTTAGGTAAAACCCAATGGGATAAAAATCTCAACGAAGAAAAAAAAGAGTACAACCACTGCTTCACCAAAACCCTTGCTAGGAAAACCCGATGGGAAAAACCTATGCAATAGGATAAAAACGTGAAGTGCGTAAAGTCTCATCCATTAATAATAATTTCACAATATATGAGCAATTTCCACAATTCCAAACCATTTAACATAAACCTTCTTCGGGAGGTCTTTAATAATACAAATATAAACCTTCTACCTGAGGTCAATATCTTTCACTGCTCATATTTTTCATATCATCATGAAATATTTGTAATTTGAAAATGAGAGTCAATATTCTATAGTACTTCAGGACCATAAGAATCACCTATTTCATATTCATGGTACTTCAGACCATAGATATCTCACTATCGAATATCACCAACAACTCATCATATAGGTGATATTTACATCAACTCTCAACCTTTGAGGTATGTTCTAATGACTTTGTGATCGATAATCTCATATGCTCAAACTTCTGGTTAAGACAATAATCAATTCATTCAAAACTCTCTTAAAGATATTTTGTATCTTGCATCACGTTATATCCAAATCGTGAATGCTAAACAACAATATATCTTGTCTCATTCTCATTAGTTATATGTGAGACAAATAATATATGATGTCATCGATTCATGGACTTATGTAACTTTGAATATCAGAGGTTCATATAATTTTAATATAAGCTCTTTCGGAGCTTTTCACTTATTCAAAGGTCCATATATGCTACATACATATCCAAAAAGCAAGTCATTTAAAGTCTTTTAGGGACTATATTTTCAATCCTTCTAGGATTGACATACCATAGGAGTAAACATCTCATTTTATAGGTTTTCACCTATAAAATATGTAGTAACTTACACAACTACATTTCAATAAAAATGTGTGCATGCATTATGAGATGAAATTAATAAGTTAGTAATGTTAAATATATTGAAATAAGATATAAAATATGCATACATGTATGATATATGACTTATAATCTATATGCACACAATGTATGACTCGATAATGTAAACTATACAGTGGATATCAAATCCATAATTTAATTGGACTGCAGGTCCATGAGCTCATTTCAAATTCCAATATGTCGACATTTGGATGGACTTTACATATATGATCCCCAATCATATGTCCATCGCATCTTGCATATGCATATCGGTTCCTTCATATACCGGTATCAGAATATTAATCGTTGAAATCTCATTATCAACTTCATTTATCCATCAGTACTGGTAAATGATATCTGAATATCTTTTATAGAAGGTATCTTTTCCTTTTTCTTATAGGCCATCTATTTGTGATTCAAATATCCATACCTCTTCAGGGGTATTTATAAGCTATAAAGCTTGTTTATATTTTATAACTCTTCATGAGTATCAACCAAACTGCACGATCTTGCCATGTTTGTATAATATACTTTCATTAGGAACCGATCTCCAATTAATTTAATTTGAATGAAAGTAAAACTCAATATACTACACTTCAGGTGTATCAATTCTAATATATTTGGCAAGATATCTCAATGCTCAAAGCATGTATCTTTATAACAAATCATAGAGTTTCATGCTTGAAAATAGAGGTTGAAATACAGTTGGTATATATGTATACGTATATATGAACCTCATTTTAATATCATGTCATGAACTTCTGGTTCAAACGGGGATCAACATCAAACATACCTGATGTATGTCTTTGTTTTCTTCAGCTTTTCTCTATTATTCACCCCCTAAGGTAGAAAAACTATCTCTAATGGACAATTATAAATGGGCATTTCATTATATTTAAATTCAGCTTAGATCCACCACTTTCTCATCTTCTCTCAATGAGTTTCACTTTATTAGTTATCTGGTGGAGAAAATTAATTTTAGGGAGTCATATAATTGGCAGTTGGTTATCTATGTGCTCATATAATTTGCCCTATACAAGAGATCAAAATATTGATAAAAACGCTTAAAACATACTTTATAACGAACTTGCATAATGCAATGCAACTCATCTTTTAAGTGATCTTCTGGCCACTTAATCTCAATTTATACAAGTTGCTATCAATATCTCTTGTCTCTTTTCGAATCAAACTAATTTATTGTTCGAAACTACACATATACTCCATCTCGTTGTCAGTCTTGCCTTTAAACATCATAGTAATAAAACACGAGAGAGTATGGGCACATTATCATATATTCATTCAAGAAAAACTTCAGGTTCACGGAATGGGTGTCTTCATACCCGGATGGCCTAAACTGTCACATCAACAAAATATTTCACGTGACTAACTTTTTGTTAGTTTTTGCTCAATAATAATCAACTTTGACGTACTCATTTACACGTGATTCTGGCCGGATGTATGATGTGACAACGACATAACTTATGTCTATTTTTCTAATGACAAGACATCTCATTTTCAGGGGAGATACAGTTCATGCTCTTCTAGAGCTTGTTCTCAACTTGTTCATATAAATATCCATGGAAATATCTATCTATTGGATAAATTTTCTTTAAATAAGTACAAGTCTATTGTCATAGCAAAAGGTCATTAATATAATCAACACTTTTTCTTTCTTACAAAAAGCATATGACATTGTTTATCTCATATTTGAATGCGATTACAATTCACATTCTACCTCCCCATTTTCCGTACATTCATAGTAGGATTTTTTTTTATTCAAATAAACACAATCAACATACTATCCCATCAATAATTATATAGGGGTACAAGCTTACGACTTGTAAGTGTAAATAATACACGTGTATTTCCACTTGACTTTGAACTTCAGGTCAAAGACTTGTTTCTTCATTGTATTATCTAAATTGAATTTGCAACTTTAGAGGACTTATGGCCCCAAGTTATAAAAATTATTGTCTCAAGTGGATGCGATATCAATCCATAATCATGAACTTCATGGATGATAATTGTACCATAAAGTAATTTCTCCTTTTATTTAATCGGAGATACATATACCCCTTTTGTGATATTCGGGATCACTATCAGTAATTAATTTGTTCATATCAATCTCCATGAACATATATTTCTAAATGAACTTTGGGCTTCAGGCCAAAGGATTGTTTCGTCCTAGTAAATATTTACGAAACTTGACATATTTTCTTTATGAGACTTCTGGCCCAAAATTTCATGAACTACTAATTCATGTATATATCAATATAATCATGAGTTTCAGGTCATGATTGTATCATCATACAATTTCTATCTTATTAAAGATACCCTTTTTGTAATCGACGGAATCACTATAAATAATTTCTATCATATATGGAGTTTAAAATCATGAATAGGTCTTATAGACCACGACATGCACCATCTCAAAATTTCAGCAAGTGTAATGAAGAAATAATAAAATACACAAGCGAGTAGAATAATTATCATACTGAAGTAATTGAAATCATGTCACTGTGATAATCAAGTCTTCTCTGCACTGGGTCATTTGATATTCTACGTTAAATAAAAAAAATATGTCGGGTGTCTAATACCAACGTATGGTGCTCCCACCAAAATCAATAATACGAATATTCATCAGGTAATATAAGGCTTAATATTAACAAGTAGAACTTCTAATTTATATTGTTGAATTTCTCAAACAAACTTCTGTACATAGAAGCCATGTTTGCCGAAAACGAAGAGCAAGTATATGACATACAAATTACAACCACTACTATTAATAAATATAATTGCTCAGGAAATATAAGCAAATTTAATTCATGCCAGAAGTATAATAACATACTTAAAACTATTCGCAATTTAATAGCAAAGATGATCGAATACATGATCATGATCATTGATCGATAAAAGGAAATAAAAAATAAAACCAATCTGTAGGCAAATACCAATTATGAACTTTCTTAGCGCTATATGTCACATATGGAAACATCATCATATATAATACGAGTACATTGAAATAGAGAAGTCCAACATCTTCCATTTAATACTAGCTAGGAGTATTGATTCACGTATCACAAGAACGAAACTTAGTATATATTATTGATCTAGAAACACCAAACAGATGCAAATTAAATCACGTGCAAGAAATAGATAGCCTAATATCAATCTTCGGCTCTGATCATCAATACATGACGAATGTAATAAACGACAACTAATACTATATATAATTCATAAAATCCAAGTCCATCTACCTCAATACTCAGTATACCAACAACTCATACTAATAAAAATAGAAGTAAGCCATGAGACATTTAATCAATAATCAACTAAGTGCACTTCTCAAAAGAATAATCAACTAAGTGAGCCATCAATAAGACTTAACATAGTGTTTTACTAATATAAACTCAATACTTATTCTATTGATTTCAATAGGTAAAATTTGGTCAAAGAACATAAGCTAAAGGACGCAATTAAGGAGAATCTCAAATCATAAATCATTATTGACAATGACATGGGCCAAGATGTCACGGTAATGAGAAAAATATTAGAGTAAGATGACACAGGCCAAATTAATAGAGTATTCATACGCCCAAGAAAACTACGTTACTACAAAATATTCTTCGTATATTTGAGCAATTAAAGAAGTATGAAAAACATGGTTGAGCGAATAGATAAAGCGGGTATAACCAGGAGCAGTGAAAACTTACCTGGAGCGATGAATCTAAAAGAAAAAGAAAACGACGGTCAGGATCAATTTGTCATGGGCATCTTGTGTTGCATTAATCAACGTCCATAATCTAGAAAATAAACAGATTAGGGTTAGGGTTTGAGTATTGGTGCTGATAACGTGTTATGAAACAATTAAAGTAATAGAGAGTAGAGAGTAAATGGGAGAGAGACGTGACTGTATTATTCACATATGAGGGATATATATAGTACAAGAGTGGCTAGGGTTTTGCTTGAACCCTAATATAAGATAGGTAAGTATCTGGCTACAGTATCTCTACAATATATTATACATCCACATATAATATATTTTGTAACACGACCCATCTATTTCTATATATTTTTTTTGTGCGATATAATTAGATTAAAACACAATGGCTCGCCACATCAGCCGCTAATCGAATGATATGTCATGTCACTCATGACCAGTATAAAAAAAGAAAAAAGAGAGAAATTAGCAACAATCAGACGTTACAATAACATAATACAGTTTAATGACTCCTTCATCCCCTACCTTTCATTTTCACAAGTTGCCAACCTTAAAAATCCAAGATATTGAGTAGTAGATAATTTCTCTCACATATTAATAAGAAAAATAAAATAATAATTCCTCTCTCATGAATAGATGATGGAATCACACACCATCAATTCATCTCCTACCTTCCCATATGTTCAACGTTCGTGTCTGGATCTCATCGCTGTCATCCGCCATCTTTCCGGCATCGTGTACAACCAATCCTTATGGTAAGAATCTTCATAATTGCGATTGCTAATAGGTATTTGGTATCTACATCTCCTCTCTTTGTAAGATAACCCTCCAACTTCATTAAGCTTATTACCATATATTGTTAATACATTGTTTTCTCTGAACAGTTATACCAACTTGAATGTTTAAAACTATTTAATTTAATTTTTAATTAAAAAGTTTCACTGAAAAATAGAAAGAAAAAAAAAAACCTTAGAAATCGCTTCAAAAAAAATTGGGAAAAATTATGAGACCTCACTATAAAAGTAGAGAGAGTTTGGGGGTAAGTGGGGAGCCATGCTCGATACCCAAAAATCGTGGATTAGACATGTCCAATGCATAACTTTCATAATGGTAGGCACTTCATGTCGCGTCGCTTGTCTTCCTTCGCCCACAAGCCCTCTCTCAAACAACTATCCATTAAAGAGTCTTATAAAGTTTAGTGGTTCTAACAGGAGTAGACATGCCCAGTGCATAATTTTGATATTGGGGTTTTGAGAAATTTGGAAAATTATTTTCCAAAAGTTTCACCTCAAACTTTCAAGTATATTATAAAGTTAAGGAAAAATATTGTAGCTATTTAATTTACTTTTTAATCAAAAAATACACTGAAAAATAGAAAAATATCAAAAAAAAATTGGGAAAAATTATGAGACGTCACAGAGGACTTAGAGGAAGGTTTGGCGGCACGGGGTGGTAGGGAGTCATGCTTGGTACCCAAAACCATGGATTAGCTTCCAATGTCCAGTAAGAGGCCTTTCAAGCCTACCAAAGACCCGATAACCTACCCAGGGGGCCTCCCATGTCCTCTAGGGGTGTTCTATGTGATGTGGTGCGAAAATATCCACCTTCGTTCAGGAGCCTCCCGAAAGCTAAAAATAGTGGATTATAGCCTTCATTTTCGGCTTCTCGAGACTCGGGTGTCATTTTTGCACAAACTTCTCCAGGGGGTCTACCATGACCCTAGATGACCCTTGGTGCCCCGGAAGCATCATCCGGATCCCCGAACTTTGATATCACCCATGCCTTTGCTGTTTTCATGACTCTTACATCAGTGTCCCGTAAAACGCCCTTCTAAGCCTACCAGGGACCGAATAAGCGGCCCCAAGGGCCTCCCATGTCCAATAGAGATGTTCCGTGCGATGTGGTGCAAAAATATTCACCTTCATTCCGGGGTCTCTTGGAAGTCCAAAAAAAGTGGATTATAGCCTTAATTTTCGGCTTCTCGGGGCCCCGAAGTCATTTTTGCCCAAACTTTTCCGGGAGATCTATAATGACCATAGAAGACCCTCGGTGCCCCGGGAGGGTCATCAGGATCCCGAAACTTTGATATCACTCATGCCTTTGGTGTTCAAGCACTTACACCAGTGTTTGTAAAACGCCCTTCCAAGCCTATCAGGACCGGATAAGCGACCTCAAGGGTCTCCCATGTCCCCTATGGGTGTTCCGTGTGATGTGGTGCGAAAATATCAATCTTTGTTTTGCGGCCTCCCAGAAGCCCAAAAACGTGGATTATAGCCTTCGTTTTCGGGTTCTCGGGGCCCCGGTGTCATTTTTGCCCAAACTTTTTCGGGGGGTCTATAATGACCATAGAGGACCTTCGGTGCCCCGGAAGGGTCATCTGGATCCAGGAACTTTGATATCACTCATGCCTTTGGTGTTCCAGCTTTACACCAGTGTCCTGTAAAACGCCCTTCCAAGCCTATCAGGACCGGATAAGCGACCCAAGGGCCTCCCATATCCCCTAGGGATGTTCCGTGCGATGTGGTGCAAAAATATCAATCCAGAAGCCCAAAAAACGTGGATTATATCCTTCGTTTTCGGCTTCCCGGTGTCATTTTTGCCCTAACTTTTTCGGGGGGGTCTATAATGACCCTAGAGCACCCTCGGTGCCCCGGGAGGGTCATTCGGATCCCAGAACTTTAATATCACTTATGTCTTTGGTGTTCCAACTCTTACACCAGTGTCCCGTAAAACGCCCTTCCAAGCTTATCAGAATCAGATAAGCTACTCCAATGGCCTCCCATGTCCACTAGGGGTGTTCTGTGCGAAGTGATGCGAAAATATCCATCTTCATTCCGGAGCCTCCCAGAAGCCCAAAAAACGTGGATTATAGCCTTTATTTTCGGCTTCCCGGTGCCACGATGTCATTTTTGCCCAAACTTTTTCTGGGGGTCTATCATGACCATAGAGGACCCTCGGTGCCCCAGGAGGGTCATCCAGATCCCGAAACTTTGAATCACTCATGCCTTTGGTGTTCCAGCACTTACACCATTGTCCCTAAAAACGCCCTTCCAAGCCTATCAGGATTGGATGAGAGACCCCATGTCCCCTAGGGGTGTTCCGTGCGATGCGGTGCGAAAATATCCATCTTCGTTCCCGGCCTCTCGGAAGCCCAAAAAACGTGGATAGCCTTTGTTTTCGGCTTTCGGAGGCCACTGTGTCATTTTTGCCAAAACTTTTTCAGAGGGTCTATCGTGACCCTAGAGGACCCTGGGTGTCCCGAGAGGGTCATTCAGATCCCGGAACTTTGATATCACTCATGCCTTTGGTGTTCCAACTCTTACACTGGTGTCCCGTAAAACGCCATTCCAATCTTATCAGGCCCGGATAAGCTACCCCAAGGGTATCCCATGTCCCTAGGGGTGTAACGTGCGATATGGTGCAAAAATATCCATCTTCATTCCGGGTCCTCCCGGAAACTCAAAAAACGTGGATATATAGCCTTCGTTTTCGGCTTCCGGGAGTCGGGTATCATTTTTGCCCAAACTTTTTTGGGTCATCTATCATGACCATAGAGGATCCTCGGTGTCCCGGGAGGGTCATCCGGATCCCCAAAATTCGATATCTCCCATGCCTTCGGTGTTCCAGCCCTCATATTGATGTCCCGTAAAAACACCTTTACAAGCCTATCAGGGACCCGATAATGGACCCCTTGGTCTCTTATGTTCCCCAAGGGTTGTCCTGTGCGTTGTGGGGCGAAAATATCCACCTTCGTTTCGGGGCCTCCCGGAAGCCCAAAAAGCGTGGATTATAGCCTTGATTTTTGGCTTTCGGGGACCTGGTTTTCATTTTTGCCCAAACTTCTAAGGGGGTCTATAGTCACCCTAGAGGACCTCAAGTGACTCGGGATGGTCATCCATGGGACATGGGAGATGGGACATTGAAACATGGGATCTGGCGCTCGCTGGGCGCAGGGAAATGGGCCACCCATATTTTGTTTCGATAAATTTTGTCCGTACTTAGTTCATTACGATCTATTGTTTACTATGACAATCTTTGGTAGAAAAACTTTATAATAGAGTATTCTCAAGTTTGTTAATAAAAGGCTAATAATCGTTTCCTAAGCGCTCGGTCAAATATAGATCAAGACTAATCATAATAAGTAGAACTATAATGCAACAAACAATGTCATTGAGGGATATATACCTCTAATTTTTATAGAGCACCACAAGCCAATGAATGATTTTTTTTGTTTTTATTTTTGTCAAGGGCTAATACATGACCAATGAATGACTATTACCATGACTTGAGGGCATCCCTCCCCCCAACATTTTATTTGCCCTAAACAAATTAAGAGTTAAGTTGCGAATAAACCTCTCTATATCTTGCCTTGGTGTTGTTTTAGTTTATTTACCAGCTAATCACAAAATTAGCACCAAAAAAAAAAAAAGAAAATCATTACAACAAAGTTAGAAGCAAGGCAACCCATAAAAAAACATTAAAAATTTAAAAAAAGAGTTGAAACATTTCATGCATTGACTGGCATACACACTAGTCTACCTTCATAAAAACAAAACTATGATAGAGTATTTGTTTTTTGGGGTTTAGAGTTAGGGGTGCCATATTACGGCCTTCCGTTTAATATCTCTTTTATCTTATCTTATGGCTTTTATCACGTAATCGTTTAGTTTATACGAACAATGATTATGATACGCGTTTCATGGATAAAGACAAATATATGTTTAGAAATTGAATTTGAAATGTCAAAGATGGTGTTGAAGTTATTAAAAGAACAAAGCCTATACTAAAACAAAAGGAAGTGTCGGTATTATTTCACCTTTCATCCTAATTGTCATCGAATCTCTGCCAAGCCTAATTGCTGTCATGCTCCATTCTCTCCACCACCTATCTACAAGAGCTAAATGTGGTGGGGTTGCTAGCGCGCCTAGTGGCAGCCTCCCCTCCCCCCAACTGTAGGTGCGTGCTACTATGCATGAGCCACTTTGGTGGTTTGATTTCAAAATATAGAAAAAAACACAACTAATGTATTGAAGAAGTACAAAACGTTGAGTCATTTGGTTGATTAAAAAAATACACAAATTTCCTACATCTCTTGATTTATTGTCATCAATAAAACATCATTGTTACTTTTCAATAAGTTATTGAAAATTACAACTTTGCACATCTCGTGACGAACCTGTTCCATGAGTGGGCTAAGAAAGAGCATAATCCTTTTTTTTTAGGTAAACAGAAAACCCATGTTTACTACAGTATTTTTTAACAAATCAATAATGAAAAAAAATATATTCCAAAAATATTGGTCAAAATAAAACTTAGGCCCTGTTCTTTTCGTCGTTTCCATGCTGCATTCCGTTCTAATCCGTTCCGTTCGGTTCGGCGCCGTTCCGTTTCGCATTCTGTACTTCATTTTGTCTCACATTTTCTTTCAATATCCTCATCGCGCTGTTCCGTTTCGTTCCTCACCGTCCCGCATCAATTTGATATCAGCTAGTTTAGTGGGTACGACATGATTTTATTCGGAGTAAAAAAAAAAAAAAAAGAAAAAACAAAAACAGCAGTAGTGCCGGAAAGCTGATCGGACGACGATGAGCCGGAAACAGAGCGGGTGGCGAAAAAGCGGGCATACTTCAATTTGGCGTCGAACATGGCGTACCATTCTTGGTAAGAATAAAAATCTGATTATCCTTCTGGTACTCATTGCCCTTGCTCCTCCTTGCTTCTTTCACTTCCGACTTCGAAGCTTTCACCAGGTACAATTACAAACAAACACTTACAAATCTTCTTCTACTGTTTAGAGTACCTTTTCTCTACTGTTTGATTTCCAGATTTACCTCATTGCCTTGTTTGATTCTATTTGTTCTATATATTTCCACATTCTATTTGATTGCATTTCGTATCAATATGTTTAACTACAGTTCAGAATATTAGGGTTGAAATCATTCAATTTCGAATCAACATTTTTTTTTTGAATGATTTACTTTGTTGTCCAGAGTTATGTGGGAAATTTCACACATTTTGACCCATTTTACACCTTCCCTTATTGTTAATTAATTCTTATTGTTCTAGCTTTAGGCCATCAAGTGATAATTAGCCACTAGGCTTTCTGTATAAACTAGAGAATTTTTTGTCGGAATTACTCTTACGAAGTAATTTGTGTTAATTTCATACAATGTATGTGCAGATGCGAATGAAGGAGTGTAGTTGGTTGATAAATCCACCTCTTGTATGTGCTCATGGGGGTGACTCCACCAATGCCTTTCCTAACACAGTATGTACCCATTTCATTTGTGTTTCTTGTTTCCTCATTGTATTTCACTTGTAAACCTCAATTTGTTGTAAAATTTACATGCTTTGCTTATTTTCCACAAAACATACGATGAATAATTGTTCGTTTAGCACTCATGTTTTTTCTTACATTTCTCCAATTCTCCTTCATGGTGATAACTGATAACAGATTGCCGCCTACCGCAGTGCACTTCGTTCCCAAGTAGATTGCATTGAAATTGACGTCTCTCGTTCATCTGATGGAGTCCTTTTTGCGCTCCATGATAGGTACATTGAAACTTCCATCTTCATAACTATGTGTTTGCTTGTCTTCTGCATGTGTATGACTTTGTGTTAATAAAAATACCATTAAGTAGGTCTTCTTTCAGTTTCGCCAGGTCTCTGATTAAAAAACCAAGATTAATTACTTCATTTAGTAGTCTTTGTATATTTAGATGAAGTGTTTAGGATCCTATCATGGTCCAACTATCCTTGGTGGATTCTCTGTATCCTTGGGGAGTTTAATCCAGTACTTGGGTGGTGATGTATCATATATGTACTTAGGAAGCTTTATCTCATTATCTTTCTTATCTAAAAACAAAACAGAAGTCTACCTCAAAAAAAAAAGAAAACAGAAGTCTATAACCCATCCTCCCTGCATTTTTTGATCAATATGTCTGTGTAGTCTCATTTCATTGATTTTTCCAGTTTCTTTTAGCCTAAAAATACAAATAGGTGTAAATTCATTTTTATATGATGTTAGCAGCTTTTGATCGTTCATGGCATATATGCATATATATCAAAGGGTGTAAACTTTTGGAGATTGATTTGCATCCGACATAGGCAGGGATTTGCATCGGATAAATGGGAATCATACATCAAGAGTTGGCTTATTGAGCATGAAAGAAGTGAGTATTTCAGGTTTGAATCTACAAATTTGATTAATGGAGCCAAATCCACTCACTCACACCCGGTGTAAAACATATGCACCATTACATAACTTTTTGGCTTCAATACCCGCACTTTGTTTGACTGTATACTCAATCTCTTCCAACTGTGAGACTCAGTACGTTACTTTCGTACAATGTTAGAGAGCACTTTAAATGGGTAATGTGTGATAGTCTGATCATTTGACCTGTCTGCTTTCTAGATAAATAAGTTGGATGCAAAACATCATTTTCCAGAAATTAGTGATGACCAAAAAGTTCCTACCATTGAAGATGCTTTAACGGTACGTCAAATCTTTGTACATGTATCTTTGACTTGCTTCTCATCATTAACTCGGCCAGTGACAAATTTTTCTTGGCTTTCCTGCGCATATTGCTGTCTATGCTTGAAAGATAATACTTTTGTATATATTCTCTTATTGTTTTCATTTGTTTGCTTCCTGACTTTGGCGTGGTGCTTTTCTTATCAGTTGGTGTCAAATTCAGTATGGCAAGTCATTCTGGATGCAAAAATTGGGCCTCCTTTATATGAAAAAGGTCTCGCTGAGAATATTATATCAGTTGTGAGTTTGTGGTTTGTACGCTTATCTTCACTTTCAATGAACCCTTTTCATACAATTTGCTTTTAGATTGCATCCTTCCACTACTTGAGAGACTATGTTATAAGTCCATGCATCTCAGAGTTGTATGCATATCCTTCTAACCATTCTTTCCAGTTTCATGTTTTACTTTATAAACTACCCATGTGTTAATACGAAGTTTGGAGACCCGGATGACCCTCTTGGGGCACTGAGAGCCCTCTTGGGTCAGAATGGGTCCCCCAGAGAAGTTTGGGCAAAATTTCAAAAATCTCAATCGGTTGTTGTTGTATTCGCATCATATCTAAGGGGACACATCTTAGAGATGTGAGAGGCTCCCTGGGTTGGTTACTAGGTCAAAGATAGGTTTCGACGACCATTTTACTCTTTACCCACTCTAAAGGCCATAATATCGAATCTGTGGGTGAATACCAACTTCGGGGACCAGGATATGCTCTTGAGGGCACCGCTATGTTACTAGGACTCCGGCACAGGTGTCGGGTGTGGGTACGGGTCCAAGTGTCGGATACGTCATGGTTCGAAATTTGAGGACACGGGGATGTTGTCCAAAATTAGGGACACGGGTACGGGGACCTTGTCCTAAACCTGGACACGGGTGCGAGGGTACAACATTTTAAAAAAATTTATCTGTTTAATATTGAAAATTATCTTTTTAAAAATAAAATTTTTTATTTGTAAGTTCGAAATATTATTTATTGAAAATTATAAATATTGTTTGGGCCCATGTGAATTTAAGTTGATTCTATAAAGAAATGGGCAGAGATGTAGTTATTGTTACTATTTGGGCCCAAGTGATATTTTGTTTGGGCATGGCCAAGTGCCCAAGTGGGATTAAATATTCAGCTGAGGCATGGGTCCCCCGAAAAAGTCTGGACAAAAATCACAAGGTGGTTCCAGAAAGCCGAAATTGAAGGCCATTATCAACAGTTTTGGGCGCCGGAGGGCCCCGTGACAAAAGTTGTAATTTTCGCACCATATTGTACGGGACACCCTTAGGGGACGTGAGAGGCTATGTGGGTCAGTTCCCGAGTCCCACATTGGCTTCAACAACTGTTGTATTGGTCACCCACTCTAAAGGCCCAAATTACAAAATTATGGGTGAATACAAGTTCGGGACTAATAAATGACTCCCGGGGGCCTTTTTTGATCACTCTGGGTACCTCGGAGAAGTTTGTGTAAAAATCTCAACCCGGCCATGAGAAGACGAAATTGAAGGTATTAACGGTTTCTTGGGCCCTCGCCCCGTGACAAATGTTGTTATATTCACATCATATTTAAGGGGACGCACCTTAGAGATGTGAGAGGCTCCCGGGGTTGGTTATTAAGTCAAAGATAGGTTTCGACGACCGTTTTACTCGTCACCTACTCTAAAGGCCATAATATCGAATCTGTGGGTGAATACCAACTTCGGGGACCCGAATGCGCTCTTGGTGTCATCGAGGGCCCTCTTGAATCACAATGGGTCCCCCGAAGAAATCCGGACAAAAATCACGACGAGGTACAAAAGTTGTAATGTTCGCACCATATTACACGGGACACCTTTAAGGGACGTGAGAGGCTATGGGGGTCAGTTGTCGGGTCCCAGATTGGCTTCGACAACCGTTTTATTGGTAACCCACTCTAAAGGCCCAATATCGAAATCATGGGTGAATACAAGTTCAGGACTACAAATGACTCCCAGGGGCGTTTATAGATCACTATGGGTACCTCGAAGAAGTTTGTGCAAAAATCTCAACCGGGCACCGGGAAGCCGAAATTGAAGGTTATAATTCACGGTTTCTTGGGCGCTCGGAGGACCCCGTGACAAATATTGTTATATTCGCATTATATCTAAGGGGACACACCTTAGAGATGTGAGAGGCTCCCGGGGTTGGTTACTAGGTCGAAGATAGGTTTCGACGACCGTTTTACTCGTCACCCACTCTAAAGGCTATAATATCGAATCTGTGGGTGAATACCAACTTCCGGGACCAGGATGCATTCTTGGGGGCACCGAGGGCCCTCTTGGATCACAATGGGTCCCCCGAAGAAGTCCGAACAAAAAACAAAACGTGGTTCCAAAAAGCCGAAATTGAAGGCTATGGTTTTGGGCGCCTGGAGGGCCCTGCGACAAAAGTTGTAAAATTTGCACCATATTGCATGGGGCACCCTTAAAGGACGTGAGAGGCTATGGGGGTCAGTTGTCGGATCCCAGATTGGCTTCGACAACTGTTTTATTGGTCACTTACTCTAAAGGCCCAAAAATCAAAATCATGGATGAATACAAGTCCGGGACTACAAATGACTCCCGCGGGCCTTATTAGATCGCTATGGGTTCCTCGGATAAGTTTGTGCAAAAATCTCAACCGGGGCCCGAGAAGCTGAAATTGAAGGTTATATATTCACGGTGTCTTGGGCGCTCGGAGGGCCCCGTGACAAATGTTGTTATATTCGCATCATATCTAAGGGGACGCACCTTAGAGATGTGAGAGGCTCCCGGGGTTGGTTATTAAGTCAAAGATAGGTTTCGACGACCGTTTTTGATAGAAATTATGTCCCGCCCCACCGTAGAAGCCCAAATCCAAGGGCATGTGTTGATGACTCATGGGCCCGAGGGTGTTTTCCTACTTCTTATTCTTCCTTTAGAAGATTTAATAGGTGTTATGGAAAGAGGGGTTAGTGTTCTATTTTGTTAGAGTTTGTTTAGGAAGTAATTTTATTTCTAGATTATTCCCTAGGTTTATGTTAGGTAGTTTCTTATTCTCCAAGCATATGTTTTAGCTTATAAATAGGGCCTTAATGTATTGTCCTCCTTAGTTTTTGGTTTATGAATTTAATGAGAGTTAGTTGAGTTTGTGGGAGAATTCCTCGTTCGCCATCAGTTTTACTCGTCACCCACTCTAAAGGCCATAATATCGAATCCGTGGGTGAATACCAACTTCTGGGACCCGGATGCACTCTTGGGGGCACCGAGGGCCCTCTTGAATCAGAATGGGTCCCCCAAAAAACTCCAGAAAAAAATCACGAGGTTCCAGAAAGCCGAAATTGATGGCTATTATCCACGGTTTTGGACGGCTGGAGGGCCACGTGACAAAAGTTGTAATATTCGCACCATATTGCACGGGACACCTTTAAGGGATGTGAGGCTATGGGGGTCAGTTGTCGGTCCAAGATTGGCTTCGACAACCGTTTTATTGGTAACCCACTCTAAAGGCCCAAATATCGAAATCATGGGTGAATACAAGTTCGGGACTACAAATGACTCCTAGGGGCCTTTTTAGATCACTATGCATACCTCGGAGAAGTTTGTGCAAAAATCTCAACCTGGCACCGGGAAGCCGAAATTGAAGGTTATAATTCACGGTTTCTTGGGCGGTCGGATGACCTCGTGACAAATGTTGTTATATTCGCGTCATATCTAAGGGGACGCACCTTAGAGATGTGAGAGACTCACGGGGTTGGTTACTAGGTCGAAGATAGGTTTCGACGACTGTTTTACTCGTCACCCTCTCTAAAGGCCATAATATCGAATCTGTGGGTGAATACCAACTTCGGGGACCCGAATGCGCTCTTGGGGGCACCGAGGGCCCTTATGGATCACAATGGGTCCCTCAAAGAAGTCCGGACAAAAATCAAAACGTGGTTCCAGAAAGCCGAAATTGAAGGCTATTATCAACGATTTTGGGCGGCTGAAGGGCCCCGTGACAAAAGTTGTAATACTCGCACAATATTGCACGGGACACCCTTGGGACGTGAGAGGCTATGGGGGTCAGTTGTCGGGTCCCAGATTGGCTTCGACAACCGTTTTATTGGTCACCTACTCTAAAGGCCCAAATATCGATATCATGGATGAATACAAGTCCGGGACTACAAATGACTCCCGCGGGCCTTTTTAGATCACTATGGGTACCTCAGAGAAGTTTGTGCAAAAATCTCAACCGGGCCCAGGAAGCTGAAATTGAAGGTTATAATTCACGGAATCTTCGGCGCTTTGAGGGCCCCGTGGCAAATGTTGTTATATTCGCATCATATCTAAGGGGAAGCAACTTAGAGATGTGAGAGCCTCTCGGGGTTGGTTATTAAGTCAAAGATAGGCTTCGCCGACCGTTTTACTCGTCACCCACTCTAAAAGCCATAATATCGAATCCGTGGGTGAATACCAACTTTGTGGACACGGATGCGCTCTTGGGGGCACCGAGGGCCCTCTTGAATCACAATGGGCCCCCAAAGAAGTCCGGACAAAAATCAAAATGAGGTTTTAGAAAGCCGAAATGGAAGGCTATTATCCACGGTTTTGGGCGGTTGGAGGGCCCAGTGACAAAAGTTTTCATATTCGCACAATATTGCACGGGACACCCTTAAGGGACATGAGAGGCTATGGGGGTCAGTTGTCGGGTCCCAAATTGGCTTCGACAACCGTTTTATTGGTAACCCACTCTCAACGCCCAAATATCGAAATCATGGGTGAATACAATTCGGGACTACAAATGACTCCCAGAGGCCTTTTTAGATCACTATGGGTACCTCGGAGAAGTTTGTGAAACAATCTCAACCGGGTACCGGGAAGCCGAAATTGAAGGTTATAATTCACGGTTTCCTGGGCGCTCGGAGGACCCGAGGACCCGGTGACAAATGTTGTTATATTCGCATCATATATAAGGGGATGCACCTTAGAGATATTAGAGGCTCCCGGGGTTGGTTACTAGGTCGAAGATAAGTTTTGACGACCGTTTTACTCGTCATCCACTCTAACGGCCATAATATCGAATCTGTGGGTGAATACCAACTACGGGGACCCGGATGCGCTCTTGGGGGCACCGAGGGCCCTCTTGGATCACAATGGGTCCTCCAAAGAAGTCCGGACAAAAATCAAAATGTGGTTCCAGAAAGCCGAAATTGAAGGCTATTATTATCCACGGTTTTGGGCGCCTGGAGGGCCCCGTCACAAAAGTTGTAATATTCGCACCATATTGCACGGGACACCTTTAAGGGACGTGAGAGGCTATGGGGGTCAGTTGTCGGGTCCCACATTGGCTTCGACAACCGTTTTATTGGTCACCTACTCTAAAGGCCCAAATATCGAAATCATGGATGAATACAAGTTTGGGATTACAAAGGACTCCCGCGGGCCTTTTTAGATTACTATGGGTTCCTCGAAGAATGTGCAAAAATCTCAACCGGGCACTGAGAACCTGAAATTGAAGGTTATAATTCACGGTTTCTTGGCCGTTCGGAGGGCCCCATGACAAATGTTGTTATATTCGCATCATATCTAAGGGGACACACCTTAGAGATGCGAGAGGCTCCTGGGGTTGGTTATTAAGTCAAAGATAGGTTCGACAACCGTTTTACTCGTCACTAACTCTAAAGGCCATAATATCGAATCCGTGGGTGAATACCAACTTCGGGGACCTGGATGCACTCTTGGGGGCACCGAAGGCCCTCTTGAATCACAATGGGTCCCCCAAAGAAGTCCGGACAAAAATCACGAGGTTCCAGAAAGCCGAAATTTAAGGCTATTATCCACGGTTTTGGGCGCCTGGACGGCCCCGTGACAAAAGTTGTACTATTTGCACCATATTGAACGAGACACCTTTAAGGGACGTGAGAGGCTATGGGGGTCAGTTGTCGTGTCCCAGATTGGCTTCGACAACCGTTTTATTGGTAACCCACTCTAAAGGCCCAAATATCGAAATCATGGGTGAATACAAGTTCGGGACTACAAATGACTCCTAGGGGCCTTTTTAGATCACTATGGATACCTTGGAGAAGTTTGTGCAAAAATCTCAACCAAGCACCGGGAAGCCGAAATTGAAGGTTATAATTCACGGTTTCTTGGCCGCTCGGAGGACCCCGTGACAAATGTTGTTATATTCGCGTCATTTCGAAGGGGACGCACCTTAGAGATGTGAGAGACTTCCGGGGTTGGTTACTAGGTCGAAGATAGGTTTCGACGACCGTTTTACTCGTCACCCTCTCTAAAGGCCATAATATTTGTGGGTGAATACCAACTTCGGGGACCCGAATGCGCTCTTGGGGGCACCGAGGGCCTGCTTGGATCACAATGGGTCCCTCGAAGAAGTTCGAACAAAAAACAAAACGTGGTTCCAAAAAGCCGAAATTGAAGGCTATTATCCACGATTTTGGGCGCCTGGAGGGCCCCGTGATAGAAGTTGTAATATTCGCACAATATTGCACGGGACACCCTTAAGGGACGTGAGAGGCTATGGGGGTCAGTTGTCGGGTCCCAGATTGGCTTCGACAACCGTTTTATTGGTCACCTACTCTAAAGGCCCAAATATCGAAATCATGGATGAATACAAGTCCGGGACTACAAATGACTCCTGCGGGCCTGTTTAGATCACTATGAGTACCTCAGAGAAGTTTGTGCGAAAATCTCAACCTGGCCCCGTTAAGCTGAAATTGAAGGTTATAATTCACGGAATCTTCGGCACTCGGTGGACCCTGGACAAATGTTGTTATATTCGCATCATATCTAAGGGGACGCACCTTAGAGATGTGAGAGGCTCCCGGGGATGGTTATTAATTCAAAGATTGGTTTCGACGACCGTGTTTCTCGTCACCCACTCTAAAGGCCATAATATCGAATCCGTGGGTGAATACCAACTTTCGGGGACTCGGATGCGCTCTTGGGGGCACCGCGGGCGTTCTTGGTTCGCAATGAGTCCCGCGAAGAAGTCTGAACAAAAATCACAATGGTTCCAGAAAGCTGAAATTGAAGGCCATTATCCACGGTTTTGGGCGCCAAGAGCGCCCCGTGACATAAGTTGTTATATTCGCACCATGTTGCACAAGACATCCTTAGGAGACGTGAGAGGCTCTCGGGGTCGGTTGCGACAACCACTTTACTGGTCACATGGCCTAAATACCGAAATCGTGGGTGAATACAAAGTTCAGGACTTTGATGGACTCTTAGGGCCTTCTTAGATCACTATGTGTACCCGGGAGTACTTGGACAAAAATCTTAGGCGCTTGGAGGGCCCTCTGACGAATTTTGTTATATTCGCACCATATCTAAGGAGACAGACCTTACAGACGTGAGAGACTCCCGGGATCGGTTACTAGGTCCAAGATAGGCGAGGGACTGTTTTACCCGTCACCCACTCTAAATGCTCGAACATCGTATGCATAGGTGAATACGAACTTCGGAGACCTGGATGGACTCCCGGGGGCGCCAAGGACCCTCTTGGATCACAATTGGTCCCCCGAAGAAGTCCGAACAAAAATCTTAATCGGGCCTTGGGAAACCGAAATTGAAGGCTATAATCCACGATTTTGGGCGTTTGGAGGGCCCCGTGACGAAGTTTGTTATTTCGCACCATATTTCCCGGGACACCCTTTCGGGGGCAACCATTAGATTGGTCACCCACTCTCAGTGGCGGATGCAGGAAAATTTCTTGCGGGGGGCCAAAAATAACAGATCTTTAAGATAAATCTAATTACCTTCTAATATAGTATATTGCGGTATACTTTTTAAAAAAACTAGTGAATAAGTATCATAAAAATGTCTCAAAACAAGTAAGAAAAGCTAATATGCAAACTAATATCTCTCTATTACATGAGTTGAGCTCTTCTTCCAATTTCTGAATCCCTTTGTTGTAAAAACTTCTGAACCACACTTCCCAGTTGGCTTTTTCCCAAAAAGAAAACATGGAAAACAATAAGCAGCGTTGGTGCTCGGTGAATACTCTAACCAAGGGAACGATTTAAACCAATGTGACTGAAATTTACGAGGATGATTATCTGGACCAGAAGTGGGATATGATGACATAAGAAATTGATATGGCCCAAGTTTTGCATACTCCCTCCTAATTCTATCTTGTTCTTTAGGATCAGTGTAACTGCGAATTGGTTTACGTAAAGCTGGATCACGTTCCAATGAGACATTATCCACGTCATTAACCTCAACTCTATCAGTATCTAAAGGTTGCTCATCTGGAATTTGAGTTGATGTTTCCGGAATTGAATTAACAGGTTCTGACTCATTGACAACGGTTTCATTCACAACCTTTTTTGAAAAATACGAATCAATTGTTTTGCTTTTGTTCATACTTCAAAGACCTAAAAATATTTATGATATATCATGTTAATTATCAATATAAAAAAAATAAAACAATTCAAATTCCCTATATTCTATAACATACTATTCTGTACAAATAATTAGAGTAAAACTTGCAAACCCCGAACTAATTGCAAAAAAGAACAAGTGAGCAAAGAACTAATTGGAAAAAGAACAAGCAGTTAAAGCAAACAAATAACTAATCTAAAAAATACTTAAAAAGTTTTGATTCTATTGAGTATTACCTGAATTGGACTCTGAAATCTGTATAATTGATAGCCTTGTGATTCGTGACTATGTTAAATAATGAATGAGTAAAATATTGAACTCCTTACTTGATGTTGACGGCTTGGAGAATTGTCTGATTGTCTCTGAGTAATTGCTAGCCCTTAGTGGAAAAAGGTAGGACCTCCCTTCCTATTTTTTTATTTCTTTAGTTGAGAAAGTTATGGGTAATTGTGATGCAGTGCCGTGAATATGGTATATTGATGCCTTGATAGTGATGTAACATGATTAAAATTTGGAAAGTCAAAAAGTACTAGTATTTCAGTTGTTCACCAGTTCTACCTTATGCGGAGATTTCACGCGGTCTAACTACTGGGCTTTTTATTTTTTGCATCTGTAACTTCTAGCTGAAGCACAAAACTATGTGATTTTTTTTTGGGCCATGGGGGAGGCCACGGCCTACGCTGGCCCCCCCTTAAATCCGCCCCTGCCCACTCTAAAGGCCCAATATCGAAATCATGGGTGAATACAAAGTTCGGGACTACGATGGACTTCCTCTGCCTTCTTAGATAACTATGGGTACCTCAAAGAAGTTTGGGAAAATTCTCAACTGTGCCTTAGGAAACGGAAATTGAAGGTAATAATCCACGAATTTTAACGCCCAGTGATGATTGTTGTTATATTCGCACCATATCTATGGGGACACACCTAAGAAATATGAGAGGCTCCGGGGGTCACTTACTAGGTCCAAGATAGGCTTCGACGACCGTTTTACTCGTCACCCACTCTAAAGACCCGAAAATCGAATCCATGTGAATATGAACTTCGGGGACCCAAATGCACTCTCGGGGTAGCGAGGGCCCTCTTGGATCACCATGGATCCCCCGGAGAAGTTTGGGCAAGAATCTCCACCATGCTTCGAGAAGCCGAATTTGTAAACGACGGGTTTTGGGCGCCTGGATGGCCTCGTGACGTAGGTTGTTATATTTACACATTTCGCAGGGGACACCCCTTGTGGACGTGAGGGGCTCTTGGGGTCGGTGACCGGTCCGAAATAGGCTTTGACGATCGTTTTACAGGTCACCCACTCTACACGCCCTAATACCGAAATCATGGGTGAATACAATGTTCAGGACTAGGATGCATTCCCGTGGGCCTTCTTAGATCACTCTGGGTTACCCCGAGAAGTTTGGGCTACAATTTCAACTTTGCCTTGAGAAGCCGAAATTGAAAGCTAATCAACAGTTTTTGGCGTCTAGAGGGCCCCAGAACGAATGTTGTTATTTTCGCTCCATATTGCACGTGACCTCTAGGGGACGTGGGAGCCCTCTTCCAACGGTTCTGGTCCCAATTAGGTTCCCACTCTTAGGGTCCGAACACTGTAATCATGGATGCATAAGAACTTCATGAACCCGAATGGACTTCCGGGGCACCATAGGTTCTCGTGGGTCACAATGGGTGCCCCAGGGAAGTTAGAGCCAAAATCTCAACCGGACCTCGAGATGCCAAAATTGAAGGCTATATATAATCCAACATTTTTGGGCGTCTGAAAGCTCGAGACAAAGGTTGTTATTTTCGTACCATATCTAATGGGGTACACCGGGGGGGGGGGGGGGAAGGCCCCTGGGTTGGGTTAGCGGATCCCATAAAGCGGTTGTGACCTTTGTATAGATGTTAAAGCTCCAAAACCATAGCACGGGTGAATATATGTTAGGGACGGCGGGGACTGCTGCCCTTTTGCCTTTTAGGTCCCCTATGGCCTTGGGTGATCATTGACTTACTTGTCATCAGGCACCAAAACCAAGTCAGCGCCCACGTCCCAGCACCTACATCCCATTGCCAACTATGTCATCGGCTGCGCCTATGTCCCAGCACCAACGTCCCTGCATCTTTGTCCCATGTCGAAGCGCCTATGAGGTGCTGACATAGTTATCTGGTGTGCTCTATATATGGTTAACATGATTTAGTGTATTCGATGGGTTTTATGTAGTTCTGGACCCTGTATCTTGCCAATGGGAGAAGATGGACTACGCATAGGTCACACCGGAAAAAGAACAAGTTCATCTTATCGTACTCAAGCATTGTAGGTTTTTATGTGATTGTTATGTTCTATGATGTGTTTCTCACTTGGTCCCACGTTATGGTATGTGGCTGGCTGGCTGCCTAAGAAGTTGAGCAGGTTCTAGATAGCAGGTCTTGTCCCTTTTGGTTTACTGTTGCCTTGTGATACTGCTAGGAAGTCCAATATGGATATCTCTGTGTGTTCTAAATGTGGAAGTAATTTGTTGGATGCTGCTAGCTGTAACAAATAACTACCATTACATCTTACAAAGCTTTTTTGATATATGATTTCTGTGTTTCAAATGGAATGAGGAAGTATGCTGGCAAATGGTTAATATTTTACTTTCTATCCTCAACTGAAATTTAGGCTCAGAAGATATTTTCCACTTGCAGATCTAACTTTCTAACAGCAATCATTGAAGCTCTTATAAATCCTTACAGGTACAGAGGACGCATTGCACTAATTGCATTGTATGGGCAAAAAGTGACACTTTAGTGAGGGACATTATTAAACTGTCACCTAACATCTCGGTAAACTATCTATCCTATTCTTTGTAAAACTTTTTGCACGCACAAACCCAATTACTAGTTTAACTTGTGTGTGTATGGATACTCTAATCAACTCTGCTTCGGAGAATTTGCCAATGGAGAGGTTCATCTCTTTGTGCTTTTCAGGCGACTGTTAAAAATGGCCTCTTATGCCTCAGTCATTCTATTTGGGACACTACTAGAAACCTAAACTACATAATTTTCATATATATATTGGGGGGAGGGGGTAAAATATTAATGGTAATTTCTTCATTAAATCTAATTATCAAAAAAAATTCTTCATTAAATCCCCCCCCCCTCCTCAGTTCTTTACTGATGTGTCCGGATTTGGCTTCTCAATTTCTGCTTGCCGGTGTATGAATAGTGAGCATTTTGCAGGTTGGCTATATTGTTATGAGAGATCTTTCTACTGGGACTCGATCCAATCTGCTGAGGATGAGAATGGCAGGGGTGGTTGGTGTCTACCATCCCCTAATTGATGAAAATGTTGTCAAAATTCTTCATAGGTATGAATCTTTGCTGTAACCATGGTATTTTTGTTGGTCAACTGTGCACCACGGCCTTGTAACTTTGCTGGTTGTCCCGTCTCTTGTTTGTGTTTGTACCTTTAGTGCTGCTGTTAGAATTTCTTCAATGAATCTGTAATTATGTTTACATTTTTGGTGCATTCGGCTCTCTCAGGAGAAACAAAAAGATTTTTGCATGGACTGTTGATGATATGGTCTCCGTGCGGGATATGCTGTCTAAACGTGTAGATGCTGTTGTCACCAGTAATCCAGCTATTCTTTTGCAGCTCATGCAAGATACAAGAGTTCAGTGTCTTGAGGATGGTATCTCTTTGCCATGATGATGCAGATATAATTGAGGGAAGGTCGTCTTATTAATTCACATCCTTGTAGTAGATGAAGCTCATATAGAACTTATGTTTCTATTATTTAGTATTTCCGGATGACATCTTTTGTCCCCCTGAGATCGCTCTTCTTGACAGTTAGGAATTGTAACAGAACAATATCATGGTATGGTCCTGCCTAGGTGACATTCAAATCTTTATCATAGTACTGTAAAGTAAATAACAAGTTATTAAAGATTACAGAATGAGAAATGAGACCACAGAGATAGAGATATATCTGGTAGCCTTCTTTACTGTTTGTTGCTTGTCTTCAAACTTTGTTCTCTACTTCTCTGCCAGTGAAGGGTGTAAAGGATCTAATGTTCATATACTCAATTCATAGAAATTCTGTAACTTCTACCGTTTTGTAACTTGACTGGTAGTGGTTTGTAACGTTGGTTAGGGGAAAGAAAATCCCATAGCTTGATTTATTGACTACTCATTCCACAAGTTGGACTGCGTAAAAATGCATGTAACTTAACTTTCTAATGCTACTCAGATCCATTCTCATATATATTTTTAAATTTTTTGAATGCCATTCTCATATATTTTTAATCAATGGGGTATTACAACTTGACTATAATTGGATAAATTTTATAATAATAAAAATGCGATGCAAAAGCATGGAGCATTCTAACTGAGCATGTTTCTCGAAAGATTTTGATTTCAAAAGACAAATCATTTTATCACTTTATAAATATGTTTTTTCTTGCTTATGAATATTTTACGGTCTTATCATCATGTTATAGTGCTATCATCACAAGATAACTATGAAAATTGAAAATCTGATTATTTTGCTAGTGCTATGCTATTTTGCCTAGTCTTGTTATCCCAAAATAACTGTGAAAACTGAAAATCTAATCATCTTGTGGGTGCCAAATATATTAGTAGAGGTCTAGAGGATATCATACCCTCATACTCAGCTTCCCTTATATCATATGACCATTGACTCAGAGACGAAGCCAAAACTTTGAATAAAGGGGGGCCAATTTTAGTAGATTTGTAAAATTTATTATGACTTAAAAGTAATTTTAATTATTTTCACCAAAGGAAAAAAGAATTTCAAATTTTTTTCACCAAAAAAAGCAGTAGTAAAACAAATAGAGAGGGGGCTAGACTGATTACTACAAGGGATAATGGGCTGTTGGGCCACCAAAACAAAGCACAAATTGCAAAAAAAAAAGTGAAGTTGTTGGGATTTGAACACAGACCAAACACTAAATACAAAATTATTTAAGGGGGTCAAACCAACTACGCTCCTAAATTTTCCTAATACTAATCTGCACATGTGATATATAACAAATATGTGACAGGGGCCATGGTCATTCCAGGCCATCATATAGCTTCGCTCCTGCATTGACCACTATCCCACAAAAAAAAAAAATAAACAAATAAATAAATAAAACGGAAATTTCATGAGGTATCCTTAAAATTTGCTCTTTTAAATAGGATATCCACTTTTTAAAAACTTTGCACAAAATAACCCTAAAGTTCAAAACTTTTACACCCCGTATACAAAATTAGGAACGACACCTTAACGGCGTCAAGTTGGTCAATTACACATAGTGAAATGAGTATTTTGCCCCTATTTCTTAATGTGAAAGAACCAAAACTCAAGTAGACGTTGGTTTCAGCTACAAAGTTTGCACAGAACAACATTGAACTTATAAAATTGTGCACATGGTACCCCTAAAGTTTTATAATGTGGTGGATATTCAGTGCCAAAATAATTTACAAAAAATATAGAAAATTAATTAAAAAATATTTCAATTTTTTTTCCATTTTGGTTCTTTCGCCCTAAGATATAGGGGCAAAATAGTCACTTCATTATCTATAATTGACCAATTCGAAGGCGTTAAGTTGTCCAGATTTTGTATACGGGGTACAGAAATTTTGAATTTTAGGATTATTTCGTGCAAAGTTAAAAAAAAATGGGTATCTCATTTAGAAGTACAAACTTTGAGGGTAGTAGGGTACCCCATACAAAAAATTAAAAATTGGGGATAAAACGAGGAGACGACCAATTCCATTACTTAGTAGAGAGAGATGGAGACCAGAAGAAAGCTGATTCAGCTGGGGCCTCAGATGCCAGGCATTTGTTGTGAGTTGTAAGTTTCTCATCAAACACTTCTCTTGCGCCAGCCATTAACAGATCAGCTTACTAGTCGTCTTCCATTTTTAAGTCCTCTCTCTCTCTCTCTCTCTCTCTCTCTCTCTCTCTCTCTCACTAGTTCAGTTTGTGAAATACAAGACCCCTCTACTTTGAAGGCTCAATATCCAAATTACAAGGTTTTCTCAATACTCCAACTTGTAAGCCCTCTAAATTTTTGGATTTGGATTATAGAAAAGATTCAATCTTTTTCTATACATTAGAAGAAGAGTGTGTATATTTACATGAAATGAATTGATTCTGCTTGCTCAAATATGATACGCATATTCCACGCTGATGGCAGGCATGGTTGATTTCTTTCTCGACTTTGAAGATTTTGCTGTGGATTTGTTTTGGTATTTCTTAGATGCTTTCGAATTTGTTGCTGATGAATTAGTTGCTTTCTATTTCATCTTTGCCTCCTTACTTGAGATATTGATTCACTTCTATTTTCACCAAATCAAGATACTTTCTTAGGGTTAGGATTTTTTTTGCTTGTTGGGGTTTGATTGTGATTGTGATTGTGATTGTGATTGTAATTTTAGGGTTTCCTTTTTTGGAAATCATTGGTTCGTTTCTAGTATTAAGTAAATGCATAACGGATAGAGGGTTTTATGATTTCCATGGACAAAGCAGTCCATTATTGCTGTGTTGCAAAGGGGGGTAAAATTCTACAGGCATATAGTGGGGGAGATATTGAGATTGAAAAAGTGGCTGCCTTGTGTTTGGAAAGTGTTCCACCATACCACAGATGGTATTCTCAAACCATGGGGAAGAAAACTTATTGCTTTTTGATGGAAGATGGATTCACCTACTTTGCCATTGCTGACAGCGGTATTGGAAAGCGTAGGCTTCTCGGGTTCCTTGAGCATGTTAGGAATGAGCTTAAGAAGATCGCTAAGAAGGACAGAGGTTGGGGTCTGAATTTGAAGGGGAGTGGGAATTTGTCCAACCTAAACCCGAATCTCAGCTCTGGTAGCTTACAGGAACAATTGGTTCCAGTCATTCGCCAGTTGATTACCTCTTTACAAAATGCAAGAGACTCAGCACCACCTGCGTCCCCATCTCATTGCAATACAAGTGGTTATGGGGAGTTTGAAGGTGCAACTTCGTCTAAAGCCCCTTTGCTAGGGAAGACCACTTGCAAGCAAGAGAAGAATAACAAGGATCACATTATTGGCTTGCCCATGGGCATGAGAGGTATTGAGATGGAAGAGAACCGCAAGTCTGCAGATAGGGGTTTCAGAGGTGATTCAGGTTCTGATAATCAAGGGGTGACAGTGACAGTTTCTCCCACCCCATTGCAGAAGGAGATGAGCGGGTCTATGAGGATGAGGTTGGCAACTCAAAGTGCTCGGGAAAAATGGTGT
Organism: Tetragonia tetragonoides; assembly: GCA_038025085.1. Taxonomy (NCBI): domain Eukaryota; kingdom Viridiplantae; phylum Streptophyta; class Magnoliopsida; order Caryophyllales; family Aizoaceae; genus Tetragonia; species Tetragonia tetragonoides. The sequence continues at coordinate 5,047,623 of CM076140.1, forward strand.
CGGCTGCTACGGTTAGTTCTTGTCATTGATGCTGCTGTATGCATAATATTATTTCTTGTGTGGCTAGTCATATGTCAAGGTCTCCAGTGTATTCGTTAAGTTTTCTTCCCTTTTAACATTCGGAGGGGATGTAGTGTCAATATTCAGTGCTGGATAGATGCCTGGATTTATCTATTGCAGAAAGCCCAGGATTATGTATAGAATTTATATTAGCTGCATGAGAATTCTGCAGCCTTCAGTGTTGAGAGATATCTATCCTTGTACAGTTTTGAAATTCCAAAATCTTACACTCCATAGACTTGAGATATATGTGAAATTACAATAATTGCATGGTTGGTGTTCTCGATGGCTTGCTTTGAAGCCAAATGACCAACTAGTTATATAGCCTTCTCTGGACCATATAACAGATTTCAAATTGGTTAACAAATTCACAAATCTTGCAAAAGCACTTTGCAAGATGAGCTATAGCTAAATAATTCTACAGTTTTCTTAATAGTTCAGTCATTGTACTACCCATTTCCGCTTTCTACTGGGGCATACTGAGTCTGCTGTCTCGATGTTAGGGCACCAGTGGCAGAATCACACCTGACAGGTTAATTGTGTGTAGCTTCTGTTTCTTGTGTACCAGTACGTTCAGGCTGAAGCTTCCTGCTGGTGAGTTCTCTGTTGATTTTACGAACGTTGAGTATGTTGGCAGTTTGGCACCACGATTTGCCTAAAAGTAAAAAGAAAACGAAAACGAAAACACAAAGTAGAATGACTAGAATCCTTACCTTTCTTCCTGTGGAAGCTAATGCCTTTGTAATGTCAGTTATACCTTTCATTTTGATATGTTCCCTTCGAAATGCTCACTTTCTCTTTATAGTGTCATTTTGCGCTTTCAATCTGATGCTTTAGGCTCCGTTTGATTCACCTGGATAAAATTGATATGAACTGATCTGAACTGAACTGAATTGATTTTTTAAACTTGACCGTTAACCATTTAAAATTTGTCCAAACATAGTCAATATTGAACTCATTTGAAAGTATGCTTTGAGATCTTTCCGATGACATAATTATCATCATGAAATTATTTCGGAATAAAAAGTTATATGAGTGCTAAAGTTACACATGAACTGAACTGAACTGAATTTAAGTAAAATTAAGGTGAATCAAACAGAGCCTTAGTTTCACCAAACAAAGGCTGTTTTAGTCCTCAAATTCCATGTTGCTCAAAGTTTTATAGTCACCTTTCTCACTTGTAGTTTATTTATTTATCTATTTATTTTTCCTTCTACTGTAAATAAAATTAAAATTTGGGCTAGAAAACGACATTTCTACTAGCAGAAGAAAGGATGTGTATATTTGGACCTCTTCTGACTCTACTACTAGTTGCAAATAATGAAACTTGGAATGGAGGATACATCCTAGCGGTATCCTATTTTATCCTAGCGGTATCCTATTTTATCTTGACGGGATGTTATGCGTTCTATCCTCGGAAATGTGACATCAATTTTTTCTTTTCCGCTACGGAGCCGCATGTAATAACTACTCTGGAGGATACATCTTCAACATCAAACGCTGCTCCCGCCCAAATTCTGTTCATACATTACTTGAACACTAGTATTTGAGGATTGACCTCGTCAAACACTAGTATTTCCTTTGACATATATGCATAATAATGTAAACAAATTAAACGCAACCATTATTCAGTAGCCCCCTCCCAAATTAGAAACGTCGGACGAATAAATTCCTCTGTTGAAAGCACCATCAAGATACAAAGCGTTGGATTCTACACTAATCTGTGACTAATGAGCTTAAAGGCCACTTTCCTTGGCAAAGAACTCCATCCCACAAGAATCTATACTCTCTAGAAGCCTTCAAGTACAAAATTTCTTTGTACAAGTCTCCTGCTACACTGGTGAGTGTGGATGCTATTACACAGCATCCTCACGTATCAAACTATGCTACAACTGTCCCATTTCCCAGGAATTTAGCAGCCTATGAGCACAATATTTCCTTGCATATGCACACAAGCCTAGTCATGTAACATCCCGTGCTTCAAAAGCAACATTATTGTCCTTCCCTGTTACGTCCTTGTATCATCAATCGATCAAAACTAGATAATATTAAGCATAGTCACAAAACCTGCAGCCTGTTAAGCAAGACTTCATCGAAATTCTCCAAGCTGTTCAGCCTACTGCCAGTCTCTATACAGGTATCAGGTGGTGAGACTGGTGGATCTTTGAATGAATTGATAAGGGAAAGGCGGCAGAGTGGACAAGTGGTATGCGTAGCTAGCCAGTGGTCGATGCAGTTCTGATGAAAGGTATGACCGCATGTAGGTATTTGTTGAAGCCTATCTTCTGCTTGGTAATCTGCTAAGCACACTGAACATCTGCAATACAGTTTCCATCATATCTGAATTAATATCCACAAATAAATAGACAGAATAGTACCATAACCAAGAAAACAGAGAGAAACCGTAACCTAATTTCTTTCAAGTTGCAGGAAGAGATTAACAACTGAACAACGTCTAGAATTAAGAAATCAGGTCTCCACATATCCTACTGTCGTCCTTAATGCATGTGCATTGAATTGTTTAACCCTACTTCCCAGTCGCAGTCTGTACTTCACAACTCATAGTCCAATTGTTTTCAATCAACAGCGTAATTTTTTTTTTTTTAATTTCGCTTTGTGGCAAAAGAATGCTATTTAAGTTAAGACTACAGATCAGTACAAAGTCATGGGAATGATACTCCAATTAGGTCAGCCTTCCAGGCATTCATACAATTAGGTTTGAACTAACAGTGTAGTGAGTACTATCTGTTTGCAACTATTGGGTTCATGCTTCCTATATGTAGTTGGGAGAAGAAACCCTCTCAAAGGTGATATGGTGCACTTGTACTACGTGTATACCAGTTAAGTGGTTGGTGGTCCTTCCATAACTCATGCTGAAGGAACTGGAAAGATGCACCTATAGCATTAACGTGTGAAAAACATGCTAAAGTTAATACAGGAATAGACAACAAGCAACCCACAGTGCAATGCAACTCAGTTGGACTTCACTCGACTTTTATGACTAGTTTGATGGTGGTAGGTAGTAGGTACCTTTAGATTGGGTAGGCTGCAACTACCACCAATAAAATAACTAACTATCCTCAGATACTGAGATAGGCCTTATAGTTGATAGCATCATGTGTAGCAGCAGAGTGACGTTTATACGAGTTGTTGAAGAAAGAAGTTATTATCAAGAGCTGGCTAAGTTGATCAGTGTAAGATGGAATAGGGCAGGATAATTTCTTTTCATTCCCTTCCAAAATGAGGTTAGTTAGTGGGAATATGACTCTGACAGAGAAGCCAAACAAAAAGGAACTGGAGCTATGAATTGTGATGTCATTGTGTTACTCCAGATGATAGTTGATCATGCAAATACAGAGATACTAGTCAACGACTTGACCTAATCACCCCCCCCCCCTTCCCAACATGGGTTTATATGGATCCCATGACATGCTATCAAATCTCTACCTCAGAAAAACAGGAATAGGGTGATCGACATGCTTAATACAGAGTAAAGACCCTAATGTTATTACAAGTTATGTGTTGCCAGCAGTAGTTTATGCCCAGCTAAGGAAAAAGATAAATGAGGATATGTGGATCAAGCTTAGACTTAGTTGGATATATACATGAGCATATGAATTATGAATGACCATGACGACAAAGGAGGAAGTCCAGTCACTTATTTTCTAAAACTGATATCCGAATCTAGTGGATTCTCTTGCAGTTGAAACTATAATCTTGAGGACTCAGGTGGTCTGAGAAAAGCTTCATAGAGCAATCAAAAGCCAAGTTGTCTAGTCCTATGTCTGAATAGAATTATCAGGCATGATCATATCATATGTTCAGAGCCCTTATAGGTATGTCCAGATAATCTTTCCAAAATGGTACAAAAACCGAAAACTTTTACATTCCAAGAGCTATAGGGGCAAAATGACAATGGTTGGGAATTGGGAGATTATGATTTATGAGGAACTTTAGGAGGGTTTGAGTTAGATTATGATTTACATTCCCATCACTTGTCAGTTATCATTGCACATAATTACAATTCCATGGCAAAGTACTTAAAAATGAAATAGACACATCTTTTTAGTGAAATTCATCCAAATCCTCTTGTAATGTGTTAAAGCAATATAAACCAGATCTATGCAATTACCCAGAACATTTCATCCCAAAATCAGCAGAAGAAGATGACTTACAGTGAATCTTTAACAGAGAAGCTCTCCTTGAATACAACAATAGGCAACAGTTCCCTAAATTCCTTCGTCAATCCAATTTGTGAGACCTAAGTAAATAAGAGAGAGAGAGAGAGAGAGAGAGAGAGAGAGAGAGAGAGAGAGAGAGAGAGAGAGAGAGAGAGAGAGAAATTAAAACTACCCATCAAAATTAACAACGGAGAAATAAAAGTATGATAGTTGGGTTAGTTAACAAGTTAGTTACCTCGTCAGTGGTGGTAGTGACGATGGAGAGAGAAGATTGAGAATGAGAAGCGCGCATACGGAGAGAAGACCAGTCAACGCTGTGACGGCGAAGATAAAAGAAATAGAACAAGAAAAGAATCAACAATGTGAATATAATTGGGCCTGAAAATATTATGACTTCGTTTGAAGCTCCTTTGGTTGTGCTACTTTCACTGTGAGTGAGATTGGCAGTAGACGATGATGATGACATTGTAGCAGTTGAGGTGTGAAACCGCAAGGTAACCAAATGCCCATCAAAACTAATCTCAAACTTTTTGGAGTTTTGCTGCGCCATGAATCTATGATCAATAACTGTGCGTTCTCTCTCTCTCTCTCTCTCTCTCTCTCTCTCTCTCTCTCTCTCTCTCTCTCTCTCTCTCTCTAAATTACACACAGTGACAATGACAGTGACAGTCACAGATGACACACAGAGTTGAACGTTGAATCTGCAGCTAGAGGTTACAGCAGTTTAGAGAGGGAGAGACAACGGCATTTATAGTCGGTTAGTTCAGAAGAACTGTAGTACTGTACCACCTAAATTTCGCATTTAATCTTTACACTATAGATTCAGGGATGTTTTTGGGCCGGGCCGGGCCGGGCTCTAATAAGAGGCACACTTGATCCAAGTGCGGTCCAAGCACACTTGATGGCCCATTGTACCATGTATATTACTCCGTATAAAGATGACTTCGTGTCGTGCTTGGGTCGTGTAATACCGTGTTGTCGTGCTTTGCAGTTATGTCGTGCTTATGGATAGCGAGTTTCATGTCGTGACCCCTCATCCTAAAGGTAGGCTCATGCTCGCTTCGTGTCTGTGGCGTGTCGTGCCTAAACTTTTTTCAATTTTTATTTAAATTTTTATCTTGTCATATCATATCATGCCCGACTGCCCGACCGTTCTTTATCTTCAAAATCCAAGCCCAACCCACTCATTTGCGCCCATACTTGTGTCTAGGCTTTTGAAACCCATCTTAGTAGTAAATTCTCCGGATATTGGAGACTCGTACCAGGAATTTAATAGGTAAGTCAATATTTGACTTGATTTAAGGACTTAAAATCACAATAGGAGGTCACTTAAACGATCCTCTCCCCTCCATTCATACTACACAAGTGGGAACTAATACATTCATTTTTCACTCCCAGTTTCGCATTGAACTATACAATTTTGATGCATCTTAGTTGCCATAAGAGATGAGACAAAAGCACATGATTAACAGTTAATTATTGCGAGTACCCCAAAATGGTGCTTTAACGAAACTATAAATTTGGCACAAAGTATAGTAGCAGCAGCCCCAAATCTTCCATACAGTATGACATGCATGCACATGATAATGTCGCTACATTCAACATGTTGCATTCAGTGCCCAGACAACGAACTAATTTACTGTGTTTGAAGGGTAGAATCACGTTGAGCAATGAATCTACTACCATTGCAAGGCTTGTCCAATAGAAAGATATTGGCAATGAAGTCCAGAGCTTCAGGAAGTACTGCATTACTGCGCTTAACAGTTGGGCACCAAGACATGAGAATATTTTAAACTATATTCAATTTGTTTTCAAATGTGGATCACTAATCATGATTCAATACAGTTCACTTGATTTGATCCCAATTGATCAATCTCCATACAGCAAACATGTATCGTTTCAGTTACATTTGTGTTTGTTAAAATTAGGGTTTACATGCACATAAGATACTGACAGAAGATCTGTGTAAAGAAGAATTATGAATTCCTGACTAAATTGAAGGTTGTCTGTTCAATTATACAAACTGTTGCCTGTTCAATTATACAGATTGGTGCAGATACTTGTAAGAAAGTATATACCAAGGCCTCGAGCAAACACATCCATTATGTAGACCCTAACATCCAAATCAATCCCTTACCTTGAGCTTGACTTCAGAGCTATATAGTGGCTTCTTAGGGCTTGCCACTGACATGGAGCTAAATCTCCGGACAAGAACCTTGTAGCAAGGCAAAAGCATTACATAAAGTACGGCCAAGATAAATGGTGCTGCAACTAGCCAGCCGAACAACTGCAAAAATCATTGAAAATCAAGTATCAGACACCACAATGTTAGTGTAATACTTGGGGGAACACTCAAACAGGCAAGAGCACTAGCTAGCACAAAAATTACGAAATAAAATAGCTCATGAATGACCCCAAGTAACAGTGGCCTGGGAAACGCCTTAAACAATAAGGCACTCTGGGACTTGAAGGTCAAGAAAGAACTCAAAAGAAACAAGAATCATCTCTAAGTAGCTGATGAACCTTCTCCATCAGCATCCTAAGTTTCCTAACCCCACCATTCCACCAATATCGCAGTACACTCCACTTAGCAGCTTTCAAATTTCACCTTCCATGACCCCTCGACTAAAATAGCCTCCACAATAACCAAGGGGAGTAGTATCTTCAGTATTCGAAGGGCCGAATCACATAAAGTACCATGCACAAAAAAAAAAGAAAGATTATGGCTTATAATCCACGGTTCTTGGGCTTCCGGGAGGCCCCAGAATGAAGGTGGATATTTTCGCACCACATCGCACGGGACACCTCTAGGGGACATGGGAAGAATCAAATGTAGGTTATCGGTCCCTGGTAGGCTTAGAAAGGCGTCTTACGGGACACCACTCTAAGGGTCGGAATGCCAAAAGCATGGGTGAAATCGAAGTTCGGGGACCCGAATAACCTTCCCGGAGCACAGAGGGTCCTATCGGGTCAGGTTAGACCCTCCAGAGAAGTTTGGCCAAAAATCACAATCGGGTCCGGGTAGCCAAAAACCGAAGGCTAATCCACGATTTTTGGGCTTCCGGGAGGCCCCGAAATGAAGATGGATATTTTCGCACCACATCGCGCGTGACCCCCCTAGGGGACATGGGAGGCTCCCGGGGCAGGTTAACGGGTCCCTGGTAGGCTTGGACGAGCGTTTTTCGACACACCAATATAAGGACCGGAACGTTGAAAGCATGGGTGAATCGAAGTTTGAGGACCCGGATGACCTTCCCCTGGCAAAGAGGGTCCTATCGGGTCAGGTTAGACCCCCCAGAGAAGTTTGGCCAAAAATCACAATCGGGCCCCGAAAGCCAAAAAAAAAAGGCTATATCCACGGTTTTTGGGCTTCCGGGAGGCCCCGAAACGAAGGTGGATATTTTCGCACCATGTCGCACGGGACCCCCTTAGGGGACATGGGAGGTTCGCAAGGTAGGTTAACGAGTCCCTGGTAGTCTTGGACGAGCGTTTTACGGCACACCACTGTAAGGGCCGGAACGTCGAAAGCATGGGTAAAATCGAAGTTCGGGGACCCGGATGACCTTCCCGGGGCACCGAGTGTCCTATCGCGTCAAGTTAACCAGGGTTACCAAAATCACAATCGGGCCCCGGGAAGCCAAAAAATCGAAGGCTATCCACGATTTTTGGGCTTCCGGGAGGCCCCGAAAAAACGCTGGATATTTTCACACCACATCGCACGGTATCCCCCTAGGGGACATAGGAGGCTCCCGGGGCAGGTTAACGGATCCTTCGTAGGCTTGGACAAGTGTTTTAAAGCACACCACTCAAAAGGCCGGAATGTTGAAAGCATGAATGAAATTAAAGTTCGGGGACCCGGACAACCTTCTCGAGGCACCGAGGGTCCTACCGGGTCAGGTTAGAAACCCAGAGAAGTTTGGCCAACAATCACAATCGGGCCCCGGGAAGCCAAAAATCGAAGGCCATAATCCATAATTTTTGGGCTTCTAAGAGGCTCAGAAACGAAGGTGGATACTTTCGCACCACATCGCACGAGAGCCCCCCATGTGACATGGGAGGCTCCCGGGGCATGTTAACAGGTCCCTTGTAGGCTTCGACAAACGTTTTACGACACACCACTCTAAGGGCCAGAACGGCGAAAGCATGGGTGAAATCAAAGTTTAAGGACCCAGATGACCTTCCCGGGGCACCGAGGGTCCTATCAGCTCATGTTAGACCCCCAAGAGATGTCTGGCCAAAAATCACAATCGAGCCCCGGGAAGCCAAAAATCGAAGCCAATCCACAGTTTTGGGGCTTTTGAGAGGCCCCAAAACGAAAGTGGATATTTTCGCACCACATCGCACGGACCCCCTAGAGGACATGGGAGGCTCGCTCCCAGGGAAGGTTAACGGGTCCCTGGTAGGCTTGGAAGAGCGTTTTACGGCAAACCACCCGAAGAGCCGAAATGCCAAAAGCATGGGTCAAATCGAAGGTCGAGGACCCGGATGACCTTCACGGGGCACAGAATGTCCTATCGGGTCAGGTTAGATCCCCCAGAGAAGTTTGGCCAAAATCACAATCATACCCCAGAAAGCCAAAACTCGAAGGCTATAATCCACGGTTTTTGGGCGTCTAGGAGGCCCCGAAACGAAGGTGGATATTTTCGCACCACATCGCACACGACCCCCTTACGGGACATGGGAGGCTCCTGGGGTAGGTTAACGGGTCCACGGTAGGCTTGGACAAGCATTTTACAGCACACCACTCTAAGGGCCGAAACGTCGAACGCATGGGTGAAATCGAAGTTCGGGGACCCAGATGACCTTCCCGGGGCACCGAGTGTCCTATCGGTCAGGTTAGAATCCCAGAGAAGTTTGGCCAAAAATCACAATCGGGGTCCGGCAAGCCGAAAGTCGAAGGCCATAATCAACGGTTTTTGGCCTTTATGGAGGCCCCGGAATGAAAGTGAATATTTTCCCACCACATCGCACAGGACCCCCTTAGGGGACATCTTAACGGGTTCCTGGTAGGCTTGGACGAGCTATTTACGGCACACTACTCTAAGGGCCGGAACGTCGAAAGCATTGGTGAAATCGAAATTCAGGGACCTGGATGACATTCTCAGGGCACCGAGGGTCCTATCAAGTCAGATTACACCCCTAGAGAAAAGTTTAGCCAAAAATTACAATCGGGCCAAGGAAGCCAAAAATTGAAAGCAATCCACAGAGCTTCTGGGAGGCCCCGAAATGAAGGTGGATATTTTCGCACCACATCGCACGGGACCCCCTTAGGGGACATTGGAGGCTCCCCGGGCAGGTTAGCAGGTCCCTAGTAGGCTTGGACGAGCGTTTTACGGCACACCACTCTTAAGGGTCGAAACGTCGAAGTTGGGGGACTAGAATAACCTTCCCGGGGCACCGAGGGTCCTATCGGGTCAGGTTAGAACCCCAGAGAAGTTTGGGAAAAAATCATAATCGGGCCCCGGGAAGCCAAATATCGAAGGCTATAATCCACAGTTTTTGGGCTTCCACGAGGCCCCGAAATGAAGGTGGATATTTTCGCAGCACATCGCATGGGACCACACTAGGGGACATGGGAGGCTCCCGGGGCAAGTTAGCAAGCCCTTATAGGCTTGGACGAGCATTTTACGGCACACCAATATAAGGACGAGAACTTTGAAAGCATGGGTGAAATCGAAGTTCGGGGACCCGAATGACTTTCCTGGGCACCGAGGCTCCTATCGGGTCAGGGTTATCGCAGAAAGTATGGCCAAAAATCACAATCGAGCCCTGGGAAGCCAAAAATCGAAGGCTATAGCTTCTAAGAGGCCCCGAAACGAAGGTGCATAGTTTCGCACCACATCGCACGGGAGCCCCCCAGGGGACATGGCCACATGGGCGGCTCCCGGGGCAGGTTAACAGGTCCATAGTAGGGTTGGACGAGCATTTTACGACACGCCACTCTAAGGGCCAGAACAGCGAAAGCATGGGTGAAATCAAAGTTTAAGGACCAGGATGACCTTCCCGAGGCACCGAGGGTCCTATCGTGTTAGGTTAGACCCCCCAGAGCCAAAAATCACAATCAGGCCCCGGGTACCCAAAAATCAAAGCCTATAATCCACGGTTTTTGGGCTTCTGTGACGCCCCAAAACGAAAGTTTATATTTCCATACCACATCGCACCGGACCCCCCTATAGGACATGGGAGGCTCCAGGGGCAGGCTAACAGATCCCTGGTAGGCTTGGACGAGCGTTTTACGGCAAACCACTCTAAGGGTCGAAATGCCAAAAGCATGGGTCAAATCGAAGTTCGGAGACCCGGATGACCTTCACGGTTTACACCGAGGGTCCTATCGGGTCATGTTAGATACCCCAAAGAAGTTTGGCCAAAAATTACAATCGGCCCAAGAAGCCAAAAATCGAAGGCTAATCCACGGTTTTGGGCTTCTAAGAGGCCCCGAAACGAAAGTGGATATTTTCGCACCACATCGCACAGGACCCCCATAGGGGACATGGGAGGCTCCCGGGGCAGGTTAACGGGTCCATGGTAGGCTTGGACAAGAGTTTTATGGCACACCACTCTAAGGGCCGAAACGTCGAACGCATGGGTGAAATCAAAGGTTCGGGACCCAGATGACCTTCCTGGGGCACCGAGTGTCCTAAAGGGTCAGGTTAGAATACCAGAGAAGTTTGGCCAAAAATCACAATAGAGCCCCGGGAAGCAAAAAATCGAAGGCTATATCCACGATTTTTGGCTTCCGACAGGCCCCGAAACGAAGGTGGATATTTTCACACCACATCGCACGGGACCACCCTAGGGGACATGGGAGGCTCCCGGGGCAGGTTAACGGGTCCTTCGAAGGCTTGGACGAGCGTTTTACGACACACCACTCTAATGGCCGGAATGTCAAAAACATGGGTGAAATCGAAGTTCGGGGACCTGAATGACCTTCCCGAGGCACCGAGGGACCTATCGGGTCAGGTTAGACTCTCCAGAGAAGTTTCGGCCAAAAATCACAATCGGGCCCCTAGATGCCAAAAATCGAAGGCTATAATCCACAGTTTTTAGGCTTCCCGAAGACCCCCTCACGAAGGTGGATATTTTCGCACCACATCGCACAAGACCCCCCTAGGAGACATGGGAGGCTCCCGAGGCAGGTTAATGGGTCCCTTCTAGGCTTGAACAAGAGTTTTACGGAACACCACTCTAAGGGCCGAAATGCCAAAAGCATGGGTGAAATCAAAGTTTGGGGACCCAAATGACCTTCAGGGGGCACCAAGAGTCCTATCGGGTCAGGTTAGACCCCCCAGAGAAGTTTAGGCAAAAATCACAATAGGGCCCCGGGAAGCAAAAAATCGAAGGCTATAATCAACGGTTGTTGGGCTTCTGAGAGGCCACGAAATGAAGGTGGATATTTTCACCATGTCGCACGGGACCCCCTTAGAGGACATGGGAGGCTCCCGGGGCAGGTTAACAGGTCCCTGGTAGGCTTTGCAATCGTTTTACGGAACAACACTCATAGGGCCGGAATGCCAAAAGCATAGGTGAAATCGAAGTTCGAGGACCCGGATGATCTTCACGGGGCACCGAGGGTCCTATCGTTTCAGCTTAGACCCCCAGAGATGTTTGGCCAAAAATCACATCGGGCCCCGGGAAGCCAAAAATCGAAGGCTATAATCCACGGTTTTTTGGGCTTCTGGGAGGCCCCGAAACGAAAGTGGATATTTTCGCACCACATCGCACAGGACCCCCTTAGGGGACATGGGAGGCTCTCGGGGCATCTTAATGGGTCCCTGGTAGGCTTGGTCAAGCGTTTTACGATATACCACTTTAAGGGCCGGAACGTCAAAAGCATGGGTGAAATCGAAATTCGGAGATCCGAATGACCTTCCCAGGGCACCGAGGGTCCTATCGGGTCAGGTTTGACCCCCAAGAGAAGATTGGCCAAAAATCACAATCGGGCAAAGCCAAAAATCGAAGGCTATAATCCACGGTTGGGCTTCCAGGAAGCCACGTAACGAAGGTGGATATTTTCGCACCACATCGCACGGGAACCCCCCTAGAGGACATGGGAGGCTCCCGGGGCAGGTTAACGGGTCCCTGGTAGGCTTGGACAAGCGTTTTACGATACACCACTTTAAGGGCCAGAACGTCAAAAGCATGGGTGAAATCGAAATTCGGAGACCCAAATGACCTTCCCAGGGCACCGAGGGTCCTATCGGGTCAGGTTTGACCCCTCACGGAAGTCCGGCCAAAAATCACAATCGGCCCTAGGGAAGCCAAAAATCGAAGGCAATCCACGGTTTTTGGGCTTCGGGGAGGCCCTGAAACGAAGGTGAATATTTTCGCACCACATCGCACGGGAACCCAAGGGACATGGGAGGCAACTAGGGAAGCTTAACGGATCCTTGGTAGGCTTGGACGAGAGTTTTACGGCACACCACTCTAGGGGCCGGAACGTCGAAAGCATGGGTGAAATCGATGTTTGGGGACCCGGATGATCTTCGCGGGGAACCGAGTGTCCTATCGAGTCAGGTTAGACCCCAAAGAAGTTTGGCCAAAAATCACAATCGGGCCCCGAGAAGCCAAAAATCGAAGGCTATTATAATCCACAGTTTTTGGGAAGCCCAGTAAAGAAGGTGGATATTTTCGCACCATATCGCACGGGACCCCCCTAGGGAACATGGGAGATTGTCGGGCAGGTTAACGGGTCCCTGTTAGGCTTGGACAAGCGTTTTACGGCACACCACTCTAAGGGCCGGAACGTCGAATGCTTGGGTGAAAGCGAAGTTCGGGGACCCGGATGATCTTCTCAGGGTACCGAGGGTCCTATCGGGTCAGGTTAGAACCTTAGAGAAGTTTGGCCAAAAATCACAATCGGGCCCCGGGAAGCCAAAGATCGAAGGCTATATAATCCATGGTTTTGGGGCTTCTGGGAGGCCCCGAAACAAAGGTGAATATTTTCGCACCAGATCGCACGGGACCGCCCTAAGGGACATAGGAGGCTCCCGGGGCAGGTTAACGTGTCCCTGGTAGGCTTAGACGAGCGTTTTACGGCCCACCAGTCTAAGGGCCGGAACTTCGAAAGTATGGGCGAAATCGAAGTTCGGGAACCCGGATGAACTTCCCGGGGCACCGATGGTTTTATAGGGTCAGGTTAGACCCCCAGAGAAGTTTGGCCAAAAATCACAATTGGGCCCCGGGAAGCCAAAAATGGAAGGCTATAATCCACGGCTTTTGGGCTTCTGAGAAGCCCCGAAACGAAGGTGGCTATTTTCGAACCACATTGCACGGGACCCCCCTAGGGGAGATGAGAGGCTCCCGAGCATGTTTTCCTGGTAGGCTTGGACGAGCGTTTTACGACACACAGCGTCGAAAGCATGGGCGAAATCCCGGGGAAGATTATCTAATCCATGCATTTTTTATTTTACCAACTATTTTTTTTTTCTTGAAAAGGATATTTTAGAAATTACATTTTGAGGAAGATGCAATATAACCCAAAATCCTGAAACACAACTCTCTACCACCATATTCATTATTCACTGAGGAAGTCTGTTTGGTCCATAACTTTATAGATGTATATATTTTGAGGTATTACCATAAAGAAAGTCAAAGGTAATATTCAGGTTATCACAGAAAGTCAGAAATCAGTAGCTTAATGCCCACAAACTTCACAACAGATTCTTAGAGTTGGAGGTATTATCATTGGGAATGAAGTTTTTGACTAGGAAACTAGCATCATGCATTTGTAAGGTCAACATAGTAGCTTACTTTTCCTTTTCCGAAGACATGGTATATTATAAATATGGTATGGACCTCTGGGTTTCAATGTACTTATCTGTCAAATTATGTTCATGAACTGAACTAAGATCTTGGTTTAGTGACTGTCTGTAACAACTAAAATAGGAATCTTATTCCCAAACTCCACTTATCCTGATTCAATAGCTTATGCTGGAACAAAGGCTCAAGGGGGCACATTTTTTTTATTTTTTTTTTACACTGCCTATAAAATAAATGTCTAAAGTACAATTTTTGCTGGCAATATATATCCATACACAGTGGGAGACTTTGGGGGAAGAAACGAAGGGGGGAGGGGGGGAGAGAGAGAGAGTTGACTGCATACCACGTGAACAATGCCAATGAGAACTTCAGTTGAGGCTTGGCCTGTCAAGACCTTCTTGAAAGCATCAGAGGTAAAAGCAAAATGGGGCCCGCCACAAATAGCTTCACCTAGTCGCAGGAAGGGCACTACCAAACTACAAGTCACGCAACTTTCACTCAATAGAAGAATAAAGCTAGGCACCATTAACCAAACTAGTTTAGTCAACAATACTTGAACTGTAATTAATAATTGATTTTAGTCAACAATACATGTTGTTCAGTGAAAAATGTATGAATCAAAAGCAAGGTTACCTCAACTCTACTGGAGTAGCCACAATATTAGCAAGCATAACACTTGCAGCATGGCAATGTGATCCAAGCATAGCGATAGCTATCCCACATAGAAATACAGGGACCCCTGTTAAAAACTGAATTAGCTTGAATGTAATATGTATCAGATGAACATTTCAAGAATTAGAAACAAAGTTAGACGTGTTACAATTAAGAACAAACTCAGCTCCATAAATGATGAAAATCCCAGCAGAAATATACTGGAAATGTGAGTATATGTTGCAATTAAGGGACTTCCCAGTTGATACACTGACATATATGTCTGCGCTCTGCAGCAAATGATGTTCCAGCGTTCTTTTAGATTGCTTCCCCTCTCTTGAAGATGCATGGTTGTATACATCTTTACAGATCAATTGCTTCTTTTTTTTTAGATAAGAAAAAGAATTTTATTAAGAGATATAGGGAGAATTACACCAGTAGTAACGTCCTTAATGAAGGACCATAGCCAAACCAAGGGCCAATCCTATGAGAATAAAACCTATACATTCAATGCTTATTCAGAAAACCTGCCTTTAACCTGCTCCCGTCATAATTTATGCTAGACTTCAAGCGCTCAAGCTCTCGCATACCTTTCTTTTTCCTAGACGTAATCTGATTACCTAATGCCACCTCCTTACCCATGCGATCAACAAATGAAATACCCAATGCCTCGAAAAGTGCATTTCCTCGCGCATCCGCCTCCTCACTACCAAGCGTATAACCTGGCAATGGAGGGGTCGGAAGGAGGCCATCCCCACATTCAACAGTTACATCTTGTTGCAGAAAATCGAGCTGCTGCAAGGGCTGTTGTACAGTCTGCTGGGGAGACACAAAGCGACCCCCTGAGATTCCCATCATGGCCAGCCCTTGGCTCAAGGAAAAGTCCACCTCCTTCTCAGTAAAAAGAGCAACATCCCCCAAATCCACAGTAGGAGTCTCGGAGACATGAGAAGCCCAGTCCTCCCTCAATTTGTCCCTCCTAAGGTCATCTAACAACAAACCAGTTCCTCCAGCACTAAAATCATCTGCAAAATATGAACTATCATCCTCCTCTGAACTGGAACCTACTCCAAAAGAAAGCCCATGTTCAACACCCTTGCTTGAACAGGCCTTATCCGTGCCCATATTCAAACAAGTGTTCCCAGATGGAATCTAAACTCTTCCCTTCTCAACTGGAGGGGAAGTACCTTCCTGCACGTGAGATTGCTTGCCACCCTTGTCACCAATTAAGCCACCACAGGAAGTGTTCTCCAGTCCTTGCTGCGAAGCATCCCCAAACGCAGGTGAAACCACCTCTAGCGGGCCAGAACCAACGGGACTAGTACCTTCAGGTTGTTGATTACTTCCTAAGGTTAACCCAAGTTTTAACCCCTCCACAGGGTTATGGGCATTAGCCACAGCATTCACCAATATAGGGGAGAGTAACTTACCCAAATCCAAAACAATGTTAATAGTTGATCCCGAGTTACAGCGTTGGAAACTAGCCAAATCATCACCCGAACTAACCTGAATGGGTATGACCCTAGGCGAGTCAGCAGACATCTCGTGAATCATTCCACACGCTTCACGCGCCAAACAAGAAGTTTCACGCGCTTCACGCGCCTCACGCGCCATTCCAGAGGCTTCACGCGCCTCACGTGCCACTCCAGAAGCTGCACGAGCCCCACGCGCCCCACGCGCCTCACCATGTGTATCACGCGCCTCAGTTGCTTCTTTTCTTACTTACTTCCATTTATTGGGAAAGAAGAGTTTAGCCAATGATGAATGCCTTGCACAATCTCTCTTACTCAAAAGATCTACCTCAAACAGCACGGTTATGAGTTCATATTTGGAATAGGAAATAGTATACCCCCAAGGGTTTTGCATTCGTTAGTTTGACGCATTTACCTTGTAAAGATGATATTTCCGTTATCCGTTGGAGGGTCAGCCTCTGAGTATGTATTATCATGCTCAAGCTTTCTCGCATTCATAAGTTAAATTAGACAGCAAAGTAGGTTTAGTGGGCAGAGTTGACGAATGCCCCATTTATCTCTCCCTCATAGACTAACTTGCAGAAGCTTGAGTTTATAAATTAAAAGTGGTACGTAATTGAAAAGTAAGGTTGTGAGTATATTAGACATTTTCATAGAGATGGTTGTTCATGCTTTGTCCAGTTAATAACAAACCCTAGGCGAAAGCATAAATTTAACAAGTTATCTGAACCTGCATGAAAAATCAGACAGCCTGCTCTCATGCAGCCATGCTTATACAACTGTGTTCTCCACCAAATCTGGTCCATCTCTAGTAAATAGAATATCAGACTGGATACTAAGCATATAATCAATTATGGCAATTAAATGCTAACCTACTGAGTTGCAGGTTAATCCCTCTTCTCATCCTTCATTACTCTTTGCATAATGAAGAGCTAAAAGGAAAATTTTAACCGGGTGTTATGAAATGAAAAGGCCTTGGAGCTGAAAATATGCACTGGATGCATGATTCACCACTGGTGGTACATTGAAGAAATGTCACTGCAGAGGTGAAACACTTTTTAACGGAAGAGCACGGGAAAGGAGATTCAGCACCATGTAAGGGGTCGTGACGTGTGCCAAAGGTTTAAAACAGATGGGTATTGTAGCTACTACATATACCATCTACCACTGTAATATACAAGGGCTAGATTTGCTCATATCTATTGCCTACAGCCCTCAAACAGATTGCCAAACAAAGGTGTTAAACAGATTCTTGAAGACACAGCTGGAGCAAATGGATTAGCCCATCAGAATGGTACAACACCAACTACCACACATCCTTGGGAACACACCCCCTTTTAGGTCCTATATGGCTTCCTTCTTCCATAGAACCCTTTTTTACAAGGGGAAGCCAACGATGATGTTGATAGGATCCTCACACGGAAGAAATATATTTATCAAAGTGCTTAAGCGGTTCATGGAGAGGCCAAAACAAAGAATGTTTAGGCTTGGTAACAACCACAGGGCTGACAAGCAATATGCCATTGGGGATTGGGTAAATTTGAAAGTAGAAACTTAAAGAAAGAGCACTGTGGCAAAAAGACAAAACGAAAAGCTTTCCCCGAGTGTCTATGGGTCGTAAAACGTACAGAGTCATTGACAGAATTGGACAAGTGGCCTACAAACTTGAGCAAAGATACACTCTACTTTTCATACATCTCAGCTGAAGAGATGCTACAACTTGTCTGGCAACGTACCTTCATTTATCAAGAATTCAGGACATGAGGCAGAACCAAAAGCCATCTTAGAAAGACAATTAGTTAAAAGAGGCAGACACGCAGCTACAAGGTAAGTCAAATGGAAGGGGCCGAGCTGCTGAAAACAGTACTTGCCACTTGGCGATACCAATATCACCTTCTGAAGAAGTATCATCCTTTCAATCCTCGAGGACCACTCGGTGCAGCTCCCACTTGGAGAACTATAGTCACATAAATACAGCCTGGTAGCCTAAATGGAACTCTGATCATTACTAATTGTTCACTAGGATGTGATATCGTTTTCAGGTGTTTTTCTATCATTTTAGCCTCCTTAAATTCTGCATCAAATCTCTCTCTCCCTCTCTGTCTCTCTATACATACATGATATATGTGTTACTTCCTCCGTTCCATATTATAAGACGTTTTAGAAATTGGTTTTGTTTCATACTACAAGTCATTTTAGAGTTCCAATAAGGCATTTATACTTTTTACCCATTCTACCCTTGTTTCACATTACCCCCTTAATTGCTCACCTTCTTTGTTAAATTCGAAATCAAGGGATAAAACAACTTATTTTTGCTACGAATTGAGACTATCTAATAACTTTGTTAATTCGTGTGCAAAAACCTTGAATGACTTATATTATGGAACAAAGTGAGCATTTCTTTGACCGTTTATACAGTTCATAAATAGTTCACTGAGCTTAATGATTCTTATACTAATTGGGTACTCTGTTGACTGAAATTCATCAGATATTTTCAAAATTTTAGCATTCCTAGAGTTTCAGTTTTTACATTGCAACAAATCCAAAGCTGAAAATTCAATGAACTTGGATACCAAGCACATATCCAATGAATGCAAATACTTGAAATCATCATGTAATCAACTAATGTTGGACGTTCACAGTAATAAACCTCTAAATAGAGTAAACAAAAAGATAAACCCCACGTAAATCCAAGAGCTGATGAACATACCACATATGGGGAATAAACCCAACGTAAACCCTAGAGCTGTCGAAAATGCCAATTGCTTTGGCTCTGCACCCCTGAAACCAACAAAAAGTCAGTCTCTCTCATCCAATCATCAACAGAATTTAATGAATCATCTTGATAATATCACAAGCAGAAGTAAGAAAGTCATAAGTAACATTTCGATACTGAAATTAACGAATCTGATCATATTGGAGCTCAAAATTGAGCAGAAACATAAAATAATTTTCCAATTAGTAGTGTATTTTACAGGAAGAATAAGAAAGAAGACCTGCGTAGAATCTGAATAAGAGGGTCGAGGATCTTGTTGTTGAACCAAGAAGCTAAACCAAATGTTGGAATTTGTATCTGTTTTATTGTCGCTTTTTCCACTTCCAATTTGGGGATTTTTTCTATTAATCACAGTACTTTGATCTGAGAAAAAGCTAGAGGAGTTTGAGGGATGATCTATTTTTGTTCAAAGCGTGCTTTGTTTATTTTGATTGATTGATTGATTGTGGAGTTGGGTTGAGTGTTGTTTGGTTTTTCCTTTTTGTTTTTTTTGTTTGTTTTTGTTTTCTCTTTTTTCGGGTGGGGGTTTAATATGGCAAGGAAAGCAGGTAACCATGCAAGGGCGAGGAGAGATGGATTATGATAAAGACGAAGAAGGGGAGTTCTGAAATTATGCAAAGTCTTTTTATTTCTCAGTCTTGTCTCTACTATGGGTTTAGGGTGTGTTCTTTTCCACTTATTAGACCTTAGTCAATCAGTGAAAATCAGTGGTAAGACTTTACTTAATAAGTAAGAATCAGTTGCAAGATCCTACTGAATCAGTGAGAATCAGTGGCAGAACCTTATTCAATCGGTGAAAATCAGTGGCAAGACCCACATTTCTACTCACAGAATCAGTGGCAGGACCTTATTGAATCAATGAGAATCAGTGGCAAGACCTTACTCAATCAGTGGAAATCAGTGAGAGGACCTTACTCAATCAGTGAAAATCAGTGAAAATAAGTGGAAAAGAACGCACCCTTAGTGAAGTGATTCAAGGATGGTATAAGTTATCTGATGTTAATTCGGTTTCTTACCCTACCCTTTTGTTGGGCGCTTGCTGAATCCCACTACGTAGCTTGGGGAGAGGCATTTAGATGTTGCCCGAGTGGTGTTGCTGCTCTGTTGTTCTTGGGGGTAAGCTCATTGTACTTTCTTTTCTTTTGGAGCTTCTCGTGTTGTAGGACATTAGGCCCTCCGAGAGAGGAACCTATTGTTTCACTTTCTCCTTACCCTTACAAAAAGTAAAATTAGGGGGGGGGGGGGGAGGGGGGAGGAACGGGCTCATTAGGCCCAGCGGTGTAAACAAACCAAGTCTTCCGACTTACAAAAATCATGCAGCCCTCATCCAGGAGAAAGGGATAGAGAGAAATGGCATCGCAATGGCAGTCGTATATTAAGGTGCTACAAGTCCAAAGTTTGAAGAACCATAGCTGCATCTAAAAGAAACATTACCTCAAATGTTAGAACTTCTTTAAGTACAAAAATACGATCCTAAATGAAAACCCACATTAAGATAACAAATGCTAACGTCTCAATTCTCAAGTGATCCAGCCTTCATTTCCCCCCCCCCCCCCCCAATCCAGTAAGAAAACAAGGGAAACACAGAAAGCAAATTGTCGCTCCATACATCTCACAAAAGCTGTATTCAGCATCAGCCATCAGTACAACCTCAGAATATCAGTATCGAGTCCTGTACAACCACATCAACCATGCAACTACATTGATAACTAAAGAATAATTAGCTAAATCAAATCAGTTGACAGCTAAAAAAACTGGCATCAGATAGAGAAACCTGGTAATCAAATTATCAACAGTTGCTGACCCCTTCTATCCGCAAGGCACAACATCAGGAAACCTTCTATCCATCACAAGGATTGGAAGTGAACAAACTCCCAAAAGAGGGAACAGAATTCAGTAGCTGACTTCTCAATTCCATTTCATTCAAAATTCAGGAACTTAAGGCATCGAAGACAGCACAATTAAACAGCTCTACAGATAAACTGGCAATTTAGGATATTTGAACATATATTGCACAAGTTCTTTACAAAAGGACAATCTGCCTGGTATCTCGTACATGAGCTCCCAACTTCATGTGTACGACAAAATGCTTTGATTCACCTGTCCCATTCGGAATTCAAGCGCTGTGGACCCTTATTTGCCGAATACTCATCACGAATTGGCATCTGGCCGAATCTATCCCAACCCATGATGTGAGGGAGCACAAACTACAAAACAAAGCAATTGTAATAAAACAAACACGTCAATGATCAAGGTCTTACACAATGAAAATAGAATACATGTGAAAGCATTAAAAAATGCATTGAAAACTACCACATCTCTCTCATACACTCACTTCCTCCATCCCGGACCCCTGCTTCCACCCTTCTCCAAAACCCAGCCCCTCCATCGTAGCACCTCCAACAGATTATTTATGACATATTGAATGAAAGAGCCCTAGTCTAGTAGAAGCCATAGAATCGTGGTAAAATAGTATGGTATAAGCTACAAAGATCATAATATCATTTTGGATATTGTAATTTAATCATAACTGTTACTATCCTTCGGGGGGATCCAGATTCTAGAATCAATATTTTACTGCATTTGGCAACATAACCACCTCATATAAGATGCCATTGTGCTGCAGTACATTTGGTCTTATTTCTTCATTTGAAAAGTGTTATGGTTTTAGGCTTTACGCTAATGATGATTATGGCTAGCATATACCGACTGCCAGCTAAAATGCATGAGGCTGCTTCATTTTACTTCAGGTGCACCTTGCATCCTTGTTGCATTCTTGCTTTCTCCCCCAACCAACACAAAACAAAATGAAATAATAAAGCAATATAAAAGTAAAGAGTGTTCCGAATCTCATACACTAAAAGATGTGCGCATCACAGAAAACTCAGCAGATGTCACAGGCACTGTAAAGCGCTCATTTGTCTTCTTAACATTATCAGCAACAGCTGAAAACGGAGAAAGCACACGGTTTAACTATTAGACAAATAGTTGGCTAATATGTGTACACCTAATTTGAGAAAAGTCAAGACAGTTGCCAGCTGACATATCACACCATACAATATATTGCTTAACAAATGTGTCACAACATAACAGACATGAGCTAGAGCTCTGTAAACTGGAATGATCATTAATCCCCATTCGTATCCTCCAAGGAGGGAAATTTCCTGTTGCTACATTCCACTTCTCGATCCATATCATAGAATCTTTCATGTGAAATCCTCTACTCCCATCTAGCTTTTTTCTTATTGCTATGCTCCACTTCTCGAATCCAAATTTCCTTACAATCTTACATACATTGTTCAATTGCCTTTTATTTTTTTCATTTTCTCCCCTTCTACCCTCCTTTTTACTCCCCATCGAAACCAAACAAACATCAACAAAGTGACATGTTCACTTAAGTTGGCCAAAATTTGCAGGTTACATATAAAGAGAAAAGAAATAGCTAGAATAAGTACTTACTCAACGAAATAAAATAGGATGTACCATCTTGAGTTGATTTGATTGATAAGCTCTTTCGAACTTGACCAGCATTACTGCAATGTTAATACGATGCGTGGGGTGAGAGGGTTATTTAAGTCATACTGAGAATAAAAAGCAAAGTCACAAAATTAACCTTGACTGCATTGCAGGGTCATGGAAGAACTCACAAGAGCCATTAGGACCCAAGTTAATTAATGATCCAATCTCTGTGGCTGACAAAGCAAAACGCTGAAGGATAGCAACAAAAAGTTACTGAATGGAAGGCAATAGATATAGGTAAAAAGAAAAAGGCTTCAGCAAAACACAAGCAAAAAACCACCAACGTTACCACATGAAAGATGACAGGACAAAGTAGAATTAGAATCAAACATTACAGGAAGAAGCATGTTCAAATAGCACTTTCAGAAGCAGCTAGGTTGTCATAACTCATACATACAAGCATAACTTCAGAAGAAAGAGCCATCAGTAGGTTGAACAAACAAAAACAATATTTACCTGCTTCCTCTCCCAGTCGTACTTGCGCTCTCCCACAGCTGGCGAAAAGCTCAACATAATCATACCTTGACGCTTCACAATGAGATCCCCAGACTGTTCACAAGGAAAAGCAAGCAAAATCCATATTTAAACTGCTCATACTTGAGATTCTCAAGCCGAAATATTTAATTGAAAAATATAGCTAAAAACTTGTGAAAAATAACATCAAGATTAGAAACCCTTTGATATCCTTACATTATTTTTGATGAATTTCGGGGGAAAAGGCTCAGCAGAGAGTGCCGCTTTGCCCTTGTAAACATTGTATGGTGCAAAAATGCGATCTGTGAATTTCCACACACATCTTAAAGACATTAGAAAGGTCATGATTTCAGCATAAAACACATCAAATCAAATAAAACATCTAAAATTAATGTCGGTACCACTGGCACGAACACTCTGTCCAGCTGTTGAAATACCAGCCCGGCTCATGAAAGCATTCAAGCCACCAACATCTAGCGTAGTTTCATTCATGTTTGAAAATCTCCCAGAAATATTAGCCCTAATAAAGCAAATAAATGTCCATGAAATGGACAAAGTTCTAGTTAAATGCCATTATCGAGATGAATAAGTAGTATACGATTCAAATGGAAGACATCACAATAACTAATAACAAGAAAAGAAGCTCAACAATGCACATACAGTATTCTACAAAACAGGCAGCAGAATTATCCAGTTATCACAAACAAAGCAGATATTTAAACAAACCAATGAGGAACCCTAATAGTCGAAGACATACTAATTAAGCAAATAAATGTCGGCGAAAGGGAGAAATCAAGCACAAATTGCTACCCAAATGCTCTTATCAAACATCAACAAGAATGGGAGAATTACCATTAACCAATTACGGAGTACATGCTAGAAAGTTCAAAAATGCACATATATTCAAAAACGGCACTAACAAACCACAAATTATAATGTCTACTTAAATGCCATTATCGACATGAATAAGTAATACACAATTCAAATGCGAGGCACTTCAAAGATAAGTAATACAAAAACAGTTCAAAAATGAAATTTTGTAACCAACAAAAGTGTCCAGTTATTACAAACTATACAGAAGTTTAAATAAACCAATGACGAACCCTAATAATAACAGAGATACAGAATTGAAAATAATCGACGATATTAAAGGCGATGAATTAAGGCAAAGAAAACGTACCTGATATTGAGTATTCTTCCGAGTTTCATCATCTTTGCCAGAAAATGTTGGGAGACAGTGACTGACGAAATGGGTTTTTGGGTTTTTCGTCTCCGGAGTCCGGATAAAGACTATTACGGTAAGGGATGGAGGCCGGAGGCGCAGGGTTTTAATCTGGGTTTTTGTTACCGTGTCCCGACTAGGTGACCGTCTACGAACCCCCAACTTTAAAGTGTGGTGAATAAATTCAAGAGGCCACGGTCCCATTTTTCAAATTCTCAAAGCCAATGAGCTCTTGGGGTATTATTAACTATTTGTACTCATCTCTTTATTTAGGCAAAATTATCGAAACCACCCTATAAAACTAATTTATTTTTAATAATCATCTGTTCATTCATATATGTATTTTTTATGGAATTTTAATTTTTGAATCAGGTCTCATACCACTTTGCGTTTTGGCCTTTTTTTCTTTATATTTTATTACTCACCTGAACCCCCGACAACAACAAAAAAATATTCTAAATCATATAAACTGGTAAAAATGAACCAAACATGTGTTTGACATAGTGTTTAAGATTGAGGTGTTGGATGTATTAAATCTCGAATTTGATTTCCGCTCCAACGTCATAACACACTTCAAAATATTTTATATTTTTTTTTAAGGGTAATACTGAGGGAGTTGAAAACATCCAAATACAATACAATATTGTACTCCCTTCATTTCTAATCATCTTCCTACTTTTCATTGCAAGGCTTTGTTCTTTTCGTCGTTTTCATGCTGCATTCCGTTCTGTTCCGTTTCGTTCTGTTCCAATCCATTTCGTTCCGTTCCGCGCCGCATTCTATACTTCATTTTGTCTCACATTTTTTTGAATTATCCGCGTCGCGCCGTTCCATTCTGTTTTGTTCCGTTCCTCACCGTCCCGCACCATTCCGTTGAAGTGAACAAGGCCCAAGTTTAATGGGGGGATTTGGATAAAAAAAATCTCTCATTTTCCCTTTGTTGGTAGTTAGTTGGGTGTGGGCCAAGTCATAAAGGAAAAACAATAATGATGGAAAAATAAGGGTACTAAGGTTATTTAACCGTTAAAACATTACTAAAAAACGAAGTGAGCAGATAAATTAGAATAAACGAATGAAAAAGGAAGTTGGGTAGATAAAATAGAATGTTTGGGAAGGGAGTATCATATAGGCACCAACTTGGATCAAGTCACTCTTGGTATACTACACCATCCATAAGGCTAACTAAGCCATTCAGAGGTATACCCAAAATTCATAATGATACCAATCGTGAGTTGGTTCAATGGTGCCAGGAGCTGGATTTTAGTAGGGAGGACTGAGGTTCCATCCCCCACAATTATGATTGGGAGGAGCGAAAAACCTTAACCTCGGGACCAGCTCCGAAACCGGATTAGTCGGCCTAATGGGATCGGATACCGGTGTGAATTAACACCTCACCGAAAAAAAGAAAAAAAAAAACGGCATAATGATGGATATGTTCTGCAACTACAAGATATATTCACCAATGAGGTATTGGTATAGTGGTTAAAACTGAGGTACTAATAGACATATTAGGTTTCAGGTTTGAATTTTTCTCCTCCATTGTATTGTATGTATATTTATTGTATGGCGTTTGTATCTCCATTGGATAATAAATAAAAAAAAACTACAAGATATTCATGAATCAATCCGCAACTCATCGAGGTGTGCTATGTTGGAATTACATTTTTAATTAAGAGATGTGTAGTTATGAGCACGAATTTCCTCACTAGTACTAAGGGTGTGTACAAGGCTACGTTCCCACATTTGCACAAAAAAGTTATATAGTAGTACAAGCAAGGTACGTATACAGATTTAAGGGGTGTTATTTTTCACTCGATAATTGGTTCAGTTCAGGTCAATAGAGTTTAGTTTGGTTTAGTTAAGTTAACTTTAGTAATTCACTTTTTCTCTCACAAATTACTATATAATCTAGTCAATTCCAATACACTCCAAAGAAAGAAATACTCCGTAGCTAAGGGCAGACACAGAGGGCCGGGCTCAACAGGGCCCCGCTCATGCGTCGCAATTTTTTTTCTCTAGTTTATTCATATTTTCTCCAAAATTTTCATTCTCCTGTCCCTTTTTGCTCCCCCTCGACTTCAAAATGAGAATCATGCATCCGTCAGTGTCAGTAGCACAAGGGCTATAATTGAAAATTGAAAAATGGAGGTATTGAAGGTTAGGACCAAGCATGCAAATTGTCGTGGAAGCGTGACTTTTGCCGTGGCGAAATCATCACGCTACTCATACAGTCATACACCCACTCCCTTTTAGACTACCAGAATACAAAAAAGTTGAAACCATAGGAATTAATTAATGGATGGTCTTATATATATATTGATTGATTAACTTTTCTTTCCCGGTATTGCCTTCATTGATCCTTTCCCTCTCAAAATTCTCCATCTAACATTCTCTCTCTCTCTCCATTATCCTAGATCTCTAACCTAACTGCCGCCCCTCACTCACTCACTCACCCTTACTACCATTTCTGCTAATTACCCGTGTAAATTAATACTTATTATTATCTTATTAAATCATCAATAAGTTTATTAAAACGACAATGATTTCACCGACGGAAACGACAGCGTCGATTGGCGGAAACGACAGCGTCGATTGGCGGAAACGCAGCAGGACAACAATTGGCGGGAGAGAGAGACACGACATACACAAAGGTATTTGTTGGCGGGTTGGCATGGGAGACTCAAAAAGAAACACTGAGGAGTTATTTTGAGCAATTTGGGGATATTTTGGAGGCTGTTGTTATCACTGATAAGGCTACTGCTAGATCCAAGGGCTACGGCTTTGTACGTCCTCTTAATCTCTCTCTTTCTTTCTGATTTGTGCTTTACTAAAATTTCTATTTCTTACTATAAAAGGAGAGATCCATGAAGACCATGAACCAGAAAATAGGAAAAATATGGTACTAGATTAAAAAAATGAAGTGTGAAGGATTTTGCCATTTATTTTCAACCAAAATCAAATTGAGTAAAGGGGGTTTTTGGTTGGTGTAGGAGACACAAATGTGATACACTAAAACTCGTATGAGGCGTCCTGTGATAGAATATAACTTAACAATCCTCAAGGTGAGGCAACTCATACAAACATGCCGTCATGTTTGGTTATGTAGGTTTAATTAGAGTGACGGCTAAGATGAATATTGGGTTCAGATTCAAATTTGTATATATATTTTTTTATTATGTACTATATATGAATCATGATGCATTACTGCTTATATTGATCAACATTCATGTAAATAGGTGACATTCCGGGAGGCAGAAGCAGCTACAAAAGCATGCGTGGATGCAAGTCCAGTGATAGATGGAAGAAGAGCCAATTGCAACCTTGCTTCTTTGGGCGCTCAAAGATCTAAATCTGCTTCTACCTCTCCTCCTTCACATCTCCACACTAGGAGCTATGGTACTAGTAGCCTCTCATTCTCGGTATCACATTCATATTATCACATGCACCAATTTAATTAGTGGAGTAAGAACTCCGACTATTGAAGTGAACTAAACCAATTATTGAGTTAGTGGAAAAGAACACACCCATTATTATTAATCTCGCGACAATGCGGGTCTGGTGATATTAGAAACACCCTCTTGTTGATGATGTTACCGACTAATGAGTAAGTGAAAAAGAACACACCTCTTATTACTAATAATCTCACGACAATGCTGGCCTAGTGATATTAGAAACACCCTCTTCTTGTTGATGTTAGGTAATTAAGTTAGGGCATTCATTTGCATTAGCTGCATAACTATAGATAACTTATTAGATCCATATATTGTCATACATTGTCGTTGTTAGATTGTGATATTGTGTTGTGATCAATCTCGATCAACGGATGAAAATGACTATTGCTAGAAGTACTTAATTACATTTAAATTAGCCACATTCTTCATTAACTAATATTGGATCTATGTAGCTAGTAATGCACATGCAATGTGATTATTACTTTAATTTTACGAAACAGGAATAATAAGCAGTAGGAACTTGAAAGGGACAAAGAGTGATGTGCAAGCTGTTAGGTATGGAGCTGCTTTTTTTGGAACAGCAATGACCAACAGCAACATTTCTCCTCATCAATATTATGGGCCTGGGGGTATCCAACAAGGGATTCCTTCACCTCATTACTATGGAGGGTCAGGGTATGTAATTTGTGTTCTGTATATGTCACATAGTTACGTTATATGTACAGTCTCAGTGTACTAGCTAGTGCTTAGCTGCTTTGCATTATATTTGCTCCCCCTTTTGACCGTCTCTCATTGCTTTTGCTTTTCACTTCCCCTCTCTCTCTCTCTCTCTGTCAGCATGTGCGTACTCATGGACTGGGTGCTCCTCGGTCATGACAACTCATAATAAAGCTTTTTCCTCGCGTGCTTGCTTGGTCCACTCTATAGTCCATTCTCATGCTACTGCTATATGCTAATTCCCCATATATATATATATATATATATATATATATATATATGCTGGAAATTTTGATTATTTAATGAGATGCCTCAAATTCATTATCGTACTATGATAATTAGCGTAAATAAACATCGTCGAAGTAATTATATAATTTCCCCTCAAAAAAATAATAATATTAAGTAATTGTATAATTTTTCTTCCGATCCTAATTGTTAATCCTTAATGATTGTGTTCTTTTCAACTTGGCCGTTAAGTTTCTAGCAGTTGAAAAGAACACCCCCACAGTAAGTTTCTAGAGAGTAATACTCTACTAGTACTCGATCTTTTCTATCTTAGAAAGTCTCCAATAAAATATACCCCAAAATAATGTACTGTTTAGTCTTTAATGTTAGCAGAATTATGTTCATTTTTTGTTTTTTATATACCACATTTCCCTCTAATTTGACTAGCTTTTAATTACTCCCATGTTTTTACTAGTGTTTAAAGAACAATAGTGCTTTTTTTGTAATATATATTTATCAGTGTTTAAAGATAAATAATGTGGTTTCTTATACTGGTATTTAAAGAAAAGTAATGTGGTTCTTGTATAATATTATTTGATAGTGATTTTTCCATTATTCCTATCAGGGAGGATGTTTTCCATTATAATTAAAATAAAAAACAACTTCATAGAGGTGCACTTACTGATCTAGCACACTTGGTATTGGAGTTACACTTAATTTTTTGATAGATACTTGTAATAGATAGAAATTTAGAAGATGAATGGTTCTTAGCTTAAAGGGCAGAATTGTGTGGAATCATGTGTTTGCCTTCTCTTTGATTGCCTTTCTTCTAAGAGAGCGGTTATATATGTTTTCGACTGACATACTCTCTTGTTTGTTGTATAATTTTCAGGTTCTATCCATATTCGTCGGATTACACTTATCCTACGGTTCGTGTGATTCTTATCGTTTTTCAATCTATACTCATTTCCCTTCACCTCAAAAAACAAAAGGTAAAGAATACACACTTCACTATATGCAATTATGCATGTATGTATGTCTGACAATCAAGGACATGAAGCGTGTCTATTCTTACTGCCAAAGAGGTATTTGCCTCCATTGTGTGGTGACTTGCATAACCAAAATCAATTGGTTTGAGCTTTGGCCTTAGTGCTCCTTAACTCAACTTCTACCTTGCCCTAGAGAATGGTTTGGGAAGGGGAGTACAGAGTACTGTATAATAGACTAATAGACTAATAGTGTCGGAGTAACCATAACCCGCCGATATGGCATATACTTCTGAAGTTAAGCATTGGCTCATCGTCATTTTGAGTTTTCATTAGTTGATGAGGGTGTTTAAGTAGGCTTGTGTTTCTCTGTTGTTCCATACTTCCATGATACTCTAGACATCTCAACCCTGCAACATTTCTATCTAATTAGGTTTTTGCCTCCCTTATACGGTTATACCATGATAAACAAATCAAAAGAAATTAGGTAGTACAATAGCGGTACTGGCTAACTTGGTTGTATATAAATATGGTTGCAGAGCTATTATGGGGTGCATGGAACAGGGGGAGCCACTCAATTCCAGATATATGGAGCGACTGGGGCAACAGCAGGAGGCATGATGAGTTGCTTTTACCCATATAATCTGCAGTATGGAGATCAAGTGATGAGTACTGTGGAAGGAACAGCCGCAGCAACTACCAATAATGCAACTACTGCCTTTACAGACTCCTATGGCCTTCACTACCCTCACCATTTCTTCCAGTTTCCTTCCGCTGCCTTTCCCCAGCAGCATTATAGCCCTGCCATGTCTTTTGCAGCAGGCACAACGCCAATGGAATCAGGTTCGTATTTAGCCCAAAGTAGGAATTAAGCATGCAATTCAGTACAGTATTTGGTAATGGATAAATATCATTTTTCTATAAGAATTATTGTTATATGTATTGTTGCGTATCCAATAATCTCACTTTTGAGCCAGAATCTTTAAAAAAGTTTCATTAAAAAGCCACGTGGTAACGGCATGAACCAAATATCTAAGCAACTGATTTTTCTTTTAATTGTGTTTCAATCCAATTCTAATGCCATAGTTAATGGAGTTAACATGTGACACTAAGTTGCACTTTCAAAAGATTATACCTAAGGGATTATTGAAATTACCACATGTCATACATGAAAATTTTCAGCTGTAAATGCTAGCTAATGATTGCTGCTGACATCTTTAATAGTGTGTTTTGCTGTGCCACAGGCATGACCATGGCTCTTCATGCTTCCGGGCCTCATCGTTAAGGGGATACAACACAATCCATCTTGGCTAAATACCATCACAACTGCCCTGATCTGTAAGCCATCCATGGCTCTAAACCATGGTTCTCATCCTCTCACTCACTCATAAACCTTCTATTACTCCACCCCTACGCATTGGCAGGTCGCCTGTGCAGCGCTAATTGCATATATATTGTTTGTCTTCCATAGGGAATGCAAATGCAATCTCAGAAACAGAGACATCAGACATGCATGTCCATCACACGCATTGTCTTGGAATTTGAGTCTGATCCAGGGATTAGTCTCATAAGAGATGCACCAACTTAAGCTATTTTGGAGAGCTATAAGTTGGATGCTTTTAGATTTCGCTTAGCCTGAAAAGAACATGATATGGTGACTCTTTTCAAGTTACAAGTATTAGCTTCATAGCTTGCCTTTGATGCAAAAGGCATGAAATACATAGTTGATCTGGTGATGTTGCAAATAGCTAATAATCACCAGCCTCTTCAAAAGTTAGTTGACAATGTTTTGATTATTGGTTAATCATATTGTCAAGCTTACTTGATCAACGAGATAAGGCATGGAATGCCCCTTTTATTTGCTTACCATTATGAATATCTTATCTTTTGGTCATTTCATCTCCGAACCCAGGTTTCATTTTACTGTTTCAATCCATCTAATGTCCTGTATAATAACTTCCCTGTAGCTGGGGAATAGTTTGATTTTCAGCTGAAACAACACAACGGCTTTGTTAGTCGGATAGCTAAAGTTTAGAGCTCTAGCCCTGTTTCAGTACTTTTACTTAGATTTCTAAAATTTGATTTTTCGCTTTGATCAGCATGCATGTAGCAATGATAACATAATGGTTATGAAGCTCAAAGGCATGACTCATAACCCTGCGTGCTGTTTGCGCATTTTTTTCAGCATCCTTTTTCGATCTCTTAGAGATTGAAAAAGGATGGTTGGTACTAGCGTCATGTATGGTGTATCCCCATTCATAGAACCATGCTCTTTTGCATTTGTACGGACTGTTATGTACTACTAGCTTGTTAGACTCGCCCTCTCAGTGTTAATCGGTTTATGACAAGCTCATGGAAAATATGTATTGAGAGAGATTATTGTATCTATCGGATAGTATGATAGTTTACTGTTGATGCTGTGATCTAGGCTAATGCAATGTTTAGTTTTGTGGTCTCCCAAATTAGATGGTGCTGTTTCAATATAATCGACGCCATGTAGGCGGGAAGAGCTCATTAATGCCATGTACAAACACAGCAAAGCCAGAGATTTTGTTGGTCCCTTTAAATTATACC
This sequence comes from Tetragonia tetragonoides, assembly GCA_038025085.1. NCBI lineage: Eukaryota > Viridiplantae > Streptophyta > Magnoliopsida > Caryophyllales > Aizoaceae > Tetragonia > Tetragonia tetragonoides. The sequence continues at coordinate 5,079,691 of CM076140.1, forward strand.
TTCTATGTCAAAAGCTAACATAATACAAATCTAAGAAAATTCCATACTTTACCCTCATTTTGAAGCCAAGAACATGCAAAGCAACGTATTTCACATAATTAAAGACCAGTGCTGCCTTACTAACGGTAAATTATAGACCAAGAGTCTGGAAGAAAATTGCGTACAGCTCATACTGTCACTTGCGAAGTAAAACAAAGAAAAAATTGCAAAAAACGGCTTAATAAATACAACTTTTTCAGAATAGCCACCTTATATAAAGCAAGTGTGCTTTAAGTTCACCACCAAAGGCTAAGTTCCGGTCAAATTTTGAATTTTCTCCCCGATTTGCCCCTCCCCGTTGACCTGTATCCTATGACCCCCAAAATTACGCAATTTTTTATATGCTCTCATGTTTATACAACATGCATCCTGCACTTGGCTTAGTGGGGGTGGATAACACGCACAACAAAAGTGGGAAAGTATTTGAAATGTAGGCCATGCCTAAAGGAAGTATTAACACATCCCCGAAAGTATGATTGAATCGCTGACACGGGTGAGAAGCAAAGATGGGTCAAAGTAAATAGTGGACATAAGGGAGGGGAAATTTAGGGAAAATAATAAAAATTACACTGGAAGTGGAAGTGGAAGTTGGCCTTTGGTGGTGATCTGACAAAATCTTTGCTTTATTAGGTGGTTAATTGAAAAAAAATTATATAGGTGGTTATTCCGAAAAAACTGTATTTATTAATTAGGTGGTTTCCTGCAATTGTTTCCTGAAACAAACAAATTAATGACGCTTACCTACAATTACAAACAGTAGCAACATAAAATGAATTTTCCCTCATGCAGAGTCCTGCTTCACGTAGTTCAGTTGCTGGCATGTCAAGGACCCACTTACGCCTACGTGGCCACGGGCCGGTCCATTCCGTTCGTGGGCCATGCTTCATCGTGGGTTGGGCTTCACCGTAACTCAGCACTGACCCGCATGGATGGGCACCGGTCCGTGCCGGGCTGTCCACCCGGGCCTGGCAGGGTCTTAGCCAGCTTTGGCCTGTGGATTGTATTTTAGGGAGGAGGAAGGAGAGATAATGAGGATTTGGGAGTTGTTGCCATTGTTGGGATTTGGGGATGTATTTTGGGGAAGAGGAATGAGAGATAATGGAATTTGGGGACGAGGGAAGGAGAAAGCTATACCCGGGCTTTTTTCTTGGCAAGACCGAGCCCGCACTGGTAGTTCGTGGGTCGTAGCAGTGCCGAGCCCAGGCCTCCGATCACCTCGGCACTAGTTTGGCCCACACCTGGGCCGGTCCATGCGGGCTTGGGCCAAGCCCGGCCCAGTGGCCACCTCTACCTACAGGCAGCACAGACACACATTGTAACTAGAGTAAGAGGTAAATAAAAAGACGAGCAAAAAAAAAAAGAAAAAGAAAAGAGATAAATAAATAACCTCAATAAGATTAAACAGTAATAAATACATAAAATTTGAGACCTTGGAAAGTATGGAAATACCTCGTGACAGCTCCAAAAGATTTAGATGATTGCCCATCAATGCTATCAACTGCCTCAGACTTAATTTGCCTCTTCAAATGGTAAGATACGGTTTAAAAGAAATGGAAAAAATAAAGTTTGTTACTAGCCAAGATTTGGAGTTTCCAATGAATGTAAAATGATGAAATGTTCATATACCTTCTTTTTTTTTTGCCATGTAGGTTTCTCCACGCCAAACCAACTCAAGTTTCCAAAGACAGGTTTTGCCAGGTCGATTAAAATCACAAGCTGTGATATCTTCATCTGTAAGTCTGTAACAATTGACGGGGGTGGAAATACAAGCAGACTTCATAAAACACGAAATTATTATATGGACAACAAGGAATACAATATTAGTAGAATGTAGAAAGGATTAATAAAAGAAGATTTCAACAAAAACGACATGAACATAAAGAGTGGCTAAAAAGATCCATGTGGAGGTAATCTATTTTATATATATATATATATATATATATATATATATATATATATATATATATATATGTGGATGTTGCATGTTGCTAGATGGACACGTAGGTATTCACGTATGCGCTTTCTATTATCATCAATTGACATGTGTAATCCATGTCATTCTAACAATTAATGCTTTACATTCATACTTTGAATTTGATTCACACTTAATTAACTCATGATTCAATGTATGTGATTAATTTATTTTGTTTGACTATTAAGTGATTAATTAATGTACTTTGGAAAATTAATGTATTGTTATTGTTGAAATTTATTTGGACCAAATATAAAATTTATGTCGAGCCAAATCAAACTATTCGATTTGGAGTGAACATTTAGATCAGCATTCAAATTGCAATTTTAATTTTGACTTGAGCTTATCCATTTGGAGTTCCAATTCCAAAATTTTCAACTTAATTTCAATGCATCCATTTGATACTTATAATATTTTTTTTATTGGACTGGATACCAGAGTAAATTGCAGTAAAATAATAATAATAATAGTAGTATTGTTGTAGTAGTGGTAGTGGTGATCTTTTAGACTGGATATTGGACACTAGATAGTGGAGTAAATTGCAATAAAAATAAGGAAAAATAATCAACAAGTTTGCTATGCAAAGCAACAGATTTATATCATGATTAACGATAAACGAGACATTGTATATGTAGTATTTTTTGTACTTTGTCCTACAATTGATGCAATATTGTAGGTTTGTAGCATATTAAGGGGATAATATGGCATATGCATATTTATGGTCCAGAGATGACATATGCGAAAGAGTTGATATATACATTTAGAATTGTTTTATTTAACATTAACACACAAACCGTGCATCGCACGGGAATGTAACTAGTATATATATATATATATATATATATATATATATATATATATATATATATATATATATATATATATATATATATATATATATATATATATATATATATATATATATATATATATATGGACACATAGGCATCCACATAAGCAACGCATACATCCCTTACTTGACACATCATCATAATATAAAATGCATGAACCTACATTAATGCATGAATCTACATTAATTTTTGCTCTCCAAAGATAATGTGCATGTATCTTGCAAATACATTTTCTTTAAATTTCTTTAATATACATGCATATAATAATAAAAACAAAATTATTTTGCTTTTAATACTAATCTTTTTCCTTTTTTTTTTGTGCTGATTCATGCATTTTTATTTTTTTTTTTGAAGGAAATGTCGTCAAACGATATCAATTCATTTCACTATTAAGAAAATCAGTATCAAGCAAGGACGACATGATGCATGTTTTAACAATAAGGCTCGCTATATTCGATCAAGTCAAAGTGTACATCGTTACTATTTCAATTCTTACATTAATTTTTTTAATGGTAATATATATAGTAGAAATGATGAGTGTATTAATGTTCAATGACGGGTATACTATAGACATTGTTATTAACTAATTAGACATAGTTTAAATGCTTCCATTTGATAATTAGGACTTTTTTTGGATTGTATATTGGAGTAAACTGCAACAAAAGTAGTAGTAGTGGTGATGATGGTCTTGTAGACTGGATATTGAACACTAGAAAAATGTGTAAATTGCAACAAAAATAATAAACAAGTTTGACTATACAAACAAAGTTTATATCATGATTAACAATGAATAAAATATTATATATTTTGATATTCTACACTACAATTGATGCAATTTTGTAGGTTTGATCGGGACAATATTAAAGGAGAGATTCATATAATAGGATTTTTTATCCATAAATGACATATGCGAAAAATTATTTTTGAAATCTGTACGAATAGAACTATTTTATTTAATATTAACACACAAACCGTGCGATGGGAATATAACTAGTTTGCCTTATAAAAAAATATATGCCACAGAGCTGATTGGCATTCACAAACAGTATACGAGACCACTTACTAGAAATTGTGACATTAACTATGAAAGCGTGTAATAAGTTTGTCTTTTAAACATAACGATAAGAAAGACATTACACAAATAGTCAAACATTTCAAGAACTTCATCATGTATCCTGGTCACTTTCTTCACTATAAGCCATGCCAACTCAGACAACAACGGATGTTAATAAATTGGACCCATAAAAAAAGGGGGAAAAGAAGGCATTCTGCTCATTACAGAACTGTTTTAAGAAAAAAAACTCACACAACCTTACTCAGATATAATCACAATTAAAGTGAAGCAGTAGTCTAAACTACATCTCTAGAACTCATTATTATCCTTAAAAATTATAGAGCTCAGACAACCCTTTCTTGGATGTAAGTCGCAATAAAAATAATCCATGCTTCTTCAATAAACCATCTCAAACAATTTTTAACATGGGCACAACAGAAACTTTCACACTGATACTGACAGAGAATGCACTAGAAAACAAATTATTGCAAGAAAGCTACTCCTATAACACAAGGAAGGGCATGGCATAATTTGCTACTTCCTGTCCCAAGCACCTATCCTGGAGAAGTAGTGAGACTATTACAATGAATTGCAATTCACCCTTATAATATGTAGAAAAATTAGTGTTCATATCTAGAGATCTGTACAGGTTTTTTAAAGCCAATTTCAGAAATGTACTATCAGTGAAGAGGACTAGTGAAAAACAAACCTGAAGCCTGTTTGCCAGGATCATGTTTGGATACATAGCAGCTACATCAAAATGATATATGAGGGGGCATTCATCAAGTACAGGTACATCTCGTAAGGAAGCAAGCTGCATATCCAGAGATAAGAGCAAAGTAGACCTCCTCAATTGGATAAAGCACCAGTAACACCAAAGAGTGGTTGAATATGGGAGCAGAACAAACCTTTTCTTTGATAGCAGCCTTAAGTTCATCACAATTTGAGACTACATTCAAATCCATCTTACCCTTCATTTTAATAGCATATTGCAGGTCGCAATCAAGGTTGTCAATCAGTTGCTGAGAAATGACAGTGTGAACAATCAGTTAGTATGATGACTATTAAGTTTGATCAGGCGGAGTTTATTTCCATATAGGTGCACACTATCAGGAATATCTGTACAGAGACACTGCAAAAGAAATAGCATCTGAAGAGACTATAGTTTATTTATTTTAGATAACATGGGTACCCAACCTTTGCTCTAATAAAAAATATAATTCATAATCAAGAATTTATCTTTTATCAAAATTTTGTACTATTAAGATAAAGGTACTAATGGCATGAGTGTTTCTAATATCACCAGTATCATCAAAGGTACTCCGATGATGGAAGTGTGTACAAAGATACAATAGGAAGCAAAAGATCGAAACTAACAAGTGAAACTGGAAGACCCACAATGGCTAACCATACAGATATTATATAGGATCATAGACAAAAAATCTCAGGTTTTTTTGTAAAGCTGGATAGGAATAGAATAACAACAGGCCTATCATATGTATAACCCAGAAAACATATGAAGACTAACTTCATAAGCAGATCGCTCAAGCTTAAAGCTGGTTGCGAAATCAGATCTAAATACACTACTTCAAGGCATTCCACATGGCCACCAATGTAGGTCTCACTCTCCAGAAGTTTATTGTTGTAAAACTTCTTCGGTTCAGATTGGTGTTTGCTAGGACATATAAAATTCGCCTTGAATGCCTGTAAAAATCACAACACAATGAATTATTATTGGCAAAGTATCATTTTGAAATTACAAAATATATTTAGCAAAAATATGTATCGAGGACTAACCTGGACCAGCAGAAGCATTTCCCAAAGAGTTCCACTTGCTATCCGCAAAACCTCATCCGGCATGGGTATTAGTAACAAGGAAGAATATGAAAGGATGAACATAGGTTGTGTACAAATCATAAGCTGCAACAGGATGAGAAAAGAAAAAGAGGCCATCATGCGCATGAAAGTTTAAATGAGAGACCAGGGACCTTTAGGAAAATTTCATTGATGACAATCCAGAGAAGGTTTAAACAGCATGGCCAAATCAAAAGACAGAATTTGATACAAATTGTCAAAAAGAGTTGGATTTTGTCACTAACAAACGACATTTTATTCAAATAATTTATACTTGCTAACAGGTTAGATAAATTGCTTGATAGCAAAATTACTTTTGGGTTGAAAAATACGATGGTAAACAATAGTCGTGTTTGCTTCACAATAATCTGGGAAGTTTTTTTTTTTCTTTTACTTTTTTAAAAACTACTCCCTCCCTCCCGTGATTACGTTGTCAATTGGTTTTTGGAGGTCAAACTTTATAAACTTTGACCGTTAATATATGAAAAAAATATAAAGATTGACAATGTAAATTTTTTATTGTTAGATTCGTTTTTAATAGTACTTTTGAAAAATCATATTTTTATAATTTTTATATTCATAGATTTATAGTTATTTATGATCAAAGTTGTGCATTGGAGACCGCGATAAAGTAATTGACAACGTAATCATGGGACGGAGGGAGTAGTTGTTATAGTGATAAAGCATATACCTCTCAGAACTGATAAGATGAAAACATGAAGAATTAGGTTATTTTCTCAATGATATAGTTTCAACTTTCAACTAAGTAACTAATGCTACATGTTGTTAGGGGTTCAGATGATCATATTCAAGTAAATATAAAACCCAAACTCCAATTTGACATAATTAGAACAAAATTTTCAAAATTCAACTCAGAAAAGAAGGCACCAAATTCTCTCTTACCTGAGTAACGAAATACAAATCTACGCAACAGTACACGTTCCCTCATCCTGCATCATTAAGAAAACAACGAATCAATCCCCAAACCCTAACTCCCAAATCCTAAACGCCAATTGTATAAAACGCCAAATTTAATGAAATTGAAGAGAAATTCACTTGCAGAGACATCAAACCCTAACTTTGATTCGACTACTTCGGCATTTTAAACTACTCATTTTTTTTGCCTCTTTCATCTTCGATGGCTTTCTGTAAAAATCTCTGTTCATCGCTTTTGCGTTTGAATTGATTTGAAGGAAACGCTAGCCCTAACCAGTTATGGTTTTTGGAGAGAGAAAGTGGGAGAAATGAAGTATGTGCGATTGCTTAAATAGAGAAAAGAAACCACACGAAACCAATTAGACGACATCTAGTTCGGAAAATTGAGAGAGAGAAAGAGAGAGACTTACAGTGATGCGATTGCGAAGAAAACAAAAGAAGCAAATCAAAAGTTCTTCGCCAAAATTAGGTTTCCGCCAATTTAGAGAAGAGAGAGAAGCGGAAGAGACCCTCGATTATGGGACGAGGAGATTGTGTTCTCGCGATTTTCAAAACTGAAGGATGATTTCGGGGAGTATATATAGTTCAACTTTGTCGGTTGGTTACGTCGTCGTACAGCTCATTTTCTCCTGTATAAACGCGTTTTTGTTTTTTTCTTTGACTAAAACGCGTTTTCTTGCTGTTATTACCTGAAATGCGTTTTTGTTTCCTTTCTTTTTTGATTGGAACGCGCTTTTTTCTTTTTGTTTTGATTGAAGTGCGTTTTCCCTTCCTTGTTTTGGAAAAAACAAGGAAAATTTGCTCTAAATAATCCCAAGTTTGGAAGGTGTGCCAAAAATAATCCCAACCAAGAAAATTTCTCCCAATAATCCCTAGTTGTAATGTCTGTGCTAATAATGAACCCGGTCTGAACAGTGTTAAGTGTCCGTTATGATTGATGATGTGGCATCTAATTGGGGGAATTGAGGGACGCAATGAAATAAAGGGAAAACGGAAAGAAAAAAAACACCTCCTCTGCCTCTGCCATGAATCCTCCTATCACCACTAAACCTCCATTCACTTCGGCTTTGAAGAAACCAAGAGAGAGAGAGATGGGGAAGATGCAATAAACCCTCCAAATCCCACTAACCAACCTCCTCAAAAACTCTCCTCATCAAGCCTTCAATAAACCCTCCAAATCCCCTCCAAATCTCCTCATCAGGTAACAGTGAAATCCAAAAAGAGAGATAATTACAGGGGGAAAAGATTGGCCCTTGAATTTGCTTGGTGCTTCTCCATGTTCTAGAGAGACAAAGAGATGATTGATCTTCAAAGACTAAAGCTTTGAGCTTTGATGGGAGTAGCACAGAAGTAGTAATCAAAGTGCACATGTCTTCAAAAAAAAAAAATTCTTGAGTGATGTCTTCAATTAATCTTGATTGAGGAAAACTTAAAAGAGAAGAGAGGAGGTTAAAATCCCCAACACCCCAACCCATCTCGCTTCTATCTTTGAAGATCAATCATGGCTTTTATTGTTTACCCTTTTTGTTTTTCGTTTCTTCCCCAAATTAGATGCCATGTCATCAATTATTAACGGGACTTGACACCGTTTAGCGCATGTCTATTACTGGCACAAAAACTGCAAGTTGGGATTAATACGAGAGAACTTTTTAGTTGGGATTATTATTGGCACACGGTCCAAACTTGGGATTATTTAGAGTAAATATTCCAAAAAACAATTACGCCAACTTATTTTTTTTTACAGTGGCGTGTATAAATGTACCACTTGTAATTGAAATTTTCTTTTGTTGGGGTAGAATCAGTTTCAGGTCACTGAATCTGAATTTATTTTTTTTAAATTTGAACAATTAACAAAAATCGTCTGTACACTCATCAATTGTCCGCTAACACATAACAAGTGATCCTTCCAAAAAGAAAAAAACAAGGGACCATTCACCGAATTGCACCAATTCTCTAGAACGCGTCATTTTAATGTTTTCTCTCTTTTCAATAGCCTTAGAAGGCTCTCATTCATAAGTGAACCCATTCGGAATGTTAAGCTCTAGCCTTAACGCGATCAAGCTTGATCCTATTTTGGTTGTCATGAGAAAAAAAATGACCAAAAATAAGGACTATGAAGCAAGATTGGGAGAAATTGGAGGAAAAGAACCTAGTATGCGAAGTTTGCTGGAAAGCAACATTACTTTATTACTCTCGACGCTCAATAGTTAAATGTTACTCTCATAATCATTGTACATGCTAATTCCTCTCTCTCATTTTCCTTTCTCTCTCCTCCCCCACTCACTCTCCTCCACTCCTCCACTCTCCAGATTAGGTTCCTCCATGATATCGAGATTAGGCAAAAACTTGTGCATCACTAGGATGAACTGTGTGGCTTGTGCCTTGTACAATGTAGATATATAACATGAAAAAATGAACGAAGTTTCAATCTAAACTACTATCATTATTACAGATTCATCAATCATCACCAACACAAAACCCATCTCCATCTAAGAGGATCCTGTTGCATGTGGAGATTGAGATTTTGATCTTCCTTACCATTCAAAAGAGCGCAAAGAAATTGTAAAGCGGCATAAGGGACACAACAGCATAAGCACACAAACAACATCACATTATAACGTCAAGTATGAAACTACAGTACATTCTTTTTTTTGATCTTTGAAACTACAGTACATTGTAATGACACATGATTCAAGATATATGCGAATGTGATTAACTTAACATTAAAAAAAAAAAAGAAAAAAAAGGGCAACGCCATTACAAGATGTAACCATTTATATGGTTAACTATTCTTCTCAAACATGAACTGTTTAATCAAGCTTCATAGCTTATCAGTTGGTTCTTGGTTAGAACTGGTAACCAAGAAGCCATGTTCCAAACCCTCAAACTCAACATATTCGACCTTCTTTTCCCAGTTGCTTGACCTGCTTGCATAATCTTTGATTCAATCTTTCAGAAGATCTCTTTCACCTACCATGACTAGCACTTGCTCGAGATTCATTTGCTCAATCTTTCAGAAGATCTTTTTCACCTACCATGACTAGCATAGGATCTCAACTCATTTGCTCGAGATCCATTTACGCATGACATAGATTGATAGACTAATAGACATGAACAATATATTATGGGATGTACCAAAATTAGAATTTCGCGATTACACCCATGAGGCCATGACAGAATGCAAATTGCTGATATTCTAGTAGCTAGTTAATGATATTAATATTTGTGGTTTAGCTATCTAGTTGGTGTTACATAAAGAAATTTATTCTAAATGTCAAGCAATGAGCCTTTGAGTAGTGTTAATACGAGGCAATTGGTTTTGGCAATTGGTTCTAAATTCGAGTTGAGCTGCAGAACATTCTCTTTAGTGAGGCATAAGTTAATACTGGTGATGACTGATGAGGTATATCAAACCATAATCACCAGTACTAGACTGATAAAAGAGTGAAGGGTGAAGCCTTTATATACGATTTCTGCAGTTTTGCAGTTTCTGAAGATTCTAAGGTCCCCTGGTGTACACTCAGCAAGTTAGATCCAGCTGAAAAGATAAAAACCCTTTTACTTCAGGGATATTTCAAAAATAAATACCCAGCCTGTCCACAGTGATGCTAATGCCCGACGTTTATGAGTATACAATCTACAAGGTAGTCTCGCAAAATGGTATCCTGGGACTATGAGAGGAAGATGACTAATTGAGCCTAACAGATTTTAAGTCGGCATATGAGCCATGACGTCCAAACGACAGATTAAGACTAAAACGGCTTACAAACATGCCTAGTATGGAGCTGAACATGAAGACCAATGCAAGTGGATACAACGCAGTCAAACACGTTCACAGACATAAATGTGAAGCATCAAAATTTCAGGCAACTGGAATTATAGGTTCTCCTAAAGATTTGTGCCTGGACAATGTCTTTTGTTGCTACAAGACATGATACAAGGTGATTCATGTAATCATTTGCATATATAGTTCACTCTATCATTTTTTTCCCCGGCCACGAAAACAAATTACTATCAGCTTTACTACTGTCTACATTACTACAATATGCACAATTGTCAAAAGAGATTAATCTGGCACTTACCTTGTAATCCAAGAAGTAAGCATGCTCCAAGCAGGGGTGGATATAAATTTTAGATCATGTTCAATTTTAGAGAAAATATTTCCCATATCCAAATTCAAGCACATAGGAGTATCCAGGCATATGAGCTGCAGCAGAAGAAAGAAATCCAGAGCAATTAAGTAAAAGAAATATACTAGTACACTATTCATGCCAATAAGAGTAACAATTATCAAAAAAAAAAAACATCAATTTCAAGATAACCAACGTACAGTATCGTCCCTCAAGATAGGAGTTAGTGCATTGGATGTCTTCACTATTAACCATTGCAAGACGCTTTTCCTTCCTCTCCGCTAAAAATCCAAACAATAAAAAAGTCAGCATTACTGTAAATCATGCAGAAAGGAGAAGGCATTCTGGAAAGATAAGCATATTAGTCCCCAAACCCCTCTTCCCCACTCAAGTTTCAACAAAGAGAAAGGTAACAGTCTGTAAGAAACTTAGCATCAGTTAGCATGGCTTAGAATCAGGAACCAAAGCATGCATTCTCATTATTTGGTGATCAAACACTTCAAAACAAAACAAAAACAAAAAAAAAGCAACAACAACATCCAACAACGATCCTACCTCTAGCTGGGTCTGAGAATGTTCAAATGTACATAGCCTTACTCGTAGTTAAAACTACTTGGAGAAAATATTTTAGTCTTATCTGTTTGAGTTATATAAGAAATATAAATTATAAACAAGCCAAACCCATCCAGAGCCAAACAATAATGTCATGGCTGCCTCTATATACTTCTCTTTAAAATTTGTGAATGAACCAAAATCCTTTAAGAAACACTAAAACGGATAACATAAAAGATGGACTTTCTTTATTTCTTTTTCCAAGTGATGAAACATGAAACCCACGATGAAATACCTAAAGCTATCACTTAAAACAAACTATCTTTTGGACTTCATAATTCATAAGGGTTCGATTTCCTTAATTTTAAAAAATAACCATCACAAATTTGTTCAGTTTGTGATGCAGTAAACCCATTGCAGACTATAGGCTATAAATTAATTAGGGCAAATCTTAACCAACCATAGGGATCTTTTTGTGTCCCCTATGATCACATTTAGCAAGCTTCCTAATGACTTAGCCACAAATAAGAAGCTGAGAGGGAAAAGGTTGTAAACAAGAAGAAAATGTGAAGTATTGCCAAATTGAAAGAAAAGCAAGAAAGAACACAAAGGACGAATTCAACCAATTTGCATTTCTAGCATATACCATATACAATAGAACCATGATGAGTGAGAAAGGGAAGGACAAGGTAAGACAAACCATGATGGGCGAGGCTGGGAGACCACACTATCTGGTCACTCAACATCCCTGTGAGCATAAACGTCATCATCTTGGCCACTATATGTACTTTCATTGTATCACGCAGGATCCTCCAATATCATTATCTTGCCATGAGCACAGGGAAACAAAATACATCGGGAATGTACACGCCATGACCATCAAAGAAGACAGAGCCTTTCAGATAAAGATGTCATACCAGCCCCCCTTCTTCTTCTCTTCCCCAGGCCCTTCAACGGACAAACAAATATCAATAATAACACTAGAAAGGAGGAGGATTGCATAAGATAAGCCCCCGGCCCACGACAATGAGTAGTTAATAAAATGTCTTTTGTTAGGCGAGTATATGACATAAAAAAAGTTAGAATTTCACTTGCAAGTTACAGACTAAAATTTTAACATAACCAAGATGGACACAGCGAACAGACTCTACAGGCCAGCTTTGACTAAGATTGCAACCAAAAAAAATAATAGAGGTGGATATATTAATGATTCTTGCTCAGTTTTTATTTATTTTGTGCTCTTGTTTTGCTTTAATGGGGGATGGGTTACGGAGGAGAGGGGAGAAAAAGGAAAAAAATATGAAGAAACAACAGGACAAATCAGCCGAAAACTCAAGTTACCATGACATTTGGAAGAAGGAAACAATTTCACGAGATTCTCGTGTTCGTAATGGACATCCTCTGGGAGTTTGTTGGAGTGAGGCACTTTTTGGGAAGGAAGCAGCAAAAAGACCTGAGAATTTTTGGGGGTGCAAATATCAGGTATGTCTTCGTCCAAATATTTCATGACATCAATATCAGCTTCCGACGCCTTTATGACTTTCGATCTCTTAGTAGTAGAAGGCAGCTCACTCTCTTGTGCAGCATCAACCTCAGAACCTATAAGGCCAATTTAACACCAAGCAACAGTTATATTAGAGAACAGCAAATGGCACGCAACACATATTACTGAAAGCTTTGTCAAATAGTATCTGGCTTATAAAGAGATCTTACTCCTACAAGTCAAGAGGTCATTTGATCACCAAATTTTCAAGTTATAAAATACCTCATAATGATTTTGCATGTTTTGATCACTGATGTTAAAACTATCACCATCAGCATTTGTCTCATCATTGTGATCAAATGACCATGCCTCAGCATTATCATATGAATCTTCATCCAACTCAATACCCCCTCTCATTGGCTACATTAATGCCAACTTTGGAAGGGAATGGCCCTGAAAATTTGTCACGTCAAAACTAGGAAATAAATAGGGCCTCTAAACTCTGAAATAAGCTTACTATAATAAACATTATGAATGGAAGTTAAAATGAGAGGAAAGTAGACCTGCTCAATTGGATAAAGCATCAGTAACACCCAAGAGTGGTTAAATCAAGGAGCACCACAAACGTTTCCTTTAATAGCAGCCTTCACTTCATCATAATTTGAGACTCTATTCAAATCCATCTTACCTTCCACTGGATTAGCATATTGCAGATCACGATCAAGGTTGTTTGCTGAGATATGAAAGTGACCAATCAGTTAGTAATTTAGTATGGTGAGTAAGTTTGAACAGGCAGAGTTGGCATATAGCCATATAGGTGCACACTAGCAGGAACATCTGAACAGAAACACTACAAAAGCAATAGCATCTGAAAAGACTATAACTTCAAAATCTAGAGTTCATCTTTTATCAAAGTTCAATATTGTTTCGCTAAAGGCACCAATGGCATGGGTGTTTCACCATAATCATCAAAGATACTCAAGACGATGGATACAGAACTTCCAATGAATGGGGGGTAAAGAAAGTGGGTACAAAGATACAACAGGAAGCAAAGTTTGAAATTAACAAGTGAAACTTGAAGACCCACAATGGCTAACCATACGGATCTTATACAGGAATACAGGACCATAGACAAACACTAATCTCATGTTTTTATAGAGCTTAATTGGAATAACTGCAGGCCTATCATCTGTATGACCCAGAAAACATATGAAGACTAACCTGATGATCAAATTGTTCAAGCTTCAAGCTGGTAGGAAGATCAGATCTAAATACACCACTTTCAAGGCATTCCCCATGGCCACCAATGTAGGTCTCACTCTCCAAAAGTTTATTCTTGTAAAACTTCTTAGGTACAGATTGGAGTTTGTTATGACAGATAACATTTGCCTTGAATGCCTGTAAAAGTCACAAAGCAATAAATTAATATTTTGCAAAGTATCATGTATAAATAACAAATATGTAACAAAAATATGTATGAAGGACTAACCTGGACCATCAGAATTCAGAAGCATCACAAAAAGAGTTCCTTCCCACAAAACCTCATCTGGCGGCATGGGTATTGTAGTAGCAAGGGAGAAATGAGAATATGAAAGGATGAACATAGGTCATGTACAAATAATAAGTTGCAACAGCATCAGAAACAGAATACGAGCCCATCATGTGCATGAAAGGATGAAAATAGGAAAAAATCAGTAAAGACAATGCACATAAATAAAGGTTTCAACTTTCAACAGGCCAAATCAAAAGAAAGATTTTGGATACAAATTTGACATCAAAAAGGAATTTGACTTTGTCATTATAAACGCAACAGTTATTCAAGTAAATTGGCATTCTATTCCAAAGTTTGGCAAGTTTTCAGTGCCACAGACACAAACATATCTATCTCCATATCGAAGCAATCCAACAACCCCCACCCTCTCTCCAAAAAACTAAAAATGCACTTAATTTTATTTGTTTTTTAAAGTAAACTTCTGATTAATTTATCTACAGTACAAAAATAAGGATCCATTAACAAAATGCATTCAAGTTTCAATTACTTTCACCACCCCCTCTCAAACCCCGTCCAATGAAACACACACAATAGTTAATTTCATTTGGCTAAGTGATTTTACATGAAAATTCGATAATACACCATGATCACTATTAGTAATTCCCAAATGGCATCAATTTACAGTTTACAGTAGAACATGAGTGAAAAAATTAAGGAAATTGAGCAAACAAATTGAGTAAGAGAAATGTTTTGTACACGAAACTAAGAATCGCTCCAATTACGAAAAAAATTGGAAGAGAGAGAAAATTGAGAGAGACTTACAGTTCGGCCTGGCGCTAAATAAGGGGTTAGGTTTTTACAACACCTTTATCTTAAGAGAAGTGAAGCGAGGGAGAGAGATTATTGTTTTTGACTTCGAAGGGAATTTTGAACGAGTACTGAACGGAATGTTGGAAGGATATAAATAGGGGTACTATTCTTTGTCGGCGTGTGTGTCCGACGGCGTATAACGCGTTTTTAGTTGTATAAACGCGTTTTTAGTTATATAAACGCGTTTCTTTATGAATAAAACGCGTGTTCTTCTGTCATCGCGTCTCTTAAATGACTAAATCGCGTTTTCTATTGTCCAATGCGTTCTGCACTATCGAAAGCGTTTTTCTTTCGTTTTTAGAGTCAATTACTCGTTTCTTTTTTGCCTTTTTATTACTAAAACGCGTTTTTTCCTTCTCTTATGTTTTTTTTTATTTACTATTTCTTCCCTTTTTGTACGTAATGCAATATTTTTGGAAAACGGTTTTTCTTTTTACTAGTTCCTGGAAAATATGAGTTGAATCATGGACCAGTATGCCTTCGATATAAGTGATTAGTTTCGATTGTTGTTAAATGCAAAAGAGATTAAAAGTATCATTTTTCTTCAGATCTATTACTTTTACTATGAGTGTCACTTTTCATATTTGTATCATTTATTTTAGTGCTCTAGAAGTGTAAAAAAAATAAAAATGCATGTACAATTTGTTTATTGAGAAATTTAATATTGTTCAGTTTCCCTTATGTTCCTGATTATAGGCGATGATTCTCCTTACATCCAAAGAAGGCATACTCATCAAGAAGCGTTATTGATCGTGATGAGTTGGACAAGCAAAAATGTGGTGGATGGCAATGAGAGCGAATCGGGATATAGAGAGGGGGAGAGGGGAGAGTACTCTTGCGGTTGGTGAGGTTCTTTGATAAAAGAATAGAAAGGATCGGGGGGCTAAATCGATCTATGTTGAATTATTGTATTCTCTTCAACTTAGTAGTCTGTTGATAGAAAAAAACACTTGGTACGTAGCCTAAATTCAATTCAGTTTGATCGCCTTGAGCTCATTTTAAAGATTTATTATTTAAAACAAACAATTCAAATATATTTTCTTGGTAATTCTCTTACTTGATAAAGCGTTTATAAGCTTATAGTGCTCTTACTTGAACTAATAATAATTATGGTCATTTGGTAATTTTTCTGTAAGTTGGTCTCACACAAGACTTACTAAATAATTTGACTTTAACTCATGGAAACAAGTACAAATGTGACATATGCTACCGACACCAAATCCAAATTTTCACCATGCTTTTATATGGTTCCACTGAGATATGGCTATCTTTTCACCTTTTGATATTTATGAGTAAGAAAATGATTACCATCGTACTTGAAAAGCGATACATCCGGATAAACAAAGTGATACTTTTAGCCAACTCAATACATGAGGCTATCTCATAAAAGAATTACTAATAAACTTGGAGGTCCCAAATTCAAGGTTTAAGACTTCCATTTCGGCTCAGTAAACATGGATACCAATCAAATCTCATGTACTCCTTTGACAAAAAGAATAATAATTCAAAAGTTATGCTATCAATTATTAAAAAATATATAGTCTTTTTGGTACTCACTACTCGGTCATCAAAATTATTATATTTTGTTATGTAGTGTACTTGTGTTAAAAACTAAAAATACTAAAATAAATCGCATGTTGCTCACACTCACAAATAATACATGAAAAACATTTGACAAAAAAAAAAATACAAGAAAAAAGAAGAAGAAGAAACGAGGCGGTGACAAAAGAACCCTTGACCCAAAAAAAAAAAAAAAAGAAGACAAAAGAACCCCAGAGAAGGTTGCGTCAGTTAAATGGTCAAAAAGTCAAAAACAAATCACACGCGTTTGTTAAACCGCCAAAGCGTTAACGGCTTAACGAAGTAAATCAGGGGGACATTTCCATCTATATAAGAACCAAACACATGCGGGGGAAATTCCTAATTTCATTATTCCCTACAGAGTCCAGACAATCCATCCACACTTCATAGTTCATCTCTCTCTCTCTCAAGCGATCAATCACCACACTTCACTTCATTTCTATCAAGCGATTTTCTCTCTCCTCAATTCACCACTCTCCCTCCAAAAACCCTAACTCGTTAGGGTTAGAGTTAGGGTTTCTTCAAGCGAATTCAAACTTAAAAGCGATGATCAGATATTATACAAGGCCATACTCGATCGAAGATCAAAGAGGCAATAACAAGTAATTCTAAATGCCGATTAATTGCTCGAATTGAAGTTAGGGTTTCATGTCTCTGTAAGTGAATTTATATTCAATTTTCATTAAATTTGGTGTTTGTTTCGGGAAATATCTCATTGGGGGGTTTAGGATTTGGGGATTGGGGGATTAGGGTTTCGGATTTGGGGATCAGAGTTTAGGCCACTGTTATGTTCATGCCCCTTTTATGTTGAAAACTTTACTTATCACTTATTTACAAATGAATGAGAATATATATAGATACAAGGAGAACTCTAGAGATTTCCAATTCTTAGACTATTCTAGAGAAAGTAGTCTACAACTGTACATTATACGAGATATTAGATGATATACTAATAAATGATATATATATTAATTATCTATATTAACACTCCCCCTCAAGTTGCAGCATGTAAATTATGAATGCCCAACTTGCTAATGATCCCATGAAATTGTGCATGGCCAAGTCCTTTGGTGAAGACATCCGCAAGTTGGTGATGAGAAGAGACGTATCTTGGGATGATTGTACCAGAACTAAAATACTCCCGGATAAAATAACAATCGATTTCAACATATTTTGTCCGCTCATGAAAAACTGAATTTTGAATGATGTGAAGTGTTGCCTTATTATCACAAAACATGAACATAGGTCCTCTATGTTGGACGGTAAGCTCACTTAGAAGGGCCTTTAACCAAATAAGTTTTGTCGTAGTCAAAGCCATCGAGCTATACTCAGCCTCAGCGGATGATCGAGAAACAGTGGGTTGTTTCTTTGATTTCCAAGAAATAGGTGCATTGCCCATCTTAACAATGAAACCGGTGATTGACCTTCTAGTCACAGGACACCCACCCCAATCTGCATCACAGTAAGCATAGACTTGCAAGTCACTATCGGAAGGAAAGAATATGCCTTGTCCTGGAGTGTTTTTAATGTATCGTAAGAGTCCCATGGCAGTATCAAGATGAGGTTGTCGCGGTGACTGCATAAACTGACTCAAAATTTGTACCGTATATGCTATATCAGGTCGAGTGATTGTGAGATAAATCAAACGACCAATCAACCTTCTATATTGATCAGGATTAGACAACAAATCTCCATCCTCCGCATTTAATCTATGTTGTTGTTGGATCGGAACCGCTGCAGGTTTACCACCTAGAACTCCTGCATCATCAAGAATATCTAGTGCATATTTACGTTGACAAACAAAAATACCTTGTGGAGAACGAGAAACTTCCAAGCCAAGAAAATATCGAAGTGGACCCAAATCCTTAATAGGAAAACATGTAGACAAGTATTCTTTTAGTTGTTGACAAGCATCTGGACTATTCCCTACAATAATGACATCATCAACATAAACAAGCACGGCTATAAAATTTGAACCTTGACGTCGAATGAATAGAGAATGATCAGCACGGGAATGTCTAAAGCCATAATGTAGCAGTGTAGTAGAAAATTTTGCAAACCACTGGCGACTTGCTTGCTTCAACCCGTATAAAGACTTACGGAGTAAACAGACTCGGTTGTCACTCTCGGGTAAATAACCAGGAGGAGGTCGCATACATACTTCCTCATGAAGGTCTCCATGGATAAAAGCATTATTAACATCAATTTGTTGTAACACCCAATTCTTGGCTGACGCCACCGCCAAAAGACATCTGACTGTAGTTAACTTAGCAACGGGAGAAAAAGTTTCATTATAATCCACCCCTTCCACCTGCGTACAACCTTGAACCACAACTCTACCTTTATATTTCATAATGCGACCATCAGGATGATACTTAATAGAATAGACCCACCTTGATCCAATAGTCTTCTTTCCAGTGGGCAAAGGAACAACATCCCAAGTATGATTATCTTCTAATGCCCGGAGTTCTTTACTCATAGCATCCCTCCATTCTACATGTTGCATTGCCTCCAAATAATTATGGGTTATTCTTTGGGCAGTGAAGGCTGCAAGAAAAGGTCTATAGGCAGGGAAAAATTTAATAGAGGATAAATGACAAGACAATGGGTAAGGTTTACCTGAGGCCACCACATTGGAGGTAGATGTAGATGAGGATGTCTTCTTATCACCTGGAATATCACAAATAAAATCATTAAGGCGGGCAGGAGGTCTACGTTCACGTTGCGGTCGTGAAGGAATAGGCACCTGAGTATCCATCTCGGGGCTCAGACCGTTAGATGAGGAAGAAGACGAAGGACATGCTACAGTTGGAGCAATTGTGTTATTATTCTCATGAGAAAATGATTGAGAAGCTACTGACTCACTATTAACAGGAAGTATAAGAGGATCTTCATCCTCCCCCTTAATAAAGACATTTCTAGGAGCTGAAGACTCTAGATTAACATGAGAGTTGGGCAACAAATTGGACTGAAAAGGAAATTTATCCTCAAAGAAAATAACATCTCGAGAAACAAAAATACGATGAGACTCAAGATCATACACTTTATACCCTTTCTTACCACTAGGATACCCGACAAACACACAAGGATTAGATCGTGGTGCAAATTTATCTTTGACACATTGTGGATTACGAACATAGCATAAACACCCAAAAACTCGAAGGTGATAATATGAAGGATCACGGTCAAATAGAAGTTGGTAAGGGGACTTTCCGTTAAGACGTGGAGTAGGAGTGACATTGATGAGGTATGCTACAGTTAGGATACACTCTCCCCAAAAGGTTATAGGTAAACCTGATTGAAATCGAAGTGCTCTCCCAACTTCTAATAGGTACCTATGTTTTCGCTCAACCACTCCATTTTGTTGTGGGGAACCTGCAATATTGGTTTGACTAATAATCCCTTTGTCTAGGCAAAATGTTTTCAAATCACCTTCAATAATTTCAGGAGCATTGTCACTGCGGATTTGTTTAATGACATGACCAAATTGGGTACAGACCATCTTGTAGAAATTTATGAAACATTGGATTATATCAGATTTTCTTTTCAATAAATATACCCATGTGGCTCGAGAATAATCATCCACAAGTGGTAAAAATAATTGTGCACCACTGTGAGACGGAGTACGATATGGACCCCAAATATCTAGATGGACAAGAGCGAAAGGGACAGTACTTTTATTATCACTCAAAGGAAAACAGTTTTTGACTTGTTTAGCTCGAAAACAGACATCACAAGGACAATTGGCTAAAGTACGAAAATTTAAATGTGACAAACTGAAAATAAGAGATAAATGACTAACGGAACTATGACCAAGACGTTGGTGCCAAATTTGTGGAGAGTCCTTCAGAGCAACAGAAGCAGTTTTCGGAGTTGACATTTGTAGGTGATAAAGACCATCTTTCATCTCACCCGCTCCAATCAGTGTCCTCGAGCGTAGGTCCTGGATAACACAGAAAGTGGGAAAAAATATTATAGCACAATTATTTTCAGAGGTCAACTTGCTAACAGACATAAGGTTGCAATTAAAATCAGGTAAGTAATAAACATTGGACATATTTAATTGTGAGGAAAGAGGAACATGACCACGAGCTTGTGGAATTATGGTACAACCATTAGGTAAAGAAACAGGGGACTTGTTATTTAGAAGCAATGCATCATGTAAAACAGATTGATATCCAGTAAAGTGGTCAGATGCTCCGGAGTTTATAATCCAGTTAGAGGGATTTCTAGGGTCAAGTATCACCTTACCAATAAAATTTACTGCATGAACTTGTTGATTAGAACCACCAAGTAGCTGTAAAAACTGCTGATATTGTTCTGGAGTAAGAGAAATACCACCCTGAGAAGTTGTGATAGATTGATTTGGTATACCAAATGAGTTGCCAGTAGATGCTTGTGAGTCCCCAGTATGTGCAGCTTGTGAGTTTCCAGAAGTAGTGGCATTAGCAGACGCTCGTTCACGACCTCTTCCCTTTTCATTCCGACTTTGAAATCCTGGAGGATAGCCTATAATTTGGTAGCAACTTTCTGTCCAATGGCCAGGACGATTACAATGACCACAGTGAGGTCGCCCACGCCCTCGACCCTGGCTACCTGAGTTCTCTGTGTTTGCTTTTGAAAGTGAAGAAGCATTAAATGCGGACAGTTCTGGAGTAGCAGAGCGATTTGCTGAAATTTGTTGTTGCCTTTCTTCTTGAACAGCCAGACCATACACACGGTTAAGTGGTGGAAGAGGGTCCATGGTGAGGATTTGAGATTTGACAATTTTATATGAATCACCTAAACCCATCAGAAAATCATGGACGTGCTCTTTCTCAATTCTGGAAGCTACCTTTTGAGATAGACCACACTTACACCCGGAACAGGTGCACACAGGAACAGGATTGTAAGAGGCAAGTTCTTCCCATATACTCTTCAACTTATTGTAGTAGGCTGAAATAGGAATATCTTGTTGTTGTATAGTAAAAATAGAGCGACGAAGGTCATGAATGACTACCTCGTTTGCTTGATGATAGCGTTCCTCTAACTCACACCAAAGAGCTCGAGCATCACATTGAAAAGTTACTCCAGCACGAACACTTTGAGAGAGGGAATTTTTTAGCCACGCTACAACCATGGCGTTGCATTTGTTCCAAGCATAGAACTCAGGAGACCCATCTTCAGGTCGTGGAAGCGTCCCATCTATAAATGGTTCCTTATTCTTTGCAATGAGGGCATTGAGAATTTCGTCACGCCAATTTGCATAGTTGGTTTCTGTAAGTTTGAAATCGATAAGTGGAACGCCCGGACCATCAGATGAAGTTAAATAGTATGAAGTAGTAGGATCCTGGGTGATGGCATAATATTTTGTAGAAGAATCTGAAGTTTTGGCTTCACCATCTTTGTCACTCATGCTGACAATAGAATCAAAGAACAATCAATTGATATGGGATATAGAAAAACAAATCTATGCTGAGAGGAATACTCAGCACGAGGATAAGGAATTTATAAAGACGACAGTGACGATAGAGATGACGTGAATAGAAAAAAGCGTGAGAAAAATTAGGGCTTGCTCTGATACCATGTAAACATGTGGAAAACTTTACTTATCACTTATTTACAAATGAATGAGAATATATATAGATACAAGGAGAACTCTAGAGATTTCCAATTCCTAGAGTATTCTCGAGAAAGTAGTCTACAACTGTACATTATACGAGATATTAGATGATATACTAATAAATGATATATATATTAATTATCTATATTAACATGAAGTCTTAATTTAATCATCCTTTCTAGATTCCGCTAATAATTGTAATGTCCATATATGCATTTAGGGTTTTCCGAAGACTGCTTTTATTTCCAGCCCTCCGCCAATTGTTACATATGAAGATTACACAGCTTCTGATTTCAATCGATTTGGCAAAACCTGTATTTGGAAACTTGAATGGGTCTGTCGTGGAGATTCATACATGGCAAAGAAAAGGTATATCAGTCAATCAGTCATATCATTATTTTTTATCGTTAAATGGGAACTCCAAAACCTGGCTAGTAACAAACACTTAATTTTCTGTGAACCATATCAGTGTCTGTTACCATTTGAAGAGACAAATTGAGTCTGAGGTAGTAGATAGCATTGATGGGCAATCATCTAAATCTTTTATCGAGCTCACAAAAGCGGAGCAACAGTCAAAGCTAAAGGTGAAATTACTATTAGAAGGTATTTCTACACGTTTAAAGCTCTCAAATTATATCTATTTATTTATGTTTTACTGCTTTTTTTTGGTGATAAAATTATTGCTTACTCAAGTTTTGCAAAAGTGTGTCTGTGCTGTCTGTAGGCATATAAGTGGCTCTTTGACAAGCCAGCTACAGAGCTTCGTTAATCAGGACTCTGCATGAGGGAAAATTCATTTTATGTTGATATTGTTCATGGTTAATTTGTTGCTTCTTGTTTGTTTTACTTAGTAAGGGACAGTGCGAAAGCTATATGCAATTTTCTTCCAGACACCTGGTCTAGAAATCTACCATTAGCAGGGCTAGTTTTGTAGTATAGGCAACACTGGCCTTTGAAGTATGTGAAATACGGTGCTTTGCATTTTGTTGGCTTCAAAATTGAGGGTAACGTATTGAATTTTCTTAGTCTTGTAGTTTGAGAGCTTTTGAGATAGAAGATATGAATATAAAGGGCTCAACAAAGTCTCGAACGTAAAGTTGACTGATGCAAAAGCAAGTGGAAATTCCATCAAGATCCAGGAAGCGAGGTTTGAAAAGCAAGGCACTTTTTCTCATAAAACTCTTAAGTTTATTTGCGGTAGTTTTAAAATGCATATTTCTCTCTTCCTGCTAATTTGCTTTGATCAATGCCATGTTTGTAGGATATGGTTGTGTTCTGTATGATTCATTGCAGCTTGCTCATAAGTATATGCAACCATAGTGAATGCTCAATTGAATTGAAGTGGTTGGTCATTAAAAGGTAATCAGTGATACTGCCTTAACTTTTGTGATATTTAAGCTTGAGAAATTTAATACTGTTCAATTTTCCTTTTGTTTCTGATCATAGGTGATGATTCTGCCTGCAGCCAAAGTAGAAGGCATACTCATCAAGAAGTGGTATGCGGTTTTTAATATCATGCCATATTAACTCCATTTTGGCCTAATTGCTTGTTTCGATTTGTAACTTAAAAAACTTGTATTGTGTATAGGGAACACCAGTAGGTGAGAGCGATATTAGCTCGGTAGTTCTTCCAAGCTTTGTTTGTAGAACCTCCTGTTCACAAGGTGTCATTACAGGCAAGGTAAGACTCAAAATAAACTTTTGTTATGACAATCGCCATTGGAACTGCTTTGCGATGCTGATAATTAATCATCATGTTCCTTGAAACTTTCAGGTGGACTATGCTGTACAAATTGTTGAGGCTGAAAAGATTATGCAGAGGATCATAACTGAACACAGGTTTTACTTCGGTTTCTTTTTCTTGTAGTACTTGAATAACTATATGTATTTCTATGGGCGACGTAGCCTTATTGTTGCATGCAAGCAGCATTAAATGATCTCCCATGTGTGAGCATCCATGCTATTGCCCTTGACTAGCCGGTCCAACTGTCTTATCTGATTGGTACTTTATTTGTAGCATGATTCTCTATATTATCATGTAAAGATACTGATAATTTATCTGGTACACAGGCTATAGGCTGGCAAAGCCGACAATTTTTGTAGAGGGACAATCTGGTTCGGCTCATATCTTTAGCTATTTTTTTTTTGTTTTTACTCCTAGATGTAACGTTGTTCTTGCACACTCTTTTGCTAATTGTTGGGCATAACATCATGTGTTGAAGACCGGTTTCCACCTGATGTTTTGCCAACTTTGATTACGGTTGCTTTATAATTTGATTGGGATTAATAATCTACGTCGGTAATTACATGGGGGGTAGTGAATTGGAGAGCGAAAGAAAATTAGATGACGTGGCTGGTGAATTGGCGGTTACAAAAGAAACAGCTATGGTCCATTGGTCCACAAGGTCAAAAAGTCAAAACGGTCATCTGTAAAAAGAAAGATACGCGGCAATATAAAAGGTCGGGTGTGTGTGCGCATATATTACACACACCCAACAAATATTGGAGGGAAATCCAGAAATTTGGTCTGCTCCTCTCATCTCACCTTCTCTCTCATCTTCTCACTCCCTACACTTTCGCTTCTCCATTCCCACGTTCTTTCTCTCACTATCCTCCTCTCTTAACACCATGTATATGTATTCATCGTCATCATCACAAAATCTAGGTTATTTGATTTTCTCTCTCCTCAAAAAATGTCGAGAATCTTGTTTTTCCGCTGGAAGAAATTATACCAAGAGGCTACAAAAATGGCGCCTCGTATAAATACACGGCGCCTCAATTTCAATTTCCGTTATTCACCACAAGTTGTGGGCCCACAACCGTTGTTTGTGAAATTAGGGCAAGAGAGATATAAATGGGATGACGGTGCTTCTCAAGATATTCCGATACGGAGAATTAAGGCTGATGTTAATTGCCCTAGATGTTCGAGACATATGGATGTTTTATTTTCGAATCAACAGCATCATTTTCCTTCAATTGATAAAGATAAGAATAAAAAGGGGCGTGATTATCAGGCTGTGAGTCTTTGCCCTAATTGTAAAACTGCGTTTTATTTTTATCCTTATAACTTATAAGGTTGCTCCTCTTCAGGGGAGCTTTTTTGAGATTGGGAGGGGTGAAATTTATAGAACCAACAACAACAACAATGGCAACAACAACGATTTCAACAACAATAACAACAATGGCAATGTCGGGGGTGGCCGTGGGGACCCACCGGAGAAGTGGCGGGGGCCACCTGGTGGAAATGGGCTGACGGTGCATTCGTCACCGGGTTTACCGTTCATGCCAGGTGTCCATACTCTAGGGGGTAGTGGGGCCCACCGTAGTAAGGGCCGTGGCTGGGGTTCTGCTGGTGGTGGCGATGGAGATGGCGGAGATCCAAGCATGTTGGATTGGGGTTGGGGAGGGTCAAATTTAGGGAGGGATTTGCCAACCCCAAAGGAAATATCTCAGGGGCTTGATAAGTTTGTTATTGGACAGCAACAGGCCAAAAAGGTATAATCAATTTTTTGAATTTGCTCAATACTTGGTGTCAATTTGTAGTTCTTTTTCTTAGTAGTTGTGTGAACCATCATTTGTAGTAGTTCCATTTCAGTAGTTTTCATTCCCCAAGAGAAGTTTTTGTTGCATTACATGAATAGTTTTTGCTATCTTGCAGGTTCTCTCTGTGGCTGTTCAAATCATTATAAAAGGATTCACCATGCTTCATTGGAATTCGAAGGGTTTGTTCTAAATGCCACCCTGATATCAGAGATTTTATGCATTTCTTGGTTTATCTTTGATTGCTTGTGTGTTATTATGTGCCGCTCTGTGCTTATATGGGTTTCAATACTAGATCAGAAGCACAAGTTCATTTACAGATGGAGAGTATGATGATGTTGAACTGGAGAAGAGCAATGTAATATTGATGGGCCCAACTGGTTCTGGTAATCTACCTTCAGCTTCCATTATATTCTGTGGAAGACAATTTTTTGGTAGCTTATTCTCCCTGCCTGAACTTGTTGCTTTCTGATTGCAAAACAGGAAAGACATTACTTGCAAAGACACTTGCTCGGTTTGTAAATGTACCGTTTGTAGTCGCAGATGCAACAACCTTAACACAGGCAGGAGTTCTCTCTTAAATCTGTAGCTCTTTTCTCCTCAGTTATTAACATAGGCTTCTTCATAATTGTTGTGCACCATCTTGTTATAAAGCGTCTATTTCAATGCTAGAATAGGGGAAAAAGAAATTTTGAACATGACACACTTTAATGATTAAGATGAGTTCTGAATGAATACCCATGAAAAAGAACAAATATGAATGTCTGGAGCTGGATGCATATCCAGGTATTCCTACACCGAGCTTGTTTGTAACTTTACAGTAAAGCAGGGAAGGGGAAGCAATGTAGATGGAGTTATTTCATTTCAACTGAGTTCTGCTATTTATGTGATATTTCTTTTTCATGTATTTCTATGTTGCTTTCTCCTCTCCTTGGATGTAAACAAGTGTGTGGTGCTTCTTCTTGCAGGCTGGCTATGTAGGAGAAGACGTCGAGTCAATATTATACAAGTTGCTTACGGTATGAATGACTGTCTGTCCTGATGCATGAGCTTAAAAATTTATTTCTCAATTCATTTTCTCATTTTTTTTCACAACCATTATTTGGAGCATTTGTCATGTGCAGATCTTTTTGCATGGATATTATCTAACACCGAGTCATTTGTTGAAACAAAGCGACCTCCTGGGGGGGGCTGCTTTTGTTGCATGATCTCATACATTAACACTGAGAATGCTCCTGAACCTCCTTTTTAACTTGTTTTGGGCAGTGGAATTAGTGTGCCACTAGGGACTACGGTTGTGGTCTATCCGCAAAGGGTTCTTGGTTAGATTTTGTGGAGATCTTTTACCCCTTGGACTCTTGGGAGTCTTGAAAAGGCATACCTGGTTCAACTTATTGATGAAAAAGTTTGAAATGTGTCAATTGTATTCTGGCAGTGTCGAAAAGACTGCTGAGGACTTAAAGGGGACAGTTGTTAAATTAGTATGATGTAGGAGAAAGTTCTACAGATGGGTAAGGAAAAAAGCCAAAAGTAAAATGAATTGTTGCAACTGGTCAGAATTGCTGAGATGAGTAGAACCAATAATATTCTCAATGCTCAAGATCACCCGTTAAAGTTTAGAAATGGTTAATTTCATATACAGATCTGGGTTTAAGGTTCAATTTAATGTAGCTTTCTCATGGGTTTATGTGAAAAATTACCCATTTTTTCCTGAATCATGATTTAGTGTACAAAGCGATATCTGTGTCATTTTTGTATTGACACCTATATATGTCCTTTACTCTTTGTTTGGAGTTTGGACTTTGGAAATTTGTTCTCTAGTGTAGTTTCATCTGAAGCCCTTCAGTTTTTCAAGTGTGCTCCACTTCTAGAAAATCAAATCCTTATAATTGCATTGTAAATGTGATGCCAAGGTTGCAGAGTTCAATGTCCAAGCAGCTCAGCAAGGAATTATCTACATTGACGAAATCGATAAGATAACCAAAAAGGTTCTTCAATTTTTCCCTTAGCAGTTTCTTTGAAATGCATGCTATTGAATTAAAGTATGGTGTTCTATATGTAAGGAATTTGAAGATCGTTATATTTGATATATTTTACAGGCTGAGAACATGAACATTAGCAGAGATGTGTCTGGTGAAGGTGTGCAGCAAGCCTTATTGAAAATGCTTGAAGGAATTGTGAGTGATTGATGGGCGTAATCCTGTTATTTTGTCATGAGAATCCTTCAATTTGGTTGATGAAACTTGTGTTTTGAAAATTTAACTTTGACATCTGTTTGGCCTAGCTTCTAAGAGCTTTGACTTCTCCCTCACATCCCTCCTTTCCTCCCCGTCTTACTCCACTACCTCCAATGTAACCTCAACTTTTGGCCCTATTCAACTTCTTAAAAGTTCGAGGTGGAGAAGGATGTGGAGTAAGAGGGAGGAGACAGAGGAGGGATGTGAGAGGGAGAAGCTGAAATTGTTAGAAGCTCAGCCAAACATACCTACGCTTGACTCATGGAATATCCGCCATTAGGCCCATTACTATCTCAGAACTTCTTGCTTATAAAGTATTTTAGTTAATCCTCCGTGATATCACATCTATGATCTTGCGTAAATTATCTACTTTTCAGATTGTAAATGTTCCTGGAAAGGGAGCAAGAAAGCATCCTCGTGGAGATCATATCCAGGTATAAGGAAGCCTTCATCACTTCAAGCAACGTCTTTAAATGTTCACTTAGGAATCTTAAAGCACTTGGAGTATTAGGTTATTTATATTCTTTACATTATGCTTCAACATTGGCTTTCTTTTATGTGTTGCCATTTTAAGATGTTTAGAATCTTGTTTTTACTTTTTACTGAAAGGGCCATGTTGCTGGATACAATCTAACACGGGGTTCAGCTGTACAGCCCAAAGTACAGGGCCATTGGGAATTTGGTTCCCAAATTAATAACTAATATTAGAAATTGAAGAGTAGGAAAAAGAATGGGTCTCTTCCCCTTTCCTTATCTTCTTTCACATATTCTTAGATTTTTAGATCCCAGCATCTCATAGACTGTTTTGTAGTTCAGCTGGTGTATATCAATCTAATCTCCATCAATCCTCCCAAACGCTTGTGTACTTGCACTGAGGTGTTCTAGGCATATATATTATTATGTTATACCTCACCTGAAATCACTTTATCACATCATTATTGTTATCAGAACCAGTATCAGTATCAGTATATCATGGTAAGGAGAAACTTTTCAGTTGGCCTGCTTTGACTTTCTTCATGCTCGTTGCTCACTTGCAGATTGACACTAAAGATATCCTTTTCATATGTGGTGGTGCCTTTATTGATCTGGACAAGACCTTTCAGAGAGGTAATGTGCTCTGGTTATTTACTGTAAAGGGAAGAGACAGTGGAGAGGAATTGCAAATATACCTAATATGATGTTGAGTTTAATCTACTTGTTACCAGACGACATGACTCTTCAATTGGTTTCGGAGCTCCTGTTCGGGCAAACTTGGCTTCTGGTGGAGTAACTGGCTCTGCCAAAACATCAGCATTACTTGAATCTGTGAGGATTGAACCCCTGTTATGTTGAAAATGATTGAATCTGAGTCTGTACAAGGTCGTGATGATCTTTGCATTTTCAGGCAGAAAGTTCTGATCTTATTGCTTATGGTCTTATCCCAGAATCTATCGGCCGCTTCCCCATCCTGGTCAGTCTTTCAGCGCTAACTGAGGACCAACTTGTTCAGGTAACATTTCTTGTGATAGCTTTGATTACATTGTCACTATGTTCTGCTTATTTTGTTATTTCCTTTTCGATTGCTTTCATCTTCAGCATTTCTATCTCTTGTTGGCTAGATGGAAGCAGTTGGTTCTTTTCCTTGGAACTTGTCTTTGTAGGTCTTCTGGTTTATATCACTGTGCAGTGATGTGAAAGGGGCATGTTAAAACATACTTAGCTTTTTTGTTCAATAGTTTATTAATTGTGTGAGGACTTTCCATAATTCCATATGTAATTGGTATTTAATGGTCACATGCAGCTTCAGGAGTGATCTTGTGATGGAGTTTCTAGATGTATTAATATGTATGTCATTTGTGGACCGTCACATCTGCACTGAGGTTGTTAGCTGTATTAGTATACATGCCATTTCAAGTAGTATTTTTTTTTTAGCTCACACAACTTGTGTCTTCAGGTCCTTACTGAGCCAAGGAATGCTCTTGGTAAGCAGTATAAGAAATTGTTCAGTATAAACAATGTAAGTTTGACTCTCTTCTCTACTCTTCACACATTCTTCCCCTCTAAGAATCTTAGTCCTCCAAGAATCTTCCCCTCTAAGAATCTATCAGAGGAAATTGTACATACTATATCTTCTATTCTGCTAATCTATGAAATATATATCTAAGAATCTTAGTCCTCCAAGCATTGATTGTTCTATCCTGTCTCGAAAATTAGGTGAAGCTTCACTTTACAGAGAAAGCTCTAAGATTGATTGCCATGAAATCTATGGCCAAGAATACTGGTGCACGGGGTTTACGATCCATACTGGAGAGTCTATTGACGGAGGCTATGTATGAGGTATGCCAGCTTATGCCTAAGATCAAACAATCAAAGTTGTAATTACCGGAATTCTTGTACTTATTTGGCTACCTATGTGCTCTTCTTTAGGTTCCTGATGCAAAGGGAGGAAATAATGTGGTGGATGCTGTTGTTATCGAAGAGTCTGTGGGTTCTGTTGATTCTCCTGGATGCGGGGCCAAAATCCTTCGTGGGCATGGTGCTTTGAATAACTACCTTGTCAATTGTGAA
Organism: Tetragonia tetragonoides; assembly: GCA_038025085.1. Taxonomy (NCBI): domain Eukaryota; kingdom Viridiplantae; phylum Streptophyta; class Magnoliopsida; order Caryophyllales; family Aizoaceae; genus Tetragonia; species Tetragonia tetragonoides. Next base: position 5,110,431 of record CM076140.1, read on the forward strand.
CAAGGGGTATGTATATGTAGTTAAGTGGATTTTTATAGAACTCAGATCTCAGTTAAGATTGTTGGTCGATGTTTTGTTTGCACCATCATGCTTGTGATGAATAGCAAAAAAAAAAAACATCTTTTTTACTCTTTACTCTTTTTTTCTTTTGTTTCTGTCCATTGACTAACATCGAGTCATTTGTGGCAGGAAAATGCTGAATCATTTGTCATGGAGTTGCAAGGAGGGGAAAGAGGGGTCGTTTCTGGAAGCAGTTCCATATAATGTTGAGGATAGCTCTATGAAAGCAATGTAAACCGTGGATCAGTAATTGTGTTCTTTACCCCATTCTTTTTCATTATTAGCAACAGCAATTCTGTATTTGGCAATGAAAGTTCAAATACCACTAATATTCCCTTTTCCTTAACCATCTCTTGAATATTCTTTCAACTTTAGCAATACGGATCTTATGTCCCCTTATATGTATCATTTCATGTCTCAACCACATCCTCGCCTTTCGTGACTTTGTCATGCATTTCAATTTAATAATAAATAAAATTTAAAAGCTGATGTGTCGAACGTATAAGGGAGTGGGATAGAAGATGACACACAAAATGTTACAGGAAATCCTTACTGCAACTCTAGTGCCCTCATGCCTCATAGTCATTAACTCATTATCATTGTAACTGCATGTTTTCTAATTTTAGGAACCGAATATAAGTTATAACTGGGACTATTTATAATTTAATCTCATGTAACATCTTTAATAGGAGTAACCATTTTTTAAAGAGAATATCACTATAACTTGATACCCTCTCCTTTTTTTTTCCTTTTTTTTCATTAGGCATGAAAAACACTATCAGTTCCTTCTTTAAACCCTCAAAAAATTTAGCATTCTTTCTTTTTTTTCTTTTCTTTTTTTGGTAGAAAGAAATTAAGTCCAAAAATAAAGGAAAAAAGTGTCACTATCAGTCTATCACCCGTGATTAAAACAAAGAAAATTTCCCCAAAAAACCACAAATTTTTATTAAATCTCCTAACGTTACATGACACGCATCTAAAAACCACAAAATTTTGTAAAATCTCCATTTAATGCAACCTGGTGACTGAGTTTGAGCCTTGAGAGGGAGAAGATCAGAAGACTGAAGAGAAGAAACAATTGGGGGACAAATGAACGGCGGAGATGGGGACGACAAGGGGTTACTGTGGAAGCTTCCGGAAGTGAAAAGCAGAGAACTTGGGAAGATCGGCCCTGGTTTTGGCTTTGGAGCTGGCTGTGGTTTTGGCTTTGGTCTTGGTCTTCTGGGTGGTAATTATTTCTGAACAACTTCAATTATTTCTCTCTCATCGACCTCAACAAGCTCACTTCATTTGAGACCCTTTATTTGTTCATGGCTTAAAGCAAAACCCAACAGTCTCAATTTTCTCAATTTAATATTTGAATCTTGTGAATTTCTTTTCTGGGGTTTTTGTTAAAGTTTATCCCTTTTCGTTTTTGTTGGAATGAGTTCAGGTGCAGGTTTTGGCCCTGGAATTCCTGGGTTGCAGTTCGGTTTTGGGGTTGGTATTGGTTGTGGTATTGGTTTAGGTTTTGGGTATGGTGCTGGCAGAGGAATTGCTTATGATGATAACAAGAGACACACTAATGTTGGAAAGCCTTCTCGTGGATCATTCACATCGTCTCAGTAAGTGTTGTATCTTTCGATTTATTCTGGTTTTTGTCAAATTGGTTATGCTTTTTAGCTTTTGTAAGAGAACATATGTCTTTTATTTCTGTTGTATTGCCCATTTACAGTCTTACAGATTGTGTGATTCATTTCACAGAAGAAAGAAAGCTTTCCCACTTCCTCCCTTCTTTTGGGTTTTGTCTCTGGTTGAATTTTTTGATCTTTTGAATATATAGGTTTAATTGGGTTTTGTGGTGTGCTTTGGTGTATTGGGTGTGTGGAGTTTAGTCTCTTTGTCATTCGAGCTTGGGCTCCATTCTCTTATTAATATAATAAGTTTAATTATCAAAAAAAAAAAAAAAAAAAAAATTGGGTCTTGCAGAATTGGTGGGATTTCTTTGATGCTTTCACAAGGCCTAAACAACCCTTCCAAAGCATGAGTTGCAACTTCTGCTCTGAACATACCATTTCATGGGTTATCTATGTCCCCGATGAAAAATATGATTATAACTCCAGTGCAGAGGTGCTTACTGTATCACCAGTAAAGCCTTTGTCTGCGTGCGGTGACCATTAGTGCGGTTTTTTTAGAATACTTGTATTCTCTAGAGACATTACAGCTTCCAAATGGTGCTCCATTCAGAATGAGATGGCAGTTTCGAGTGTTACTCCTTCATGTGTTCTCACTAAGCTGTACTATCTGTTTTGTTGCAGTCTATGAGCTATAGAGTGATAGTATGAAGAATAAGCTTGAGCCCTAAGGCCTTTCTGGTTTTCCTAGAGAGTCAATACAAACACTAAGGCTATCTATTTCTCTATAAAACTATGCCATCGTCTCTTGAATTGGGGACACTGGGACAAATTTCTGAATAGGTTGGAGGCCATCTTTTCAATGTATGGTGGAAAGCTTTGATCCCTGTTTGTAACCTCCTCAACTTGAACTCGAAAGCTCCATCCCCTATAGCTACCTAACGAAGAAACTATCAACTTCCTGTCTTGGGAGAAAATCTTTGTCAATAGCAATGAAAATGAACTAGTAGTGGTGAGTTGTTTTAGGAGTAGGAGGATTAGTAGTTGAATCTGCACTGCCACTGGTTAACACCATGTAGATTTAGCATTGTCATGTATCTTGCCTCCTTCCAGGATATGATTTGTATGTAGTTAAACTCCCAAGGACATAATTCTCACGTGTTGCCCCTTTTAGGACATCCTGATCATTTCACTTACATTTCAGTTGGCCAGTTGGGGATCCAAAATTTGAAATGAGCTAAGTAATTAATAGGGATACCTTGTAAAATACCAAAATTTACCTGACAGTCTGAATTTTAATATTCTCAGCATCGCACTAACTCATGGTGTTCATTTGTTGGCATATTTTTCAGGGATGAGATAGGTCTACTGGTTGATGAGCTTGTTGTTAACACCAAGAAGCTAATGACAGTGGCATCAAAGGAAATCGACAAGTGGAGACGATAGATAAAGTTTGCTACTTCTCTGTGTAGATACTTGTTACTATTAGGTGTTCTAAGCTGTGCACTGAGGCATAACACCTGTAAATCATTTCCTTGCAATGCAAACAACTTGTAACATTGTACTTGGTGAACATGCACCATGTTGTTTATTGGCTTTGTTCTTGGTGTTGATGTTCCTCTTTATCTTTCTTTCCGACCATGTCACTTCCTATTTTTGGTTAAGTTCTAGCTGGTTCGCTTATTGTGCTAAGATTCATACATGAGATTACTGTCGATGGTTGAAACTCTTACTGCAGGTCTTAAGAAAAAAATGTTACAAAACCGTCTGATCAGTTGTGGTGAATGATGCAAGTGATATTGTATATGCTTCAGTGATTACAGCCTTACAGGTCAACATTCCAAATGGCTGCATCTCCTTCTCCACAGGAATCATGCACTTCTTTCATCCTGTCAACAGATTTACATATGCCACTGCACGACCAGTCAAATGATGCTATGCATGTGTTCCCTGTATGTGTCTTCCATTCGCAATCTATTACATATTCGAATGAGTTTTTGAATCAGAAAATACTCCATTAAATATACTTGAAAGCACTTAGAATGACCTTGATGATAGACAACACATCTTCGGAAATTATTCATTTATAATAGATGAAGGTAACAGATATGTTATGTGATGAACTCAATGAAATATAGCTTAATGACTAAGAGAGAACAAAAAGTACAGTGTTGAGACTTGTATTTCTGCCTTTTGATGAGTTCTGTATCTAACATTTTTTTGTGAATCACTGTTCATATATATTTATCTGATTATCTCAGCAATGTCACTTTAGCAAGAACTAAGCAGGCAATGGACTTGACATGCAAGCAACACATTTCAATCTAGTATACCTGGAGGAGTGCCACAGCACATAGCGCGATCATCTACATATTCAACTTCCAAACCAATCAACCAGGACCCAAGAGAAACATCCTCATTAGCATAGCGGTGTAGGATGGGTCTGGAAATATGGTACGATCTTTTAAGTTAAAATTATACTATATCATATGCAATCGTTTTTTCATGAATATGTATAAGAACTTACGCATTGATGCATATATAAGCTGCAAGGTCCTTGGAAATGGCATAAATTTGACCAGTTGCGTGCCTAAAATATTTGTTTCCATCTTCACCAAATTTCCAGAATTCTGGCTCATGATATTTATGTCCCCTGCATTTGCATAATCATATACAGTATGATGATTGACATCAGAACATGTTACAATGAGTTCTTCATGAAGTCTGTGAAACTTCATAGAAACTTTAATGTGTTGTTTCTTGATTGATCATGCAATTGTTTTTTCCCCCTGTTCTTTTTTCTTTGTTCTTCACAGAGCTTCCAAATTATTTATGTCCTTCTGATCTATAAAGGATTATCATGTAACTCTTTGTGCATGTTAGTGGTTAGTACGAGAATTAGGAAGTGGAGAGGCGAGACCACTTCCACCTTCTACCCACGAGATGTTGGTTTGATTCTCATGGCCCATAGTTTGATTCTTTGGGATCCCTTCTCTATCTCCCCCCACCCTCCCATAGTTTTGGGCCCTTTATTAACCTATTAAAAGAAAGTTGTTGGTAGTTAGTACTCACTTGTGAGTGTGAACGAGTCCAGACTTCATGCAACCGATATAGATCCTGGGTTTTGATCTGTACCTTGCCAGAGTAGTGACTAGCTTACCTATAGGAATTTAACAAGATTAGGACTTCGCATCAAAACCTGAGGATTTGGAAATAGGCAGAATTTAAGGATGATAGTAAGTTCACTGACCCAAGTTCAAATGGACATCATCGTCCACTTTCACATAGAAATCTGCGTTCCAAAGTGAAACTGCGGTGGAGAAATATAGTCGTGTCTTGGTGGAAAGCTCGTGGTAGCCTTCAACATGCTTGAGGCGAAGGAAGTCTTTGTGATCTGCCTCTTCGTCATCAATGGCTCTGTCAAGAACATTTCCAGGTGTTGTGCTGTGTCCAATCACGAAGCGAATGATTATTCCCTTTTCCTCCAGTTTCCTTAACTTGCGTCCTGCATTGTCAATCAAGTATTAATCCCAATGCCCTCCATATGATGTAATCTAATGTGTTAGACTTGAGCTTGAAAGGAGAGTGATATATAGAGTTATGGACCTTGAGGCATCCACGTTTCTCTTATGGAGTCTCTCCGTTTTCTGCTACTAAATGCAGTGTTAATCCCAATAACAACGAAAGCCTTTTGTGAAGTCTGTTTAGACGCCCTTTCACCTGAAAATTGGCCATTTGCTTGATTGGTACTGCGAGGTGCAGACAATTCCTTTTCCAGAGCTGAGATCTTTTTATCCAGTAACCTGTTTATTTTGGGTGGGGCAATTAGATGTAATAGTAGTTCTTGAATCCATACACATTAAGGCTTAGTTTGGTTGTTTTTTTCTGAAGGAAAATGGTCATTCAGGGAAAAAAACAAAGTCAGAAGTAACTTTTTTTTTTTTTTTTCTTTTCTTTTCCATGGTAAACATTTCCTCCCAACCAAACCGAGCCAAAAATAAGAGCGGGGAAAAGAAGGGGAAGTGGAGGGCAAATTAGCTTACTGAATTGCATTGTGTGTCTTTGCAACTTCTAATTCTATGACATTTGCACGTTTGCCTTCTACCAATATCTGGTTGATGAAGAAGAGGCAAGTTAGAACAGCTTGATTATCCAATGTGTGAATTCTAATTTCAGGACATGTGATTGTAACATCCCCTTAAATTATGTCAAATCAAACATAAGCATTCTTTGTATGATTGTCCATTAACAGAACACCTTGAAAAAGATGGAGAACACATGCTGCCAACAGTCAAAATGGACAACATCATCTAAGTGAAAATGGTTTCTGGTTGTTGTAACTAATTCTCAAATCAAACTATCGTGAACCAAAAGCTAGAAACTCACACGCTTGTTATGATAGAAGTCATTTGGCATTGTATCTGCTTGTGCTTGCTTCTTCATGGTGACGCGGTTGGTGATGACCGCGACCTGATCTTTGGTCTCTGCTGTCTGATGGATCCAAGTCCGGCTGGTAAAGAGTGATCCTGCAAAAAAGCTAGCTACGCACAGCAAGATGATTGTTTTTCCTTGAACACCCTTTCTATTCATCTTGCTAGATTCCTTGTAATGAATATTAGCAATCCACTTTAAGCAGTGAGCTTCTTGTCTTCCTCCTATACTTCAACCTTTTATAGAAAGAAGGAAAGGATTTGCAAGTCGTAATTGTGAAGGAACCAACTTATCCAAAAACTTTGGCGGGTAGTAAGACTCCAACTAATTATGGTTTTATTCCTAATAGTAACTCGAACGTACCAGTAAGTTCTTAAAGAAAACCTCCAATATGGTATGCAACAATGACATTTATGTGCCCGAAATCGACCCACGCCTAACGTTTGCTTTCTCCTGCAACCCTATTCGATTAGCCTATTTCTGTACGCTAAGCTATATGAATTATGAATGCATGGCATGGGGTTTTTTGCCATTTTTTCATGGACTTCATATGACTAAAGACACACTTTTGATCTCAAGCCTGAAGTAGCTCTTTAAGCTCTTCTAGCAAAATGCACATTCAGGGAAAGTGAATTAATGCAATAAAATGCAGTATTAGTGCAGCATGGGTAGGAGTGGAATATTCTATATTTAGAATATGCATGATGGGTGTTGGAGTAGTTACACTCACTTACACATGAGTATGATTGGGGTGTTTCTTCTCCATTTGACCAACCGAGTTCTAAAGGCCAATATTTTTGGTTTTAGATTATTATACATACCTGCATTTTGAATAAATATTCAAAAGTTTTAGAATACTTCTAAAATAAATAAATACAATTTTTTTTGAGGGAAAAAAATAAATACAATTATTTAAACAGAATAAACTCATGTTGTTAGAAGTCATTTTACTTAATCGTTTAACTAGCTAAGGGCCTAAAGCAACTGTTCATATTAGCTGATAAAAACAACTAACAAATAATGACAATAGGCTAATAGCTAACCGAAAACGAGGCCCTGTGTCAAGGAGAAAATTATGACATTTCATGAAAACACGAAAAAAGTAAATTTACTTAAAATGATAACTAAAACAAATTAGGGAAAGAGGGAAGTAATATAGCAGAAGAAATCATCATCATCATTCTTCATAGCATTTGTATGACCAAAATTCCATCCATGTATCACAAACAAAAAATAAAGAAAAAAGGAATATTTAGTGGATTTACAAAAAACAGAGCTATAAGCAATCTGTACATAGACAATGGAGAAAAGAAAAAAGTAAGAAACCCAATTGTTATAGGAGTCAGGAGCGGCATCTGTAATGAGTCACCATCAGGTAAGGTTCATAAGAAATGTCGCTATAGTTTCTTGTAGGTCTGCAACAATGCTAAGGTGGAGAGTATCTTATCTTCCAACTCCTTTCCCATGATATCAGAATTCTGAACTCGTGTTTCGAGCAATAGGTTCTGATCCAAGGCTACCTGGAGTTCTTCTAAGGCCATGTCCCGCTGCTTCTTTGTACTCTCGAGTTCTTCTTTGACCTTAGCCAACTCTTTTTCAATTTCTTTCCTTCTCCTCGACTCTTCACAGCAGAAAGTTTCTGCCGCTTTTGCCTGTGGAAGTTAATACAGTTTGCAATGAGTCGAACAACACGTTTCACTGATAAAGGTGAAAGTGATAATGGAAACTATATTCCGTCTAACAAAATGTGGGGAATGGCTAACGTTTATAAGAACTTTTACCTTGCGAATTGCCTCAATAGCTTCTTTCTCTGCTTTTGCGCGCTTCATAGTTTCTTGAAATGCCTCCTTCTTAGCAATTTTTGCCTCTGCAATGGCTTGATCAAGTTGATCATAAACTGTATCACTCATGCTCCCTTCCTGATCTAGTTTGATCACCTGAAAGTCAAACAAGTTTAGAAACGTGAGTCACGAATCAATGAATGACTTGGTTCCCATGTCAAAACCCATATTCAGGAAATCAGCGTACCCTCATGTTTGGAGAAAGTGATATAGCTTGATCAAGTGATCATAAACTGTATCAGTCGTGCTCCCTTCCCGATCTAGTTTGATCACCTGAAAGTTCAACAAGTGAGTAACTAATTATTGAATTGTTTGGTTCCAATTCTAAAAACATATCCATCTTACCCTCACGTTTGGAAACGGTGTAGGGTGATCTTGATTTTCCTTGAACATAGGTGGAAGAGCAAGTGACCATAACGAGGACTCTCTCTCTGCAGACCTTGAAAATGAAGAGGAAGTGGAACTAGCGGCTGCTTCAGAAGATCGTGAATAGCCAGATAAGCGAGAGACACTAAACTTTGATGAAAGATCATATTCATCAAAACTCCCTAGAGCGTCTTCCCTGCTGACGGGAGTGTGCCATCCACTCGAAGATACATCATCCTCACGTGTAGGTGGATGTGACTGTCTGATGCCTTCCCTGCATGCAATACAGGTGTTATATAACGGTCTTCCAGTTCGAGATGTTAACTTCTCGAAATAACTTCTCTATTAATGTCCTCAAGTGATGTTTTATGCTTTTTTTCTCAATGGCATTCAGAGACTATCTTAAACATAATCTTCATTCCAATTTGAAGTACCTGGATCCTGTACAACCTTATATACTATGAATCCTGAAAACTTCAAGTTAACGTAAAACAACGTGAAAAACGTGAAAATAGTTGTATATGCAATCTACGATCTGTCCTGGAGTTCAAGTAAAAAGTAGACATGTGCATAACAGCAACTCACAATGCTTAGCTGATCATTCAATTCTGTGTAACATGCAGATGATGTACGCTTGCTACAGAAGCTTGCAGTTACCAATTTGGGAGAGAGAGAGAGAGAGAGAGAGAGAGAGACAGGGAAAAAGAGGACAAAAAAAATTACACCTCGTATAGATCAGACGCCCTTTGCAGATAAACCAGATATGACAGGAAGCAGGTGCATGTTCGCGCACATAGTTGGCCTTCTTAGATTTTGGTTCCATCATTTTCCTGAAATTGCAATATAACAGGTGCTGTTACAAACACTAGAAATGATCCTCCTTCTCAAGTACAAATGAAGCTCAAAACACCAGACTTAGACATCTATATATGCCATGTCCACAAGATCACAAACTCAAGACCAACCCCATACATGTCATAAAGTAATATTTACCATGTTTCTCCAAATCATAGATGGAGAAAACATCAAAGTAAACTGAGTAATATCCAATCCCTCCATTTCAAAGTAAAGGCCCAAAATCCAAGATCATGGGTGAAAAGAAGCAAAGAATAAAAATCAACCAAAGTTAGGGTCTTTATACGCACCTGGAATATCTATTGTCAGCTGCAGCTCCCATTACAAGTTTCTCGATCTTGTGCTGCTTTATGAGCTTCAAAATCCCATTCTCCACAGTGTCCATTTCAATGTGTAGTTTCTCTGCCTGAACCTGTCAATAAGCCACAATTGAATTTATGTGAAAATAAAATTAAGACAGCTAATTCATTAAGTTCGAGTAGTGTTTCAATATGAACAGGAAGTGAAACCACTACCCCTGCTTTTGCACAAATCTGAAGATATTCCTTCAGAATGTTGCATATATTTAGTCTTTCCTTCTCTTGATGCGCCCTTACTTCTTGCTTTGACAACGAGCTTATAGGGAACCTACCACCCACTGTGAGTGAAAAAGGATTAGACAAACACCAAGAAGATTATGGAAAAACAGGCAATTCATAGAATCATAAGATGTACTATAATTTATTAGGCTCTGAAGGAATAAGGAGAACAACAAGAAATCGCTTGTACTTTAGTTTTAAGCAGTTAAACAGTGGATGTGGCAAATAATGAGGCAAACAATGAATTCAGAGACTTACTTACGGAAATCGTTTGTGCTGGCTGATGAACATGAATTAAGCACTCTTTTCCCTCCTGAGTTCTGAAGAGCCCATATTAGAGCTGACTTGCACGTTTTCAATTCGTTGCTCACTGCAACATACAGCTTTTCATTGCGCTCATCAATAACCTCTTCTCCCCTAGTTGATGTCAATTCAGATGATGTACCAGCAGGTCCATCATACATACTTTGTATAAGCTCATCAATAGCCTCTTCCCCCCTAGTTGATGCCATTTCAGATGATGTAAATAAATATTGATAAAGCTTTTCATTATGCTCAATAACCTCATGGTCCTCATCTACCCAAGTTGATCCCATTGCAGATTATATATCAATCATCAAACATAGCAAATCCCATCCCCCATGATCAACTTCTAAATTCTAACACTTTCCCATCTCAGATAATAGTACACTGAAATGCAAAGCAAGCAAATTCAATTTTTCAGTTGTGTTACATAATCATAAATTTGTTCTTTAGGAACCCAATTAGAGCAAATTTAAGACCAACCCAGAAAACCAAATAAGGGAAAAACTTGAAATTGACCCAGAAACAGAAATAAATTGAAAATTTGCAACTGGGAATTGAGCTAAAATGAGTCAAATTTAAACAACTTGTTGATGATGTAATCTTGGTAAGAGAATCCGGGATAATGGGGAGGGATATACCCAATTGTTGGAAATTTCAACAGCTTGTCTCTTAACAATTATACTACTAATAAAAAATTGTTCATAACATGAAGCAGGCGGCGAAATTATGAGCAATTTAAAAAGATCACTGATTGAAACTTGGAAAGAGACTCAAAAAAAGGGGTATTTCGTCATTGAGCTAGTCAGAAGATTACGTTAAAAACAAAAATTATACAGTATCAAGATTTGATGGTGGACTTACCTGATTATCAGAATTGTTTTTCAATCTCTCTCTCTGTGTTTCCGGATATTGCGACAGTCAACTCTCTATCCCCCTTCCTCCCTGGCTCTAATCTGTCCCTTCTGCCAATGATAATGGGAGTATAACTTAGTGGGACCAAGAGACTCCATTGGCAGGCTGTGAAGAAATGGCGTGATTATGGTTGGGCTTGGATCCTAATTGTATTTCTTTTTGCGTGGAGAGGGGTTGGTTGGTGTTATTTATTATTATTATTTTTTTTCTGATACGAGAAGAGAATTCTTGTTCTCTTCAATGGAATGGTGTCGGATGATGAGATACAAGACGAGGTGAAATTAAAATTGAACGTAATGGAAAAGAACATAATTTGCAGTACGGAATAGAACGGAACGGAAATTGCACTGTGGAACAGAATGGAATGTAAATTGCAGCGGGGAACCCAATGGATTGCAAAATGATACAGAATTTGAGACAAAAGGAAAGGCAAAATGGATGCAGCGTGGGACCGAACCAATAATTCAGGGTGGAACAGAATGCGGCATGGAGAACACAAAAAGAACCGTTGCTTAGAGGGTAGCAAACTACATACTTCAGATAAGCCAACAAGATTATGAAATCCAAACCCACAACCAAGTATACTCTATACAATACTACCCCGTTCAGGGCCATTCTTACTTGTTAAGTGCATGTTTAGGCGGCCTACCTTCTAGAGCAACTTCTCCACTCTAGAAGTTGATTTGGGCCAAACACCATTTTTCAAGAAGTTATTTTATAACTTTTAAAAAGTCAAAACCATGTTTTAGGGCCCAAAAGGAGAAGTTACAAATTCTGACTTCTCCTTTTAACTTCCCAGTCTATTTCAACTTATTTTAATGAAAATTAGCCCATTTCCATAAATACCCTCGATCTTTAAAAGAATTCCAGATGTGTCCCTATAAAACCCCATATAATTATTACCTCCAAAAATCTTATGTTCTTCAGTTCCAAAACAGACGTTATTTTTTCTTGACAGTCACTCGCTCTCCCTTCTTCTCTCTCTCTCCATTTTTCTTCACAGCCTTGGTGACATAAATTTTAGGGTTTCTTCAGGGCCATGATGACATCAAGTTACAGCTTTTGTTAACTCTATTGAATTTCGTCCCATTCTACTCTTCTATTTTCTCTCTCATTGACGAATTGAAGATCATTACAAACCCTAAAAACGAAAATCGCCATTGATGAATCGAAACACGACACCTCGTCGGCAACCACCGGGGGCCTTCCGTCCACCGCAAAATTCTTCAGAATCTTCCATTAACAAGTTAACTCAATGTTTTTTTGATCTAAAATTGATTTGTGATTTGGGCAAACAAAATTTTCTAATTTTGCCCCAAATTTGTGGATTAGAGCAAACGACAAATGCAATATCCTTCACCACCTCCTCCTCCTCCTCCTCCTCCTCCTCCTACTATTACTTCGTCACAAACCCATGGATCCATTAATCAGGTATTAGTTTTGGTGATTTCTTTGATTGATTTTTTTTTTATGCTTTTTCTATTGGTTATATATATCATACAACTGGTCAATTATTTATGTGATTTGTAAATTAACCAGAAAATATTTGGGCTGAGTTTGTAGCTTTATGATTACTATTTTAGATTCATTAATGATTGCATATGATAATTGGGTGAGTTATTATGGATGAAATACAAGATGAAAAGACCAATAAAACTGATCTTGTCCAAAAAGTGAAGATTATAGAGTTGTTTTTTCTGAAGTGTCTTGAGCAACAAGGACCTGGGCTTGGGTATTGGTGGAGAGTGGCAGAGATTGCTGTGGAGTTCATTATGAGTTTCCAGAGGAAGGGGGGGGGGGGGGGATATTGGTTGCCTGGTTGGTGAGATGGGATTTTGCTGACTGGGCATAGAGCTCAGATAAACCAATCACATTAACAGTCACATTCACTTGTCATTTAGGCTTGCTAAAACCTTGTGTCAATGTTGTCACACATGAGCTTCTTTACTGGAGTAGAAGATATTGTACATTTGACCATGATACATTCCTTTTGAACTGATGTGCTCGTCTTTAATGCTTTCTTTTAGCTTGTATCAAATTAATATGTACTTACCCCCCGAGCATAATGGTTGGTCTGGTGTGGTATAGACATTGGAGAAGGATTTTAATTACTTTCACTACTGATTTATGGCAATGTCCACGGTTGATCTTTTAGCCAAATTAAGATTTTTTTCCATCTTTATATATATTTATTTTACCCCCTTGTGTTTTTCAGTTTCAGTTATCATCTTGTCTTGCTGATACATTAATATCCCAGATAAATAGCCTTTTCAACGACACCTATAAATCTTCCTCCTAACGTGAGTCGTGACCCTTGGCTTACGATTGCTTACTAAAATCTGGGAATTCCAGTGTAGTGGGTATGGGGGAGTGAAGAGCCTGGTAGATTGGCCTAGCTAGCTAGCTAGATAGCTGATCGATGCATTGGTTCCCTTTTTTTTTTTTTTTTTTGGTAAGAAAATACTTAATTGCATGCATGGTTCCCTTTGGTCATCTAAGATTGTTTATTGTCAACACAGTTTTAGTTCTTTAAGTTCTTCTGATCATAATTGACATGGTCAACCTCATTTTAGTCTTACATGATCATTGTTTTGGACTTGCTTAAGGGCCTATCTTATTTGTGGACAGTGGCATATTTTCTAGCTAAAGCATGCTGTATTTGCTTCATGTTGATAACCTCTAGTTGTACTCTTGCCTCATTCTTTTGTGAAGTATGTTGATGTAACCAAGAAGGAAAAAGCACATTGGGATGAAGATTCAATTAAGATTTTCTGTGAAGTATGTGCTGAGGAGGTCCACGCAGGAAATAGGCCAGGCACTCATATTAGCAAAAAGGGTTGGGAAAATGTGATGAACAAATTTAATGGAAGGACGAGTAAGAGATACGGACTAAAACAGTTTAAAAATAAATGGGACAAACTAAGGACTGACTATGTGGCATGGAAGAACCTGCAAAAGGAAACTGGATTAGGTTGGGACCAAAGTAAAGGCACCGTAGTTGCCGATGACGCGTGGTGGGATGGAAAGGAACAGGTGTGTAGGAATTATGAATTGGTTACCTAGTTATTTGTGTGTGGAAGTATCTAACTTACAAAATTACTATTGGTTACGAATTTTGCAGATTGGAGAGTTTCGTGAGGGAGGAATAAAAAATGAGACAGAACTAGAGGTTATGTTTGCCAAAACATATGTTACAGATGATATAGCATGGAATTCCTATTCTGAAACGGGAATTGAATTGGAAAGTGAGCCAACTATTGGGGGGAATGAGGAAGGACATGAGGATCAAACAGATGATACTATTGAGGACTTGACATCTGAGAATAAAAATCAAACAGAAGGTAGTAGGAAAAGAACAGATGGTCCTTCAACTGATGATACTGTGAGGAACATAAAAAGGGCAAAAAAAATCTAAAGTTAGCACTGCTGGTTCGGTGCAAAGTGTGTTGAAGCGAATTGCTTGTTCAGTGGAGGAGTATAATTCTAAGCCGAGTATAACAGTAACTTCAAGGAGGGTTGATCTCCCTGGTTGTAGTGTTGCGGAGTGTTTGAAAGTACTAGGCACTATTCCTAATATTGTGGTAGGAGATGAGTTATATTTGTTGGGAACCCGGATGTTTATGAAACGAGATGCGAGAGAAATGTTTGCTGCTTTACCTAATGATGAAGTCCGTCTTGCATGGCTTAGGAGCTGGCTAGGGAAAATGTAGCTTGCTGGATTATTACGATCTCTGTTTTTTTCTGTTATGCTTCTGTTTTGACAGCTTGTAATCAAGCGTGTAATTTGACAGCTTTGCTGGATATATGTTCGTGCTTTTTGCGCCTATGTTGTTTTGTGCTATTCTGCCTAAATTGAAGTATTGTATAGAAAATTGAAGTATTGTATTATGTTGGTGGTTGGATGAAACTTGACAGGTCTTCAAGCTACCATGATTATGTGTTGTGCTGTTGGAATCAAGTTCTCTTCTACTGTCATTTTTTTATTTTATAATTATTTCAAATGTTCCAGGTTAGTTGGAGTGGAAGTGACAGTGATACAGATGAAGAACTTGATGCGGCGATAGAGTTAGTAGTTAAGCGTGATCGAGATATGTTATCTCTTGCAACTATGGGGGCTGCTCTTGGTGCACAATATTATACAAAATATTTGATGAAACAACCGCCTAGGACTTCAAGGTTATCTGGTGGCAATGGGTGCAAGAAGTTTTATCCACTCCAGGTGAGAGCTATCGAATGTTCAGAATGGAACCTCATGTGTTTCATGGTCTTTCTGACTTGTTAGTAAGTAATTATGGCTTAAAGTCTACTAGAAGCATGTGTGCGGAAGAAGCTCTTGCAATATTTGTTTACACATGTGCGCATAATCACTCCAATCGTGATATGCAAAATAGGGTTAAACACTCTGGGGAAACAATTAGCAGAAAGTTTAATGAGGTTCTCAATGCAATGACGATGCTTTCTAGAGATATTGTAAGGCCATCAGATGCCGCTTTCAAAGAAGTGCCAATTCGAATTCGAGAAAATTACAAATATTGGCCTCACTTTAAAGGTTGTATAGGTGCTATAGATGGAACTCATATCCCTGCAATTGTGCCGACCGAAGATAAAATACCATATTTTGGAAAAAAAATTATCCAACTCAAAACATTTTGGCCATTTGTGACTTTGATATGATTTTTACATATTTTGTTGCTGGATGGCCCGGATCCGTTCATGACAATCGCATCTTGAAAAATGCAACTGGAGATCCGAAGAAAGAGTTTCCACATCCTCCGGAAGGTAAATATTAATCTATACATATATGTATTTATTTATTATTATTATTATTGTTGTTGCTGTTGTTGTTATTGTTGTTGTTGTTGTTGTTGTTGTTGTTGTTGTTGTTGTTGTTGTAATATTATGTATAATTTTATTTTTATTTTTTTTACACAGGTAGATATTATGTGGTAGATGCGGGTTATCCTAATAGGACTGGATATTTGGCACCTTTCAAAGGCGAGCGATATCATATTCCCGACTTTCAACGTACTCAAAATCCTCCAACTAGCATGCATGAAATATTCAACTACGCACATTCGTCTCTACGAAACGTGATTGAACGAACCTTTGGAGTGTGGAAAAATAGGTGGAGTATATTGAGAAACATGCCAAAATACCCATTACAAACACAGAACAAACTTGTTGAAGCTACTATGGCCATGCATAACTATATTAGGAAGCATGCTCTTGAAGATTTGGAATTTGATAAGTGTGATGCTGATCCTAATTATATGCCTATCGTTGAGGAAGATCAAGATGATACAAGCAGATATTCACAACCTGAGCATGATGGATCAATGGACGATTATAGAATGGTGTCGGTTCGCAATCACATTGCCCTATAAATTGTTTTTTTTTTATTAGTGAGTTGTTGAACTTAGAAATTATTACTTTGTTATATTTTAGTTTTTGGAGTGTATTATTTTGTTTAGTTATATTAAATTTTTTGCGTTTATTTCGGATTTCATATAATTATCTTATGTATTGTTTAATAATGTACCAAAAACAAATTTGAGAAAAATAAAAACCAATAACATTATAAAGCAAAAATAGTTGTAATGAAAAAAATCGAAAATAAAAAAATGAGAAACATACCATTTTTAAAAAATCGAGAGGAAAGAAGTTGTAATGGAAAGAGAAAAAAAAAAAGAAAAAGAAAAAGAAAAGAAATAGGGAGCAAAAGAAAAAGGAGAAGGAAAAAAAAAAAAAAGGAGAACAAGTTTACCAAACACCTTCTACTTTTGAGAAGTGCTTCTACAATTAGATTTGCCAAACACCTTGTAACTTCTTGAAAGTCAACTTTTGAGAAGTTAATTTTAAGAAGCTACTTTTTAGAAGTTGGAGCTTGGCCAAACGAGCTCTAAATCACCTTCAAAGTCTCAAAATGACACAATAAATGGTCTCTCGTTCTTCCTCAATATAGGTGTATGGGGTTGGTCTTTGTGCCTTTTACAGACCAAAGTAAAAGATGCATGTGACAATGAGATCCAAAGGTACCAAAAATATAACCCCTGTACAATCTACAAAGAGCTCCTGTTTAACAGTTTACATGAAGAACATTCAAAATAGAATTTGCAGTACAAAAGATACTGTTCTCTATTTTGGTGCAACAAAAGCTATTGTTCTTCATTGCTATCTCAGATAACTTGTAAGCAGTCAGCAAGGCGCTCCTCAACATTGCTCAATCCTATTCCTGATGCCCTTCACCTGCTCTATGAAACATTAGTGCCCTTGCATTCCAAAACTAACTTCAAAAGGAAGTTGTCAGCCACATGCTGTTCTTTGGTGGTTTCATCGACTGAAAATTCCAAGCCTTGGCACTTTGGTAGTGATGTGTTTAAGCAAAGTGTCAAGATTGTCATTCAGAACTTTGGATAAGATTTTTGTAAACCATGTAAATAGGCTGAGTTATGGAAGTGACAGTCCTTTTTGAAGCCATCTACTCTAGCAGTTAAAACCTTTTTCTTATTCAAAATATTGCCAAAGTAATTGTCTCCATTTATCAACAGCCAAGCAAAATGGAGTTAGAAACTAAACATTTGCATACACAGAACAAGGAAGGCGAAGCCTATGTCAATATAAAGTTCCTAGAGGATTAGTTACGTTGCACCATTAAGTCACCCCGTGCATGGTTTTATGACATTCCATATTGCAGCAAACTGAGCTTTGATTTGTCCCTTTGTAAGATCAGAATACTATGTGACTATTGTTCTCCATGATTATGCACCAACTTGATCGTAGATACTAGTTTTTCTCCCAGTGTTTTAAGCAGGAAAGTGGAGTTCCCAATTTGGTTTTCAAGCAATGATTTCTGCTCCAATGCGCCCCTGAGCTGGCCTAGAATATGGCTCTTCATAAATGAGAGCTCTTCCTTCACCTGAGCCAGTTCTGCCTCGGTTTCTTTCCTCTTCCTGCATTCCTCATGGTACAAACTTTCTGGTACAAGTCCCTGTAAGATTCCGGTAAATTTAATGATGTAAGTCCTATATAACAGAAATGAATGACTTTGTTTGTTTGTTTGTTTGTGTGTCTGTCTGTGTCTGTGTGTTTCTAAGGAGCGGCATCATTTAAGCCATGTCAATACAGAAAGCAGCATCGAAGCCTTATGACACATTCAGTTTGCACAATGTGAATAGAGGTTGGCCCTTGAAAAGTATCTAGTTTTAAGAATTCTGCTATTGCATAGGATGGTTCTGTTGATCCTGATACGCAAAATTTACATTTCTTCTTTGTGAAACTGGGAGAGGAAAAGCCTAATAACATGATAGAAAATGATGTTAACAGTCAACCCAAACGGCTAAGTTCACAGGTGCAGTTAAAAGGACTGAAATCACCAAGAGAATATTTGCACTAAATTTCCATCACTCAGATATTGGCAGTAAACACTAAACATAGGCCCAAATAATAAGTTATGCACTTACAGATTCACTGCAGCGTGCCGTATGGAAACCTGACGAGAGTTGATACGGAGGCCCTAGCCACCTTGTAGGTGATTCTCTGGCTGATACTGGCCTCGAAACGAAAGGTGAATCATCAGTATCTTCACTGAAGCGTGGTGGAGACCAGTCATGGATACTGAATAGAGGAGCAGTTGGACTTGCCCCTTCATTTCCTTCCCAATAATCAAGCGGCCTGTTTTCACCACCAACAGGACCTAGTGATTTGACTGCTGCTCTATAAAAATGGTGCTGAACTTAGTATCATGTTATCCCTGTCTGAGATTTAAGGCAAATTAATTTGAATGAAGTAATTTCCTTGCTCAAAGTGCTTGAGATAATTGAAAAATATATAATAGTTGAGTTCACCAATGTCAAAGATCCTAGAAAACAGGTGTTCCTAATCAATTACTTACTTAAACATGCTAATATGTACAATTTATAATTCTCTGGAAAAGAAAAGAACTATTCTTGGAAGAAAAAGAGGAGAAAAAGAGGTAAACCGTGTATGTATAACATAACCCTTGCAGACGAACCAGATGTGACAAGAAGGCGGCGCATGATCCCTGACATAGATGGCTTTCTTGGACTTCAGTTCTGTCATTGCTCTGCTTTCACAATAGATGAATTAGTCTGTAGGGATGAAGTTCAATTACATTAGGAAAACTTTGTCTAATCAGTTCAATCACATTCATTATTTAACCCACAAGAATTGTCCTCAGTTTATCCAGGTTGACGCGATTTAACTGTATTCTGCCCTTTATATTTCTAAATGTCCTTCAGTCCATAATATGGTGATATCTAGTTGATACATATAGAGAACACTATAAGGCTACTAAAGACATGTACTTAAGATTGTTAAGACATGTACCTGTAATGGTGCTTATCAGCTGCAGCTCCCATTACTAGCCTTCCAATTCTCTGCTGATTTATGAGCTCTATAATGCCTTCCTCGATAGAATTTGATTCAATATGCAGTTTCTCTATACGCAACTACATAAAATTATATACACAAATTAAATATTGAAAATCTAAGTGTGCATCTTTTACTGTCAGCACTAAATCAGATTTTTCATTTTAATGTCTAACTTCAATTTAATACAAATGCATAGTGTATATATGGACTAGTTGGTCAATTTTACATATATATAAGCTTGTATAGTTTATCTGAAGATCATATAGCTGGAATAATTGAATGCAGATCATAATAAAACTATATTAGCACATAGATTTCGACTTAGTTTGTCTCGATCATTATCTTGTGAGTAGGTCACAAACTTGAGTCTATCAGGTGCAGGCAATAACATACCCCAGCTTTCAGACAAAGTTGCTGATACTCTTCTAAGACTTTAGACATCAGAATTCCTTCTTTTTCTCTATAAGCCTTTACTTCCTCTTTTCCCACTCTGTCTGCACAAAAATACCCAACTGCAAGGGGAAGTTCAGAGACATGAGTTCTTCAATTCAGAATGAAGAAGAAACTTGTCAATGTTGAACTCTCGTCAAAACTCAAAAATGTACCAAAATCTGAATTCATTAGTTCAGTTCTACATCTGCAAATTTTATTTCCATGGAAATTCAACAATCCCATGTCACTGAGATAGTTAACATGTCATGTCACATATATAGGTTCGAGTATTCAGTGACATAGTAAAACATATATGTGCATCACAAAAACTCGTATGAGGTGGCCTCAAGGTGAGGCCACTCATACAAGCATGATGCCATACTGACCTTGAGGCGGCATCATAAGATACTTATACGCAATAATAGGGAGATGTGGAGCCATTGCTTCAGAAAATGGAAACAAAAGAAAAAGAAAAAGAAACAATTTACTTGGGGTAGGAATCATTTGGGCAGGTTGATGAACATGAATAATGCAAACCCTTCTGCTTCCTGAATTTTGCAGAGCCCATACCAGAACTGACTTGCTTTTTCTTACTTTATCTCCGACCGCGACGTACATCTTTTCTTCAACCTCTGATCCTTCTTCTTTTCCCTTGCTCATAATTTCTGACATCTTTGATCTTACTGACATTTACAAGCAATGACAAATTTTCAAAAAAAAAAAAATCAATTTAAATGTAACAATTGTTCCAAATCCTAGTTTTCTCTGATATTTGTAGCTTTCAAATGTTCGAGCTTTTATATAGAAGGTGATCACTGATCAGTGGGGTTGGGTGGTAATTAAGATGGTTTTCTGTGGGGGTTTTTGTATTCCCGGCAACTTCAGTATGAGTTCCTAGAAGCCATAACATGTGGGCACTATAATTAGCCATTGTTCAACATTATGTTACCTCATACCCCATCAATATAAGCAGGAAATAAAAGATAAAAAAATAAAAATAAAAAATAGTTTGACAAATCTCTCATGATATGTTCATTGAAGAATCTCAGAGAATAATGCCGAATAAATGAAATATGCTTTTGCTGTGTAATACAAATCATATAATAATTGATTACCTACCAAGTCTTCATTGTTGTTTTTTTTTTTTTTTTTTTTGGTGAGAACCTAGTCTTCATTGTGAGAAAAATATGAAATGTAAATAAAATAAGATTTTTTTTTTTTTTTTGAGGGGAAAATAAGAGATTTAAGAATGAGGTCACCATCTAATAATTATGATTATATATAAGTAAATAGAAGTTTGATCAGCAATTTGGATAGATAGTATATAGGTGTATTTTTTTTTTTATTATTATTATTTTTTTTCTGGTTCACTACCAAGGGTATCAACTGTCGACCATAGTGACTATTTCCCCGCGCTGGCTTGTAGGCACCTCAAAGGGTGGGACAGTTGGCTAAGAAATATATATAGGTGTATTTGAGACCTAAGAATTTAAGAGGAGAAAGCAAGGTCGCCCCGTAGGCTTTAGGATGGAGTTTTGCACATAGGTGTTTGGATTTGCAAGGGGTAGCATAACTGGTAACCTTCATCTGTAGGAGTAGTGCTGTGTTGGATTAAGGTACAAGTACAAGCCTGGAGCACATACATTTTGCTTTCCCGTAAACAAAATGAGTAAGAAAATTGTGGATTCATCACCTTGATCTCACAAAATCTACTGTAAATTTAATAAGATTATATGCCACAGCTTTTTCTTTACTTTTCGAGAATACAAGAATATAAATACACAGGGCACTGTTACAATGTTATTGTGAATGCACTGCTTTCCCTTTACAATTACAGAAACAGGAATAGAAGAGTCTGTCAAAATAATTAATCTCCTACTGCATATTTTCTGCAGTTCTGATTATGTCCATTTGCAAATTGCAATACAGGTAGTATTATGTGCCTATTGCTCTCCTTTGTTATGCATTAACTTGATTGTAGATGCCAGTTTTTCTCCTAACATTTTAAGCAGGAAGGCAGAATTCCCAACTTGACTTTCCAGAAACGATTTCTGTTCCATTGCGCTCCGGAGCTCCCCTAGAACATGGTTCTTCATAAATGAGAGCTCTTCTTTCACTTTAGCGAGTTCAGCCTCGGTTTCTTTCCTCTTCCTGCATTCCTCAAAGTACAAGCTTTCTGGCACAGTTCCCTGTCAGATTTCCAGATCAATATGATGTGAAAAAAGAAACCATTGACCTGTTTGTTGCTGTGTGTGTGTGTCTTAGGAGTACCATCCAAGTTATGTTATATCAAAGCAGAAAGTAGCATACACTTTCTGATTCTAAAATTTTGCCTGCTGAAGTTCATTCAGTTTGCATAATATGACTACAACATGACCCTTGAAAAGTACTACTGTAGTAGTTTTTGGTCACTTTTTGCATATTTAGTTATTGCATTGATGCATTGGATGGTTCTGTGCACCAAATTGTCATTACTCAGATCGTGACAGTAACCAGTAAACATAGGTCTAAGCAATAAGTTATGTGCTTACTGATTCACTGCAACGGGCAGGACTAAAATAACCTGGCGACGGATGATATAGAGGCCCCAGCCACCCTGCAGCAGGTTCTCTGTCTGATGTTGTTCTCGAAACCATAGGTGAATCGTCTGTATCTGCACTGAACCGTGGTGGAGACCAGTCATGGATATCGAACGGAGGAGCAGTTGGGCTTGCTCCTTCATTTCCTTCACTGTTAACCAGCCCATTTCCACCACCATCTGGAGCTGGTGGTTTAACTGCTACCCTATAGTCAAAATCCAAAAGTGGAGGTGAACTTAGTAACATATATACTCCATGTTACCCCTGCCTGAGTTTTTCTGGGAAAATGATTTCAATGAAACAATTACATTGCATGGATTTAAAAACTTTCAATAATTCAATACATACATGCCAAAGGGGTCCTACAAAAACAGGCTACTGATCAGGAGTTCTGAATCAAATATCCATCAATACAATATTTTAATTACAATTATTTGTAAAGCTGAAAAATAATGTTGGAACAAAGAAAAATGGATGTAAACCTTGTATATATAAGATAACCCTTGCAGACGAACCAGATGTGACAAGACCGAGGTGCATGCTCCCTGACATAGATGGATTTCTTAGACTTCAGTTCGGTCATTGATCTGCTTTCAATAACAGGATATGATTCAGTCCTTAGGTAAGAAATTCAATTACATCAGGAACATGTGTTTATCAGTTCAATCAAATTCTTAGATTAGATCTTAAACTTATACAGGTTGACATGACTAACTGTATTGTCTCAAACGAGTAAAATTGAAAGCTCGCTGTAAAATATTTCTGGTTAATAAACACATATACTCGAGACTACTCGAGACATGTACTTAAGCTTGTCAATACATGTACCTGGAATGGTGCTTATCAGCTGCAGCTCCAATTACAAGCCTTTTAATTCTGTGCTGATTTATGAGCTGTATAATCCCCTCCTCGATAGAATTTGCTTCAGTGTCCAGTTTCTCTATTCGCACCTAGACAAATATCATAAAACAAAGCAAATATTGAAGACATAAGTTTTCATCTCTTACAGTCAGAATTAGCTTCTAGTCTACCTTAGTCTTATCTTTTTCGCCAAAACCAAGACATACAAATTAACACATATGCATATATTCACTTGCATGATTCATCTGAAGAGCAAATAGTTCGAAGAAATGAATGTTGTATCATGCTAAAACAATCTTAGCATAAAATCATCACCATATTTGGTCTTTTTAGCTAGCTATATATCTTGTAAGTAGATAACAGCTTTAGTAAACCAGGGTTTTATTTAGACATACCCCAGCTTTTTGACAGAGTTGAAGATAATCTTCTAAAACTTTAGACATTTCTTTTCTTTCCTTTATTCTGTAAGCCTTGACTTCCTCTTTCCCAACTCTGTCTACAGGAAAATACCCAACTGCAAGGGAAAATTCAGATATATACATGAGTTCATCAACCCCATTATTATTCAAGAAACAGAAACCTCTTGATGATGTCAAAATCTCAAAAATGTACCAAGAATTCGGAACTTGTAACAGACTAAGATGGCGTTTACTTGCTAGTAATGCAAAGCAATGCAACGCGATAATTAGAAAGTTTACTTGGGGTAGGGATCATTTGGGCAGGTTGATGAACATGAAGAATGCAAACCCTTCTGCCTCCTGAGTTTTGCAGAGCCCATATCAGAACTGATTTGCTTTCTTTCACTTTGTTTCCAACAGCAACATAGATCCTTTCTTCTTCCTTTGCTTCCACTTCTTTCCCCTTATTGCTCTGATCAATTGTTGACATTATATTGATAATATTTACAAAATATCACTACAATTGATTTTAGAAAATCCAATTAACCTTTTTCTGATCTCTCTGGTGCAAACTCTCAATAAATCAGAGACTTTTGGATGTTTGAGCTTTTATATAAAATATGTGTGTGTAGATGGAAGTAAAATTCCTGCCAGTTTCAATATGATTTCTTGGAAGCCACGTCTTGGGAGGCACTAGAAATGGCCTTTGTTCAACAGTATATATGTTACTTGTCAAAATATGGTAGAAATATTAAACATAGTTTGACAATATTCTCCTGATTTTTTCTTTGAAGAAATGCAGAGAATCATAAGGAATAAATAGTCTCCTATATGCTTTTGCTGCATTTAGTAATTAAAAAAAAAACAAATTGTTGTTATTATAATGAGTTGAATGTTTTTTATGCAAAAATGATAGCCAAATGAGTATTTAATTACCTAGTCTTTCATGGTGGAAAAATAAAATAAGAGGTGAAGAATGAGTGGTCTCACCATCAAGCTCATTCCAATACATTCCTCAAACTATATAGGAACTGCATTATGAAGTACCTGCAATGGAGATGATGCTTTAGTCTTTACATAGAGGTTTGACTATTGATTTGGATGGAGGATAGGACATAATAAGACCGACATAGCTCATAGGTGCTTCGCTTGGCATTGACATGCACTTATGACATAGCACCTCAAATGAAAAGTAAAAAGTCAACCCTCTTTTTTTTTATTAGTGATTCTAAAGTGAGACCAACTTAAAAAAAAAAAAAAAAAAAAAAAAAAAAAAAAAAAACGAACGGGGTCCCTATTTAGAATTGTAAGGGTCATTTATGGTGAGTAGTGACCCTTTTTTTTATTGAAAAGTGATATCCGTCTTACCAAAAGTTATAGAAATACCGCCTTATAGAAATTTTTGGGTTCAATCCATCTAATAAGAAAAAAAAGGAAAAAAAATTCGTCAACGGTCATTAGTTTTCAACCGAAGTACTCTTGATGAGTGACCGGCTTTCTTTAGGGGTGAAACTTATTCGTATAAAATCCGAAGTCCAAACCAAACCAAACTGATTAGTCAATTTGGATTGGACTTTTGGAAATTTGGATTTGATTCGGATTCAAAAAATAAAATTTTTGGATTTTGGAATTCTATTCGGACTCGATCCTTTGGAGTCCAAAGTCCAATCCAATTTTTTTTTTTAAGTTTTAATTTTTATATATAAATATATATATCTAAGACAAATCCAATTATTGCTAACTCAATTAGCCCTATTCTTTTCATTGTCTCCATGCTATATTGCATTTCGTTCTGTTCTACGATGCATCCCTATTGCATTTCATTTTTCTCACTCATGTTCCATTGCACGTCTATTCCATTTCGTTAAGTTCCAATTTTACGTCGTTTCTTATCGTTCCATTTTTTTTAAAAAAAAGGGACATATCATAAAATCCCAAAATCCTAGTAACATTTGCACCTTACTCTCTTTCTATCTCACTCAATCAGATTATCACTCTCAACTCTCACTTAGACTTGCATATATACTCTAGTACGTCGCTCTCCTCAATCCTTCCCTCACTCTCAATCCGTTCACTTTCGCATTTTACAGTGGAACATAACGATTTTTGCGAAAACCTTGACCTTGTAAAAAATTTGGATAAATCGAATTGGATCGGATTTTTGAAATAATTCGGATTTGGATTCGGACTTAAAAATCAGAATCCAACTTTAATTCAGATTGGATTTGGATTCAAATTTACGAGTTCAAAATAGTTCGGGTTGGATTTGGCAGTAGTCCAAACCAAAGTCCAAACTTTCACCCCTAGCTTTCTTGCCTTCTCAAAAAAAAAAAAAAAAAATTCAACTGAACATTTCAAAGCTTGAGCTAGACTTTTTTAGACATCGAGTCTACTTACATTAGTTGGGCTGGTCTGTCATACGACAAGCAACGAGCCCAAACAATTCCTATTTAGTTCCGTTACAACATACAGGCTGTCATACGATAAGCCACAAGCCCAAAGAACTGATAATTAGTTCCGTTACAACTTACAGGCTGTCATACATCAAGCCACAAGTCCAAAACCCTATAATGGGCCGCGTAAACCCTAGAATGGGCCTAGCAAACCCAGCCTGTAAAACTGTCCGTATTAAAGCCCACTAAAATGAGCCGGTGAATTTGATACGTTATTCCCGCCCTCTTCAAAACCCCTATATATACCCACTACCCAGCTACCCACACACCTTAGTACTTACTATTCTCACATTTCTCTCTCTCTCTCTCTAACCTGCAAAAATCACACGAAATCAAACTCAAATGCCTCGATAATTTCTTCAATTCGATAAACAAAAATCTCCAGATAATATTCCACAAACAAGCAATTAAGTTCAATTTCGATTTCAATTTTGGATGTGATGAAGTTGAAGATCAATAAAGCTTGCGATCTCAATTCAATCTCCGTTCTACCTCCTCACACCAGGTTTAATTTCAATTTATCACTTATTTTCTTCCTCCTAATTCAATTCTTCTTTTCGTTAATTTCAATTAGGTTTTTGATTTTTCGATGTTTCAATCGTTGTTTTTGTTTATGCAATTGTATGAAGGCTATCGAATATTATGGCGCAACCGCGTTCACAACCGTCACAGCAGTCGTTTTCTCAAGGATTTTCGTCGCAGCAAAACGGAATGTTCTCTCAAATCTCTCAGAACTCTCTCGATGAGACGCTGAATGACAATCAGGTCAATTCTCTCTCTTCCGACTTTCAATTTTATGATTAAATTGTTTATTTAATCTGATCAGTATATTTGAAAATTGATGCTATTACTCAATTACTGGAATTAGCAAAGGACTTGAACCAATGAACCTCCTTTAGTACGAACAAGATCACTGCGTTTTTTGGAGTGAATTTGTCGGTTTTAGAGCATTTTAGCGGTTAATCAATTTTGTTGTGGTCTATCTGCTTGTAGTTCATTAGAATGGAAATCAGTCTTTAACCTATGCTTTGAATATTTCTTTTTGTCTTTTAATTTATCTTTATGAACCTTGTTTAGTAAGAACAAGATGACTGCGATTATTTATATTTTTTTCCTTTCTTGTTTGGAGCGAATCTCTCGGTTTCACAGCATTCCATACTCCTTCGTAATTGATCGATGTTTGTTGTGGCAGGAAGTAAGGAGCTGTTATCTCTATTGGTCTATCTGCTAGTAGTTCTTTAATATGGAACTCGATTTTGAAACTATGATGGTTATACATTTTTTGTGCTTTTGTTTTATTTATACCGCTAAGAATCAAGTGCTTTTGACCAATCATACTCTAAAAGAGTTCTTTATCTCAGATTGTAGAGTTGTTTTGGTTCATCGGAGACTGCTTGACTTAAGTGATGACATGTTGTTATGAATACATTTAACCAGACGTGTAGAAATATGCATTTCTTAACTCTTTTTCTTTTTGATGTTGATTGTTGACCATTATAATAACTGCTGGCAAATAGTGGAACCCTAGTATACTCTGAGTTGCTCCTATTTGAGCCATGTATTGACTGTGGGATGTAATTTTTAGTTATCCTGTCTGCAACTCAGTATATTTGAGCCTGTATGCTCTTTAATTTTAATTTATCCTGTATGTTTGAGCCATGCTTGAATGTTCATCAATTTGGGTTTGAGGCACTAGACATTATTTCACATCACTGCACAGTGCACATTGCTTTCTAGTTTGCACTTTAAAAAAGGTTACCACTTACCAACTTAGGCTTTGCTAATGTGAAAGTACTGAGTAGCACAGAGAAGCATTCATGGTGTATTTTGGCAGCCAGTTTTCTCAATGATTAGATAATAGTCAGCTGTAGTATCTTTGCCTTGAGCCTTAGTTTTGTGCAGCTATTGTATGCAGGTTTTTGATGTCTCTAATCCTTCACTTGAATTAATCTAGGGCTTCTAGAAAGGAATTACTCTCTTTGCCTTAAATAAGTTTTACTTTGAGATTTTGATTGAGGTTTCGCAAAATGCATAATTATCATTAATATACTAGTTCTGATTAAATAAGTTAGAGTACAAACTAAAAACTGCTTGGATACTCAGGGAAAGAGTTATACACTTATACACCAGTAGCATAGAGAAGTTGCACATAGTATCTTAGTATTTCAAAAAGAGTGTTCAAGTCTTTTTGGGGAAACTCATTAGAGAAATGATGATGTTCTTGTCATGATGGAAAGGGCACATATAGCTGCTTGTAGTATAATTATGATACTTCACAAATTTTTTGAGTGCCTGTTGAACCATAATTCTGATCACTTCTTCAGATGCTAGTGAAGCCAAGATCTTTCCCTCTGCAGAATCCCCTACAGAATTTGGCCAGAGTTAATCTATCATCTTTTGCATATGATTCAATTTGTGTCACTTTGCAGAGATTTGGTTCCCAAGAGAGAGATAGCTTGGTAAAAAGGGTATCTTCCCTCGCCCCCATCTCTTACGCTCGGGAAGAGAGCCAGATGCCAATCTCCAGATCGTCCTCCAGTTTAACACGAAGATGGAGCTCTGCTACTGTACCAGACCATAAATGTATGTTTAGCCGCATATTTATCTTAAGTTACATCCTTGATAGTACTATACAAGTCTAGTATATTTGACCTGAAGTGTTGTAATTCGAAACGGTTTATATTTTGTATCTATGTGTTCAAAGATATGTTAAAATACTTGGTTTGTTACTAGCATTGATATCTATGATGGTTTAAATCATCTTTGCATCCACGGGTCAGCTGAGTGATGAAATTGAACACAGAATTGGTATGATGGAAACATCGCTAAGCAGATTCGGCATGATTTTGGATTCTGTTCAGGCCGATGTCATGCAAGTAAATAAAGGAACAAAGGAGCTGTTGCTTGCAGGTTAGTCATTTGAAAAAAGTCACTAGCTTAAGATGCAATGATACATGATACAGGTCTCAATATGTACACTGTGATGAATAACTTATAAGGGAGTAGCTACTGCTGTAGGGGGAAAAAATGAGTCATAGATCATGTCCAGTTAATCCAGACACCTAAGCTACTAGTCATTGATACCTCTAACAAGAAGTAGTCTTATTAAATCTTGAGGAAGTTCTAGCGGTTGTAACTTGTGTTGTTACATTCTTCTGCCAGATAAGTCAGGTTTCAAGCCTTGCATTGAACTGAGCTTTTCTTTCATTGATTCCCTTTATTTTATATTGTCCAGTGGAAGGCATACGCCAGAAGTCGATTGCCCATGATGATTCTCTCCATGTAGGGGTAAAATGTTCTGCTTCTGTCTGTGCAGTACTACGATTCTGAAGTCTTTCATTCTAATATGTTGGAAATGCTATTACCAGAATCGGGGACAAGAAGATATCAGAACGAGCCTGGATGTGAATTTCAAATCAATCAATGATCATTTGAGCAAAATTACACATGAGGACAAGTTGGAACAGATTCTATCTCAGGTCTTTAATTTGCCAGAACGGATTGACGCTACTGTTCAAAAACGGAATGATGAGCTTTCTGAAAGCGTATCTGGAGGTCTGCAGGCAAGTATTCTGTAATGCTGAATCTTCTATGACATCATGCATGCAATGATTTATTCATGAATTTGGTTCTGCTTTTCTTTTCGAATCAATCCTGAAATTTTCTGTTTATCTATTAGAAGCACAAATCTTGAGAGAAGTTTTATTTTTGTAGTGCAATCCAAGTGACAAATTTGCCTCAATTTTTTTTCATGAACAGGCAATCACTTGCTGCCTTAAGACCTTAGATCAAAAGAATACGGCCCTTGTGATTCTTCCACCAAAGGTTTTCATCATATTCTTCATATAGGGCCTTTATCATGTGGAATCTATAATTTAAATATCTCTTATTGAGCATCAATGCTGCTGGTTACTGGTGCTGATTCTTCAACAAAGTCACTTCTTGGGAGGTATGTTAAGTTTTGTAGATTTGGAATATCTTTGTTTTGTCTTAGAGCATCGCAAAGCTTCAAGCTGTGTTTTCTGGCTCAGCTCTTAGAAAACTGCATTGGTTCGATGGCTAGAACAGCACTTTAATTTCATTTCCATTACCTATTTTACGTATCTTTCTAGAATGCTAGGTTGATTCCACATGATAACTTACGAAAGGCATTCTTTATATAGGTTGCCATCTGTTGTGCAAAACTCAAAACTTAACCCTCGTTCCCCTAAGGGAGCAGAAAGAGATTAGATGAATGGTAATCCACACCTACTGCACACGTGGTTGTGGCTACACTGGCAAGTCTAATGTAATTGGAAAACTACTGCATACATAGTTGTGGCAAGAAAGATGTAGTGAACTCACAAGCATTTTAGATTTGAAAACTTTTGGAATCAGCTTGTGTCTTTCGAAATGTTCCCTAGACTCTCTGCTCTATTTTTTATTCAAATCTCTTCTCCTCTAAATTCAGGGATGTTGAGCCCAGAAAGATGTCTAAACAGGCACCTCTACCTCTGAAGATAGAAACGGGAAGCTGGACCACTGTCAAAGCAGAGCAAGTTACTTTGTCAAATAGGTGTCAGAGCTCCTGCAAGAATTCGAAACAAACAAGAGCTTGCCCGATGGTAATCACAGATGCTTACTTTTATCTGGCTGATATTTTATTTTATCTGGACAGAATTTGGTTTGAGATTGATCTGGCCAATTCACTTAGTGAGTGCCTTTAGTTTGGATCAATATCATTTACTTTCAGGCGATTATGAAACTAGAAACTAAGAATCATATGTTTACGTTCTTTCTCCATGGCCTGATTGAGAGATCTGTTTGTTTCAGGATATGGTACAAAAATCTATCATTCAATTGGATGAGCAGAGCGACGAAGACCTCTCTTGCTTCATAGTCGAAAAGGAATTTGGTAAAAAAAATTCAGTGTTCTTTTTGCACCTCTCTTTTACCTCCAATACCGTTTTCTGGTGTCACTATTTCTTCACCTAGACATGCTTCAAGTTCGGCTTCAAAACAAAAAAGAATGCTTCAAGTTCAATACTACTCTCTTAACTGTTTCACTTTCCTTGAAACTGCAGATAGTCATTTGATGGATGAGGTGGACGAAGAGACTGCACGAATTCTTAGGTTAGCCCGAAGAAGAAAAAGAAAACAGAATAGTAAAAGATTCATTCCAACTTACCAAAAAAAGTGAAGGTATGATCCGTATATTTGCAATCTTGCACTGACGGTCCTTTTTTTTGTCCCTTGAAGACTCTAAACCCTGCTTTCTCTTTTCCTGTTTAGTAAATTTAGAATTGTAGTTTTCGGCATTATAAATTAAGTTACTGGTCTTGTTTAACTTCCTTGGACATGCATTTATATCATAACATTCAATATTGTGCTTTGTAAGAAGCTATTTCGGTTGGATCTTCTTACGGCATTTTCCATGATGCTGAATAGTTTTGCTCATCTGTGATTGGATGTGATACAGCAATATATTATATCTTTTAAAGCATCTGATTCCCCACATTCTTGCATGCTTCGCATTTATCTGTTGCATGTGACTTAGTTTGGAGTTGGAATGAGATAAGAAGTCCCAAAATTTCCTCTCTTGGAACTTAAAAAGGACCTTTAACCGAGCCTGATAGAAGTTAGAACATTCATAAAAGACTTGATGATCTGGATGATTGTATTTTGAATCTGTCAAATATATATATCAATGACCATGATCCTTAAGAAATTGACATTGTTTTCCATATGCTGATTTAAAGTTGTAAAAGACAAGAGAAACGAAATGATTCGTAAGCTGAAGGCCCGATCATTGGTGGTCCAAGACTCCAAGAAATCTGCTGCAAGAATCCCCTCTTCAATGTAATACTCACTTGGCTGCATCCAGCTGATTCTGCCGAATTCTTCACCCTCCGCCCCCTCCCACCCTGGTGAGCATCTGATACCATCTAAGCTAATTCATGTACTGGGTCTGCACAGGACATTGATTGATAAATAATTTTAACCAAAAAGGTTATTTGTTTGTTAAGAATTATGCAAATTTGTGAGGAGACAAGCAGCATTGATCTATTCTCATTATAAAGTATATATATCACTAGATCTGGTCATTTATCAATTATCCCTATAAACTGCTTCTGCCCTTGTGTTCCGGGTATTTTTTGCATTAAAGATTATGAGAACAAACAGTTTGGAACTTTTACTTAAGGGTATGTGGTGGTGTGACAGAGGCTACAGAGCTCCTAAACCACCACCACCCTCAAAAATGGTTATTTGGCTATTCGTTTGGTCTTTTATCTACATGAATTTCCAAATAATATGCAGATTGAAATCTAGCAATTCTAGGTAATGAAAAGGATCCAAACCCTTCGAAAGCTCGTTTGAATGGCAGTAGGCCAATTCCTCTTCCACTGATCAACCCAAAAAAAAAAAAAAAAAAAAAAAAGAAGCTATTCCTTCTTTGTGTTTGTGAGTCTTGCAGTTCAAGAGGTGTTCTACCTTCATTTCACATGTTCATTAAACCTCTGTTTCAGTGTGGCAAAACCTGTATATCTCTTAGAAAGGCTTCTTTATATACAGTGTGTGTGTGTACATCATAGCATTAAGATTTAAGCATGTGAATTGTGATGCTTCTTAGGCAAACTTCTAGATTACAACATCATAATTCTAGCATTATTTATGGGGTATGTTATGATATTCTAATGCGTTGTTTTTAGTTGAGTATCACAGCAAACAAAGTTTTCAGGTGTGTTTCTTACCAAGAATCTAGCAAATCGAGAGATTTATTATAGTAGATTTTATCGTCGTTTATTTTATTTTATTTTCGCTGTGTGTGTGTTGTTTTTTTGTTGGGAGCAGTTTATTTAACTACTGGCGAAGAGTAGCATCTACTTGAGTGAATGTCATAAATTGTCGCCATCGATTAGGACCACAATTTTAGTAAGATCCAATCTGGTTAACAACTTAACATCGTGATTACTGTCTACTGAACCAATAACAACTTCACCTCAAAAAAAAAAAAAAAAATACCAATAGCAACTTGTAGTAATTGTAGCATGTGCATCTAACTGCTGATATTGATTTCAATTAACAGATTTGTTATTATTAGCAGCGGCACCTATGTCAAGTACAACCTCTTGTAATCGCACTCTTTAGTGGTAGCAACTCTTGTGTGAGGGCAACCCACAAAAAATTGAGGTCACTTTTTAGAATTACAGGGGTCACTTATGATGAGCAGTGACCCTTGTTTTATTGAAAAATGACATCCGATCGTTTTATATAAGTTTTTGAGCTCTAGTGGAGTATCTAGATAAAAAACACCCTAAGTCAAGATATGCATAGGGTATTTGGGAAAAAAACAATTAGCATATGAGGATAGCAGACAATAATACTCCGTAATGTAACTATGTAATCATACTCAAATGAATTTGAGGATTTCTAGTTTTTAGGATAGAAAGAAAATAGAGATACAAGAAACAGGGTGAAATTGTTAGGTTTGTTTTATTCTTTGGTTGAACAATTAAATGAAGTGTAATTACTTGAATTGGTTTGAGATATATCATATATAGAGATTCTGCCTGGTGTTATCTGGTCATTCTCCAGTAGAGAATGTTTCTCTTTTCTATACAACTGTTGATATTTCATATTCCAGTGTATCTTGAATTCTTGATTCTGCATCTATTGGTTGCCTTCCTAGATATAAAGTTGTATTTGATTATTTTAAATATAAAAAAATAACAAAAAATAAAATGGATACTTTCATTTCTTTTAATATTTTTTTATGGGAAGACCTTCAGTTTTTGAACTCAATGGTTAAATTTCAGTCTATCCAAAATTTCTTTGTTAATTCAAAGAAATATAATATAAGTTGCCATCAATAGGAAATGAACTAGAATAAAAGCAGAGAGGACTCAAACATTAGTGTATACCCCACAACTAATACCTTTCATAATCGCCATAATTTGTGGTGCGACTTTGCTAACCATCTTTTGTTTTAAGCAAGTAGGACTCTAGGAGACAAAAATTCTCGCCTTTTGTTTGAAGCTGTTTGAAATAAATCGAAAGTGTCCTAAGCAAATTTAATGGATAAGAAAGCAAGAGTATCCAAAGCTCCACAGAGTCAGGGTGTTCGTAGTTGAAATTCATGCACTCTTATATCTTTGTATTGACTATTGAGAGACATGAAGCTGTGTCGGTTTACATCTAAAAGTGATGTCATGATCTTCTTCTTCTTATCTTTGTTATATGACTATAACTTTTGCAATCTCTTCCTTTGCTCCCTTCATTTTCAATTATATTAACCCCAATGAGGTCTTATATGAGGCCGCCTCAACTTAACTACATGAAGCCAGCTCTATAACCAAGCCTAACATCAGCCTGACGTCATGCTTGTTAGAGGCGGTCTCAAATATTAACCCTCAAGATTAACTTCACTTTCTTCCTCTCAATTTTAAATAATATTTGACATTTTCGTGTCAAAGGGGGTGTTTGGATGTTGGCTTGTGGGGTGGCTTTTGGCAAAATTGGATGTTTGACCAATCCACCATCTAATATTGGTGTTTGGATGTTAGCTTGTGAGATTGGCTTTTGGGTTCCCACAAGCCAACTTTTGAAAAGCCAAGAAGGTTGGCTTATGGGTATTGGCTGGTGGCACTAATATAGTCCAATGACATGATAGTCCAAGACTTGCAATTATTTACCTTTTTGCCATCAAATTTCTTAATCATTATGAATGTCATTATAGGTCATTTTACATATAACCAGCTAATGTTACCAACCCATGTTACCAAACATATCTTTCCAGACATCCAATGTTACCAGCCGGTCAAATCAGCTAACAATACAAGCCATCGACCACCAGCTACCAGTCATCAGCCAACAACTAATGTCACCAGCCAATTGCCAAACAGGGCCAAAGTTTGATGATATCCGAAAAATATTTTGGTTCACAATATGAATAAACTTTTGTTGGTCTTGCATTTAAAAAATACTTTTATAAAATTAATTTTTCGTATTTTATTTTTGTTATATATTTTGAGATAAGATTTAAAAAAGAAAAAAAAAAAAAAAAAAAAAAGTAGAGCTAAATGATTGTCCTCTTTCTTTTTCTATTTCTATTTTGTTGTCATTTGATTATTCGGTATACACCTGGTTGGACTCGTGATGCTGATTGTTAGTGGGAAGCTATCAAGATTGATATGAATATCTGGTGACAAATCACCGTGAGATGGTCCTCATTTTTTATTTTCTTTTTCGCTTATTCAAGGGTGAGTACGTTGATTTATTTGAAGGGGTGGGATTTATACTCAAATAATGAAACAAAAGCAAAAAAACAGAAAAGTATAATAATGAGCTTACTGATTAGTACTCCGTGTTAGATTGCACAAATGAAAATTCTGCTGAAAGGTGATGATCTTATACAATAAAGAAATGGTCAAGTTTAGGTTAGATACTTCTCCAGATTAAATAAACACAACAAGTCATTGGTCCAATAATTATATTCTTGGATAAGTTTGGTGTTCTATCAGGCCAAACTCATTGAGAATGAATTAATGGTGTTCTATCAAACCAAACTGAACAGTAGACAATGTATCGAAAATTAATGACTTATTATCATTTTGATATTACTAAAACTATGGAATTAGTTTAGTTATTCATTAATTAAGGACTCTAATATTTTTTTATAGTCTAGATAAATATCGTATCCATATTCAATTCAGTCTCCTAATATAACATGTATTAGGATTCTATATCTCTGTCAAACTCTTGTGTTATAAATAGCTTTGTTATGATAAAAATATAACAGTTCATAATCATAAACTTAACAGATATGTATCGAGTTTATTAATTAAAGATGAGTCTTCAAAAAAAAGTTCAATTTTAACAATATACTCATCAATGTATTAAAGGGAATGCACTTATTTTAAGATACAATCTTTATTACAATGCAGACTACTCGGAGAGAGAGAGGGAGATAGGACTTTAAATTATATTCGTATGTATAAGTAATGTGGTTTAGAGTATATTAAGACTTTTATTAGGATGGTTTTTTAAGAGCAAGTTCTCCATTGAAGATAAGACTGAAGTGTCAAATCCAGAAACAAGATTCTTGTTGTTGTTGATGAAGTCGAGAGTGATGGAGGAAAATGACCCCAACTATCAAGTAGTAGCCTATGTAGAATTCGAACCTACATTTATTGTGCAAAGCACATTGCTCTATCAATTGAGCTAATAAGTTTTCATTAATACAAAAGCATAAATTATACTCGTATGTATAAGTAATGTGGTTTAGAGTACATTAAGATTTTGATCAGAGTGGTTGTTTAAGAGCAAGTTCTCCATTGAAGACAAGATTGAAGTGTCAAACCCAGAAACAAGATTCTTGTTGCTGTTGATGAGGGTCGAGAGTGATGGAGGGAAATGACCCCAATTATCAAGCAGTAGTGTATGTAGGATTCAAACCTATATTCATTGTGGAAAGCACATTGCTCTACTAATTGAGCTAATAAGCTTCCATTAATACAAAAGCAAGCACTAACTCAGAGTTTTAGAGTACAACGACAATATCACATTCTTTAGGTCTTATGATCGATGAGATGTCCATACATAGATGATGAGTTTAAATAAACTCCTTAAAAGACAAAAATTAGACACAATTCAATTTATAAAGTGATCATACTCCAATGGAACATCTGAATTCCATTCTAAACTATATATGCAGTATTGTCACTTAATTAGTAGCGACAGTAATAACATGGTTGTCCAGCAGTACTAATACAAACATTTGTCAATTTGAAGGCAGACACGCACAAGGACTTTTCTCCACAAATTACGTTTTGTGCCATTAATGAGTATAACTGACACGCGCTTATTCTACTCTGTAGGATGAGTTAGTTCAGACGGTTAAGATTTCTTCTCACCGGAAGTTTATCTCATCAAGAAAACCCTCAAGAAAACTCACAGGGAAACGCTTAACCCCCCGCTCAACCACCCCAAACCCAGTATATCATAAAACCCTGACAGATACTGACGTCAAACGTAGCCTAACTTTGATGGCGCGCATGAGGCATATGGCAGATCAGCATTTTTCACCGGAAGATCAGGCGTTACGGCTTGCTCGGCAGCCAATATGGATGGTCGCTACTTCGTCAGAAAGTGGTAAAGAATACATCGTCGCCTTTCACGACGGAGGAGCAGCTCGGGTCGTCGTTAGAAAACTGCGGAAAAATTTCCCAAATATGTGGACAGAGTTTATACGCGACGAGAATCTTTGACAAGGTGATACTGTTATAACGGAATCAATACATAAGAGTAGCATCCCCATCTTGATGGTGGTGGCTCTCGACACCTATAATGGTGGTTTTCCCCCTTTAATGGTGGTGTTTTCACACCCTCTAAACTGAATGTCTCATGGGCTATATACAGGATATAGGGCTCCTAATCAGACTAGGACTAAAAATGAGCCGTACAAAATACGGAATAACATAACGTAATCAAATGTAACACCACATAACCCAATATACCCTGACGTACAGTAACGTAACCAACCGTAACATAACATACGGTAACGTAACCGATTTATATTTGTTACAAATGAGGGGTTTTATTTCGTTTCAAGTTAGGGCTTAAATTTCGTTTTAGAATTTAAATTAGGATTAGGGTTTATATCTGTTACAAATGAGAGTTTTTATTTCATGTCAAATTAGGGCTTAAAGTTCCTTTAATTAGGATCAGGGTTTATTTTTGGTTTTTATTTATTTTAAAAATTAGGGTGAATTTTAATGTGAATCAAACTTTGCATGAAGGGTTTTAATGGTATGCATCTGGTTTAATTCGGGGTGTTACAACTTTAGAGTTTTTTCCGCTGCAATTCGTAATATTGAATGATTTTCCGCTGCAACTCATAATTTTGAATGGTTTTAAATTAGGCTTAAATTCAGGGTTTTCTAGTTTAAATTTTAGATTAGGGTTTATATGTTTATATTTAGTTTTTATTAATGTGAATCAAACTTTGCAGAATACTGTCCATTACGGGATACGTGTGGCAGATGAAGGGTCCAAGACCAACAAAGCTAAAAAGGGTAAATTCTCAATATGTAAAAACACTAATGAAGGGTCCTATACTCCTATCTCTTGTTGTACATAATTTATCAAATAGAAGAAAATACTTCCTCCGTTTTAGAAAAATCTTGATATTTACTTTTGCACGGTCTCAAATGCACCATATTGACCTTAAACAATCGTATTTATATGAATTGTATAAATTATAAAAAGTATGGTTTTTAGAAGTACTATTTAAAATGAATCTAACCATAGTATTTTTATATTGTAAATCCTTATATTTCTTCATAAATCAATAGTCAAAGTTTGTAAACTTTGACCTTCAAAAAACAATTGTTAAGATTTGTCCAAAAAGAAAAAAGTGAAAAATAGAGAGCCAGTCGGTCTCTCTCTTTTCTCTCTCAAAGAACCCTAGCCCCCTTTCTCTTTGACTCATCTTGGGGCTACCATCGGCATTTTTGTCGGTGGTTAGCCCCTCCATTGTTGATTTCTTGCTTTCGATCTAGTTTTTTAGTTTGTTTTTCTTTATGGTTAGTAATAAACTCTCCTTTGGTGAGAGATTGTGGAGTTCTCCGCGTTCGTCGGAGGATCGTCGAATTTCTATTTTTAGGTTCGATTTGATGAATCAAGAAGATAAGTTCAATCTACTATGGCAAGGGGATTTGTTCTTCCAAATAGCCGCAGCATGTTTCGTGCTTACCTCCGATCGTAGGGAAAAGGCGGTGGCCTCCCGTTTACTGTATAACATTTTTTTTGCTATATCAGGGCAATGTCAATTATCGACGAAGCTGATCAAGACGCCGATTTCTAACAGTGATGTTTGGATTGGTAGTCACTTATCGACAGAGCTGATCAAGACACCGATTTCAAGCGGTGATAGTGGAAATTATATTCATCTTGTTATATTAGATTTATACTTGGTTATGTTAAATTTAGATTTGTATAGAGATATTTAACGTTGTAGATGTCGGATGACTTTTTTATGAATGAATGAATTCTCTTTCCTTAAAAAAAAAAAGGAAAAAGATTTGTCCAAAAGGGATGAAGTATATACATTTTTTTAGAGCATCATCTATCTTGTATAGTTGATGAATGTTGATGAAAAAAGTAATAGAAGTAATCAAAATCAAAACAGCTAAATGATAGAAGGTGAAACATTCATTTGTTTTAAGCTCTTATATATTTCTTTCCCATTATGGCTCTGTTTGATTTACCTTAATTTTACTTAGTTTAGTTCAGTCCAATCCAGTCCAGTTCAGTTCAGTTCAGTTCATGTGTAACTTTATCATTCATATAACTTTTTATTCCGAGATAATTTCATGATGATAATTATGTCATCGGAAAGATCTCAAAGCATACTTTCAAATGAGTCCAATATTGACTATGCTTGGACGATTTTCAAATGGTTAACGGTCAAGTTTAAAAATTCAGTTCATTTCAGTTCAGTTCAATTTAGATCAGTTTTATCCCGGTGAATTAAATAGAGCCTATGTCTCCTATATAATCACATGTATCTAAATTGAGAAAGAGCAAGACAAATAAGAAAGCTCTTGTCAATGTGTCAATATCCAACTAAGATATATAGGAACCAATAGTAGTTTTTATACCTGTTTCATACGTGTGAATTAATGTTGTCATCCTCAACAAAACTATAACCTTTAATTACTTGGTCGGAGAACCTACTGTCATTGTATCTTTCCATGACAAAATAATTCTCTTCCTTTTTATAAGTATCCTTATCATCAACCGACGGTTTGCAAAATTTAATTAGAAACCGCTAAGAGGGGTGATATGCGCCATAGCCATTTTACCATTCAAATACTCTTCTTTTTTTTTTATCAAATACTGTGTTTGATTAATGCGTTTGGTATTTTTAATGGAGTCTATGTTGAATACGTTGTGCGGTATGGCGGTGTGCTGATGGTCAAACCGTCGCAATAATGCCAATTTGTTTAATCTGACGATCTGTTTTGGATAGAGTGTGTTCTTCCGGAAGGAACAGAATAGTAACGCTAACCTAATAGTTAGGGTCGTCTGTAGAGCTGGGTAAGTGGGCGGGGATCCGCTAACCGACCCGCCCCATAAGCGGGTCTTACTATCATAAATGGGCGGGTCAAAATGGGTCGGCCAATTTAAAAGTTAAGCGGGTCATTGCGGGTCATAAATGGGCCGATGTATTTAAATTTTTTTTTACTAAAAAATCACTTTTTAAATTTTAAACGGGCCAAAACGGGTCGACTTGACCCGACCAGCACTCACAAAATGCTCGACCCGCCCCGACCCGCCCTATTTATTAAGTGGGCCGACCCGCCCTGACCCGCCCATTTGCCCAGCTCTAGTCGTCTGACTCGTCTCTAAGGGTATGCGTCATGTGCGATTATACGGGCCCAACACATCAAGGGGCCTAAAACAGAAGAAAGTTTTAGTATATGTATTAAAAGGTAGGATTAAAACACATAGCTTACTCCTCGGTTCACGGGTTAAGTGAGGAATATGATGTGCTTGGAACCCCAGATCAAATCTACTTGCTGTCAATTTTTTTATGAATTGTCCTATTTCTTTAACACTTTTAAATTTATTTTGTTTTTCTGCTCAATTTTTTTTAAAGGTAAAAAATGGAATAGAAATAGCAGTATATAACTTAACTCTAATCTCAAATTTTTGTTCCTAATTTAATCTATTATTCCCCTTAGTTTTATATGATTATATCTTTCACCTTTTGGGAAAATATTTATAAAATGAACTTTTTTTTTTTGAGAAAAGTTTTTTTAGAAGTAATCAGAGTTGGACATATAACATTGTTACCCTTTTTTTTTTTCTTTTTTTTTTTTTTTTTTTTTTTGCCGGTGAAACATGCTATTGATACTTTAGGGGGTCCTCACTTTTATCTTGCCACAGGCAGGTTGAGGCCTATTTTTTGAATTTTAGCACAGGGCCTCAAATATCTCAAGGACGGCACTGCTAATAGCCAAACACTGACAATAATACTTAAACTATTTGATTTGCTGGTTTATTTGGTTAGAGTGTGCTCTTTAGGTTGAATCTAATTAATATTGCCCTGTAATTTTTTCTTTTAAATCTGATTGACTAGAGTTATAAAATAAAGGAAAAATGGACGTGAATAATCCCACATTTGGGCGGTCGTACAAGAATAATCCCACAAATGATATTAGCCTAAAATAATCTCACAAATAAACCGTGTTAACACGAGTGAGTTAAATGAGGACGGAGTTAACCCTCCGTTAACTCCTTGCGGATGTGTCACTCACTCTCTCTCTCTCTCTCTCTCTCTCTCTCTCTCTCTCTCTCTCTCTCTCTCTCTCCTTTCAGTCATGGAAGAACACCAAGCTCTCTCTCTCTCTCCTTTCAGTCATGGAAGAACACCAAGAACCTTCAAAATCACCAAAATTTGGATACGCTTTTTGTGGGTTTCATCCATGTAACAAAATCAAGCCCAAATCTTCATAAGAGAACCCAAAAACTCCAAATAGTCATTGATTGATGATTCTTTGAAGAGAACCCACAAATTCGGCAACTTGCGAGCTATGCTTCAAATTCGGCAAATTTGGCAGACTTCAAATGATTCATCATCAATGGGGGACACTTCAAAGAAAATTGACACCATACTTCAAAACCCTCAAAAGATATCCCAACAACTTCATCCCAAATGAAAATTTTTACAACATTAGCTTTCAATTTTGCCCTGCTAGTAAACTGAATTCTATCCTTCAAGATTTAAGCTATCTCAATTTTAAGGAACATGATTCTGGTATTTACCAAGTGACAACATTAATGATAATAATAACAACTCATCTAGCTCTTGAGGGGCTATATTTAGGTGGTTGGAAGGTTTTCTTCCATAGTTCCATGGCTAAAAGGTCTTAGAGAGAGAGTGAGGAGAGAGAGAGAGTCACTTCAACTAGGAGTTAACGGACGTCCTCAATAAGTCTATTGACGTTAACGTCATTTATTTGTGGGATTATTTTGGGCTAAAGTCATTTGTGGGATTATTCTTATACGACCGCCCAAATGTAAAATTATTCACATTCATTTTTCCTAAAATAAATGATCACATTTAAAGAGTGCTAATTTTAATATTTCAAAGAGAATATTATTTAACCTTTTAAAGGTTAGTGGAATTAAGTAAAAAAAGCATTAGGATTCGTTCTTTTTAGTTGAAATAAACAAAATAAACTTACATAAAATTGAACCAAATTGATTTAGACTAAATTGAACAGAAACAACCAACTTTTTTACTAGCTAAGTAGCTAATATATTTTATAGGTGTTAGTGTTACCGTGTTAGTTGGTAGATTATAGTAGTGTAACAATAACTTTTTTGTGACTATAAAACTAAGGGGCCGTTTGATTGGGGGTAATGATTAAGGGGGTAATGGAATAGATTTGTAGGCTAAAATAGTAATGTGAAGTGATGATGAGGGGTAATGATTAAGGGGGGTAATTGAGAAAAGGAAGGAAAATGGGGGATATCATTACCCTATGGGAAGGAGGGTTTCAATTATCCCTCAAATGAGGGTAATCATTACCCTCCTTCCCACAAAATCTAACCCCCACTACCTCACATACCTCCCATTTTAGCCTAAAATCCCATTCCATTACCCCCTTAATCATTACCCCCAACCAAACGGCCCCTAACTATATCACTCACCTAATATATGCCGCTATTGACTATTATTAAATTTATAACCAATAACGTGCATGCTAATTAGCCTAAGGGTGTAATCTTTCCATTGATTTCCAGTGATTATCACTGATTGAGTGAGATTTTGTCACTGATTTTCACTGATTGGGTAAGGTCCTGACACTGATTTCAACTGATTCAATAAGGTCCTGCTATTGATTCTCTGAGGAGGAATTTGTGCTTTTCCACTGATTGAGTAAGGTCTTACTCATGCTATTGATTCTCACTGATTCAATAAGGTTGTCACGGAAAAAAAACACACCCTAATTTGCCCTAAACAATCTCTAAAATTTGGTAGTGTAAAGACGAGAGAGTAGATATGTGATGTTGCTCATATTGTTGATTGAAAAATAGGAAACACAAGTCACGATCATTGTAGGATACTAGGATGGTCCTTAAGCTGTGCTATTGTCATCAACTTGTCATGCTGTAGGAGAGAGAAAAAACAAAGGAGGTGCCCAACAACTTCTAACGGGACATCGACATACCGACAGTCACTGGCTATATTATGTCCTCAAACTTGCTTCGCATGCCCAAAACTCTCTCTCAGTTTAATTTAGGAGGTGGTAAGCGTTTACTTCCCATTAACGGAAGTGGTGTGAGCGTGTCCTATACCTTTCAATTCACTATTCGTGTCATTTTATTTTGATAATTTCGTGTAGGCAGCTTAAAGACAACAGCTGTTCTCTCAAAAAAAAAGAAAACATGGGAAGTTAAAAGGAAAAATAAGGACAATGAAGTAACAAAATTTTTACCCCGTATAAATCAAAAATTGGTGCATTACCC
Organism: Tetragonia tetragonoides; assembly: GCA_038025085.1. Classification (NCBI taxonomy): domain Eukaryota; kingdom Viridiplantae; phylum Streptophyta; class Magnoliopsida; order Caryophyllales; family Aizoaceae; genus Tetragonia; species Tetragonia tetragonoides. The sequence continues at coordinate 5,154,027 of CM076140.1, forward strand.
ACCCCAGCGGACTAAGTTATTCGTTCCGAGCTTGGTATGGATAACAACGCAGTGGCGCATCTCCCACGCACTCATCTACAACAGATACTTGAGATCGAATCTTATTAGTCTCTAAAAGTATGGCTTTCTTACAATTGTACAACAACAAAAAGTTGACTAGTAATTAACCGATAATTATAATTTTATTATTCATAATAGGACGCATGCCAAGCGCTCAAAAAATACACATTTGAATTTCTAGACATCGAATATTTATAGTCAAATTTTCATTAATTCCCAAAAATCGTGAAAGACATTTGTAAGAAATTAAATTGAGAAATATTAGTTTACCCACCGCGTAGTCTACCTGGCCACCCGGGTGATGTGTGCATTGGTGATTGGTTGAGTTTTAATATTTTATTTTCTAAGTTGAAAATAGATTATTTGAGTCTCAATGTATACAAGTTAATTTTTCTTGTCCATATCACCCAAGTAGATTACTCGATGGGTAAAAAAAACATTCTCCGAAAGAAATTGTATCCATATACTATTATCATTCTTCTTCCATTTCCCACTTATAGAAGTATGGGGAAACAAAATGGTCCGCCACTATTTATTTTTGTGTTGGGAGAAAAAATGCAATAGTGGCTCCAAGTACTGATGCTGGAGCTGTAAATCTGTAATGATGTTGATCGCGAAACAGATCTCTTCCTTGGAGCTGATGCATGGGAAGTTGGAACTACAGTCCTGCTTTGAATTCGAATTTAAGCATCATCATCATGATTATCATCACTATATATGGATTGAATTAAATTTGTTTGATTGGGCTTTAAAATATGATTTTGTCGGTTTAACCTTTTTGTAAGTCTCTAATGATCTTTTAAAAGGAAATAAAAATAAATGTTTAATAGAAAGGAAAATATGCTTCACACACCACCACCCTTTCAGTTATCGTAGGTAAAAACGCTCCTCGTCTGAGAGAATAAAGTCGTTAAAGAGCACTCTTGAATACACTACCTTAATATGTATATTTTCATTATGTGCTTTCTTTGATACTGCTTGAATACATCACACCCGGTATTAGAAGTCATTATTATTTGTTTATCAATGAACCAATCTAATGGTAAGAAGGGTATACATTAAACTAATTTTCAAATGCTTGGCTCCCATTTTCTAAGAGTTTGGTGGTTTTCTTGTGCTACTTTACATAATACCAATTGATTTAGGATAAATTTTCCATTGAATTATTGAAACTCGGTGATGATTGTGATTTGTGAGGATTTGTAGAGGGGTAGTTGTTGTTTTGTGCTCGTTGATTGCTACATGATTAGAGGGAGAGTGAAATTGTTGAAACTCAAACGGTGAAGCTGGGTTTTTCTTAAAGAAACTTCCATTTATTCAGTAATTATTTTTAATATACAATTATAATCTTGTATTCTTGTCACACATTGATTTTGTACTCAAAAGAAAAATAGGTCTTCCGTCTTCGGCCGATATTAAAAAAAGAAAAAAATTGGAAGAAGAACAGGAGAAAGAGAAAACACCGCGGGAAACCTCGATGTAGAGAAAATATTCCTCACACGATCACAATTCACACCAACAAACCCCGCGAATTCCTACTTTGGTCCTCGTATTCTTAAATATTTACAACCATACCCCTAGAGCTGTCTACCTTTTACATAAAGTCAAAAAAGCGACCTCCACTCTCTCTCTCTTCCTCTCTTTCCCTCTTTTTCTCTCTCATAAGTCATTGAAATCATCGCATCAAGAAATTCCCTCTATGAAGCAAACATCTCAACTTATCTCCTGCTTTTGGGTCTCTGTCTCTCTTACAGAATAACAGAAAGATAGAGAGTTACACAAATGATGATTGAAGGTGGGTTAACTGCAAAATACTAGCACATCAAAAAGAAAAGAATGGCTTTTTTTGTGCAAGAAAAAAAAAAAAGGTGTCAGATTCTGATTGAAGCAAAGTTTAATAAGAAGGAAAGAAAAGAAAAGAAAAACAACCCACATTTCAGATTGTTGTGTTTGATTTTAAGGGGTCCCAGCTAATCAGGGTATTTTACCAGCTAAACCCATTTACATTACAATTGTAAAGATTTCACCTTTATCTTTTCTCTATCCTCACACAATCACAATTCACAAACACAAACACAAACACAAACACAAAATTCTCTCTCTCTCTAAATCACTCATCTGGGTTTTCTATCTTTGATCAGACACTTTAATGGCTGCCCACATGGTTTTTTTCCGTGCCCATTAGAAAATACAAAAGTTTTTTTTGGAGGGCCAGTTGTGAGATTAACCCCACCATTTGGGATTGGGACCTTTTTGGGCGGTTCAGCTTTCTTTGTTTCTAAATTATACCAAAGTAAAGTTGGGTGATTTATTATTCTTTGGGTAATGATTACCTTCTGAAACCCTATTGAAATTTGGTGAGATTGGATTTTTGTATACTCAATTTGTTTATTGAGAGTGTGAATGGAAAATTGAGAAGTGCCCATTTTGGTGATGTTCTGCAAAATCAAGATTGAATCTCAAATGGGTTTTAATCATGCGTTGTGAAGGGGGAATATTTTTTGTTGAACTGGTATGAGGGTTGATTTTGTCAGTATGGTTGAATTTTTGTGATTGATGGGAATTTAATAATCTGTGTTGTTTTGGAAAATACCCATTTCTCCATTTGTGAAATTTATTAGTTTGGAGCACATATTATCGCCTGTAAAACTTTGATCTTTTCGTTCAAGTGAAGATCAGATTGCCCAATTTTGAGAGTTTGGCACCTTGTTTTTATATATTTTTTTTGCAAGGAAAGTAAACTATGCCTACTTTAGCTTGAGGATCACAAAAATTGGAAGTTTTTGATTCCTTATCATCCAAACGAAGCTTTTGTTTCTTCTGCTTGACTCTTCTCCAGTGGAAAGTTCTGATAGCTGGCTGGAATCAAAGTCTTCATTGTGGGGTTCTATCAAAATTCTGGGATTTTTGTAATTCAGGTAAGTTGCTCCCTTCAGTTGGCTGTATCTTTCTTCTTTGGATCTTTCTATTTTCAATTGTAAATAACAACTGCTTGTTTCCTTGTACTTCTGAAGTAGTTTATCCATGTTTTTAAGGGATGTGAGGTGGTTGGGCCTTAAATCTGTAGTCCTGGTTGTTTTATGATGCTAAAAATTCTATGCATGGTTGCACAAGCTAACATAAAAATTGAAAGGATAGTTAGCTGTCTAGGTCTGTCTAGTTCACCTAAGGTAGTCTTTGAGGTGATCAAATGTCCGTCATACACTATAGTGCTATGTTTACAGGACAGCTAATATCTCATAAAACTTGTATGATTCTCATGCTAATCTATGGTGTTGTCTATCTTGGTTTTCCTGTCACCTATGCATTGGTGTTTTGCTTGTCAGGGCTGTGTATCTGATTGATATTCTGAATTGTGCTGTATCTTGTTCTGTACTGCTTTGCTTGTTCCTCGCTCCACTCGCCACTCTTATGGAATGAAAACACTCCATGCCTTGCAGTGTTTTTGGCTTTTATTGTTGTAGTTTCTGCTGTATACATATGCTCGGCTGGAATAGGATGCATATCAGTGTGTTTAATGAGTTTCTCCTAATTGTACCTTAAACAGTACCGAGTTATTCTCTTATGGTATTGCTCAGAACAGCCATGGATATATTTGCGCATTGTCTGTTGAGTGATTCTGTAGGCATTGTTTCCTTGTAATTTTGCATTAGCGGTGTTACTTTTGAATGGACAGGGGCATATGTTTTCAAGTTGAAGTAGCAGCTAGTCACTATGGCAAAGAAATCAAGAAAGCGTCTTGGCCGATATGAGAAGGATCAGTCAGGCTGTATGTGGAGTCTGATTCACATCTTAAATTTCCGTCAGGAGCGCTCATCCCAAAAGTTACTTCAAGATAGAAAGCGAGGGAGCAAACGAATAGCTGGTAAGAGTTCCTTTTAATGTTTAAAATAATTATTTGTCATACTATGCATTTTGTTGAACTGAAAATTCTAGACTGTATGTCAAGCGTATCATATTGTAATGATATTATGTGGTCACCTACTTTTTCAGTTGCTCCATTGCCTTGAGTTTCTGGCACAAATTTGTTTGACAATCTGATTTAAAAGCCTTAACTTTATCTCCCGTCACATAAAAAAATCAATGTATCATAAATTGATTGTATGACAATCACTATCCTTATATCTAAGGTCCTTGGCATAAGGGATGTGGTCATGAAAGATAATTGGAATACACAGATTTATCATTAATTGCATGCCAAGGAACTACATTCAATGTTGGTAGAGATGTTTGCTCTTTTTTGGACATCCATGTGTAACATCATGTTTCATATATCTTGGAAATTTTTGAATGACGAATTTTTTATCTGTACTTGGTAGGGGCTACATATCCTGACATAAAGCTTGAGGAACTGAGTGATTCTTGTGAAATCTGTAAAGAAGTCAATGTAAGTTCCTCTTTCTTTTGTATTATTTTTCTCTCTCTCTTTTTTAAATTTCTCTGTTCATTTTTGTATTCTTTGTTGGAATTTTCTGTTGGGGCCATGGGAGAGGGTGGGCCGTAGGAAGGTTGGGGAGGTTCAGCATTACCGTGGATTGTGTGTACATCCAGATCCTACTTAATGACCTGTTAATGGATGCTTCTTCATTTTGTTGTTTGTTTTTCATGTACTTTAAAGCCGAAATTTGTCTGTTACTCAGTTCTACATCCTGTAAAAATTGCAATGCAGACTACGAGTTGTGTTTAAGTTTGTAGAAACTGGTGATGCAATCACATATCATGTTTTTAGACAAGATTACTGTTTTAGTTGATTGGTGAATTCATAATTGCATTGAACCTGGCAGGCTGGCAAGAGCAATGCCGTGTCACTTACTGCCATAATACATGGATCCAGCCCGACCTTAATTTTTGGAATGACATTTTGGTTGTTATCTGCGTTCCTGGATCCATGTCTGTTTGTGCTTGGTTCTAGGTGTGTGCCTTATAATTTGATAAAATTTCAGGATGCTGTGCAAAGTGGAACATCAACCATTGACACTAGTAAGATGAGTGTGAAAGAGCTAATGGCAGAAGAGATGTGTGGTGATCTTGATCAGAAAAGCCATGAAAGTATTGCTAATGGAGATGCAAAACAGACTGCAGCAAGTAACGGAGGCCATGTAAAGAAAAACCGAAGGTGGACAAGAAGCAAGTTATCTCTTGACCTAGATGCTGATGGTTTTGTTGCAACCGAAGACTTGGTTGCTGAAAAGCCTAGTCACCGGAAGCATAAGTCCTCTAGTAGCGTCGACCTTAATGTCATGGTGGAAGAACTCTGCAGTCGTATTCACCAAAAAGATGTTAGTTGTTCAAAGCATCGTCAAGATGGTGAACTTGTGACCCAGTCCACTGAAGATCCTACTATCTTAGAAGCAAAACTGGGGCAGGCAACAAAGGTGTTAGTTAATCATTTCACTGAAGGAAAAAGCTTCCCCAAAGATGGGAAAATTCAACCTTCAAAAGGACTCATGGATGCACTTCAGATTCTTGATTCAAACAAAGATGTCTTTCTGAAGCTCCTACAGGATCCCAACTCACAGTTGGTGAAACAAATAAAAAGCTTGCATGATATTCAAATTGAGGAAGGTAAATTCAAAGTGCTCACAGGATCAAATTTGGTAGAACGAGATCTTGGCAATGGTAAGCAACAAAGCTTTTTCTGGAGGAGGTTCAAGGGTCTGGAAAGAAATCTGTCTAAGAAAAGTGATGCTTCTGAAGATGTAAGCAGAATTGTTGTTTTAAGACCAGGTCCACCAGGCTCAAGAAATTTGGACATGAGTACCACTTGTGGTTCGATGTCAGAATCTCCAAAGAGTGTAGGTGATAAAGGTCAAATTGAAAGAGTATCTTCTACCTTTTCCTTCTCTGAGTTCAAGAGAAAGTTAAAACATGCAATGAAGAAAGAGCAACATGGGGTTGTTGACAATGGAGTGTCACATCAAGCTTCAGACAAGCAGCCAAATCTGGCAAATGGAGAGAAGAAAGTTGGTGGAGAAAATGCTGGACTGGCTTCTCCTAGTAGAGACCGTTTCTTTATTGAAAGAATACCAAGATTTTCTGCTGGCAATAAAGGGAAACTGAAAGATGGTAAAATACACCTGGAACGTGATACTGTATTATCTCCTGAGCAAAGGATGTCCAACATTTATATTGAGGCTAAGAAACATCTTGCTGAGATTATAGGCAATAGTGATCCAGATGTGGATACTGCCGGCAGACAAGTACCCAAGTCCCTCGGTAGAATTCTTTCTTATTCAGGTTATAGCTCTCCTACCATCTGCAGTCCTAATACAGAGGGAGAGATGAGACTGTCTCTTGATGAAGAATGTAAGACAGATGATACAACATGTCAAGTCATACCAGAAAACAATGTCAGCCTTCCAGGTCAAATGAAGCAAGAACCAGAAAGTGAGCCATGCATAGCTTCAAATGAACCCATTCATGATGCTGAGGTTCCTACTTTGGAACCTTGTATCACAGATGGGCTCCCTTGTGAAACTGATGTTGAAAAGCCCACTGATGAGCCTGAGGTTCCCACTTCTGAAGGTAACCCCATCCTTCCCATGCCTATCAGTTTAAGATGTCCATGTTGATTCTCCATGTTCAATACAAATTCTTTAAATGTGCAGTTGATGTGGATGTTGTTAGATCACCTGATACTGAAATCAGAAAAGAGAGCGACCTGATGGAAAATTCCTTAGAACCATGTCCCATGCAGCCCATTAGTACTACTGAGCAGGTTGATTATTCCTCAGCCTCGAAATGTTCCGAGGACAACTGGCATCTAACAAACTTAAGACAGGTAAACAGTTATCCCATAATCTCACTGACTCACTGTATTGCAAGTTACAACAAATACTTGAGACTCTTCTTATCCTTTGCGCCTTATTTGGTAATGAAAGAACCCATCACAAAACGAAGTGTTCCAAATGAAGTTCAGAAATAAATTATTGAAGATTATTTATCGGCTCCTCAACCATGGTTGAGGCTCTGAATGTGTCATATTTATGTTATAATTTAAGCTGATGTCTTTTATGCTTTGACTGCAGGACACATGTGATGATAATGAAGCATTATCTTCTCCGACTGCATCAGTTGTGACTTGTTCAATGACTGAGAAGAACGAAGATGTAGATGCTATGAGTGATGCAACAAGCAGGCCTAGTCCCATATCTGTGCTTGAGCCATTGTTCAAAGAGGATGACATCAGCCCTCCTGCCTTTAAGTCTTATACTGGTAACTTTCCTTTTCAAGAGAAAATTAATTTAGATTTCGCGAAGTTCTTTCATAATGACCATACCGATGGTCTGTTTCCTCAAATAATTTGCAGATACTGAGCCTATCCAACCGCGGCAAATCAGCTTTGAAGAATATGTTTCGGCAGCTTCAGAACGATTTCCAAGCTACAGGACTTGTATAGAGGGTGACAAATATACATATGATTTTGTAAAATCTGTGGTGGAAATGTCTGGATTGACTTGGGATGAGCTTCTTAGGAGGTCTCTTTTCTCGGATCATCTTATAGATCCATCTTTGCTTGACGAAGTCGACTTTCTTCCGGACCTGCTTTCTTGTGACTTCAATCTCCTCTTCGATCTAATCAATGAAGTGCTCATAGAGATTTGTCGGTTGAACTTCAGTTGCACACTATCATTGGTAAAGCCATTCATTCGGCCAGAGCTAAAGGGCAAAGATATCTTTACCGAGATATGGAAAGGAGTTGACTGGTTTTTAAAGCTGGAGGGGCCTCCACGTACGCTGGAACAGATTGTTACAAAAGACCTAGCAAAATCTGGGACATGGATAGATCTACAGCCCATTAATGAAATCATCAGAATTCAGGTGCAAGAGGCCATTCTTGACGAATTACTGGAAGATACAATCTTGAGCTATGTTCCAGGGGGTCTAGAGATAGAATTTCCACTTTTACTTGAAGCTGAAGTGAAGGAAAGTGAGACTAATATTGAGTTGTGAATGTACTTGACTTCTTCAAAAGCTGTTCTCTTCATAAGTTGGGCTATCCCCTAGACTGATGGGAGCCACATAAGCTATGTATATGGCAATCACGACTAAGGGTGAGGATGACCAATTGATATTGACTCGAGCTGCAGACCTGGTTGCACCCTAGCTCTGCATTAGAGTTTCAGAAGCGCAGAGTCGCCCCAGGTTTCCTAACTGGAGCTAAAATAACACAGGATTGATGTTAACATCACCTAGCTTTTCAGACAGTTGTCCAGAACAACTTTAACGGATGCTGTAGGAAGTGACAACTTCATACTGGAATAGCTGACACAAAAGGTTTCCCAGTCATGACAGGTTCAGTGTTGGGCAACGCACTTCCAAGTCATGGAGATTTTTTCGTTGTTTGGGAAGTTTTAGAGTTTTGGTGTGTTTACCATTTTGGTTGAGGGTGTATGCTAGTTTTTAGGTTTTGTGTACATCTTACTCGTACTTTGTCAGGCTGATTGTAAAGAAGCCCTACTTGATTCTGATAGCTGTAATGACTAAAAAGTGTATGAAGCTGTGCCTATGTGTATGTAGAAATAATACTGAAATGAGAATCATACATTTACACATTTTCCAGTCCCCCCCCCCCCCTTCATTATCATCTCTAAGGTCGTGTGCTGTGCTTTGCTCTTGTTGAAAGATTCAACAATATGATAGGTTAGTATTCTGGATCATCAGTTCATAGTTTCTTATCTTATGTTGCATCTATCTGGACAACAGGAACAGGTGTTATCATCATTCTTCCACCCAAAATAAGAAGCGAGTCGCTCTTTGGCTTCTAAGATTGCCTCTCCATCTCAATTGCCTGTAGTGGTCCATCTTCAGCTGTTTGTACAGATAAGAGCAGACCTTTTTTCGATTATTTCCAGTTTCCTGCTAGTTGATTCAAGTACTAGTCTGTTGTCCTGTTAACTATCCTGATAAACGCCAAAACATTACTGTATGTGTAATAGCTTTCTTGACAGGATGATCGTTGATCATTAGACTCGTAATTGAGTTGAAGTTAGACCCTGATCGTGGCTTAAATGACAGCTAATCAGGAAATTAAGGCACATTAGTTCCAGTACTGCCGTGTATTTGCAAATAATTGGCACTCTTACTTTTTTCAGGATGTCCCGAAAATAGGCATTTCCTGAAACAGTAGTTTAAAATGACTGCATGTTCAGTTTTATCCCCCACATACTCTTGCATTTTACACTACTAATGGAAGTACTGATTAAAGAGTGTTGTGGCCCAAATATAACTAATTCCTACTAGAGTATTTATGAGATTAAACCCAGAAACTCATACTTCCTAAATCTTGTGACTTGCAGATTATGAGAATGCAAAGCTAATGTACAGATTAGCCTGGAGAGGAAGAAGAAGAGTTAAGGAACGTAACCATTTGGTGAGAAAGGTACTAATTGGGAATGCATGCAGGAGAAACAAAGAGAGTGGAGAGAGAGGACAGACAATAAGAACAAGTCTGAGAAAGAATAGATGTTACACCTACACCACACTTCATATGCCTGGCGACCGCAGGGATTTTTGTAGGGAGGATTATCTAAGAGATCAAGGAGAGGCGTAGCGAGATTGTGATTGCAGATGAGAGCCCAATGGATCGTGAAGGAGAGAAAGAACCCTTGTTCTTTTCGTCGTCTCCATGCTGCATTCTGTGTCGTTCCGCGACGTGTCGTTTTGTTCCGTTCTGTATGCTGTACCTCATTTTGTCTCATATTTTATTTCATTATCCGTGTCGTTCCATTCTGTTCCGTTCCTCACCGGCCCGCACCATTTTGTTGAGGAGAACAGGGCGAAGCCTTTGGGATCAACAACATGATGGTTCATTTGATCAAGGAATGAAGATCAAAACAAGGACCCTGACTAATTGCTGCTTGTGGATACTTAAAGGGCCATTTTGGGTGGTTTTAGTTTTGAGTTTTTAGGTCTTTTGAAAACTGAAAACCAGTTTTTGGAGATTATATTTTGGTTTTTGTCTTCTTTTGTTAGTTTCGTATTAAGAGCTCATATATGGATAAAAGAAAAGAAAACTTTCCATTAAAGATGTTCTAAAACAGTTCATACGTCAATAGCTTCTTACTCTTTGATGATGTTCCCTTTAGCAGAAATTATTATGCAAAACATTACTAATGGGACCATAATCATTTCTTTTGATGGAAATCAAATTAGTACATGGTCCATCCTCTCTAACCATAGTAGATAGTAGATAGTAGATACTGTAGACATTTGTCGAATCATTTTGCTTTTTTTAGGGTATTTGCACCCAACCACCTCATCTGATTCGACGTTCTATGGAGTACTACAGGGATAGACAAAGGGACCTGTACATGGTTTTCATTGATTTGGAGAAGGCGTATGACAGGGTACCCAGGGAAGTTATGTGGAGGTGCTTGGAATCCAAGGGGGTCCCAGTCGCCTATATTCGAGTGATTAAGGATATGTATGAAGGGGTGAGGACTAGGGTCAGGACTACAGGAGGGGACACTGAGCAATTTTCTATAGATATTGGGTTACATCAAGGGTCAGCGTTGAGTCCCTTTTTATTCGCAACCGTTATGGATGAGCTCACTAAGACTATTCAGGGGGATGTGCCTTGGTGTATGTTGTTTGCCGACGACATTGTTTTGATAGACGAGACTAGAGAAGGTGTTAATGCCAAACTAGAACTTTGGCGGGATACACTAGAGTCAAAGGGATTTAAGTTAAGTCGGACCAAGACCGAATACTTGGATTGCAAATTTACAAGAGATGGGGTTACCTCGGATATGGAGATTAAGATCGGTACTGAAGTGGTACCGAAGAGGGATTGCTTTAAATATCTCGGTTCAATCATACAGGAAAACGACGAGATTGATGATGACGTGACTCATCGTATCAAAACAGGGTGGCTAAAGTAGAGGAGTGCAACGGGAGTCCTATGTGACAGAAAAATTCCACTAAAACTTAAAGGCAAATTTTACTGTACAGCCATCAGGCCAGCTATGCTATATGGGGTGGAGTGTTGGCCGGTGAGGCAGGTGCATGTGCAGAAGATGCGGGTGACCGAAATGAGGATGCTTCGCTGGATGTGCAACGCCACAAGATGAGATAGAATTAGGAACGAAGTGTTAAGAGGCAAGGTGGGAGTGACCGATATTGACAACAAGATGCGAGAAACGAGGCTTAGGTGGCTTGGGCATGTGAGGAGGAGGCATCGAGATGCACCGGTGAGAAGGTGTGAGAGAATTATACTTAGAGACTGTAAACGAAGAAGAGGACGCCCGAAGAAGACTTGGGGAGAGGTAATCAGACAGGATTTGACCCTTCTAGAACTTACCGAGGACTTGGTCCTAGATAGGAAATTATGGCATAGCAGGATTCGTGTAGAAGACCCTCGTTAGATTAGGGTTTTGCATTTGGCTAGTAATAGAGGTTGATTTATTTTGTTCATAGCCTGTAGTGCCTCCTTCACTGTATGTAGTTCATCTAGTAATATCCTGTGTTAGTATGTCTACAGCTCTACTTTTCTTGCCCTTTTGATCAACACTTATTGCTTTATTACCCGAAAAAACGTTTTGCAAATGAAAAAAAGAGTTTTCGTGGGTCTTTCGGAAACAGTCTCTCTTCTAGGCGACTAGTTAGGGGTAAGACTGCGTACATCTGGACCTCCCCAGACCCCGCCCTAGGCGGGATACTTACTGGATTGTTGTTGTTGTTGTTGTTGTTGTTGTTGTATACACTTCTTTTGCAAGTTTATTACTTAAACAACTTCATTTGATTATACAAATCATACAAGTGCGTGTGTCAAACAATATTGCCATATTCTGCACCAAAAAAAACAATATTGCCATATTGGTATTTTTTACTTATTTTAAGAGGTGGTTAGATTTTCCAGCTTTTAAATTTCCCACTATACAAAATTTTAAAATACTACGTATGATAGATGCACAGGTCAATTGATATCGATTATAAACTCAATATAGTTCTACTCATAACCTACCTAATATTGTATTTCATTAATGTTGTTTAACTTGCTTGTAACAAAGGGTGTGCTCTTTTCCACGAGCTTTCATTCCTTCTCACTGATTTGGTAAGATTTTACCATTGATTCTCACTGATAGGGTAATGTATTATCACTGATTTTCACTGATTCGGTAAGGTCCTGTCATTGATTTTGTGAGTAAGGATTTACTCTTTTTCACTTATCTCCATTGATTTGGTAAGGTCATGCCACTAATTCAGCAAGGTTCTGCGACTCCTTCCGCCACTGATTCTGGGCATGACAATAATTGACCTGACCTGAAGTTATTGAGAGAAATCCAAACTCGACCAGACTTGAGCTTGACCCAATTTTATTTTTTTCGCAAAAAAAGTCATTTCCTACCATTTCACATCATTTTTGATGAACTTTACCACTAACTGATTTCATAAAAAATCGACTTGATATCTAAATGAACCGAACATGTTAACCTGAATTGCCAGACCTAAATGATTCCTATTGATTGGATAAGATCCTGACACTAATTTATACTCATTGAGTAAGATCCAATAAGTGAAAAGAAAACACATGAAGTAATCCTCAAAAAATTGAGTAGTACATCCATTACCTTGTATTCATCGTAAGTAAGCAATTATTTTCCATAATATGTCAAATTACCTTTGAACGACTTGTTCTTGTTCACACTTGAATAGGTTTTTAATGCAATCATCATTTAGATAAGTAAAACAATCAAGAGATTATCTCTACTAGAAATAATATCATTTGTTGTCCGCAACCCTTATTGATGAACACTTGCCATTTCAATGGATGATATGACCTCTAAAGACACCCAAGAAAGTGAAGAAACACTTTTATCCCAATGCTCAATCTAATGACTCATCATCTCAAGCTGAGAACTTCACTTGTCAAAAATAATAACCTTAGACCCAGATATATCATACAGTATACTAGTACATACAAGTCAAAAATATGGAAAACATAGGAATAGGAAAGAAAAAAAAGACCACACCAAAGAAGGAAAAGAGTAACCCAAGATATAGATTTCAGTCTTTTTTTTTTTCTTTTTTTTCTTTTGCTAAGGCAAGATATAGATTTCAGTCACCTAGCTAGTGAGTAGTATTTTAATTGTGTGAGTACATCGTTAATGCTACTCTTCTATTAGTACAAAAACTCAGATCTCCTCTCTCTCTCTCTCTTCCATTCTCTCTCCTCCCACCGTGCTCGTGATTCCATCCTACAGCCCAAAGAAAGAAGCAACCAACAGCAACATAATACATACACAATTAGTCAATTACACATTAATCACATATACAAATTACAGACATAATCCATCAGCTCTGCGATTTTTAGCTCTTTAGTCAAACATAGCCCACCCCTCTTTTCTTTCTTTTCTCAATTACTTTCTCTCTCTAAACTCTCTCTCTCTCCTCGATTCGTTTGCCCTTCGTAATCTCTCTCTCTCTCTCTCTCTCTCTCTCTTCCCCCTTTTTCCCCGCTAAAAAACCCTAGCTTTTTATTTTTTCGAAGTCGCTCGATCTTTGCGCTTTGAAACCCTAATTCTATTCTGTTCAATTTCTAGGGCTCAATTCAATCAAGATTCCGGTTTTCAATTTCCCCGCTGTGGAAAATTAGGGTTTTTGGATTTGAAGTGGATTTGGCGAGTGTTTATTATTGATTCAGGTAGTTATGTTGTTTTTTTGTTAAATTTTGGTTCTTGAATTGAAGTTCAATTCTCTATGATATGATTTGAAGGATAAACCTTTTTTTTTTTTCTTTCCCTCCAATGAGATTGAGTGAGTAGAATATCAGTTTTTTTTTTTTGATGATTTATAGTATTGTGATCCAATGGGAGTAATTGGGGCTTGGAATTGCATTAAATCATAGTGGGTGGATGGTGGAGGCAGTATGCTGCTGATAGTTTGGAGAAATGCAAAGGTATCATAATGCTGCTAGTTGCACTAGTGCAGTAAATAACAGTGGGATTGGAGGCATTCCTGCTAGAGATACTGGTAGAGCGGATCCGTCTTCGTTGTCTGCCAACTTCTCCATTAACTCAAGGTATTGTGTTTGTTTATCTTGCTTTATCATATATGTAATATATGGGTTCTACCTCTGTGTGTTATTCTAGTTGTTTGCTTTTGTTTGGAACAGCATTCATTTTTGATGTAATGCATGCTGAAATTCACTCCTCCATCCAAGGAAAAGATCTTGCTATTGAACTTGGACGAGGGAGAGAAAAACTCTTGTTATGTAATGCTCATTGATAGATCAGTGAGCATGGATTATAAGATGAATAGGCCCATCTTGTAAATTAAAATGCACCTTATGATAGTGGTGGACCTGGTGGTTAGAAGTAGGGCACATTATTAGAAAGAAGAAGACTTAGGGCACTAGTAGGGGAAGACAAGTTGTGTGCTCCGGATGAAATCAGCCGTGGGGGATGTTTTGTGCTGTAGTGAATTTCTAGTGAGATTGTTTACTTTCAGACATTGTAGAAAACACATGTATAAAACTCTGTCAATTGGGTGCTCTTAGTGCCAATGCGATATTCTTTGGAGGTTCAGGGAAGAAGATATGAACTTAATGGGTAGTAAATTGTCATTAGGCTGTTTTCTTTCAGAAAATATAGAAAAACATGTATAAATTATTAATTTATTATCAATTGGGTGCCCTAGTCCTACCTTGATCTTTTCAGGAGGTATGGGGGAGAACGTGATTTTGAATGCAGAGTGAATTCTCATGAGATTGTTTCCTTTCAGAGGATGTAGAAACACAGAAAATCCTATCAATTGGCTAACCTAGTCCCAGCATGGTCTTTTCAGGATTTGTGGGAAAAATATGATTTGAGTATATAGTAAAATCTCTTTTAGGGGTCATATCTAAGGGAGGCGTGTATTTGAGCTTGCCTTCTAGGATTCAATATAGTAAGAGTTCTCTTCGGATGATTTGGAGGTTGGGTGTAGTTACAGTTTCAGGAATTATTGGTATAGCAATTAGGAGGCTCATTATTGGACATATTATAAACTCTATGGGTACTAGAGCAGAGGCTAAGCTCATAGTGGCATGCTGAAAAGTGGCTTTAATTTCTTACAAAAGTTGACTAGGCCTTGGATTCTTTGTGTTTGATCCAATTTATAGGCTGAAATTTTCTACAAAGATTGACACCTGACACTTCATCTTAGGCCAACTCATGAAAATTCTCAAGAAGGCTGAGGTCAGCAGTTGGACACATATGTTAGTTGGACAATTATAGGCTATAGTCAACTTTGAATGAGATAGGTTGTAAGGATAGCAAATCTTGGGATTTTATTTCTCATTGTACTTGTTGCTTTTAGAAAAACTTGCATGGGGTATTCTGAAATGACAGGGCACAGTAAGAGGTTTTTTTCTCAGGGATGAGGTATGCTGAACATATTTGCTTTGCTAAAAAGTTTTCATTGTGGCTACAACATCAGTGAAATACATGTAAACCCCCTGCCAACAGACAAGCAGGAAAAGGAAGAAGCAATTCGGATGATAATCATGATATTGTTTAGAGAAGGTTTTTGATGACCTTTCTTCTACTGGTGGAAATAGTCGTTATTTTACTTCATCTATGATAAGTGCTTGTCATCTATCATGTTTTTCTGTTGGGCCCTTGGTTGTTATTTTTGCGAATTATCTGGTTACCAGTTCATGCTATTGTTAAGCATTGGATCTTTAGATGTTTCAGTAGTATACTCTTAAGTCGTAACTTTGTATTCCTTTACCTTCTGACGCTTGATGTTATATTTGGTGATTTTAAAATATTTCTGATAGGTTTTTCTTGACTGTTCCATTGTGGTTGAGGAATGAGGGATCTAACTTGATGTTACTTCCCCTCTGGCTCTCTTCTATCTATTCATTACTCCCATCTGTCCCAGATGAACTCGACCCACCACCTACCACCAGCCGCCCCACCACAACTCGACCCACCACCAGTCTCTCACCCCACGCACCACCACCACCACCACCACCAGAAAATTTGGGGATTTAGGGTATTGTAATTTTAAGATGATGATGATGGAGGAATGGTGACCATGATATAAAAAAAACGATAGATATAGTGACCATGAATGATGGATGTTGTGATGCTGAGAGTGAGAGGAGAGAGAAAAGAATGGTCAGACAAAAGAAAATGAAAAATCAGAAAAGAAAGATCCTTTTCAGTAGGACACAAATTGGAATAACATTCACCTTACAAGGGCAAAGCTGGAAGCATTTATACCTTTTTCCTTTGGCTTGTAAGTTCAAACTAGTGCAAAAATAACTATGTAACCGTTTTTCTGGGACGGAGGGATTATTATTTAACTTGTCGTAGAGTCCGGAACTCTTAATTGGTTCGGATTGGTTCTTTCACTGTTTTCTTTCCTTTTGAATCTGATGTTAAATAAATGACCAGCATTCCAAAAAATAAAAATGACCTTTTTTTTAAATACTAATATTAGTATACCTTTGATTTTATAGGCGGGCTTCACCGTTGGTTCCGTACAAGTTGAAATGCGAGAAGGAGCCACTGAATTCTCGGTAACTTGCCCTCTTTTTTTGTTGGAGTTGAATGCCATTGTAGATTCTTCTTTCATGAATTTTTTTTGTTGCTTAGTAATCTTAAACTTGCATTTTCATTTGTGAATGTTTAAATGTTTAGCCTAGGCGCGCCTGATTTTCACCCACAAACTCCAAATTGTCCGGAGGAGACTCTCACCAAGGAATATGCACAATCTGGGTACAGGGAAACAGTTGAGGGACTTGAGGTAACCAATAAAAGAACCTTTCTTGTGTTTCACTGTCTCTTTTGTCGCTCTTATCCTTCTTTACAGAAGTTACTCCAGATAAATATATGTATATATTCTGTCATTACTTTTTAGTTTCACACATAGTTCCTTGCATGTTCTCCTTTTAACTGCTGGAGAAATTTATTTGGGTCAATTTTTAATTTCATGCTTTATAATTGATAAATTAAGTTTGTTTTTAGTACAATTAATCTTATCTTTAAGTTTTTTTTTTACCTACCTTTTTTTGCTATATGTTTCAGGAAGCTAACGAGATATCAGTTACTCAAGTTAAAACCTTTACCAAGCCTGTAGTCCTGAAATGCAAAGAGGTGAACACCTGGATGGAGAATTTTGTATTGACTGCTTGCAGGGGGGGGGGGAGATCCATGATGTGGGAAACTTTCTAATCTTTCAGAACTTCGTTAGACATCTGTGCTAACTGGTTGCTTGTTTTATGTCTTCTTTGCAGGCTATTAAAAAACGTCTTAGGGCCATCAATGATTCTCGTGCTCAAAAGCGAAAGGTGGTTAAGCAGTGCTATTATGGCCTTTAAGCTTGCTGCTTTTGCTTTGATGAAGGA
The DNA here is from genome assembly GCA_038025085.1 of Tetragonia tetragonoides. Classification (NCBI taxonomy): domain Eukaryota; kingdom Viridiplantae; phylum Streptophyta; class Magnoliopsida; order Caryophyllales; family Aizoaceae; genus Tetragonia; species Tetragonia tetragonoides. Next base: position 5,171,425 of record CM076140.1, read on the forward strand.
TTTCTTAACATTTAATATTTTTGATTTGTTCTGCTGAATTTATGCGGATGTTTCCTGTGAATTACAGGCTGGTCAAGTTTATGGAGAGCCTCTTTCTGGTGCCCTGTTGAGTAAACCTAATGTCTTCCCTGAGCTGAAGTCTTGTGGTGAGGACTTCAAGAAAAGGTGGATTGAGGTTTGTTTTGAGTCTCTCACCTCTTACTCATCCTATTGAGGAATTGAATGTGCTGTCTAGGGGCTATGATTGCTGGAATTGGTTTTCTCTCAATGTTTTCAGTGTGTGCCCTGTTGTAATACAAATACATGAGAAACATAATCTATATTACAGTGGTGATAATGAAATATTTTGATGGACTCAATACATGGATTATATTGTCAATTGAAAAATTGTATGTAGTTGCCATTTAGTGCAACTGTTTAGTACATATTATTAGTTTTGGAATCGGTGAAAATATAAAGGATAACAGCTGGGGCAAAACACAGGGATTTTCCACAGTACTATTTTTATTGCATGGTACCAGTTTTAGCAGTGCTTAATTGCTTTCTGTTCTAGATATATTTGAGATCGAGGGGTTAGAGAGAGGGGGGGGGGGGAGGAGGGAGGCTTGGTGTTCTCTTGCTTTTACAATGCGTTTCATGTAAAGCTTGCATTTGTGGTTTAGCTGTTTGTGAGTTTATTCTTCAAATAGATTGAAATTGGTTCAACATAACCTTAACTATATAGTTTAGAGCAGGAAAGATTTACATAAATTTCAGAACTAGTCATTTTGGTGTCACCGGACGAAATTTTGAGAACTAATGTCTTTAATGTTTCTTTCTGTTTTCTTTTTTCCAGGGCTTATCTCAATACCATAAAAGTCTCCGATCTTTAGCTGATCAAGTTCCTCATGGCTATAGAAAGAAGGCCTTATTTGAGGTGCTCATCCGAAACAATGTTCCCTTGCTGAGAGCAACGTGGTTCATCAAAGTAAATTATCTTAATCAGGTAAAGTCAATGGAGGGAAAAAAATCTTGGTCACTCTTATTATTTTAGAAAGAAGGCCTTTAGGAAGACACCATATGGGTGGGATGCGGATCAATTTTATTTTTAGGTAACTTCCTAATCATAATGAGAACTTTCATAGCATTTGACATTTGTTTTTTTTTGCAGATTCGGCCAGGATCTTCTGGGACATTGGACAGAAGTCACTTATCCCGTACAGAACATTGGACCAGGGATGTTACCGATTACCTGCAGTGCCTTCTGGATGAACTTCTTTCCAGAAATTCTCTGTCCATTCCGCAGAACAGGGATCGCTCACCTCAAATGCTCTATGTTGGATCCGTTCAACAAAAGTCTGAGTTGGCATCAACTCTGACAGATGTTGAGGAGCCATCTTTGCATTTTAAGTGGTGGTACGTGGTGCGCCTTTTGAATTGGCATCATGCAGAAGGACTTATTCTTCCTTCTCAAATTATAGATTGGGTTTTTATACAGTTTCAGGTATTCTTCGATTTTTTTGATTTAATGTGTTCTGACATATCCAATTTGTCGTATTTTTTATAGTACTGGGAGAGCATCTTTCTATGTGGGTTTCAATCTTAATAACTCATTGCTGCTCTTTTGTCATTGCAGGATAAAAGTTTGCTTCAGGCAATGCAGTTCCTGCTACCAATTATATATGGAATGTTGGAAACCATTATTTTATGTCAGGCATATGTGCGGAAACTTGTGGACATCAGTCTACGGTATCTCAAGGAACCTCTTCCAGGTGGTTCTGATCTAGTAGATAATCCACGGAGGGCTTATACATCCTCAGCTCTTGTTGAGATGCTTCAGTATCTTATACTGGCTGTGCCAGATACTTTTGTTGCTTTGGATTGCTTTCCGTTGCCACTTTGTCTGACGATTCCGTCGGACAATAATGGATGCTCTTTTCCTAAGTTATCTGTAGATGCTGAGTACCTGAAGAACGGTCCTTCTGGAGCTTCACATCTTCCCAGAGATAAAGGCGTTGATGCCAAATATCGATCTTCATGGTTCAATCGTGTTGTCTCATCTGTTCAAAAACGTGCTATGTGTCTGGCAAAGGCTGCTAGCCCTGGCTATTCAGGGCAGAATGTGGCTAAGGCTGTGCAGGCGTTGGATAAAGCCCTTGTGCAAGGAGATGTGCTGGAAGCTTACAAGTTTCTTTTTGAAGACCTTGCTGATTCCTCTGTTGATGAGAGTTGGATTGCAGATGTAAGCCCTTGCTTGAGATCATCGTTGAAGTGGATAGGTTCGGTTGGTTCTCCACTGGTTTACTCTGTGTTTCTTCTTTGCGAGTGGTGTGCCTGTGATTTCAGGGATTTTAGAAATGCCCCACTTCGTGATGTAAAGTTCACGGGAAGAAAAGAGTTTTCCCAATTATATGTTGCTGTTAGGCTTCTGAAGCTCAAGGTAAAAGATATACAAAGGTCGGACAAGGGAAAGAAAAGTTCTGAGAGGACCCATCAGCTTCTATTTGACAGAAAATATAGTTATAGGAGTATAGAGACATCGGATTTATTTGGAAGTCCTGGTCCCTTGCATGATATTGTAGTATGCTGGATGGATCAGCATGAAGTACAAAAGGGTGAAGGTTTAAAGCGTGTACAGTTGCTCCTAATGGAGCTGACACGATGTGGAATTTTTTCTCCTCAGGCATACGTGAGACAGCTATTAGTAAGTGGAATTATGGACAAAAATGGGCCTGGCCATGACCTTGACCGACGGAAGAGACACTATCAGATCTTGAAACAACTTTCAAGTTCCAGTATGCGCGATGTCTTTGATGAATCACAGACTGCTGATATGCCATTTTTACTGGAAGCAATACATGTCTACTCAAACGAAAGGCGCCTTCTTCTTCGTGGACTGCTTGGTGATGAGCACAAGAGAAGAATCAGTTCTAGTATCTCCTCTCAGAAGCAAAAAGAACATCAAGTCTCTCAAAAAGATCTTTCTGCATCTTCCTTGTATCCGTTGAAAATGTTGCAATCATCATCAAACTTATGTCATAGCAAGAACAAGAAGATTGATGCTGACCTTGGGCAACTGAAAGTTATTATTTTAGAACTATTGCATATCCCTAAGACGTGTACTGATGCTGTAGCTGATGAATCTCTGGGGAGCATGAAAAGGTCTGTTGGAAACTCAGTAGAAGGAACACCTGGTTGTGAAGAATGCCGAAGGGCAAAGAGACAGAAATTAGGTGAGGAAAAGTATTCATTCCTTCAAGGTCCCTCGCTAAACCCATCAGATGACGAAGATACTTGGTGGATGAGAAAGGATGCAAAATCTTTGGATATGTTTAAAGGAGATCTGCCACTTAAACCTAGCAAGCAGGGGCCAAGAGGTAGGCAAAAGACTGTTCGGAAGACGCAAAGCCTTAATCAGCTAGCCGCAGCAAGGATTGAGGGTAGTCAGGGAGCATCTACCAGCCATGTATGTGATAATAAAATCACATGCCCCCATCATCGTCCAGCTCTGGATGGAGAGGCTCCTAGATCAACAGATGGGAACAAAGCAACCAGTAGCACAGATATTTTTTCAGTTGGAAAATTGTTGAAGCGGCTGAAGTTTGTGGAGAAGAGGAGTATCTCTGTTTGGCTAATGAGTTCTGTCAAGCAGGTTGTTGAAGAGTACGAAAAGACATCTGTAAAGGCTGGCCAGCTTAATAGGCCTGTATCTTCTGCCGATGAGAAGAGTTCAGTGAAGTGGAAGCTTGGAGAGGATGAGTTGTCTGTTATACTTTATTTGATGGACATTTGTGTTGATTTACCTTCAGCTATCCGATTTCTCATTTGGCTATTGCCTAAGGTTCATGGTAATAATAGTACTGCTATACATGGTGGGAGGAATGCGATGATGTTGCCAAGGAATTCGGAGAACCATGCATGTGAAGTGAGGGAGCCATTTCTTCTATCATCTGTTCGAAGGTATGTTTTCCAGTAAACTTGCACTTTTATGTTTCTCGTACAAAATGCCTGTATATCGAAAGAACCTTGACCAGGCCGGGGAGAAAAAAGTGAAAGAGGCAGCACCTGGCAGAATGGGTTAAAAGAAGACTTCCTTTTTATCTCACAATGCAATTTTACTAATGCTTTTATATTTGATCCTTCATTTGGTGCTTTGTTTGTTCTTGTTAATGCTTTTATGTTTGATGCTTCATTTGGGTTTATTTATTTTTGGTTGAATATAACATCTGTTTTACATCGAGTTGAGATCTGTATGTGAAGGACTGGTTTTACTGTTTTTCGCATGATTTTAAACCTAAACATCAGTGATGTCTGTTACATGTGTTCATCAGATGCTTTCTGCGAGTTAAATCTCTCATGATTCTATGCTGTTCCAAATTCCTTTCTCATATTTTGTCATCCAACTCACCTGTGGGAGGACTGATGAGCAGAAATGAGATTGTGTAGACCACTTCAATTATTCAACCCGAACACTTGATGACCTGTTTACGGAACGCGAACTTAATGATTTTGCATTTCTATCTTCATTTCTTCACGATCTTCGAGTTTTTCATTTCATTAAGAGAGTTTCGTACTTATTCTTAAAGCTTTATCTTCAGCAGCTTTCTCTTGTTGCCATTAAAATCTAGTGATCTTCATGATTTTAAGTTCTATTGAGAAACTTTTTTTTATAACAAAATCATACCTTTTTCTTAGGTATGTTTTCTTTTGCGTGATTAAGACTGTTATGTTACCAGAGGATGTTGGTCGTTGGCTACTATTGGAAGCTGATGGTTTACCTGCTTTGCTCACCAGTGAAATAAAAGAGGAAAAGGAATAGAGATAGCTATAATCTGGAGCTTAGCAAATTCTTGGCTACACGTAGTAGTAGTCAATTTGGCTACACCCACAATGAAGTAGTAGGTTTATTGCAATGAAGTGATAGGTTAGTAAAAATGAATTGCCCTGCATTTTGAAAAAAAAATAAAAATTTTAAAAAAAAATTGTGCTTGGGTGTAGCCAAGAACCATTCAGCTTACGTTTGTTTGTGAATTTCTCCCCTTATCTAATTGCAAAATCAACTGTTTGTACTATCTTCTGCTATTTTATTTATTTATTTTATTTGTTTATTTATTTCTGTAGGTATGAAAACATACTTGTTGCAGCAGATCTTGTTCCTGAAATGTTGTCTGCTGCAATGCTTCGTGCTGCTGCAGTTGTGGCCTCAAATGGGAGGCTTTCAGGTTCACCAACCTTTTTGTATGCTAGGTATTTGCTGAAGAAATATGGCAGTGTTAGCAGTGTTGTTGAATGGGAGAAGAATTTTAAGGCAACATGTGACAAGAGACTTCTTTCTGAACTTGAATCAGTGAGATTGCAAAATGGAGAATTTGGTTTTTCTTTTGCTGCTCCAGCAGGAGTCGAAGATCTTGATGATTTTATACGCCAAAAGATAAGTGGGAGCCGGCTGTCTAGAACTGGTATGAGTATGAAAGATATAGTGTTGAGATGTGTTGATGATGCGGTGCATCATCTTTTTGGCAAAGAGAGAAAGCTTTTTGGGGCTAGTGCTCAAAAAAATGCTGGCATAGAGAAATGGGATGATGGGGTCCAAATAGCTCAACAAATCGTTGCGGGGCTAGTGGATTGCATCAGGCAGACAGGTGGTGCTGCTCAAGAAGGAGACCCTTCTTTGGTGTCATCTGCTGTGTCTGCCATTGTAAGCAGTGTTGGGCCCGCTATCGCGAAAATGCCTGATTTCACTGCTGTCAGTAATCACCCAAACTTTCCAGCCCCCACAGGTTCCCTGGGGTTTGCTCGTCGAGTTCTCCGGATACATATAAATTGTCTCTGCCTTCTCAAGGAAGCACTGGGTGAGAGGCACAGTCGCGCATTTGAGATAGCTCTTGCTACAGAAGCATTTTCTGCCCTGGCTGGAGTTCTGCTGCCTGGGAAGGGTGCTCGAGGTCAGTTTCAGCTGTCACCTGAGGCTCAGGAGATGAACATGTCAAATGATGTACCTAACAACTCCACAAAAGTTGCTGTTGGAAGGGCTACTAAGATTGCTGCAGCTGTGTCAGCTCTTATCATTGGAGCCGTTATTCATGGGGTTGCTAGCCTGGAGAGGATGGTTACAGTCTTTAGGCTTAGAGAAGGTTTAGATTTAATGCAATTTGTGAGGAATACAAGATCCCACTCAAATGGAAATGCTAGATCAGCTGGAGCCATCAAGGTGGAAAATGCACTTGAAGTTTATATCCATTGGTTTAGGCTTCTTGTTGGCAATTGTAGATCGGTATCGGATGGTGTAATTGTGGAGCTCCTTGGTGAACCGTCTGTGGTAGCTCTCTCAAGGATGCAGAGAACTCTTCCCCTTAACTTGGTGCTTCCCCCTGCTTATTCGTTGTTTGGATTCATGATCTGGAGACCATACATTTTCAATACCATGGGAAATCGTGAAGAAATTCCTCAATTATTTCAATTGTTGACTTTAGCTATAGGTGATGCAATAAAACACGCGCCTTTTCGGGACATCTGTCTGAGGGATACCCATGGTTTCTTTGATCTTGTGACCTCCGATGCCACAGATTCTGATTTTGCATCCATTTTAGAGTTGAATGGCTCAGATAGACATTTAAAGGCTAAAGCTTTTGTCCCTCTACGTGCTAGGCGTTTTCTGAATGCATTAATTGACTGTAAATTGCCACATTCAGTGCCTTTACAGGATGATGGTGGTCGTTCATCTGGGACTAATGATATGAAGCTCCAATATGCAGAAAGTGAAACAAAATTTTCAGACAGACTTGTGCGTGCTTTAGATGCCTTGCAGCCGGCAAAGTTTCATTGGCAGTGGATTGAGCTCAAGCTTTTCTTAAGTGAACAAACCATCATTGAAAAACTTGATTCGAATGATATACCATCAATAGCAGAGGCAATGCGCTCCCTTCTACCTAATCCTGAAAAGGGTGGTTCTTTAGAGAATGAGAATAACTTCATTCCAATTGTCCTTACGAGGTTATTAGTGAGGCCAGATGCTGCTCCACTTCTTTCAGAACTGGTACATCTTTTTGGAAGGTCGTTGGAAGATTCAATGTTGTTACATGTTAAATGGTTCTTAGAAGGACCTGATGTACTTTTTGGAAGGAAATCCATAAGGCAGCGCCTAGTGAACTTTGCAGAAAGTAAAGGGTTTTCTACAAGGGCCCCATTCTGGAAGCCGTGGGGCTGGTGTCATTCTAGTTCCGATCCGACGGGGAGCAGGGGAGACAAAAGAAGATTTGACACTCTTTCTCTTGAAGAAGGAGAGGTGGTTGAAGAGGACTCCAAAAGGCATGTTAGAGGTGCTTGTAAGGTATCTAATCTTGATGGCCTCAACTCAAATCAGCAGCTCGTAACAGAGAGAGCTCTTGTTGAATTAGTTCTTCCTTGCATCGATCGAAGTTCTGACGATTCTCGCAATAGGTTCGCTAGTGAGCTAATTAAGCAGATGAATAGTATTGAGCAGCAAATAAGCGGGGTCACTTGTGGGTTAAGTAAGACAGGATCATCTCCTTCTGGAACTGAAGGTCCGACGAGTAAAATAAGTAACCGTAAGGGCATGAAAGGCGGGAGCCCTGGATTGGGTAGGCGGGCAGCAGTAGCAGCAGCAGCAGCTGCTGCTGCTGTGGATTCGACTCCATTATCTCCTGCAGCTCTGCGGGCTTCCTTGTCATTGCGGCTGCAGCTCCTTGTGAGACTGCTTCCAACTATTTGTGCGGATGGGTAACTTTCCTGATAATTTCCTTATGCAATTGCCATTTATTGTTATTTCTATTGATTTTATCTGCAGGGATGTAGATGTTTGTGCATGTTCAATGATTAGTGCTGATTTTACTGTTTACCCTGCTTAGTCATTTAATTTTGCGTCTCCGTAGCACTTCAAACAACCACCAAGATATCTTGGTACCTGACTAGGTCCGCGGATTTTTTTTTAATCCTCTGTGTATGTGTTTGCGGTCGTGTTTTAGTTTAGTTGCAAGCACTCACTTTCTACACAACTTGAGAGTATTTATCTTGTATAAATAATTCCTCAGCATGGTGTAACCCCCCCTCCCCTTCTTTTCAGTTTATCGTGTAGGATGAATTTTTGGCCGGTTTGAAGTTTTTGCCAAAGGTTATTACCTAAATGGTATGTTGAATAGACTACCTAGGAGAACCCTATTTTTTTAATGTGTAATGTGTTTAACGTATTATGTTATATTGTCATGACTTAACTTGGAGAATGTGAATGTTGTCCTTCCTCCACCCCACCCCTAAAATACTAGAATTTTGTGAAGTTGTAGCTTTTATCTGAAAACTTTGAAGAGTTTTGTAACACTGGGTAAGGAGTGGTGCTGTGGTGGTACCACAAGGGCAGAGATGGGGCAGATATCTGAATATTGTTGGGGAAATAAAGTGATAAACAGTTGGCGGTGCATTTGGTAGTTGCGTATTATGTACGAAATCCCTGTACTAAGAGGGACATGCTAAGTACCCTAGAAGTGTTGTGCAGTTCTTGGTATCTGGATTTTGTGCGGTTTTTCTCAATCAATGATATTGAATTTGTCAGGGACCTATCAGGCCGCAGCTCAAGATTCTTGCTTGCATCTGTCATACTCCGTCTCCTTGGAAGTAGAGTTGTGTATGAAGATATGGACTTAACCCTCAACCCTGGGCGAGGATCTTCATTGAAGGAGGCAGAGTTACAAATGGAAACCTGTGCTGCTGTTTCTTTGGATTTATCAGGAAAGAATGTATTTGATTGGTTATTGCTAGTGCTCCATGCGTTAATGAGCAGTTCTCAACCTAGTTGGCTGAGATTAAAAGTTTCCTCGAAAGCTACCAATGTGCCCACTAGAGACTTCTCTGGGTTAGATCGTGAGAACTTGGAGAAGATACAGGTTTGCTCCTGTTCCTGTTATTAATTTGGGATAATACATTCTTGATGTCCATTTGATTTTGCCAGTTTACTTTCAATTACTAAAAGGAGCAAGTCTTCTTTTATAAAGAGAATTTCGTCTCACCGTGAGGCGGTCTCATACAAGGTTTTGTGGTTACGGAAATTATTCACTGAAAGACACTTTGGAAGGCCCTTTCTTTATTTGGCATGTTGCATCAATTGATTTCATGACATAAACACTTCAAAGAATAAGGAGTTGATTTAGTAGTTGTATCTGCATTTGGCCAGAGGTCCTTTCTCCTCCCTCCTCCCTCCTCCTGGCATCTAGATAAACAAATACATATTCTTCTGCTTTGATGTCTACACTGTTCTGTTGGGTCTATTTACCTGGTTTTGTGTCAACTTAATGCAGAATGAGTTGGATCGCATGCAGTTGCCAGATGCAATAAGGTGGCGTATTCAGGTCGCTATGCCGATTCTTGTACGGAATTCTCGAATCAGCATTTCTTGTCAGCCGTCATCTGTTTCATCAGCTGTTCTTGCTTCTCTTCAACCCAGTATTATGTTGTCAGCATCTACTCAAGTCAGCTCTTTGCCAAAGAATTCAATGCCTTCTTTACGCACTGCTAATTCTACTGCTTTGCTGGGGAAATCGAAGTCAGCTGCCTTGCAACCTGATCAAGATTTGGAGGTTGACCCGTGGATGCTTTTGGAAGATGGGGCAGGATCAGGCCCATCTTCAAGTAACACTGCAGTGATGGGTGGGGGCGACAATGCTAACCTTAGAGCATCCAGCTGGCTGAAAGGGGCTGTCAGAGTTAGACGGACTGATCTCACATATGTTGGTACTGTGGATGATGATAGCTGATTCCATTAAACTTTTTCTTTACTTGTTCTCAAGAAGAGCAGATCCTTCAGCTAGTGAGTTATTTATTTGCATAGGATGGTATCTACCATCTTGTTGCTTCTCCTGCCCTCAAATTGAGGAGGGGGCGGATGGATGACACGATTACTTTTTACCCTCTCAGTAGCGGGGTTCTGGCAGGCTGCTTCGATTAGATGGCCCTCCTGCCCCATGTGACTGCACTGCTGAAGCCTGCTTCATTGCTAACCTATGATCAACACCTCCACGAGCATGGGTCAGGGTTGTATATATTAGAGAGAATGATCTCCCTGATCAATTGAGCTTGGTAGAAATTTCAGATCTGTAGTATCCTTTTTTTTTTTTTTTTTTTTTTTTGGTTTACATTCTTCTTTTTCTGATGCCTGAGAGTATGCTCACCAGGAAATTTCTGGTTGGGTGGCTTTGCAAATATATTGTAAAATGTAGTTCGGGCAAAGGTATTTTGTCTAGACTTGAGAACATGCATTCAAGAAATGCCATTGTAGATCATGGTCTGGATGTGACTATTGACTAACATGTTAGATAGAAAAAACCGTTCAAAGCCTCCTTTTTCTGGTAGTTTGTGTAATTTTTCATTTTTCTTAATGTGATTCTGTCTCGCTGTTACATTTATGCTACACAATGGGGGTGTTACAAATAAGGTCTGGATACAAGACCTTTTTTGGTGACACGACAATATAAGTAATACTTTTTATTTAAAATGTGATGTTCCTTTTGATAATTTTTAGTCTAAAAATATTACTTTTTGTTCTAAAGACTTAATATAATGACCGTCTCACGAAATCGTCTTATATAAATTATCAGTGTGATCTTTAACCTTCGAGAAATCCAGATCTTTTTTCCCATTTTAGGGTTGTTAATGATATACTTTACATATACTTCGTACAAGTACTTATTTCCCCCTTTCCCATTTATAGGTTTTTTTTCTTTTTCAAGGACGCATGTAATACCCTACAAATCACATACGTCAGGCAAGCTAACTCATTTTGAAAGACTGACGGGTTCAAGCCGAGGAGAAAACCCTCCATGCAAAGAAAAATACAAAAGTTTTTATTTCCCTACATAAATGAGGATTTGAACCTCTAATCATTGGGTTATAAAGACGGGGCTCTTGGGTTGATGACTTGATGGTCATATTATTATTTTTTAATTTTTTTTTTTGCTCGTCCGATGGGTTGATGGTAAATTCATCAACTCTATTGATCCTCATCCGCTGTCTCTCTCCTTAGTCCCTACCTACTACTCTCCCAGTCCCTACTAACTATCAAGATCAAGAGGAGTAGAGGACCGTTGCTGTTAATTTGTTACCATCTCGTAAGTAACAACAATCTTTTGTCAACGATTGTTACAAATTAAATTCCCAAAATTTTCCTCTTGATCATCTTCACTAGTAAGTGCCTGCTTTAATCGAAAATCCCCCAAATGAACCTTTCCTTTTACCTCTAGCTAACAATCTCAATTACCCATTTTCCTTTTCACTCTTTAACAATCTTGAAAGCAATACCCAGTTGCTCAAACAAAATAAAATTTTGGGCATTTGGGATTAAAAATTTACGAGCTTTATTAAGCCAACTTCATCTGGGAATGGAAAAAAGCAGATTTCTGGGGAGGCAAAGAAGCCATCGGTAGCAAGTGATGTTGAAATTCTAAGGAAGTGTTTGGAAGACAACAAAGGTGATAAGACCAAATGCAAGTCTCAAATTGAGGCCTTTAAATATGCATCTTCATCTCCTCCTACACCTAAATCACCACCAATTACGAAGTTTCTTAGGAGCGGTTCTCTGACTGATGTTTGACTCATAATAAGAGCATTTTGTGGGTAACCCATCTTCTTATTTTGTGTATGAAATGTTTAAAATTTGGTGTAAACTGATTTGAAGAGTGACAAATGATTTTCTCTCTTTAGGGAATTTTGTATTTTGTGGGTTGGGTATGTTCTTTTCTGTGTTTTCTGGGTTTTAGGGCTGATGAAACTGTGTCATTATTGAGATATTGGAAAAATCTTACTTCATGTTATTTTGTTTCATTTTTGTATGAAATCGTTCGTGTTTGATGGTGACCCTTGTTCAGTTGTTCTTGCATTTGAATTTAGCTTTTCATCAGTGAATAAAGCTTGATCGTTGGTCAATGATGTTGATGAATATTGCTTGATCGCTGGTAATGATATATGATGAATTTGTCAGCAGACACAGGGTGTTGAATGTTGATGCTCCATGTTTCAATTTCTTGGAGTTTTGGCATTTAGTTGGTGAATAATGGAGTTCTTGTGTTTCCATATGATTCATGCATTATGCCAATGTTTATGCTTGCTAAAAGCCTTAAACCAGTGTCTTCCTTAAGATTGAAAGGAGTGCCTTTTGTCAGAGGTGGAGAACCTGAGATAGTTTCAGAATTCAGACCAAATATTTTATCAGGCCCAGAATAGTTTATTAGTTTGGATGGGAGAAAGTCAATTGAGCTCGTTTTGAAGGACAGCCTGGTTTATGCATTTTGCTCCTTTATGCAGTGGTGGTTATGATTTTGGAAAATGTAGGCTATCTTTCTTATGCTTCCAAAGCCTAGACCCATCTTTCACCTGGCCTTGGCTTGGCTGCAGCTTCAAATCAACCTTTATTTTCGTCGAACATTTTGAAGTGCGGGTTATAGGTAGGTTGGCCCGTTTAGGCAAAGAAAATGATAAAAATGCGTGAACCCTTTACCTTAACTCGTTTTTCCCTGGTAAGAAAACTAGGCATCTGGGTCTATCTTGAAGTTGCCAACTCTTGCATTTTTCAACTTTAGCGTTTACAGCTTTGAGATTTCTTGTTGCATGTATTAGTTTATTAATCTCATACACATGAACTGAAATTCTAAATCTGTAAACCACAGGCTTTTGGTAAGCATTACAAAAAACCTCTTATAGTTGTTCTTGAAGCACATTGATGCATAGATGGCTTAAACTGCAAATGCTCTCTTTTGATAACCTTTGTGTTCAACTAATATCTACATATGCAATTTGTACTCATTTGCTTTCCTTGTAGTATTTTCTGTGCATTGTTCACCGACGGATGAGAAGCCCACATGCTGAGAAAACATGTGACATGGGAAAGTACATCATCAGTCTCTTGCTCACTACTATTCTTGGTTTCTCATCAACTTATCTGCAGAGAGTACGTCATTGATCCAAGCGACAAGATTGAATGCAAGGCCTTCCAGCACTCTTGAGTAGCTTTCTAATATGGCTTGGCCTATGTCCTGCAAAGAGTTATTCATCATTTAGGAACTCTTCCTGATCAGAGCAATTATGAAGTTTCTATTATCAGTGAGGAAATTGGGAACTTACTCTGTTGTATTGGATCTTGCATGTGTCTAGTGTTGTTTGTGACAGTTCGGGAAACCTATACTTTATGAAAAACAGCAAAGTTTCAGCTCTTTCTGCAAGGATTTGATTCTTATCAATCCTATCTGCTTCAGATTTCAGGTCCTTCATCACATGCCACGATTTTGAATGTGTCATCCCAGCCTTACGTTTCCATGTATACAAGGATGCTTCTACTCTGTCGGCAAGCTCCAATGCTTCATGTTCCGAGTTTGTCTTCAGCGTGTCAAGGAGCTGATCAGGGGCGAATACTTCCGCGTTATACATGTATTTGTATATCACTTCTCCCAGGCACAATTTTCCACTCTTGAGTTTTAACCATGTCACGACACAATCAATTGACTGTCAGAATAGTATGATAATCTTATAACTGTGAAATATGTGTAAAATGTTGCGCAACTCAAGCGTCTGGGCCATGTGACTAATGAGTATTACAGACAGCAAATCGTGTTGGGTTATATGTGATAGTATATCTTTGGCAAACTTTGCCTTTTATAGTGGTTATGTGGAGATTTGACTTTTTGAGTGGAGAGACCATGTGAATGTTAGGAGATGGGATGTTGAGGAACTAACCTTTGGAAGGCCTGCAATGTAGGATTCTGGTACTTCCATCTCATTGAGAGTGTTGTTGTTGATGGCCATGGCGGCTTTGTGAATCTGATTGGCACAATCGCGCTGGTGTCGCAAGTGCTTTTTCGCACTGTCAGAGAGGCCGCCAGATGGGATACAAGGAACAGGCAACCACCACTTCTCATCTTTTCTCGTTACGACTTTTCTGAAGGAAGTTGCTCGTGTTGAAGTCATCGACATGTTGCCTTGTTCCGCGTACCAAAATTCTGTCTCCTTGAAGCTATCCAATATATCCTGTAAGGGTATTCATAGATCATCAATTAATCATGTTTATCTCCAGAGACAGGGCAACAAGTGTGTTTGGCAAAACCTCAGAAATATCAACATCAACATTACCCCAGTGTCTCCAACGAGGCTCCCGCCTAGGCAGGGTAAGGGGGAGTCGGTTGTACGCAGCCTTACCCCTGTGAGTGTCTCACAAAGAGGCTGTTTCCGTTTGACCCCAGATCCGAAGTGCGACGACTATCGGCAACTTCACAATGAATAAGAAGCGCCGACAGTTTTATGAGCCATTTTGCTTTAGTCCATTACATTCCGAAGCCAAAAAGTAAAGAAGCTTTTGGCTCCACTGGAAATGGTGGACAGGCAAAACCTCAGAAATATATAAGAGACAAACTTACTATGAGCATCGTATCAAGTTTCCTCAGTGCAGGAAGGCTCATTTGAATATCTGTCCTTGGCATGGTTGACATTACCTGCAAGCAGAAAGATCAGAAGGAAAATCATTAGAAAGTTGCAATCTAAACAAGGTTTTCATCATATAGTCATGTTATCTGACTCACCTCGAGATCATTTCCATCTTGAGGAACATACTCTACAATATAATCACATATAGACAGAAGGCAATCCATCTCTTTCTTCCACATCATCATCTTTTCTGGCTTCAGTGGTTCCAGCTTCAAAGCATTGCCAAATATGGTAGCTGCAATGTTGATCGACCCCGGTCAGCATATCAGGCCGAAAACCAGAAAGAATGATGAAATTTAAAGCCAAGCATTACAATTTTAAGGGTTGGCTTGAACATATACCATAGAGATTAGTTATGGCATTCGAGATTGTAACTGCTGTACAGACACCTTTCCCACTTCCTGACATATCTTCACCTAGTAGAAGCTTTGAAAATCTCTCTTTCATCATTTCAAGCTCTTTACATGAACATCAAATATCCAAGATCAGCATTCCAAAACAGAATGGAAATGAAAAAAGAACAAATAAATCCAGCAGGAATTTCTTAAGACATACCTATGTCTACTGCCTCCAGTTCATTAAGCTTATCATCAATGCTATACATATACCTCCTCATTCCAAGCCTAGAAGGTGAAGCTTGAGGAGGGGTGACAGACCTCGGTGGCACCCACCGCACAGGGGACGCCCCATCGGAGCAGCTATCAGTAGGGTCAGAGAAGGTTGACATCTCAGAATTGGTCCTGCAGTAGTCGTTAGAGGCGAAGCTCATCGGAGAATTCGTTGACTGATCATTGGGGTCAAATGATGAAGGTGAGGCCTGATAACCCAGATCAAAGCTCTCATCTGTGTTCTCCATGAATTCTCCTTCTTTTAGCCCCCCCTGGAAACAAAAATACCTAAAACTTAACCTGCAGGCCCCCAGAAACATGTCCTGTCACAATGGAAAAAATAAAAAAAAACTTTTTTTTTTCTTTCTTTCTTTAAGTTGATCAGGCTTACTTGAAATCTAAAAAAGCTGTAAACTCAAAACTTATTCAAAAAATTCTAGTACTTCTATAAAAATACAAAAGCATAGGGAAGAAAAGGCCAATCTTGTGTCATTATCATAGGCTATAATATTGTTCCTGGTGCAAAATTCAAGTGAAAGGAGAAAAAACAAAAGCTGTCTTTCTAAAGGTGATGTTTTGCTAGAATTTGGAAGTTTTTAAAGGTAACGACTGTGTTTTAGAAGGGGGGAAATCAAAAAAGTATAATCAAGATAAACATATTATTATGTTACCTTTAATAGCTAGTTAAGCCAAGAATTTGAATTTGAAACACTACTGTAGTGTAGATAAGTTGCAAGGCCACAAGTAGTGTGGTTTTTGAAACAGTTCCCTCCCTAACAAGACATTACTTTCTCTTTGGGGACCTTTGCTTTCCTGGAAAAAGAGCACATTCTAGGCATGCCATACCCTTTTTATCCATACACCATTGACCACTTCCCCCCCTAAAACCAACGATTCGAGACCGCGATATCGTCGAAAAACAGAAATAATAAGGCAAGCCCAGATGACAATTTGGAAAAGGGTGTCTGGGATTTTAAGTGATGTTGAAGGAGAGAGAGAAGAGAAGAGAATGAAAAAAATGGCCTGCAATAAGGTGCTTGAAAATGAAAGTGAAAAACAGGGTTTAGTCTTTTTTTTTGGTGTTGAATGAGTTTAGGGGGGCAGAATATGCCTATAGTTTTATGTGATTATATATATATATATATATATATATATATATATATATATATATATATATATATATATATATATATATATATATATATATATATATATATATATATATATATATATATATATATATATACGTGACATGGATGAATATGGCATGATATTAGTATATTTTTAAGATTATTTTTGTATATAATTAAAATCAATATGAAGATTCAACTTTCTAAGTATACACCAGGGTTGATCTGGCTACATTATATAATAATAGGGGTACAATTGTGCAAAGATAATTGATACGAGTATTAATTAGGTGAGTAGTTCTTTAGTCTTTTATTTACTTCTGGGATGAGCTAAATGTGTCTCTTTATAATTGAATCAAGACCTGTTTTTGCTTGGGGAATTGATGATTGAGATTTGCATATATTTTTCCTGGGAAATTAAAGAGGAGGAAGATTATTGTGCACGTAAGTGGAAATATTTATCAAAATTAGAGGACAAAGAAATTTAAGAAAAAAAATTATTGTGAATTATTAAATTGTCTTGAAAAACCACTTCATCAGTAGTGATGAGTCTCTAACAATTGGCTGTATAATAATCACAATACCAAACTCGTAGTAGTAGGCTAGTAGTGATAGTGTGATACTGATGACGATAGTATAATACAATTGCTGATGATTTGCTGAAGTTGATTTACTATATTGATATATGACTTACCGTCTTTCACACTCTTTCACGAATTCGACTCTTACCGCTAACATTTATCCTCTTAACAAAGTATAAAGTAGGAGAGCCTAATCAGCCCCCCACTCTCCCCGAAAAAACAAAACAATTTTTTTTTTTTTAATTACATTTACAAGTAACCCCAAACCATTAACGAAAACGAATGGAAATACGTCACTACGTTATCCACCCTAAACTCTTATCACAACGATTTACAAACTCATTCCGAGAAGTACGTAGAGACAAATAGCCGCCAGATATGATTGCAGCGCAACTAGTGAATAAATTTTTGGTTATTGTATTAACATTTTTTCTCGTGAAATATATATATATTAGAGAAGGTCAGAAGGAACCAATAAGTGGTTTGTGTGAGTGGTTTGATACTCTTATCCTTTAAGCAAGGTCGAGGGTTCGAATCTTGTGAATGGAAAAACTGCTTAGTGGGAGCACTTTACCCCTTTATGGGCCAACCCGGTGCGAACGAGAAGGTCAATCCGATCCAGAGCAGCATTTTAGATAAGAGGCTACTTAATCTAAAATACTCGTATAGCTTAATGTGGTCGGCTGTAGGAATAATGTGGTCGGTTGTTATTAAAATAGAAAACAAAACCTGGTGAAGAAATGACAGAATATTAAGATTAGTATATTTAGGTTTTATTTAGAAAAGAGGGAGAGAATTCTTTTTATTTTTATTTTTTTATAAGAGGGGGAGAAGTTGATAGTCTAATTATAAGTTAGTTCATGAATCATTAATCTATCTCTATGTACACACAACCACACATGCAGTTTCTCGTGTCTTTATAATTTGTGTTGACAAAGGACGACGTGCAACCATGTCTTCTCAAGCAAATAATGTCTTCTCAAGCAAATGATAGGACGAGGAGGTTGAGAGCATTATTAAAACTAGGAAACTATTACGTTGAAATGGAACTCTTATGTATCCATGCATTCTCAAATCTCAATCTGATGATTAAATTATATTGATAAAATCATAATATCATGACACGGTGGAAGTTTGTTGCTTTAAATTATTAGTCTTCTGATCAATAAGGACTTGATTTAGTAGTTAGATTGACATTTTGGGTACATCAGATCCCAAATTCGTTGCTCCTTTTATTTTTGTACTTGTATTGTGTACTGACGCCCGTATCTCCTTTGAACCCAACAAGAACAAAAAAAATGTCGGTTTGATAGACCCTTCATTATTCATACAATCATACATGAAGTTATTAACTTTTAAGAAAAAGCTGAAGATTGTTTATTTGGCAACCAGCAAAGTAACTAAAAACTTAAAGAGTCCCTCAAATTTTTGTTGAATCTTGAGAGTCATGAGGGATTGAGAGACATATAGTTGCAGCATATTTTGATGGATTCCTCAACATCTACTACATGTCTGCTTGATTCAAATCGAATGTTAAATCGCCAATAGCAGCTTCAGCATTTGTTGGCTTCTTTTGTTGTCTAACTTCAATATTGGCCGTACGGAAGAAACACTCTCCACCATGACATCTTCATAAATCTGAACAAATTTTTATACAACTGATGTGTTGTTCCCATAACCTGCAGGGTGTGTTCTGCCTGACTGTGCCCTTCTTTCTGCATACAAGTGTGAAGATGATCACTATTGTAATGGTTGGCATAGTACAGTAATAATCGACTCAAAACACAACAGAAGAGGTCGGAATTGCTTAGATTTGATTAGTGTTCTCACATTTGACTCTAAATTTCAATCCAATCTTGATTTCTCCCTTGAAGGTCGTGTCCTCAAGCACCACGTTATATGGAGATGGATGTAGTTCGACATATCCTCTGTCATTCCCTTCAGCAACAATTCCACGTAGGTGAATTCTGCATTGCAGACAGAAATTGAAGCAATAGGTTCGTCAGAGAGACAAACTTGCTAGTTTATGAGCTGAGGAATATGGCTCAGGACATATTTTCACATTCAAATAAGCATTCACTCCACAAATGTAGGGCAAGACTATGTACATTTGAACTCCCTACATCACCCTAGGCGGCCTCCAGTAGAAGCCCTGGATAATGTTATGGCATGGTATATATGGTGACCTGTTGATCAGTAAGAAAACTAGAAAAGATTCATCGATCATGAAAATTTCTACAACCTGGAATGGAATTGTGTCCTAGCCTACCTAAGGGGAGAAATTCAGGTCTTCAGAAAAAAGGGCTCTTCACAATGAGCCAACTAATTCCGGACAAAGGATGATGTAACTTGTTTACCCCTAGTAAGGAGTAACCTGCTAACCAGACCAAATAGTCTACTAGCTAAAGCGTGAGGTCGATGAGTATCACACTTGGGCCAGAACCCAGGGGAACAAGCAAAAATATGAATAGCTAATCTACATTTATTGGTAACTCAAATCTGTGAGAGAAGTGAACGATGACATTACATGGCTCGTCCAACAAATCCTCCATCTGTGAAATGTTCTTCATCCATTATACTGATTTCAAGATGTGTCATGTTCATCCATTCTTGAAATGGGAATTCAAACTCGAATTTCTGATTCCAAAATGCTTCATGGCGATAACCTGCAGGTTCCAACATAACTTTTAGTTTACATAAAAAAATAATAGCAATACTAGTGATAGCTGACTATTTTGACAGGGGTCGCACCTGAAGTACTCTTGCTTCTTCTCACTTCAGACCCACATCGTATCAGCACATAGTAGGCAGGTTTACCTACATACAATAAACTAGATCAGAACTGTTATTTAGCTTCCAGAAAAGGCAAACTTCTAGTAATGTAAAGGAAATTATTTCAACAGGAAGAAAGAGTTGATCTGTTCATCCTGAAATGTTCCTCAGATAAAGGTTCGCCACAATCATGCTTGTTGGGGAGAAAAGAAAACACTCACCAATCAAATTTGTGTGTCTGATGCCTTGTGCATTAACAAGCAGCACTTCAAGGATACCTTCTTCCATTGTGAAAAAAATTCGGCCAACAGATATATTCAAGATTGTGCTGGATAATAAGCTTTTCATCTCAGGACTTAAAAAGAAACCTGAAAAGAGAAAATTAAATGAGCAATAAATTTCTAATAAACTCTTGATGAAATTGTAATATAACAAAGCTACCATTTTAAATGACATTAATCAATTAGGAAGTAACATTCTGTTAGTTAATCAGCATAGCATTAGATGCACAAAAGCAATATCGAAACCCCCCTCCTTTGGCACATCTTATGCATTTCAATTCTCAAACTCACCCAAAGAAATAATTCTTGAAACGTTAATATGAGAATTTCTGAGAAAAGAAGAAAAGATAGACTACGTATCAAACAAAAAAAAGAACAAACTGAAACGCACAGCAAGATCTCTGAGGCATGATGCTTAAGCATGACATTGCTGATTAATTAAATGTCAGTCATGACAGCTGCACTACTAAGTATTAATGTGAGCAGAATAGGATATCAAGGATCTTTCATGAACAAAAAAACCTCTGTGTTCTTTCTCACAGGGACAAGGCTCCACAAACCAGCTTTCGCAGGAGCCTCACTGGTTATTCTCATTGTTCTAGAAGTAGTAATCCATATTTTACTTGCATAATAAAGTATATCAACACATTACTTGTCCTACATTGTCGGATCCAAATTTTAGTTACACAGTTAAGGAAACTGCACCTGTGCTAATAATCACCATTGGATCAGTTTCTCATGGAAAGACACAGTTGGTAGGACTTGGATTGGAACCTTCAAAACCAAGTTTTAATCCTTGAGGTCAGGTCCAAATCAATGTTTATTCCTGTCGACCTAGGAAATGCAAGCAAGCGATGAATAAGAGGTAATTCTGAAGACAGATGAAATGAAGGATGTCAAGGCCATAATTTGGACTTTTGGAGAAACACAAGTAACATATTTGGAGCATACTTTATAAAGGAAGCCATGAACATCATGCAAATAAAACAACAAAAAGTAGTCACTCTCCCTGCAGCATTTTAAATTCTAGCTTATGAAACACTAGCAGAAACAAGTCGTGGGGCATGAAATGCATACATTTCCTCACAAAACTTCAAAATCTGGCATCACAATCAGACTGACTACCAACTTCAAATGTAAGCTCCTATCCAAATTTCATTAATATGCAACGTTTTCTGAAACTATATGAGATCTTGAATATATCATCATATACCTTTTCTTTTGTTGAGGGACTATCATTATGTACATAGAAATCAACAAATAGCAAACTCCAACGGCAGATGACATTTATCAACAGCACAAAGCATGATGAATATCAGCTAAAGCCGTAAGGAAAAGTTCAACCTAGGTTGCATATACTATATGAATATTGGGCCTATTGGCATACAGAATCAACATCCGCTTTTCTCCAGATCAGTTCCAACAGAGCTTTTACTTTCACCAAGAACTGGAAACTCAATGAATTATTATATCTTCTGAATGGGAGAGAAATAAGTCTAGGAGAAAAGAACCCTTTATAATCTATTATCATGAGTGAATTGTTGAGAAAACAAAGACATTCAAATCTTTCAGCAATCATGTACATTTTTACTGTTGACAAGAACTATTTCGTCAATAAATGAATACTTTTCCTTCTCCCAAAGTAGAGGAGTGAGTGAATGAATTTACCTCCTTGGAAAGATATCAAGTAGGCGAAAAGATTAACTATTTCAAACTATGCTATATCCTCTTGCCTTCCCCGTTCCCTTCTCATCGATCAACTTTCTCACCCTCTCAACATCATTCCATCTGCCTTCCTCTGCATACAAGTTTGACAAAACCACATAATAGCTGGTATTATCTGGATCTAATCTAATAAGTTGTTCAGACACATGCTCCGCTACTTCAATTGATCCATGAGTTGATCTACATCCAGCAAGAAGAGATCCCCATATTCTTTTATCAGGTTCCACAGGCATATTATACACAAAATCAAGAGCCTCTTGAACATCCCCTCGACGGCTAAGCATGTCAACCATGCAAGCATAATGTGCAAGCTTTGGCTTAATTCCATACTTCTCTTGCATACAATAGAACCAGTGCCATCCTTCATCTTCTAACCCACAATGGCTGCAGGAAGATAGAACAGATACAAAAACAACGTCATTGGGAATCATTCCAGAAACCAACATGTTTGAGAAAGTCTCCAAGGCCTCATCTCCACGACCATTAATGCCATACCCGTTAATCAGTGAACTCCAGCATATTAGATCTTTTATGGGACTTTCATCGAACAGGGCCCTTCCTTGCTTTAGTAATCCAAATTTACAGTACAAATCAATTAAAGCTGAAATTAGGAATGTGTTAGGCAAGTAACCAGCTTTAGTTACACAACCATGGATGCTTGCACCAACTTCTTGAGTACACGATGAAGAACAAGCTTGTAATAAACTAACAATGGTGATCTCATTAGGCTTCTTGTTTGCTAATTGCATCTGCCTGAATGTATCAAAAGCCTCAGTTGCATACCCACTTTGAGCATATGCAGATATCATGGCACTCCAGGCAATAACATCCTTCGGATGAATCTGATCAAATAACAGTCTAGCTTGCTTCGCAAGGCCAAATTTTGCATACATCTGCACAAGGGATGTTCCAACAGAAATGGACCCTACTGAACCAGATTTGAAGCTACAGCAATGCAATCCCAGTCCAAATATAAACTCTTCTGCAATGGAAGCTGCACCAATCACGTCGCACAGAATGGCATCCTCTAGTTCAGAGCAAGATAGTTGCATTTGATTGAAGACAACTAGAGCTTTTACTGGATAGTCATTCTCAATATAACCATGAATCATTATCTTCCAAGTAATCAGATCTTTCCTTTGAGCTCCCGCAAAAACTCGGGTTGAATAGCTCAAATCCCCACATTTTGCATACATGTCTACGAGTGAATTATGGACATTATTTTGTGAATAAAAAGTTGTTTTTAGAGCAAACGCATGCACTTGTTTCCCGAACAGAAGAGCTTCAAGTTTGGCACAAGCTGGCAAAACACTCACAATGCTAACGACATTAGGTTCTATACCTTCATACAACATTTTCCTAAAAAGCTCAATAGCTTCCAGGTATTCCCTATTCTTCACACACATGGAAATCATCGCACTCCACATGACCAAATCCTTAAAAGGCATATCATCAAAAAGCTTCCTTGTGACCGACATATCATAATTAGCATAAGCACCAATCAACGCCGTCACAACTGATACTTCTAATTCAAACCCCATCTTCATTATCAAGCCATGAACCCCAAATGTCATACTCTCCCATCTCAGTGCACTGGAAGCGCGTAGTACACTCAACACAGTGACATAATTCGGCCTCCCCTCATTCATAAGCATCTGTTTGAACATATCAATGGCTTTGTTTGGCCGGTTTTGTTTCACTAAATGGGAAATATTTGATGTCCAAGAAAAGACATCCTTTTGTTTACCATAAATCCCAACTGGGTCTTCTAAACACATATTGTGGCCACTCAATGTACCATAATACAAGCTGCAAAATGGAGATTGTAGGAAAATTATTCTGTGGGTAATTTTGTCGAACAGGTTGTGTGCATTCCTAAAAGTCGAAAACACAACGGGCAAAGTAGCCATGTTTGAGATTCTGAACTGCTTAAACTGGAGTATCTTGGGATCTTTAAGGAGTGTATGTATATTGGACAAAAAAGACAACGAAGAGAGAGAATTTATTAAAAGAAAATCACGCGGGAACTATAACTGCAATTTGAAACGTTACAACCCCCATAATCAGTCAAATCCCCTCTTTGTTTATTTTGACCATTTTGATGATAATTGATGGGCCTACACGCTCTTACACAGTGAATGGGCCTACACGCTCTCTCACCTCGGCCCAGAAATAACTCATTCAGTCCAGACACCAAAATAGAAGTAGCTATCGTATCATCATTAAGCCCAACAGTTCTCTCAAATTCTCGAATCAAAAAAGATTCGGGGAATTCTTTTACAAGGCAGCTTTATGTAAGGAGTTATTACTTTTTTGTCAATGTATCACACCTTATGCATGAGGCCACCTCATATAAGTATTGTGTTATCGAGGACTCTCTAGAAAGAACACTTCAACAAGTTTTGTGTGAGACTAATTCACAGAAAAATAAGATTACTCTTTAGAATGTAGGGGTCAGTTATGGTGAGCAATAACCCTTATTTCATTCAAAAGTGATCTCCATTTTACCAAAAATTACAAAAAGATCGTCTTATAGGAGTTTGTGATTTTAAAATTAGGTAACTAATATACCTCACATATTACACACAAGAGTCACATTTAGTGAAATTATTATGTCCATCTTCCTGTAATTACTCTCCCTGCCCTTTAGCCACGCCCTCTTTGCCAAAACAAAAAAACAAACAAACAAATAAATAAATAAATATATATGCTCCTGGGACTAGAGCGAGTATATAGTTTGACGATTTCTAGTAATGGTTTATTAATGGAGTACATATACTTTACATTTTTTTGACGATTTCTATTTTCTAGTAATGGTTTATTAATGGACTCAAGCTGAGTCCCAGTGTCTGCTGTCTCCCTTCCAACATCAAAATATGACGAAAATTGCAAAGGGTAAGCTACTTTTAGCTCTGTATTTTTATTTTTATTTTTTACTGGGTCTTGCAATGGTAATCGTGATCGCACGAATGGTGTTGAAAATGGGGTGACTAAGTCTCTAACCCTTTTACTACTCGAACATGTGTGGAGTGTGGGATTATCTAAATGCCTTCTTCTCTTTCATTTTCTATAATATCCCAATATTGATGATTTGTCTCTTCTATGATATTAAAATTTTCAGCTGCTTTGTTTCTTGTAAAAATCAAATGAAATTTCTTTAGGGTTTTATTATTATTTGCTTGGTCTAAATCAACAAACTTTGATTGCACAAGATAACATGCAATTGAATCACCCAACATTCTTTTATTGTTTTCTAATGTCCAGGTCACTTTCTAGTAACTACATCTATAATTTAGGTGGTGAAATATGGAATTTTGATTGGCTAGCCAATTAGCAAATTGGTTGGCCTTATGACCCATTGGAGTTGAGTAGGATTTAGGTCATGTAATTTCTGATATGGGTCATATTTTGTCAAATAATAGGATAATATAAAGTAGATGGGGTTTTACGTGTCAAGTTTCAATGATTATGGAGACAAGCATAATTTTTTCTTACCATCGCACCAAAAAAAAAAATTCTTACCAAAATTTTAAGTTCAGATATTAGACAGAGGAACACAAGTATAGAGGTTGGGGTGCAGAGAGATTGTTGTAAATTTGCCTTGTTAGAGACTTGTAAGGTTGCTGTTGCTATCTCTTATTAGTCAATTTGTCATGTAATTTGATTTCTTTGTTATCACGTCTCGTCAGCCTAGTTACTTTTGTTCCATGAGATCATACCAATGACTCTCATTATTCATTTTTCAGTATTGTCGTTTGCAACTTTGCAAAGGGAGGGATGATGTTTTCATGGAACTGTGGTACTCAGACTTGGGGTACAATGACCTGGTGTGGTGTTTTTTTATTTTTTTGGTTGTTTGGTCTCTTTGGCTCTCATTTGAGTTGTCCAAACATGATACTGTACTCGGGTGTGTAAGGGTCAAACCTGGATACTTTTGCTTGGAACAAAGAGTTTGAGTAACATAAACATGGGATTAGAACTATGTAATGATGTCTTTACAATTTGATTAATAAAATTTTCTCTTATCTAAAAAAAAAATTATGTAACTTTTGGTAACATCTCTTTTGGTAACTGAGTCGAGCATGGAAATCTAGCTCTTTCAAGTCCCCTTCACATCATGGTCCCTATGACCTATCCATACTCTTCGAAGTGTTATGGTAATATATCAGTATAGTTTGAGTTGTTCTGTACACAAGACACTTCTGGCACAATGGGATTCCCCCCCTCCCCCCCTCCTTCTTCTTATGAACTCTCTATTACTTCTTTCAGGTTTCCGCTGTAGATGCCTCATGGAACAGGATTCATCAGACGCCAGCCAGGATGATTATTTGATCTAGCATGGAAGTGGTGAGTTCTCTCTGACATGTTTCCTGTCTACTTTACTTTATGTCCTGTACTGAAGACACTTGTATAATTATATATCTATATGGTATCCTGAGGTTAGGGAAATTTTATGGTAAATTACATTTAAAACCTAAAATTCGTGGTTAGAGATCTATGCTTTGGTGATTCTACAACCTTCAAATATCCTTACACTTGTTTATTGAATGACTGAATGAGGTTACATACTAGCTGCTTTTTTTCCCACCTCCTTAGGCTATGCCGCTATGTTTTCTTTTTCCCGCTGTTGCCCATTCCTCATTTGACTAGTCATGAGAATCAAATTAAATTGAAATGTAGGTTGCTCGGTCTATTCATAAATACAATATTCAGATTTCGTCACACTTTTATTTTATAAATCTGCTATCATTTTGTTTCAGTGTTAGGTAATGACTGCCTGTATAGTTTGAGAAATAGAAAATGAGTTGAGGGGTAGGAGGCAGGAAAGGAGTTGGCAAGGTTTCTGACTGATCCTTCTTTGTTTTAAAACTAGTCCAAAATCTATGACCAATCTAGGCAAGTACTATATAATGATTCTTTTTATAAAAGCAATCCGGATGTAGGATTTCAACACAGTATATATACACCAATTGTATACAAGTGAGGCTGTTAAGTTAAGCGGGTTTGAGGACGGTTAGGCATTCCTAGTTAATTTGGATCTTCTTCCGTCATGACTGGGTTTTTGCAACCCAGCTTTAAAATTGTGTATTTTTCCGTAGAAAAATGTGAAATATCAAGCATCTTGACATTGATTTATGTTACTTGGAGTTGGACACAAGGTTTTTTTTTCTGTGTGGATGAACGGATTGGATGTGGCTACTTTGAAGGAGTTTTTTTTTTTTTTGGCTCTAATTTAAGTTGTCCAAGTGTTATATCGTACCTGGGCTGTCAAATGGTACACCTAGATAGTTTGGGTGGGATGCAGCATTGGAGTTATATAGGCGTTGATCAAACTCAAGCTACATAAAATTCAGGAGGGGGGGGGGGGGGAGGGAGGGAATAATTGACTTGAGATTTTTGGTGGTATTATATTCTTCAGGATCTCATTGGAGAATTCTCTTAGGTATTCGATTGCTTCAGCGACCATGAGGTCATAGTATCTACTTAGGCTTTGAAAAATCCTATTTGATAGGATGAAATCTGATATGTTCACAGCTGCATTTTATATTTATAGAAGGATGAATGGTGTTTAGTGAGACCAAAGACTATTACCAAAAAGTTTCTGCACGGTAGCCATTGATGATCAAACAATGCATTCCATCAATCAATAACCTTCACTCCATTTACTAGAATTATCTGCTTTCAAAGTAGCACAGAGCTCAATTGAGCTAGCTAGGTGCTGCTGTTCTGTTCTCTCACTTTCTAATATTTACAGATATCTATCATTGACTTGAAGCCGTTAAAATCTCTGAGTCAGATAAGAAAACCCCACTTGTTCTGATTGCTGCTTGTAATGACTATTCCAAATTGTCATTTTCAACTGATTGTACGGGAACTGCATAGAATACTATGAGGAACCTCATATTTGGCTCAGACTTAAGAACTATGTCAGTGCAAGAAAGCTTATATATAGAGAGGTTATAAACATTCTCTCTGCCTTGCAATCTAACCTTCCAACTGTATCTCAAAAGACAACATTAGTTGGCAGAGAACCTTTTTGTCTTTTCTTAGAATAGAATGTCTCAATCCCTGACTTGCCTAAAGCTCCCAGCTTTAGACATCTCCAGGCCACCAAGTCCATCTTCTTTGTCCTCTCTAGTAGAAGCCTGCAAAGAATGGGGTTTCTTTCACATCACTAATCATGGAATATCAGACGAGCTTTACAGCAAACTAAGCTCATTCTCGAAACAAATTACCAGTCTTCCTTCTGATACAAAACTCAAACTTGGCCCTTCATCATCTGTAAAGAGCTATACACCTCCGTTCATAGCTTCTCCTTTCTACGAGGGTCTCCGAGTTTCAGGGCCGAACTTCTTTTCCTCTGCTGAATGCTCAGGAAAAGTTCTCTTCGGCCTGAAGAGTTTTGAATTCAGGTAATCATTATGTACAATTCCATCATCTTAACCTTGTTCTTTTCCTTTTCCTTTTTTCCCTTCAGCTTCATTCATAGTTAGTTGAACCGTGTACACATACACAACTTTTCTTTGACAGTGATATAGTGCAAGAGTATGGAGCCAAAATGACAGATTTGTCCAGGAGGATTGTAGAGATCATATTGATGAGCTTGGGTAATGGTTTCGAGAGAAAATTTTATGAAACTGAATTCAGTAAATGTCATGGGTATTTAAGGATTATAAATTATACATCTCCCGGACCATCTCAAGAAGAGGTTGAAGGGCTCGGGAAGCATACCGACATGTGCTGTCTGACGATCCTGTATCCGGATGATGTAAGCAGCCTTCAAGTTAGATCGAAGGAGGGAAAGTGGATGGATATAGTACCTTGTGAAGGAAGCCTTGTAGTGAACCTAGGCGATATGTTGGAAGCTTGGAGCAATGGAAAGCTTAGGTCGTCTGAGCATCGAGTCATGTTAAGGAAAAAACGAAACCGCTTGTCTTTAGCTTTCTTTTGGAGCTTTGAAGATGAAAAGATGATATTTGCTCCAGATGAAGTGGTTGGAGAAGGCAATAAGAGGGTTTTCAAACCATTTATTTGCTTGGACTATGTCCGTTTCAGAGAGTTTGACGATAAAGAGAGGTATGAGAAAGTTGGTAATACTGTTAGAGATTTCGCAGGGGTGGGAGTTTAGACAAGATGTCAAAAAAATTTGAGAAGCCATTCTTAAAATTAGGGGGGAAACGCATAAGATGTACTCTTTATTGTATCATGAATATGGTTCCGGTTCTTCCATAGTGTGATCTTAACTGCAAAAACAATGATTGCAAGCAAATGATTGTTCAAATTTTCTTCTGTAAAAAAGAAAAAGGAAAAAAAAAAAAAACAGTTAAGTTGGGACCTGGAGTGCTTTGACTTTGCTGGTTGTTGTTGTATTGGCAAAACTTATGTGTTTTAGTTCCTTTGATAATGAAATCTAGAATCATTGGATGGCTAGTGCCTGTCTTCCGTCCAATACTCCAAATGGCAATTGTTAATTGTAGGCTTACATAGACGCTTACATCAAGTTCTACCATTTGTCAGTGCCTGCAAGTCATACAGAACATGAATAATCGAAAATGAGCAACTTGGTCTGATTTTTAACTGCAAATTTATCAAGGTGTCTTTCTGCTGACCTTGGAATAGATTATATTAGATGCACATTGTGTTCCCTATCAAGACATCACTGTTCCATGTGCCAAGGAAGAGCTTGTCTTCTGTTTATGAATTTACATTGACTGTCGTAGGATACTTTTTATCAACTCTACTTCCTTGCTTGTTTTTGAGAGGTTGATTTCTGAGTCTTCATTGTTGAGGGCTAAATTACTCGAACTCAGCTTGGAGTGTCCTTGTGTAACATGCATACCCATTACCTAAGTGTTCGACTGATATATTAGTTCTAATATGAGATGTTTGTGTTCCATATCTTATGTTATGGATTCAAGTATCCACGGATCAAAAACAGATATAAGTTGATAAGAATGGAAGTCCAAGTAGCATAGGTTTTACTGTCGTCCTTTTTGTCTCTCTCTCTCTCTCTCCTTTTTCCTTTTAGACTTCAGAGAACATCATTTCCTTTTATCTTTTTCTCTCTCTCCCTTTTTTTCTTCTTCCCGGGAGCAAGTTCTCCTCACATATGCCTAGAAACAGAATGCTAGCTCCTAGTGGCAAAACTCACCATACCATTTAGCAAGCAATTATGTCATCTTATTATAGACCAACCAATTAAGAGGGTGCTTGATCCGTAAGTTTTCACTTGTGTAACTTTTGAATTCTCATGAAGCTACAAGCCTCCTTCAGTGTATACCTTTTTTTGGGAACCTACATTGGGCTACATAGTCCTTGTATCTGGAACCGTATTTTGAGGAGCATAGTTTTGTCTTATGCTAACCACTGTGACAGAAGTCATATTGTTATTTATTATATGTACATAATCATTACCATGCCAAAACACGTGATACTAACCATGAAGCCATTTAGTATTATGATTAGTGGAATTAATTAAATTCTCGCAAATTGCATGTTAGACTTCACTTGTAACTTGGAAGGACCGGCCTATGATTGCCTAGGCTCAAGGTGTTGTAAATTCTTAAACTTCTCAATATGTTTGAATTTCTGTTGTTGCTTTTGGGTTGAGTTTTCGTCTCTTTACTTTGAATTTTCTTCTCTTTAGTCTAAGCTCCTATATTGGAATTATTTGCAAAGTGAATTGTTTAGTTGCATATCCAATTAAATAAATCCATATTGTAGCTAAGCCGCAAAGCTTATGTGAGAAAAGTTATTGTTGGAGCATTAGTCAAGTAATTGATCCCCCTTTTTAATACCTTAGACACTCAGTATACAGCTGGGCATTGGCTTTCTAAATATTTTAGAACGGTCGCCTAATCCTTCCTTTCTCTCTCTTGAAGAGGAAACAAGTTGACATTTGACTAAAGTTGAGGCCAATTAGATTTTCATCCTTGCTTAGTTGACAGTAATTATATGTGTATGAACTAGGAATAAGGTATTGTGGCCTTGTGGGATCATGAGCCTTACCATAGAAATGAATGAAATGCAAGAGACTGAAGTCAATGCCCGATAATAGCCGTAAATATTGCACTCTGGTGGTTTCAGTAGTAAATATATGGCTATTGTACAAATTGTGATTAGTTTTGAACTTGGAGATCAGTCACTAGGAACCATGACCACTACTTGACAACTCAATGATAGCGAGTGCTTATCTAAGATTATGTTTAGTCTGTTCAGCATGGTGATCAGGTTCTATTTTGAAGTTCCGTAGGCCTCGTTCTTGCATTTTCAGATCACCATGGTGTGCATGTCCAAATTCTTAGGCATGGGAGTCTTTGGGCATTGCTTTGGCCGCACTAAAAGCTAAGTTTTGCTATCCCAATTTATATCTTTCCTTCAAAAGAGATTTGTATCCACATTCACCTTTCATTGTCCGTATGTAAATATCTCAGTTATATTATACTTCATGTGTTCTAACTTTCTCCTGCAAGAAAAAGCATTGTTAAAAAATTTCGCTGCATTTGTGTGAATGTGTCAATTTTATGCTAGCTTGTTGATGCTAGGTCATAGCTAATAGGCATACAACTAATAAATTGAGTTGTCTAAGACTCTAAGTAGAGTCAACTTGATTGTTCTCCTCACACTTATATTCCGTGTTGCCCATGATTTTCTCTTTTGTAATTGATATTTATGAAGCTTTTCCAACCGTTTGATTTTCTCTTCACACTATATAGTGTGCACTGCCCATGAGTTTCTCTTTTTTAATTGATATATGTTAAGCTTTCCCTTGAGTTTGTCGTCATTGATAGAAACATTATACAATTGCGCTGTCAAACATGAGTTCTCTTGTTGTGTAGCAACATAAGTGTAAATCACATTTGCAGAATTAGAGCCACAAAAATGATTTTACGTCGTAGAAACTTTCTAGAAACTCAAGCTCACTAATTTAAACTAGGTACTAATGCATATTAGGGTATCACAACTTTACAATTGAACAACACCTATTTACACAGTTAGCAGTATATCGTCCAATGTTTCCGATCGGCCTCCACTAGTTTCAGGGAGTTTTGCATGTCTTATGTCTCATTTGAGTGTGAGTATCCAAACATCGTCATCTTATACAAGTATGAATGGTCAAGCACTCAACACAATAGTGTTCTAGAGTGAAGAGCCTGAGAACTCAGCACAATGTAGATTAGTGTTGATATTACTGCCCAACGTATGTGAATAGTACTTTAAGGGCTTGTTTGATCATCTCCTCTGATGCAAATAGTACTCCTTGAAGCTCAAATCAAAGAATATGACTTCAGATTCACGTGATCTGTACTAATTAATTACCCAGTGTGCATAAACAGGAATTAGTTTTAATTAAAGAATTATGTATGCTTTGAGAAATGATGAAGATTACTGATTCTGACAAACCTTAGATTTGAGAGACAAGGAGAAAATGCCATTGAGAGTTGAGGAGTGAACTGTGTGAGTATCCAAGTTAAGATTGGTTAGAGCTTCCATAATATCAATCAACAAGTACTCTCTCCATGGGCAACTCATTTTGATGAGAACTTCTTGTTCTACTATGTTAACTTCCATGTCTAATGCTAGGAGGCCAGTATGTATAGCCTTACTCAAATCTGGGTCAGTGTCATCAATTTCAGAAGCCTTCCTCTTGTTTTTCCATGGCTTCTTGTCATCCCTAACCCTCTCGTGATTGTGAGCTGTCTGCTCTAACATATCCAAGTCTTTTATCATACTTCCTCCTTCCAAGTCTATGCAGGATTCAAGCTCATCAACTTTAGCCTCACCTTCTTTCAAGTATTCTTTTGTATCAGTGAGAGTGGATGTTTCATTTGTCTGCAATGCCACCAATAGTGATATAAGTTTGCATGAAAATAAAATATAATGGCAAATTTGAGAAGCTTAAGTAATAGGTATTCTGTAATTTGGTTTACTCGGTTTCTGATGTTTGTAAACAATCTAGTGATTGGTTAGTACCTTGGTGACTGAAGGAACCATTGACCCAAGAGCCAGATACTCAATAGTTTCTCTTTTGCTGTTTGATGTACAGAACAATCCGTCTCCTGCCACTTTCTCAGAATTAGAATGCAGCATATGTTGATCATAGTCTTGTGGCCTCAAAGGATCATCTTTCTTTCCATCTTCATGTGGACTCTTGGTGGTGCTGTTAGCATGCATCAAAGGTACTTGAATAAAATCGTCTTCAGAATTCTCTGTGATACTTGTGTTGTGGAATCACCAACCGCACATTCCTTCTTCCATTGTTTAAAGATGGATCTGCAACCACAAACAGGTTTACTTTGGTCTTTAACAAAGTGATCCACACTCTTGGGGATTTCAGAAAGAGTCCTGCTGTAATGATTATTGTTGTATGTGCTGAGGCCCTGGGAGCTGAGGTTAGTGCCACTCCAATCTTGATGCTCTTCCAAATGTAGCTTCCCAATATTTCCCCTGTTAGGAGGTAACATAGGCTTCTCTTGACTACCAAAGGCTTGGGAAAAATAGTCATGGAAAGAGGTGGAATCTTGAAGAAATTGGCTGAGATTGTATTCAATCAGATGGCCATTGTGAGATGGAGATGTGGTACCATCAAACATGAATAATTCCTCTGTGTGGTGACAGCCATTGACTGAACAATCATCAGGAGAATCTATGTTGATTTTTTCCGGCACACTGTTGTAAATCGTGTTGTATCTCCTTATCAAGCTTCATTTCTTCTCTCGAAGGATAAAAGCTTGAGAAAGGTGTTGTATCCACTATCTCAAGTTCATATCCAGTGAGCTCTGCACCTCTATGGTCCTTGACATGATCTGCATTGTGTGGAGCAGAACATTCCTTATCAGAGCAAATGGGCTTTTCGAGTTCTAGTAAGGTAGTTTTGATGTGGTGAATAAGATTGGAGTCCTCCGGTACCTTGCAAAAAGAACATT
Source organism: Tetragonia tetragonoides (assembly GCA_038025085.1). NCBI lineage: Eukaryota > Viridiplantae > Streptophyta > Magnoliopsida > Caryophyllales > Aizoaceae > Tetragonia > Tetragonia tetragonoides. The sequence continues at coordinate 5,204,903 of CM076140.1, forward strand.
TATAAAGTAATCTGGAAATAGTGTCATGGTGGCAAGGTCTAATTCATGAACTACGTAGTTTGTGGCTTGGAAATTCTGGTACAGTGCTTACCAAGTCAGTTATACCCAGCTCAATCACACCCCCCATATGTGAAAAACAAATTATAGTCTGCAAAACAAATAGCAGAATCAAGTTTGATAGCAGCTGAGTAATAATTGATTGGTTCAGGAGATGCAACCTTTGGCTACATGAGCTTTGATCAAGTGGAACCTTATAAGATTTAATAGACCCAGCTTTTAGCCAGTTCTAGCTTCCTGTTGCTTACCCTTGAAAACTAGAGAGGTATTTACTGAGTTTTCGACTTGTTTGTTATACTAGTTTAGATTCTGTCCGTATGCCTAATTGTTGATGTAGAAATCTAGCATCTATCTGTAACTTCCATCAATTATATCCAACTGTATACTTCTTTTCCTTTTCACCTTCTGTATGTTTACAGATTTGCAGAGGAAAGCAATGGACAAAGGTGGCATTTGCAAAGGATTTGGTGGTCATGACTCATGAGGTGTGTAACTTTCTGATCTCTACATCTTTTACGAGGAATTTGAACAACTTTGCTTTTAGCACCCGATGTTTGGTGTAATACTAAATGGATATCTTGTTTTTGCATAATCACAATGTGGTAGGCCCAAGTTATAAAAACACAGCATGTTAGTGCCTACATTTTGAAAAGAACAATTAAATTGAGATAAATGGATATTTCAGGGGATTTTATTATTTTTCTTTGAAGTGTCAAATTTCGTACTTTGGGTGAAGTGTTCGAGTAACATAGATGTACAGTGCGCTGAAACCTTTTAGATGCATGTTTAAGTAGGGGTAGGAGAAATGAACATACCTGGATGGATGCACTCTGTAGACAATCAAAATTGTCATAGAACACAAATCAACAAAACAGAAGTCAGAGTCTCTGGGGCATCTGTGGTTTTAGTTAAATTCTCAACTAAAGCACACAACCAAACAAGATTCTGAACTCCTGGGAAGCTAACCTTTGCTAGCAAAGAACGAGAAAACACTTTGCTATCAGCAGATTGGGCGTCACATAGCCAGATATGTTCCCCAGTTGCCAATGCTCTTCCCGGCAAACTGTATCAATTATTAAACATATTGGTTGTGAGTTTACTATTACACACTTCTTGTAGGGAAAAGAACATTTACACCAGTTCGGGATTTAATAGTCAGGTTTACATTTAACAAGAGGTACAGGATAATTCATTTCACCTTATCTAAAGGACGCATGTTCTAAGGACTAAGGCGTAACTATGTTACTAAGGATGTGAGCTAGGATCAGATATATCATATATGCATTGATCTGAGATCAGAACCAGCAATATTTTTGAAAGACTTAGTTTGAAGTGTCCCAAGTGTTATGACTTATGAGAGACCAGACACAATTAGTTTGCGTTGGAATTAATTATGAGATACTGGGTAGATAGGAAGAAAACAAGATAAGACAATTTATTCATTTCATAACATTAGAGAAAGAGTAACATGAATAAGAGTTTGACAGGTTCAGAAAGTTGGCCCTGTACCTTTGACTGAAGTCAAATCTGAAGGACATGCAGACCAAGTAATACCACTCCAGATTAGAGAGCTCCTCAAGAGACAACACCCCAGAGGGTCTTCTTGTTCCAAACTCAGATTCACCTGTTAAAAGCAACTCATAAAGCTTTCTTAACTGCTCGCTTCTCTGTAATCCCAGTCTGTGTGCTTCAAGATCTTTGGACTGAGCTGTTTTTCTTGTCTTAATGTCTCCATTGTAGTACCCTTCACCCCACTCCACCACCCTGCAGTTTTTTCCTCTTACAATTGTAGAGAGGAACTATCACTAGATTGATGATTTGCAAGCCATAGAGGGAAATAAATATGAAGATACTGCAGGAAAAGCTTTAGGGAGGTGCTTAGTGAGTGGCAATTTTTGCTAGCTCTGCCAAGTATAAAGAGTAGTACGGAACGTTTTAAATAGGAAAGATCATATCTCTGACACCCTGAGATTCATTTTCAGAAGTTTATGATTTAAATGCAGACATTTCTTTGTTTGATCAGTTTATCCGTTCAAAGGAAGTGAGTTTTCTAGAACACAATATCTACACATAAATTACCCAATCCGATTATGTCAGCTTCTTCATGATTTCTGACAACATGAAGATCTGAATAAATTTAACTAGTAAATGCAGCTGATATATTAACAACACATATCTTATATTACTGTAGTTATACTAAAAGTCTCTTTATTTGAGATTAGTAGTACTATAGATTTAAACACTAGACACAGATATGAGCATTACCCTTGTTGAGTAGCTGACAATGTCCAGAAAATTGCATAGCTCCACTTGACACTTCTAACTGCAAGAGCCAGCTAGTTTCTCAGGTTTTCTCTCACATTTTCTTGATCATGTTGGGTGATCATCCTCTTAAAAGTTTTAGTCGAGTATATTTTGAAAAGTTCAAATTTTTTACCACAGGTTCTAAATTTTCAAGTTCAGAAGTAGCTGAATGAAATTACAATATTTGGACACGATGATTGAAGAAAAAGAAAAAGAAATCTCAAGTTTTGGAGCAATGACATACATGAAACTAGCACATGTGTTCTCTTAAAGAGAAGAGAACTTTCTCTTGCATGTTGAAATAAGTTCTCCCTGCCCACTAAATCACTCTTTATATAGTCTCAAGTCCCAAGAGACACATCTTATTACACTGTTTGTCTGTTTGTATGAAGTTACTTCATTGTTTGAGCTCCAAATTGGTCCAAATCTGAAAGTCAATTTGAAATTTTTTGGAGGAGAGGTAACTTTTTTTACCTTACTTTCTTAATGCAGGTGTGATGTTTCGTGTGCGGTAATTACCCAGCCAGAAAAGTCAGGGAAGATGATCCTCTCACAAGGTGGAGTCCCCCCAAAGTTGGTGGAAAATGTTGCTATATCTGGCTTGTTGTTAGGTACGACGCCACATGCCAAATTGTTGTTATAAATATATGTTGACCAAAAGAAAGGTAAATACTCGTATATGTTATGGTTTTGACTTCTGAGGGTTTTTTTTATTTTCTTTTTATGTATATGATAAGAATCTATACATGTTTCTCAAAAAAAAATGAAAAAAAAAACTATATACAATTAGGTGGCAATGAGCCAATGATACTCTTTAGAGTGCTTGAAAATCCATATAGGAGTATATGTATTGTAGAAATGTGTATGAAATTATTTCATCGTGAGACATGTGACTTTTTATAAAAATGGGGAGTTGTAATCTCTTACAGTTTTGGTTTGGTGAGGTGCTATTTGCACTCGCACCTACAAGAGAAAATTGCACTCTCACCCCATCTTTTCTAACAAGATCAAAGAAAAGGAAAAGTTTACTAAATCAATTTACTACAAAGTCCATTTGTTAAGATTGAGAGTGTAATACATTCTCACATTGAGAGTGTATTTAGCATTTGCCATACACAATTATTACGTCCTGATAGAGAGAGTAGTAGTTGTTTTGTGCAAACCGTCTGACATTGTTTTTTAGTTGCTGAAGACAATATTTTTGTCAATTTTTCTATTATGCGACCCCTAAAAATCATGACATTACCTTGAAATTTGCATGTCTATGATTTGTCTTAGTCTTATACTTCCATTAATCTTGTGACCGCTATTTCTTTCACCTTTCAAGATGGCACTTATAAGTCGGTGTAGTAGTTTTGATGAAATTTGGATATCACACTCTAGGCTATTTGATTTGTGGTGTAAAAGACTTCACACTGAGGACTTGTTTACTTGGTTGCAATCAAATTCAATGCATTGCAATCATTTTATAAAGTAATGTAGGGTGAAAAGTGAAGGAGTTGGAGGAGAGAGATAGGAAAAGTGGGGTTGATTGCATTATCCATTGTAATCACAATTGCTCAACTTTTCCCATGTAATGATGATTATTTTGGATGGTGTAATCAATCTTACTTTTTCCATCTCCTTTCTCCCCTTTTTCCTTTTCCACTTCCCAGTTATCCTATAAAATGATTGCATTGCATTTGATTGCAACCAAGTAAACACCACCTAAGTGTAAATGAACCTTTGTGGTGTAAAAGAAGATATTTCATGTACCTTACCATTCCATATTCCCAAATCAAAAGTAAGTGTTTTACCCATAACAGATTTGAATATTAGAAAATTGGTTAGTTGGTTGATACACATTAACATTGTTTGTTAATAGTTAATACTGTTAGCTAACTTTGAAATTGTGCTAGTATTCTGTAAAAGTTGATGACTTCTGTTTGTAGTATGCAGAGAATTTGTGAGTGAGCCTTCAAAGCTCTGAGTTGATTTCACACAAAAAGGAAAGAGAAAAAGGAATGACTCGAGAAGTAGGTAAAGGTGTATGCTTGCACAATCCTTCCAATTTGAGGAAGAGAACTTGTATCATCAGATTCTACAAAGTACAATTTTGTATTTTCCTGAGGTTGGCATGATTCAATGGCAATACTAACTTCGAACTCAACTATCAATTGGAATTGTTGCTTACGTACTCACATAATTCCTCCTCTTGAATCTTCTTTGTCAACACTTTAACATTGAGGGGTCGTTTGGTTAGGGGTAATAATTAAGAGGTATAATGGAGCAAATTAAAGTGTAAAATAGTAAAGTGAAGTGGTGATGAGGGTAATGATTAAGGGGTAATAGAGAAAATGAAGGGAAAATCATTATTCAAATGTGGGTTTCTATTATTCCCCAATTGAGGGTAATCATTACCCTCCTCACAAAATCTAACCTCCATTATCTCACATACCTCCCATTTTAGCCTAAAAATTCATTCCATAAGGAATCATTACCCCCAACTAGAGCTGTAAAAAGCTGACCCGACCCGGAAACCCGATCGACCCGTTTTTTAGGGTCCTGAAAAAACATTCTCGATCCGAACCCGTTTACAACACGGTAAAATGAACTAAAAATTGGATTCGACCCAAAAACCAACCCGTAATCGACCCGAACCGAACCCGAACCGGAAGTGACCCGATCCATAACTACTGGGTCGACCCGTTTTACAAGTCTACCCCCAACCAAACGACCCTGAATGTATACTTTTTTTTTACAACAAATAATACAGTACAAACTCAAAAAAGAAAGCAAGAAGTGGTCGTGTCGCCTACTCACTATACTGGCGAGTTTATGCGCTTTAAACCATCATTCTACTCAATTTCCTAATAAACACGAAATCAGAAACGTACTACATTCCAAGAAGTCTTGGATAGTGCCTTTAACATTGAGCGCTACTTGATGCAAACGTGCAACTCTTCTTTTTACACCCACACTTCTTATGATAAAAAAATTTCATATACAATGTAGTTAACATGGCCTTCTTAGCTCAGTGGTAGAGCGCGTGGCTTTTAACCACGTGGTCGTGGGTTCGATCCCCACAGACGGCGCTATTTATTTTTCAGTTTCCTAAACACAAATAAGTATTATATAACATATAGTTTTACTTAAACATCAAATTGCCTTCTTAGCTCAGTGGTAGAGCGCGTGGCTTTTAACCACGTGGTCGTGGGTTCGATCCCCACAGACGGCGTACTCTTTCCAATGTGAATTTTGCTTCTTTTTTTTGACCTTTTATACAAAGAAAGGTAGAGGAGATTCTATTCTCCCTACATAGATGAAGATTTGAACCCGTAATCACTGGGTCATGAGAGTGAGACACTTAGTGCTCTTATCTCATCTTCAATTTTATGGTGATAACTTGAAACCGCATTTTCTGCCATATTTATTGATCATCAATTGCATGACTAGCATAAAAACTCAAATAAGATGATCTTATCATAAATCTCTATTATCTTGAGTGTAAACTTAAAATTGTTATATCTCGATTAAAGAGTATCAAAATAATGTTAAATTTCGAATAAAAAATATGTTTTCTACCTGTTTTACCATAAACAATTTTACATAATCCATTATATTTGTAGTAGTGTACACATCTAAGCCTTCTAAATTTTTCTGAGTTCTTTTTTTCTTTTCTTAATCATATATGTTTTCTTCTTGTTTATTAATTTCTTTATGTTATATAGTTATCAAGGTATTATGATTTGTTTTTCCTTTATGTCTCCTAGTGTTGAATGTCATGATTGTAATTTACAAAAAACTAATCCATCTTAAATTTGTTAACATTATATATAAAAACAGAAAAAGAAAACCAAATGTTTCTTATGTAAAAAAGTAATATTTGTAGATGTGGTGTTGGTCGTGATTGATTTATGGCAAGTTTATATTAAAATCACTTGATTAGAGCTAATATAATTGGATGAGTGAAGTTTTCGAGATGGTCGTTATAATCATTTTCAGATGATTATAAACTCTAAGCGGGTTGCTTAGCTAGTAAGAACTATGAATATAAGTACTAGTTGATTATGTTTGATTTAAACTTAATCTATTGAACATGTTTCCAATATTGTTTGTCATGTACTCATAGTTGTCAATTTGCATCCATTCTTAATCAAGGTTAAGGGTTCGAATTTCAGCTTCGTAATGGAGCAGTCTTAAATCTTTTGGCAAGCTGTTCCACCTTTTGAAGTGTCTTCAAACCAGCGTGGGAAAATAGTCAACTATGATCAACGGTGAATAGCCCATGAGTAAAAAAAAATGGTTGCCAATTTGCCATACTTTTATAATAGTGAATAATAAAATAAAACAAAGATGCGCATCTAGTGTAGTGGTATCATAGTACCCTCCCACGGTACTGACCGGGGTTCGATTCCCCGGATGCGCACTGCCATTGTTGTTTTTTTTTTTTTTTTTTTTCTTCCTAAATAATGGCGTTGGATCAATACAATGGAAAACCTTTCTTTCTATTTTGTTTTTTTTTATATAAAATTATAAAACCATAATGTTATCAGTTGCCTTCTTAGCTCAGTGGTAGAGCGCGTGGCTTTTAACCACGTGGTCGTGGGTTCGATCCCCACAGACGGCGCTTTTTGTGTTTTTGCCCTTTTGCAAATTCCAATAAATCTGATCTCAAAAAACAATCAGATAAATAAACGATCCACATTCTGCCACGTAATCTCCTTCTTGGTTCGCTCAACGCGCCATTTTCCATTTAACCCCGCCATCTATCTCTCTCTCTCTTCGGCTCTCACACACTCTCTCAATTTCTGTCTATCAGATGGCAACGACGCCGTTTCACCTGACTCATCTGAGTCCGAGCTCACTCGTTCCAATTCGTCGTAAACTAACGCCGTCTCTTTGTAGAAGTTTAACAATGGGGGCGATTCGACTCACCACGAGTCCTGGGTCGCCGAGTTCTCGGACTCGTATATCGGCTAAGGCCAGAAAAGAAGGAGAGAGAATCGATATCCAGCCAGTTGTTGTTGTCAGTGATGGTGATGATGATGATGAAATTGAAAGCTCTTTTGCTGATACTGAAAATAGTGTTGAAGAAAACGAGGTATTTAATTCCTACTAGTATCATTTTGAAGTTTTGAACTGCGCATTTGCTTAATTCTTTCAAATGAAGTTAGCAAACACACATAATATGCATTCAATTGTGTACCTGGGGCTTATTTAACGATATATTTATAGTAGTAGTTGTATTATTGTTTGATTGAATATTGATGATGAATTGACACTGTTCCTTATTTGTTTTGGGGGGAATTGGAAACTTAGGGTACTGAAGTGGTTAGTTACTTGCTCCATTTTAAAATAAGTGGCAAATCCGTCTTGCGTGCTCGAACTTGAATGTAAATATTAAATCTTCAATGGGTCGTGGAGGAGAGGTAGACTGCATAAAAGCCCAATCGAGTTCTACTTTCGTATTGTATGAGATATTAACGGCCAAAGTTCGAGCATGAGAGACGAATTTGCCACTTATTTAAGAAGGGAGAGAGTAGCTTAGTAATTGGACTTGGTATAAAGACCTATATCTATGATTAATTGATATATGATTGCTTAAGGAGTTTAAGACGAATACAATGGTTTAGGATACTTGGAGTTCGTATAACCATTACGACATTGCGTATGTACTGCATTTAGAACTTATGCTCGAGTTTGAGGTGTCTAATTATGCATTCTTTGAGAGACAATGGAAGCGAGTATCTAAATGATAAGCATCCAAGTATCAAGTATAATGCATAATATTCCTTTTTTACTAGGGCTCAACATCCAAATATAATTCAGTTGGTTATACATAATGTTCTAAACTCTGGTTGGAGAATCATCTTCTAGTTCAACCCACACCAAGGCCAATCCAAGCACCACTTACAATTATTCATACATTCGGTAATCGGTATCCAATGGTTGGATATTGCCGTATTGGTACTTAGGGCTGCAATGAAGAGCTTAAGAGTTAAGTGTCTTAGGAAGTTAGTAAGTTTTAGAATACAATTTTGAGCATACTAGCATTTGCAACGGATGAAGTCATGAAGATCCTCTCCAATACACTATTTCCCATTTCCCACATCCACGCATTACACTTGTGGTTGCTTAACACGCGTTCGAATATTTTACTTCAACAAGGTCACACTTCCTTGTTCTCTTTCACATGTTCAGGGGCTTAACTTGACTTCCTTGAACATGGCCTGTGTTCCATTTGCACATTGTAATTTGGTGACTTTCCTAATTATCATCTTCTAGATTGTTTTCTTCAATATTACTTACATTGAGGATAGGCCTCTTCATTGCTTGCACATTGTCACCTGACGATTCATCACATGGTTCATATGGCTCTTTCTGGTTCAATTATTTTCTCAAGATGTCTTCCTTATTTCCTGATTTCAGATTGCACAATTAATCCCGAAGGTGCCCGAACGTGATTTTACTGGAACCCCTTATGTCCCTGTTTATGTTATGTTGCCGGTAAGTATAATGTTTTCTTTAATTCCTAAATCCTGTGTATACCTTTCTTATGACAAACAGTCTTCGATTTCAGTTTTATGTTTCTGATGGCTTCCCATATTGTATTGCTATTGCATCTGCTCTTCTAATTTCTTTTCGCTCTTATTTGCTCTTCTGGTGAGCTGTCTTTCACGCATATTCCTGTTCTAGTCATGTTATAGTCTTACATGGGTATTGCAATTTCCCTTTACTAGCTTTCTCTTGTCGTTACAGTTAAGTATCATTGACATGCACTGTGAGCTTGTGGATCCAGATAGCCTCTTGGAGCTACTAATAGCCTTGAAGTCGATTAATGTTGATGGTGTTATGGTTGATTGTTGGTGGGGTATAGTGGAGGCACAGGCTCCACAAAACTATAATTGGAGCGGTTACAGGAGACTGTTTCAGATTGTGCATGACCTTGGACTTAAGTTGCAGGTATTCCATACTCTAGCAGCTTTCATGTGTTATTTCTTGGTATGTGCATGCCTTCGATTGTTTCAGATTTTAGTGTAGAAATATAATTTTTTGGTATTTTCAGGGTACATCAAATTACCTCAGTATGAATAGATTGATCAAGCTTACTGACTAGAAAATTATCGCCGTAGGGTGCCTTGCTTCACTCTTCCCGACTAACAATTTTACGTACATACACTGAAATATTATACTGGTACAGGTTGTTATGTCTTTCCATGAATGTGGTGGTAATGTTGGTGATGATGTGCATATTCCACTTCCGCGTTGGATCACAGAAATTGGTAAAAGTAATCCTGATATATATTTCACGGATCAAAAGGGTATCCGCAACACTGAATGCCTCTCATGGGGAATAGACAAAGAACGTGTTCTAAGAGGCCGCACTGCCGTTGAGGTACTGCAGTCTAATTCAGTTACAACTTAATTCTTAGTGTGGTGGTTTCCAGCTAATATGTAGGCAATTTCATGCCCCCTGTTTGTCATTCTGCTATGGTCCAAAAGTGATGGTCTACTAATATCTTGAGAGATGCAATTTAGACTCTGTTTGGGCGGAAAGAGAAGTTAATTGATATCACATGCATTAATTTTGGATAACTGCTGTCCTGGAACTTGGTTAATAACTATTCAATTAAGGCTTGGACAGAATTGCATATATTGTTCATGGAATTGTACAATTGTTGTGACAAGGTACCTAGTTGTACTGCCAGCTGTACCACTTGGATAGGTTTGTAACCATACTTCTCACTCTTTTGTTGTGGCAAGGCAGGTGTACTTTGATTATATGAGAAGCTTCCGTGTCGAATTTGACGACTTCTTTGAAAGCGGAACCATTTCTGAGATTGAGGTAGGGCTAGGTCCATGCGGGGAGCTACGTTACCCGTCCTATCCTGCAAAGCATGGTTGGAAGTATCCAGGCATTGGTGAATTCCAGGTAACAGCAATATCTCAAATTACCTGCCTATCACTTTCCAATTCCACCACCCCCTGAATGCTTATTCACTCTTGATTCTTAACCATATATAGCCTACTTAGAGTCTTCTTCCTCATTTGCCTTTGCCATCCATGTACAGAAGAATCCTTTGACATCATTTCAGCGTGTGTCTTATGCAGTGCTATGACAAGTATCTTCTGAAGAGTCTGTTGAAGGCAGCTGAAGCTAGGGGACATTTGTCTTGGGCTAGGGGCCCTGACAACACAGGTTCGTATAATTCATCGCCACATGAGACGGGCTTCTTTCGTGATGGTGGTGACTACGACAGCTACTATGGCCGATTCTTTTTGAATTGGTACTCACAGGTTTTGATTGAGCATGGAGATCGTGTGCTTGCTCTGGCAAACCTAGCCTTTGAAGGCTCCTGCATTGCTGCAAAGGTGAGGATACGATGTTGCAGTCCAAGATTTAATAGATTGTTGGGATTTCTCAGTAAGGTTGCAAGAACCTCCCATTCGTTACTTACAAGAGCAACCCTTGATTGGTGAGCAGCTGTCAGGTATTCATTGGTGGTATAAGACAGCCAGTCATGCTGCTGAGTTGACTGCTGGGTTCTACAATCCTAGCAATCGTGATGGCTATGCTGCAATAGCTGCAATGTTTAGGAAGGATGGGGCTGCTCTGAACTTTACATGCGTCGAATTACGCACATTGGACCAGCATGAGGACTTTCCAGAGGCACTAGCAGATCCTGAGGGGTTAGTTTGGCAGGTAAGCGATTCCACGAGTTCTAATTAGATAAATTAGTCCCTGTTATATTTGAGAATCAGAAATTATCATCAGGTAAACCACCATAGGGAGGTAAAATGAACTGACAAGACCTGTTTTATGACCTTTGGTAGATGTTGTCCATTAGTTTTTCCAGCCTGGATATTGTTGATATTTTTTATGCCTTTCTTAAATAATTGAAGCATCTGGATTCTGGCCATCTGATATGCAGGTGTCCTGTGAATTTACTAAAATTCTGCTTGCATGTCGAATGTCTTGATCCTTGAATCAACTATAGTGCTGCTGTGCTGGAATAGTCAAATGTGATCTCTGCTTAAAGAAAAAAAAAGGGGGTTGTACAATATATGAATTGCAGAGACCTGACAAGAAATTACTCTATGGTTTGACTAAGCTCGAGTCTGGAAAACAATGTGTGGCTGAAAACACATTGCAGTGGCCTTGCTGTTGACTTTTGTGTGCATTCTATCCTGTCTGAGCCGCTATTGTACTTTTTCATGTGATTTTTGAACCTTTTATGAAGTTGTCAGATTGCATAAATTCTGATCTTGGATTTCAGGTTCTGAATGCTGCATGGGATGCTTGCATACCAGTTGCTAGTGAGAATGCTCTTAATTGTTTTGACAGAGATGGGTATAACAAAATTTTGGAGAATGCAAAGCCTGAAACAGATCCTGATGGGAAGCATCTATCAGCTTTTACTTATCTCAGGCTGAGTCCTCAACTAATGGAGAAATCTAACTTCGCGGAGTTTGGAAGATTTGTCAAGAGAATGCATGGTAACACTAATAAACTCATGTTCATTTTAACCAATAGTATTTACTCATATTCCTCTTGCAATAATCTCGATGCCTCATCCAATGGTCAATGGGTCCAGAGATCCACTAGTCTTTGGCTTTGAAAAATAATGGACTAAATCAAAATGGCTTATCAAACTCAGATGGTTGTGCTTTTTGTGTGCTGGTGCATCGGATCAAGAATCAAGCGGAAACAACCTCTGTAATAGGATTATTATCATTGTGTTCATGCTTTGTTTGCTGGTGCCATCTTTGAACAAGCACTTGGCTGAAATATGATAAGAATTCTTCGAATATGACTAATCTAAATGACTTATTCTGTGAAATATTCAGAAATGGTGGAAGGAAACAAGTATTAGGGATGGTTACATGCCAGCCCAAAGGCAGATCTTCACATGATGCTTATAGCCTTATATCTGCAATCAATGTATAGTGTTTAATGTTTTACTAAGAGGAAGAATGAAGTTCAGTGAAGAATCTTCTTCTTCATATTCCCATTTTAGTCACTGAAGAACTATTATTTCATAGCTCATAAACTGTCTTATGTCTTATGCCAACATGGTTCCTCGTAGCAATTATCCAATAAGTGGAGTAATGACTTGTTATATTAAAAATTTCTTCCACCAGGTGAGTCAGTGCCAGATTTGAATTGCCCAGTGAACGAATGCTTTAGTGAGATAGAATACAATTCTCAGAACCAAGAGCTGGGGTTAAGACTGGAACGGGGAGAAGATTGAGTTGTCGGAGCAGTGAAGCTGCTAAATTGCTGTCCAAGCAGGAGATGAGCTCTGAGTACAATGGAAAGCGTAGAAGTTCGAAAGCTCTCTATTTCTTACTGCTGTCAAAGCAATAAATAAGCTCGAGTACAATGGAAAGCTTAGAAGTCCGAAAGCTCTCTATTGTGATTGTATATACAATTTGTACTGTAGGTTATTAGTTGAAGTATAGGTTGTTGCTAGGTATAACTACATGTTTCTTAGAATAATTACCTAAAGTTTGTATCTTAGTATGATTCTAATACATATTTCATAGTTGGAGACCAAAGTTATGACCAACTATTGGTAAATACAACATCATCTTGGATCAAATAACACAACTTACAGCACGCGACACGAAAGAAGTCATTCATAAGTTCAAGGTAGAAAATGAAATTAAGGATTGTTCTCTTTACCTCTCAAAACTGATTTTGACCGAAATGAAGTCTATACTCTACATATTTCAACAGAAATCTCCAGAAATAGTCAGTATCGTCCTTTGTCATCTAATCCACATCGCGATTGAGTAATTGCCATCTAATCCACATCGCGATTGAGTAATGACTAATGAATGCATTGCTCAGATTAACTACTAATTATTATTTTTTGATAAGAATGTTCCCATATTTTGGATATAAGGTTTAAGGAGTAGGAAGTAGAAACACCAAACACCTCTACCATGCATAATTTCAAAATTAAAATTAAAATCCCACTAAGGCACGTGTGAATTGTGAGTTAGGAACTTAGGATGAGCATTTGCGTGTGGCAATGCCATATAATATGGGTGTTACTAAATACCGCCCCCAAATTACTAGCTACCGCCCCCCAAAATTCCAATTTTGCCCTTTTTTAATTTTTCGCTCATCCTCTCCCTCTCTCCCTCTCTAACTCTCACACCACTTTTCTCCCACTCTACCACCAACTCTCATACCCAACCTTCATCAACATTCACTCAAGCAACCCGCGGATGTCTGCCGGCGATGAAGAAGTGCCGTCGACGGTGGCGGAGGTAAAATTAATTTTTTTTGCGCATTTTTTGCACGGTCGTCTGAGATTTTCGACTCACCCTTGGGTGAGTCGTCTTCTACAGGCGACCAATCCAAAGGAGAGTCGTCTGTAGGTCGCGACTCACCCTTGGGTGAGTCGTCCGCTACAGGCGACTCACCCTTGGGTGAGTCGTCCGCTACAGGCGACTCACCCTTGGGCGAGTCGAGATCAATAGACGACTCACCCTTGGGTTAGTCGTCTGTAGCAGACGACTCACCCTTGGGTGAGTCGAGATCGACGACCGACAGACACACAAAAAAAAATTATTATTATTATTATTATTATTATTATTATTATTATTATTATTATTATTATTATTATTATTTATTGTTTGAATTTAAGATTAAGCTAACATTGTTTTCGTTGTTTTCGTTAGATTCCTTTGGAGCGGTTCGGTGGTGATGGTGTTGATTACAGTACGCATTTCGTCACTGATGAGTTATTTGATAGTGATACAGATGCAATTAATTGGGCAAAACAAATTGCACTTACTATCGGGTTTGAGTTGATAATTTCGTCACACAAGAAGAGTGGAAGCGTAAAATTGTTAAGATGCAATCGAGGTGAACGCTACAGAGGGGAATTAAGACACTTAGATTTTCGGAGACCAAGAGCAATGGCGAGTGGCGAGAGTTTGCATTGCACACGAACTCTTAGCTAACCGAGCATTGTACGAAAACTTATACATTGAAGGGGTCGACGCTGGTTACCGCCGTATTATGTGGGACGGAGGTGCGTGTAACGATGATCACTGGATGACAGTAATTGAGGATTTGTTCCCGATTGCCAACCTCTTCAATGCAGCGATTATGTTATTCGGATACGGCAGCGGAAGGGGGTTATATCATTGTTACACAGTGCTACCGTTCCAAGCACCTTCGACTGCTACACGTCCAAGTAGGGAAATTGTCATGTGTCATTTAGGTGATTCGTATTCCCATTATATCCGTCTGGATTTAGCCCCAGATTTCCCTGTTCCTCCGATATGCGAAGCATGGTTTACTTTCCGTTCTGATAGTGTCGCTGGTTGGGAGCAAATGTATGTTACGCGAAGAGCACATTGGGATCGTTTAGCGAGGTCGATGTAATTGAATGTTTTGCGTGATTGTTATACTTATATCATTGTCACATTTTTGTGTGATTGTTATATTTTGCATGTGGAGAGTGGTCGTGATTATTGGAGGTAAATAAAACAACAAATTACAATAAAACAAAAAATGTAAACAAGAAACAACAAATTACAATAACACAAAATAAATAATAACAATAACAATGAAACTCTTATAATAACAAATTCATCTAGGGTCAATACATCATTTGGCAGCCCGCCAATCTCTCATATACTCGTCCATAATCGATCGAGAATCTTCCACTTGCTCCGGAGGAATCAAACTAATGAAAGACTCAGCTGCGACGGCTAGACGATTCACCCACTGCAAAAAAGTAACAATGAGTGTGAGTTCAGAGATATGAAATACGTAAAAATATATATTTTTTAGTTAATCACTTACATAATCGCTGTTGGATCGTGGAGGAATCACAGGTGCTGCAGCGTCACGTATCAGCCGAGGGTGGGAGTGAAGGTAGTACCATGCGAGGTAGTCATCCGTACATGCTGTGGGATCTGACGTGGATGCCTGAAACCCATGGAGACCAAGAATGTAAAATCCCGGGAACATACGCCAAGCATCAGATGAGATCCGTTCGGGGAAGACAACCTTGTACGAACGACTGCTCCATGACCTGATCGCTTTGACTGGCCTAAAGATCGGGGTTGGGATACTCTGTACGTACCCGATTTGTTGTAAACAACGACCAGGCATGTACGGTTCGATAATATCCCGATACTGTAGCCACCCCATGAATACAGTCCTCGGTACAGATACTGCCGGGTTAGAACCGTACGGCAGCCACACCACCTACGTAGAAATGTTGAAAGTTACGGTGAAGTAAAAAAACATAGCAAACGACGAAATAAATCATGAACACCGATAACTAAATGACGTACCTCTGTCGCTCGCAGATGATCCAAGCGTCTACGTAAGGAGTCCAGTCGACCCATGTCCTTGCCCTCAGCCAGGGCACTCCATACGGACGCACGGGGAGCCTCGTCGTCCCCGACAACCATCCTCTCCCGATGAGGTCGGAAGCAGGGAAAGTACTCGTATATCCATGCCTGCAGGAGAGTTAGGCATCCGCAGATGCCCTGAGAATCCCCGCGACTAGCTATACCGAGCTGACGATATAGGAAGGCGAGGGCAGCAGATCCCCAAGAGAAGTCATGCACCGTATCGACACCGTCGTCCATCACCTCCATCACGCAGGAGGGTCTAATACGGTTACCACTCTTGTCGACAAACAAGGTGGATCCAATAAGTAACCACATCCAAGCTGTCGCCTGGATGTCATCCACTTGCTCACGGCAAAGCTCAAAAACCGACTCCGTGAGGACCGCACCGCCCTGCCAGTGGCTACACATCAGTTCTTCTGGGCTGACCCCGAGAACCTCCATGGCCGCCGTCTGCAGCTGCCCATCCCGTCCCTCATTGGAAACGAGCTCTCCGTCTACAGGAATCCGAAGAATATGCCATACATCGTGCAACATGATCGTCATCTCTCCGAACGGCATGTGGAACGAGTTCGTATCCGGCTGCCACCTTTCCACGAATGCAGATATCAGGGGGAAGTCAATATGTCTGAACATAATGTCTGCCAGGTGTGATAACCCAGTCCCCTCGATCTGGGCCCTCATCTCGGCCGACATCTCCGCTCGCCACTGACTCAGCCGCTGACATACAGTCCATCGGTTCTGACACTTCAAGAGACCCCTCATCTCTCCATTCCACATACGAGACGCTACGTGGCCCAAGAAGCTCGGTATGACGCTATCATCCGCCGGCCCACCGGACACAGGCTCTGTAACAAGCCACGTAGTGTCGTCCTCCGCTCTAGATCGTTTGCCAGTACTGGACGACCCAGTACTAACAAACCTACCGCCTCTGCCCTTCACCACGCGCCAATCTGAGGATAATTCGACGCCAATCTCATCATCGTCTTGCTCACCGGAGTAGAACTCGCTAGTTGCGTAATCGTCTTGCTCAGCAGTCATCTCCCTCATCCGAACTGCCTCTCTTTGTCTCCGTACAGAGGCATCAATCCCGCGCGTCCTCGTGTGACGCGGTCCTGAACCAGCTAGTTCACTAAATAACCGAGGCACCGATTTACCGGCTCCTCCCATCTATCATTTCACATTTATAGTTAATTAAACAATAATCAATAATAATAATAATAATAATAACAATAAATAATAATAATAATAATAATAATAATAATAATAACAATAAACAATAAATAATAATAATAATAATAATAATAACAATAAATAATAATAATAATAATAATAACAATAAATAATAATAATAATAATAAATAATAATAATAATAATAATAATAAATAATAATAATAAGAAATAATAATAATAAATAATTTTTTTTTGTGTCGGTCGTCTGGTCTCAGACGACTCACCCAAGGGTGAGTCGTCTGCCGATCTCGACTCACCCAAGGGTGAGTCGTCTGCCGATCTCGACTCACCCAAGGGTGAGTCGCCTGAGACGGGCGACTGACCCAAGGGTGAGTCGTCTGCCTGTCTCGACTCACCCAAGGGTGAGTCGTCTGCGACAGACGACTCACCCTTGGGTCAGTCGCCCGTCTCAGGCGACTCACCCTTGGGTGAGTCGAGATCGGCAGACGACCGACGCAAAAAAAAAAAAAAAAAAACACAACTTCAACAATTCATAACTTCACGATTCAATTCAAGGCAAAATATATTCAATTCAAGGCAAAAAAAATTCAATTCAAGGCAAAAAAAAATTCAATTCAAGGCAAAAAAAAAAAAAAAATTTCGAAAAGTTACCCCCTTGCGCCGTCGGTCGCCGCCTCCCTCGCCGTCGAAACCTCTGCCGCCGCTGCCGCTAGCACTTGACATGGTCGTGGTGGTGGTGGTGGTGGTTGCCGGTGTGATGGTGTGGTGGTGAGGATGAGTGAGTGAGGAAGAGAGGATGAGTGAGAGTGGATGAGTGAGAGTGAGTGAGTGAGAGTGAGTGAGGAAGAGGGGTGGGTGAGGGTAAAATTGGAAAGGGGGGGGGGCGGTAGCTAGTAAAAAGGGGCGGTATTTAGCAATTGACTATAATATTCCTCAATAACACGCTTAGGCCTCCACACGAGTGCAAAGTGGCATCCCATTCACATGCTCGCACGTTTCAACTTACCCTTCTTTTCTCTCTCTCTCCTCCGTCGGAAATCTCTCCGGAATTCACCGTAAATTCGGGAAATTCGGCATCTTGTCGCCGGAAAAATCGCCGGGGTCGTTCGTGTCTCCAAAAACGGTGTCGTTTTTACGGTATGTCCTCACACTTTTCCGGATTAGAGATTCTAGGTTTCAGTTTCTAGTTTCACTAAAATTGTGAATTCTGTTTTATTTTATTTTTTTTAAACGAAATCGTATAATTATTGACGTGATTTCTCTTTTATCTGAAAGGAAATCGTATAGACGAAGTGTTTTTTTTTTTTTTTTTTTTTTGAGGTGAGGGTTTGGTTTGCTTGGCTGATGCTTCCTTTCTCTTTTTCATAAAAATTCATAAACTTCAATCTACTAATATTTGTGCTTATTAGCCCTTCAGTTATATTAGAAGTTTCACTAATTTATGTTGGAAATTTTTTAGCTTCCTAACAAATTCGGCCGAAATCAATTCATTTCGGATAGCTGAAGGTAATCTTTGGCTGTAGATTGTTGATGTGATGTATGTACTGTTAATTGGCCAAATTTAAGGATGGAGGTAGTTGGTGCACAAAATAATATTGAACATCTTTGTGGTAAATTGTACATCATATACTTTATTTGTATGCTGGATAAAAAGGTAGCGCTACAATACTTCTATGGGAACTTGTTGAATTATTGAATCAAATACTTCATTTCTAGGCTGGATAAAATGGGAACTTGTTGACTTAATGGATTATAGTTATAAATTTCATATCTAGGCTGAATAAAAAGGTTGCACACTTTTCTCAGAGACTCCTTGAACCAGTGTAGCGGAACTCTCTCCAGGTTACACAAGAACTGTTATCGATATGATGAGGAAATTCATTGATAAGGCTGACTGCTTCATCCAACTATTTTTGCAAAGGAATTATCAGATGCATATTTGTAGCAGTGAAGTCTAAGGAAGATGAATACAGTGACGGATATGCAAAGGTTAATTGGAACTAGTGAAGACGATGAAGAGGAAGAGATGGACATGGATGCGAAGGAAGATGATGAAGAAGAAGAAGAAGGTAAGGGCATTTCTCCTGTTATGATGGTAAATATGGATGGAGGGATGGCGTCAAGCAGCAACATTAGTAGGTTTCAGTATCAATCCCAAATCCAAGAACATGCAACCAGCCAAGGAGGCGTTGCAAGGAGGTCCAGACCATTAGAGGAGAAAGAGAGAACGAAGCTTCGTGAACGGCATAGGAGAGCCATCACTGCCAGGATCTTGACTGGGCTTCGACGCCATGGGAATTACAATCTCAGGGTCAGAGCTGATATTAATGATGTCATTGCAGCTTTGGCTAGGGAAGCTGGCTGGGTTGTGCTTCCAGATGGCACTACATTTCCTTCACGATCACAGGTATTAATATGTTCCATAATACATCTTCCCGATACAGTTCTGAAAATTGTGTACAACGCAAATTGCAATTTCTAATCATAGTTTTAGTTCTTTTATGGTTTGTTAGGGAATTAGCCCCACTCTGAGTGCTAGTTGAAGCAACAAAATCACACATAAATAAGAGAATATAAACACATGATATTTAAGCAAAAAACCCCTCTCCCTACATCTATAGGGAAGAACCACGCGATCGCAAAGTATCTACTATATTGATCAAAGAGAATTACAATGGTGGCACTAATATCTAAACCTCCCCTAGCTACTAATGGATTGTTTGGTACTATCCCCATGAGCACTCATCTTAGATGGCTTCACAAATAACCCCTTTTCCATTACTTACTACCAAAAAAACCATCAAAGAGGGGGTGAAAAAAAAGAGAGGATAACTGAGAATTACTGATGTATCGGTCGTTCTTCATTTACAAATTTTAAGTTCCTTCACTGCTCTGTTGAACAACGACAATCACCTGGTGTATTTCCGGCTCTTTGTAAGGTTACTTTTATGTTTTTTTCTATTAAATTAAGGTAAGCATCTCTTCATGTTATTCTTGCTATGGTAAAGCTCATTATGGCCCTTCAATCCGTTTAAGACAGCAGCTGGAAAGTAAATGTGAGAATATTTTCTGCAACAAACATTGTTACTGGCATGATGTAGATCTCTTTTTCTGGATGAGATTTTCGTGTTAGTGTATGTTTCAGACACACTTTATTATTACAATTCTCATGTCCTTACTCCTAACAATTTGTATGACTGTTTTTATATTGTCATTTAACTTTTAAACTGATGGCTTTGGTAGTTCATTTCTGTTTTCTTTTTTCATTTATAATGAAATTTCTGAACATCAAAGAAATTTAATTATTTAATTGATTAGGGCTCAAAGTCTTCTGGTGATCATTCAAATCTGGCAACTACAGCATCGCCACAAGTTTTGCCCCTACAGATGCAGGCTTCTTCGTTCAAAGGTGTTTTCCCTGGTTTTCAGAGCTCTGTGGAACTTAATACATGCCAAGTGAAAGGTGTTTGTGTGACTACATCTCCCTATGACGTATCTTCTAGTTCCCGATCGCATGTCTCCTCCACAGTAGGCGGTACAGGAGAAAGAATAGACAATCATCTTCTTGTAAGTGGAAATGTGGATACAATTGATAACAAGCAGGTGTGCAACATCGGTCAAATGCTTTAATTATGACAACTGTTTTCTGAAAAACAGATACTGAAAGACTAACCATCATTTTGGTTAGCAGGGGCATAAACTTTTTTTTTTGGGAAATGGTTAGCATGTTATTCCATTGTCCAATGGATGCCAATGTGACACTGTTTTTAGTAGGCATACCTATGTAGTATCCCACCTATACATCAGGTCGAATATCTCACTCTATCAAATTTCTCCTATACATGCATAGTATCTAACAATCTGACTACTGTTACGAGATCCAGTATCAAAAATTCTGCTATTTCTCTCACGTTACAGCTCATAAACTGTGCCTGTTAAAGCAGTGCGCTTCAATCTTTGCCTGGCCTGTTTCCCTTTGACATGCTTCTGGAACCAGTTTAGTTCTCTTTTTAAGGGGAAAACCTTTCTGAATATCCCCATCCATTTCAATATCCTGGACCATTTACATCGTAGTGATTTGGATGACGTTTTGAAGATAATCTTTCCACACAATTGACACATAGTCTCATGATGTCATGTATGTGCCCATTACCACTGCAGTTTGCAGTTTTATTGGTAATGCATGCAAAACTGTCTTGTGATACTAAGCCATAGATACTTGCTAAAGATTAGATTTTTGCTTATTTCTGGTTGATGCAACTTGTTTTTTCCACTTGGTTGCTTTGATTGGTTATGCTGATAACTCTTCTTTCCTCTTGGTTTAACATGGTAGGTTGGTGATTCAGCATCAAGGGTTCATGAGCATGACTATGCTGGCACTCCTTGTGTTCCAGTGTACATAATGCTACCAGTAAGTTGCTAATCTTAAGTCTTAACTCCTATTGTTGTTGTTATTAAAATGTTCAAATTCAATTTCTTCTCCTACTTCTTGTTGCCACATTACCCTTGCTTTCTACCTGTCGGAACTACTCTTATCTGCTCTGTTTAATACTTAAACAAGTAAGTTCTTTATGTCAAATAATGAGTGAGATTCAAGTTCGTGACACTCAGATATACTATGAAATTCTTATGAGATCTTTTTCTGATTGGTTACAGTTGGGGGTCATAAATATGAAATGTGATCTTACTGACCCTGATGGGCTGCTGAAGCAGCTGAGGACTTTGAAATCAGTTAATGTGGATGGCGTTATGGTTGATTGTTGGTGGGGCATAGTGGAAGCACATGCTCCGCAAGAGTATAACTGGAATGGTTACAAAAGACTATTCCAGATTGTAAGAGACCTCAAACTTAAATTACAGGTAAGATTTTAATTTTTATGCTGATTGGGTGCAGAGTACTTTCCTGCTCCAGTGTAACTCATCTTTGTTTGTCATCTTTGTGTTCATAAAATTAAAATAAACAGTAGGACATGAATAAAGAGTGGTTTGGCTATCACAGCTGTGGGTGGTATGACTTCATGTTTTTTTATATTGTTTTTTGTGGCATTGAGATTTGACATTTAACAATGTTGCAAATGTTTGGAAAGGCTTCTGATGGGAAGATTGTAATATCTTATTGTCTTAGTCTAGTTTGCAGGATGCATATGTTGGGTATGAGGATTTGTTTGTTTTTGTGTGTATTACCGACTGTTCTATGTGTTGGTAAACCTCAAGCTATCTCGAGACTTCCTCTGGTAGGTAATCAGGATCAGCTGTTCTTTCTTTAGTATAAAAATCCTCTTGAGGATAGGATTGCTTAGAAGCTGGATTGTTATCCTGTGTTCAGATTACTGTTGATTGCTTTTCAGACTTTTTCCAGTAGTGCAATATATTCTCACTTCTGCTTCCTGTGTTTGTAATTGGGAGGATTTAGAAGCTGGATGACATTATCTTTAGTCTAGATGGAGGAGTCTAATTGCCTTGCCACCTTGCTTCTTGTTCAGAAATTTGCATCCTTAGGGGTAGGTGTTGATTGGAAATCAGTGCCATTGTGGCATCAAAGGATAATTGCTTGGTATGGCTATGTGTGGTTGTGGTAATTTCCTTTGAAAGTGTACCTTTCAGCATTGGTTGATTGTGAAACTTGTAGTTGTGGTGACCTTTGCAGATGCCTATGTGACTATGTCATTGTATATGAAAAAACCATACCATAGTGGCCACAATGTGTGGTTGTGACAATTACTTCTGGACCTCTTAGTTATGCCTTATGAGTTGTGACCCCTCAAGGACTAGTGTCATTTGCAACACGCTATGGTAACTGTTTTCCTTTTGGTCAGGCCTTCATTGACTGATTTGACTCTGCAGCTCAGGTGTCACTAAACATTTAGCAGGGTAATAGTTGGGGAATGTTCTCTTTGACTGCTTTTTCACCTTGTTTGCTTGATGAGTTCACAGCAAGAATGTGTCCTTTCCTATAGGTCTTAGCTTCTGATAGCACTTCTGCCCTCAGATAGTTTAGTCTGAAAAGAGTTTCTTTCTTTTTTTGTTTTTGTTTGGAGAGGCAGTCAAGAAAGACTATTAAAAGGTCATTGGTGAACACTGATAGAGACATTGCTCAACTATTTTGACATCTTTTATACAAATCGAAGGAAACATATTCACTTGTTTGCACTGACATGAACATGGGCATGGACACAGACATGCGGAAGTGCTAGTTATAAAGGGTGAAAAGCCTAATTTGTGTCGGACACACTTGTTGTGTCCATGTGTCATACACATAACTCAACTCCTGTCCAAGGGGTCTGTGCTTCCTAATGCTGGCTAATTCTTCTGTTAAATTCATAAATCACGAGCGTAATCAAGAAAAAATAATGTGGGGGCATGGTGAATTCATGAAATTGGTTTTGCTAATGATTTTCTGGCTACTTGTAATATAAGGTATCGACGTAAAAAGTGTGGTTTACTTGCACAGGTTGTATTGTCATTTCATGAATGTGGAGGCAATTTCCGTGATGATGTTTGTATTCCATTGCCCCTCTGGGTAGCAGAAATTGGTCGCAGTAACCCTGACATATTTTTCACTGATAAAGAGGGAAGGCGAAATCCAGAATGCCTTTCTTGGGGAGTTGACAAGGAGCGAGTGCTGAGAGGTCGAACAGCTCTTGAGGTATTGCATTTGGCTTTCTTCTTGTATGTCCAACTTGAATTGACAGCTTGGTTTCTCTCTATACAAGTCAAATGGGAAAAGAGTTATTTTCTGAAAGATCGATTTTGCAAATCTTATGATAGGATTTTTCTATTTACAGTCTCAGCCCCCCTTTTGTTTTGGCTTGATTTTTTTCTGTTATCCAAATCAAAGCTACAACTTTGAATCATGCAGATAGCCATTGGATTTGATGTAGTTTAGATTCCTAACCATGCCTCAACATGCCTTAAAATGATGCAGGTTTACTTTGACTTCATGCGAAGCTTCCGGATAGAGTTTAACGACTGCTTTGAAGATGGTATCATTTCTATGATTGAAGTAGGACTTGGTCCATGTGGAGAGTTGAGATACCCTTCTTGCCCTGTTAAGCATGGTTGGAGATATCCAGGCATCGGAGAATTCCAGGTTATTTCCAGATAACTCTCCAATCCTATGGAAGTTTTTTCTGTTTATTTTTTTTTTAAATTTAAGATGAGAAAATAGTATATATTGATAAAAGTCAAGTATCCAACCAAGGAGGATAAGATATCCTCAAGAAAAAACTATTTATAAGTTGACTTAATATCTCTGGAGTCTGGACCTCAGTTTCAAAACAACTTCTCAGTTTCAGATTTCAGTTGAACCATAAAGAAACCAGAAAAGTAACACGGTCCGGCGACAACGCTGAGGATAAAGAGGATCTAGAAAACACCCACGGGTTCTTTTCTAACCAAATAGATCACTAAACTGCCAAGAGAGCATTTCTCCAGGAAGTCTTAATCTCCCTCCTCTCCATGAAGCCCACAAAACGAATTTGCTGGAAATTCGTATTAGAAGATGGTTACACCCAGTTCTCCCCACTAACATCAAACAACTTACCTCTACTAGGCGACTAGTTAGGGGTAAGGCTGCGTACTTCTGGACCTCCCCAGACCCCGCCCTCGGCGGGACATTTACTAGGTTGTTGTTGTTGTACTGTGCTTCATTGCGCTACAGAAAGAGATGTGAGGCAGTCTCTCCACCAGCATAACAAAGCAAACATATATCCCTGGCTGGCTCCTCTGGCGCATGTCATTAGTGTTAATCTTCCTCAATGCCAATGTCCATTTACAAGCCCTCACTTTTAGAGGTGCTTTCAAATTCTACACAATTTTGGCAACTGGAAACTCTGGATACTGTGGTGATGCTCCCTAGCCTTATGGAGTTATCATGCTAAGTTGGTTATCTTATGTTGATATTGATTTTTAGATAATAAAAGTAGTGAAATTGGAAATCTGATAAGGGTCTCAAATCTGATAAGGGTCTCTTCTAAAGATGACCCATTTGTTGGTTGAATAAAGTTCTCTTATTATCGTTCATCATTGTTTCTAGTTTAATCCATAAAATTACAAGTAATGTTTGCCTAACAAATGGAGACCAAAGAAAAAAGCTGAGGCCAGAAACTCTCCCCCCCCCCCCCCCCAAACCAAAAAAGGGAAACAGTTCGTTCTCAATTACGTCATCTTAGGAGCTAAATAAACATTGGAAAGGATTTGGATTTGGCAATTACATTGATGAAAGAATAAATCTGGAAAAAAAAGGCTTCAAAGAAAAGGCCAAGTGTGAGTTTTTGTTTTCCATGCTCTTTTCCCGCAACTGATCCCAGCTTCCTTCTAATCTTAAAATAAAAGGATCTTAAATTGAACATGTTCCTGTCGTTTGAAGTTTGCTTGAGCATTCCTATTTTTTTGGATTACTGCCTGTGTTGTTTGGATTACTGCCTGTATTGTACATTTAACTGCAACTACATTCTGTAAGATAGTGTTTTGTGTTTCTGTTCTAATCCAGCACCTGGCTGAATCTTTCACTGTATGACTTTGTGTGGATGGATCATGTGCTTTGATTTTTTTTTGTTATTTATCATCTTTCCTCTCCTGTCTGGCAGTGTTATGATCAATATATGTTGAAAAGCTTACGGAAGGCAGCTGAAGAAAGGGGGCATTCCTTATGGGCTAGAGGGCCAAATAATACAGGTTTCTACAACTCACAGCCCCAGGAGACTGGATTTTTCTGTGATGGAGGAGAATATGATGGCTATTATGGCAGATTCTTTCTTAACTGGTATTCTAAGGTACTAGTTGACCATGGTGACCTGATACTTTCATTGGCCCAGTTGGCTTTTGAGGGAACCTGCATCGCTGCAAAGGTGAGTTGGCAATTTCCTGTTCTTGATTTTCCATCATTTTATGTGGCATTAAATGAAGGATCATACTATGACATCTTGGAAGAGGTGAAGCTTAAACATTGTCTAAAGGGAATCGAACTTTGTTCCTGACACTCCGGTTTTCCCATGGGACATCATTTTTTATTAAAAAAATACGTAGAAAAGTAAGAAATAAATAGAAAAAATATCAAAAAAAATTTCAAAATCACTTCAAAAAAATGGGAAAAAAATTATGAGACCTCACTATAGTAGTAGAGGGTTTGGGGGTAGTTTGGTGGCACGGGGTGCTGAGGAGCCATGCTCGGCACCCAAAAACCGTGGATTAGCGTCCAATGTCCCGTAAAACGCCCTTCCAAGCCTACCAAGGCCCCAATAACCTACTTCGGGGGCGGCCTCATGTCCACTAGGGGTGTCCCATGTCATGTGGTGTGAAAATATAAACCTTTCTTCCTGGGCCTCTCAGAAACCCGAAAAACGTAGATGCCTTCGGTTTTCGACATCCCTGGCCCAGGTGCCATTTTTTCCCAAACTTCTCCGGGGGGTCTATCATTGACAGTAGAGGACCCTCGGTGCTCCCGGAGGGTCATCCGGATCCCCGAATATTAATATCACCCATGCTTTTGGTGTTCCTGCTCTTACATTGGTGTCCCGTAAAAATGCCCTTATAAGCCTATCAAGAACCAGATAACCGACCCCAAGGGCCTCCCATGTCCCCTTCGGGTGTCCCGTGCATGTGGTGAAAAAATATACACCTTGTTCTGGGGCCTCCCAGGAGCCCCAAAAACGTAGATTATAGCCTTCGTTTTTGGCTTCCCGGGGCCGGGTGCCATTTTTGCCCAAACTTCTGCGAGAGGTCTATCATGATCCTATAGGACCCTCGGTGCTTCGGGAGGGTCATCCGGATCCCCGAACTTTCATATCACCCATGTTCTCAGTGTTTCGGCCCGTACATTGGTATCCCCTAAAAACGTCCTTACAAGCCTATCAGCAACCAGATAACCGACCATGAGGGCCTCCCATGTCCCCTAGGAGTGTCCCTTGCGATGTGGTGCGAAAAAAAATACCTTCGTTCCGGGGCCTCCCGGAAGCCCCAAAAACGTGGATTATAGCCTTCGTCTTTTGATTCCCGGGTCCAGGGTTCCATTTTTGCCCAAACTTCTCCAAGAGGTCTATCATGACACTATAGGACCCACGGCGCTCCGGGAGGTCATCCGGATTCCCGAACTTCGATATCACCCATGCTCTCGGTGTTCCCGCCCTTACATTGGTGTCCCGTAAAAACGTCCTTACAAGCCTATTAGCAACCAGATAACCGACCCCGAGGACCTCGCATGTCCCTTAGGTGTGTCCCGTGCGATGTGGTGCCAAAATATACACCTTCGTTTCGGGGCCTCCCTGAAGCCCCAAAAACGTGGATTATAGCCTTCGTTTTTGGCTTCCAGGGGCTCGGGTACCATTTTTGCCTAAACTTCTCCGAGAGGTCTATCATGACACTATAGGACCCTCGGTGCTCCTCCGGGAGGGTCATCCGGATCCCTAAACTTTGATATCACCCAAACTTTCGGTGTTCTAGCTCTTACACTGGTATCCCGTAAAAACGCCCTTACAAGTCTATCAGGGCTGAGGTAACCGACCCCGAGGGCCTCCCATATTCCCTAGGGGTGTCTCGTGAGATGCGGTGCGAAAATATACACCTTCATTCCAGGGCCTCCCGGAAGTCCCAAAAACGTGGATTATAGCCTTCGTTTTTGGCTTCCCGGGGCCCGGGTGCCATTTTTTCCTAAAATTTTCCGAGAGGTCTATCATGACACAATAGGACCCTCGGTGCTCCCAGAGGGTCATCCGGTTCACCGAACTTCGATATTACCAATGCTTTCGGCGTTCCGGCTCTTACATTGGTGTCCCGTAAAAACGCTCTTACAAGCCTATCAAATACCACATAAGCGACCTTGAAGGCCTCCCATGTCCCCTAGGGGTGTATCGTGCGATGTGGTGCGAAAATATACACCTTCGTTTTAGGGCCTCTCGGAAGCCCCAAAAACGTAGATTATACCCTTCGTTTTTGGTTTCCCGGGACCCGAGTGCCATATTTGCCCAAACTTCTCCGAGAGGTTTATCGTGATCCTATAGGACCCTCGGTGCTCCGGGAGGGTCATCTGGATTCCCGAACTTTGATATAACCCATGTTCTCGGTGTTCTGGTCGTTACATTGGTGTTCTGTAACAACGTCCTTACAAGCCTATCAACAACCAGATAACAGACACTGAGGGCCTCCCATGTCCCCTAGGAGTGTCTCGTGCGATGTGGTGCGAAAACAAAAACCTTCGTTTCGGGGCCTTCCGGAAGCCTCAAAAACGTGGATTATAGCCTTCGTTTTTGGATTCCCGGGCCCGGGTGCTATTTTTGCCCAAACTTCTCCGAGAGGTCTATCATGATACTATAGGACCCTCGGTGCATCAGGACGGTCATTCGGATCCCCGAACTTTGATATCACCCATGATTTCGGTGTTCCGGCTCTTACATTGGTGTCTCGTAAAAACGCCCTTACAAGCCTATCAAGGACCAGATAACCGACGTTGAGGGTCTCCCATGTCCCCTAGGGGTGTCTCGTGCGATGTAGTGCGAAAATATACACCTTCGATCTAGGGCCTTCAGGAAGCCCCAAAAACGTAGATTATAGCCTTCGTTTTTGGCTTCCCGGGGCTCAGGTGCCATTTTTGACCAAATTTCTCCGAGAGGTCTACCATGACCCTATAGGACCATCGGTGCTCCGGGAGGGTCGTCCGGATCCCCAAACTTTAATATCACCAAAACTTTCGGTGTTTTTGCTCTTACACTGGTATCCCGTAAAAACGCCCTTATAAGCCTGTCAGGGACCAGATAACCGACCCCGAGGGCCTCCCATGTTCCCTAGGGGTGTCTTGTGCAATGTGGTGCGAAAATGTACACCTTCGTTCCGAGGCCTCCCGGAAGCCCTAATAACGTGGATTGTAGCCTTCGTTTTTGGCTTCCCTCGGGTGCCATTTTTGCCTAAACTTCTCCGAGAGGTCTATCATGACATTATAGGACCCTCGGTGCTCCGGGAGGGTCATCCGGTTCACCGAACTTTGATATCACCAATGCTTTCGGTGTTTCGGCTCTTACATTGGTGTCCCGTAAAAACGTCATTACAAGCCTATCAAATACCAGATAACCGACCATGAGGGCCTCCCATCTCCCTTAGGGGTGTATCGTGCGATGTGGTGCGAAAATATACACCTTCGTTCTAGGGTTCGTTTTTGGCTTTCGGGGCCCAGGTGCCAGTTTTGCCCAAACTTCTCTGAGAGGTCTATCAAGACCCTATAGGACCCTCTGTGCTCCGGGAGGGTCATCCGGATCTCCAAACTTTGATATCACCCATGTTCTCGGTGTTTCGGCCCTTACATTGGTGTCCCGTAAAAACGTCCTTACAAGTCTATCAACAACCAGATAACCGACCCTGAGGGCCTCCCATGTCCCCTAGGAGTGTCCCGTGCGATGTGGTGCGAAAAAAAATACCTTCGTTCCAGGGCCGCCCGGAAGCCCCAAAAATGTTGATTGTAGCCTTCGGTTTTGGATTCCCGGTGCCCCGGTGCCATTTTTGCCCAAACTTCTCCGAGAGGTCTATCATGACACTATAGGACCCTCGGTGCTTCAGGAGGGTCATTCGGATCCACGAACTTTGATGTCACCCATGCTTTCGGTGTTCCGGCTCTTACATTGGCGTCCCTTAAAAACACCCTTACAAGCCTATGGAGGACCAAATAACCGACCTTGAGGGTCTCCCATGTCCCCTAGGGGTGTCCCGTGCAATGTGGTGCAAAAATATACACCTTTGTTCCGGGGTCTCCCGGAAGCCCCAAAAACTTAGATTATAGCCTTCGTTTTTGGCTTCCCGGGGCCCGGGTGCCATTTTTGCCCAAACTTTTCCGAGAGGTATATCGTGACCCTACAGGACCCTCTGTGCTTCGGGAGGGTCATTCGGATCCATGAACTTTGATATCACCCATGCTTTCAGTGTTCCGACTCTTACATTGGTGTCTCGTAAAAACGCCCTTACAAGCCTATCGAGGACCAGATTACCGACCCTGAGGGCAGTGGCGGAGCCAGAATTTTTTTATTGGGAGGGCCGAAGCTTATTTCAGAATTTGGTCATAAAATTCATATTTTATTATATATCTCTCTATTAAAGCAAACATAAGTATAAAAATGATGTTTTATGTCAAGATTCATTGATTAACTCGAATCACGTTGACCTTATAAAAGCTTATTAATTATAATTTCAGGTCTATGAATTAATAAACTGTAGAACGAAAAAGAGTTTGTAGAACGAAAACCACAAAAAGAGAGTATCACTCATGAATGAACAAGGGAAAAATAAGTTTGTGGTAGAATGAAAATCACAAAAATAGAAAATGGGAGTTGAAAATGTTGGTCTAGGGAATTGATCCCGTGACCTCGAGAGAGGTAGCTGATCTTTCATCAAGTTTCTCCTTACCAGCTGAGACACTTTTGTCTTGTGTTAGTATAGTACAACACATATTTTTTTTAGATAAGAAATTTTTTAATTAATCAATCAATGAAAGAATACAAAAAAAAAAGGAGAAGCAAAAAAACATATCTACAAGTCCTGCCACTGTAACTGAACAAGTGTAAGTAGGGGTGAAAGTTTGGACTTTGGATTGGATTATGGCATAGTCCGAATCCAATCCAAAAAAATTTGGACTCGAAATTTTGAGTCTGAATCCAATCCAAACTAATTTTGGACTTTGATTTTTGAGTCCGGATCCAATCCGAATTATTTTCCGTAATCCAATCTGATCCGAATAATCAAAAATTTTCCCGACTCCTTACTTTTTCTACAACAATGTCCATTACTTTAAAAAAAAAAGTTCATCGATAAGATAATAATACAAATGTCGAAGCCAACTACAAGTCTACAACATTCATTACAAAAAAAAGGAAAATTATGTAGTTTCAAAGGTGTTCGGTAATCTCCACTTAGTGTACATGGAGAAGACAGATGTGTAAAGAGATAGCAAGTGGGCGAGTGGTTGCTAAGGCGTGACTTGAGTGAGTTGTCTGAAAGGGTTTTTCTCTCTTAATTTAAGTATGCATTTTATTGTTGCATTCGATCCCTTCGCTTTTAATTTGTAGTTTACACTTTTTATTTTGAGCTAGTACCATTTTTGGATTATATGTATTTTCATTTATTAATTTATATCTAATTTGGATTGGATTGGATTGGATTGGATTATTGGACTCCGAAAGGGTGAGTCTGAATCCAATCAGAACATCCAAAAAATATTTTTTTTCGAGTCCAAATCCAATCCGAAATCCAAGAAGTCCAATCCAAATTGTCTAATTTGGATTGGATTGGATTGTATTGGATTTTGGATTTAATCCGAATAAGTTTCACCCTTAAGTGTAAGGGGGACACCCTTGAAGGCCCCATCTGTCTTTGCCCAAAGTGATGCCAAATAAACAGTATGATCCCAAACATTATCCACTGTTTTTCCGGACGCAGAAAAGATCCTCGAGTTCCGCTCCAGCCAAATACACCACAAAATAGTCATAGACGCACACCTCCACCACAACTTACCCTCCCTCCCTCTGCTGCCAGAAGCAAAACGTATCTGTAAAAACTGCCCCAATGTAGCCGGGCTGGCAAAATGCCCCCCCCCCAGTTAGCCTATCCCACAACACCCTAGCAAAGTCACACAACACAAACAAATGTAACCCGTCCTCACAATCATGGCGACACATTAGACACAAATTCGGAGACAAATACCATCCAGGCCTCCGCCGCTGCATCATATCATGCGTATTCACCCTGCCTAGCACCGACGTCCATACAAACGCACGCACCTTTAGATGAACTTTAGACTTCAAAATGTAAGTGCCAAGAGGGAAGTGGGGAAATTGAGAAAGAAGACTAAGTTGATGCAGGAAGGACTTGCAAGAGAAAACACCAGAGGAGTACAACGGTCATGGGGTGACCACGACCCTTACATTGGTGTCCCAACGGTCAAAGTACAACATATATTACTTATTTTGTTTCTGAGTCGGGGGGAGGGGGGACCACGGCCTCCACCGGTCCCCCCTTAGCTCCGCCCGTGCCTGAGGGCCTCCCATGTCCCCTAGGGGTGTCTATTGCGATGTGGTGCGAAAATATACACCTTGGTTCTAGGGCCTCCCAGAAGCCCAAAAAACGTAGATTAGGCTTCGTTTTTGGCTTCACGAGGCCCAGGTGCCATTTTCGCCCAAACTTCTCCGAGAGGTCTATAATGACCCTGTAGGACCTTCGGTGCTCGGGAGGGTCATCTGGATCCCCGAACTTTGATATCACCCATGTTCTCGGTGTATCGGCCCTTACATTGGTGTCCCGTAAAAACGTCCTTACAAGCCTATTAGCAACCAGATAACCAACACCGAGGACCTCTAATGTCCCTTAGGTGTGTCCCCTGCGATGTGGTGCGAAAATATACACCTTCGTTTCGGGGCCTCCCGGAAGGCCAAAAAACGTTGATTAGCCTTCGCTTTTGGATTCCCGATGCCCGGGTGCCATTTTTGCCCAAACTTCTCCGAGAGGTCTATCATGACCCTATAAGACCCTCGGTGCTCCGGAAGGGTCATCCGGATTCCCGAACTTCGATATCACCCATGTTCTCGGTGTTCCAACCCTTACATTGGTGTCCCGTAAAAACGTCCTTACAAGCGTATTAGCAACCATATAACCGAACCCAAGGACCTCCCATGTCCCTTAGGTGTGTCCCGTGCAATGTGGTGCGAAAATATATACCTTCGTTTCGGGGCCTCCCAGAAGCCCCTAAAACGTGGATTATAGCCTTCGTTTTTGGATTCCCGGGGCCGGGTGCTATTTTTGCCCAAACTTCTCCGACAGGTCTATCATGATACTATAGGACCCTCGGTGCATCAGGACGGTCATTCGGATCCCCGAACTTTGATATCACCGATGTTTTCGGTGTTCCGGCTCTCACATTGGTGTCCCGTAAAAACGCCCTTACAAGCCTATCAAGGACCAGATAACCGACCTTGAGGGTCTCCCATGTCCCCTAGGGGTGTCTCGTGCGATGTGGTGCGAAAATATACACCTCCGTTCTATGGCCTCGCGGAAGGCCCAAAAACGTAGATTATAGGCTTCGTTTTTGGCTTCCCAGGGCCCGGGTGCCATTTTTGCCCAAACTTCTCCGAGAGATCTATCATGACCCTATAAGACCCTCGGTGCTCCAGGAGGGTCATGCGAATCCCCGAACTTTGATATCACCCATGTTCTCGGTGTTCCGGCCCTTACATTGGTGTCCCGTAAAAACATCCTTTCAAGCCTATTAGCAACCAGATAACCGACCACGGGGACCTCCCATGTCCCTTAGGTGTGTCCCGTGCGATATGGTGCGAAAATATACACCTTCGTTTCGGAGCCTCTCGGAAGCCCCAAAAACGTGGATTATAGCCTTCGTTTTTGGCTTCCCGGGGCCGGGTGCCATTTTTTCCCAAACTTCTCCGAGAGGTATATCATGACCCTATAGGGCACTCGGTGCTCCGGGAGGGTCATCTGGATCCCCGAACTTTGATATCACCCATGTTCTCGGTGTTAACCGACCTCGAGGACCTCCCATGTCGCTTAGGTGTGTCCCATGCGATGTGGTGCGAAAAGATCCTCCTTCGTTTCGGGGCCTCCTGGAAGCCCCAAAAACGTGAATTATAGCCTTCGTTTTTGGCTTCCCGGGTGCCATTTTTGCCTAAACTTCTCCAAGAGGTCCATCATGACCCTGTAGGACCCTCGGTACTCCGTGAGGGTCATCCGGATCCCCAAACTTCGACATCACCCAAACTTTTGGTGTTCTAGCTCTTACACTGGTATCCCGTAAATACGCCCTTACAAGTCTATCAAGGACCAGATCGGATCGCAAGGGCCTCCCATGTTCCCTAAGGGTGTCTCGTGCGAAGTGGTGCGAAAATATACACCTTCGTTACGGGGCCTTTCGGAAGCCCAAAAAACGTGGATTGTAACCTTCGTTTTTAGCTTCCCAGGGCTCGGGTGCCATTTTTGCCCAAACTTCTAAGAGGTGTCTATCAAGACCCCATAGGACCCTCGGTGCTCTGGGAGGGTCATACGGATCCTCAAACTTTTATATCACCCATGCTTTCGGTGTTCCGACCCTTACATTGGTATCCCTTAAAAACGAACTTACAAACCATCGGGGACCAGATAGGGTCTCCCATGTCCGCTAGGTACGTCCCATGCGATGTGGTGTGATAATATACACCTTCGTTCTTGGCATCCCGGAAGGCCAAAGCCTTTGATTTTCGGCTTCCTGGGGCCTGGTTGTTATATTTGCCCAAACTTCTCCAGGGGGGTCTATCGTGCCCCGGGACGCTCATCCGGGTCCATGAACTCCGATTTTCCCATGGGATATGGGGCATGGCATGCGACATGGGCGCTCACTGGGACATGGGATGTGGACGCTCACTGGACACTCTTGCTCTTCTGAAAAACTGAGATCTTATGTACAACTTGGGATTTCAGTTCCCCACACCCTTTCTGTATGCCTTTCTTTGAGAAGTATAGATACCCTGGACAAGAGTTAATTTTTTTTCAATTAATCAAAGCATGAACTATGAAGGAAGCGGTGGAGGGCTAAAAAAATTTCAGGGTTGATTGCTGTTTGACAAGTGACGAGTTTTTTTTTTTATCAATTTCCTCCCCCATGGACTCCTTCATTCTGGCTCTTTGTCCTCAGAGCTGAAATTATTCATCATTTAGAAAAAAACTAATTTGATTTGGAAGTCACAGATCATCTGTCAGGCAGAAGATAGGAGATAAGAGCATCTTTGGAGGACTCCTCGCCAAAGTTAAAAAGTATTTCCACCTGACCCTAGGTATAGAGGTTCTTTAATAGATGTTAAAGATGCCAACTGGACCAGGTTCTATGCAGAATTAATAATCCTTTCTATGGGAGGGAATTGTGAATTAAATCTGGAACCAAAAAGACTTTGACGACCCGACTTCGATCATGAGAATAATTAGCCATTGCTAAGACTGGAATGCGAAGATCGTGCAAGTTAAATTGAACAATTATTACTGCCCCTTAGTGATCTAATTAGAGCCTTACTTGTCCATTATGCTCCAACCCAATCTGATCTTGATTTGTCCTCAATCCTCATTCCCAGAGATAGTATGATAACTGTTGTTCAGATCAGATTTAATAAATATTTTTTTTTGGTCTTTGCCAAGGATATCCACCGTCGACCACAATGACTCATTCCTTCGCCCCAACTGTCAGCGCACTAAGCGGTAGGGGGCTGGCCAAGGGATTTTTTCCATTCGCAAGAGTTGAGATTCGAACCCCCAACCACTTGTTTAAGGGATGAAGTGCTGAACCACTACACCAACCCGTTTTGGTTAGATTTAATAAATATCACCCGAAGAGTTCTCTGTATCTGCACATGATGCATGCTGGTAAGAGTTGGAGAACTAGAATATCTGCTCTTGCCGCTAGATGTGAACTTACAAAAAAAAAAAATAATAATAATAATAATAATAATAAAAGAGAAAGAAAACTGACTAGATGCATGCTATTGCTCAGTCACATAACCATATGTTTGATTGTGAACCTAATCTTGAATGTTTACTTAGATTTTGAGATCCTGATCTTCCAAGATTTTCATGCTGTAGGACTATCTTTTCACTCTGTTTCAATTTCTGGGCAGCTATCAGGTATGCATTGGTGGTACAAGACACCTAGTCATGCAGCTGAATTAACTGCAGGGTTCTACAACCCCTGCAATCGTGATGGTTATGCCGCAGTAATGTCCATGTTGAAGAAGCATGGAGCTGCATTGAACTTCACATCTGCTGAAGTAGGCATGTTAGACCAGCTTGATGACTCCTCTGAAGCACTAGCAGATCCTGAGGGACTGGCTTGGCAAGTAAGCACCCAGTCACATTGTTGTTTTGCAGTTTCCTTTCCCCAACTGGCCCAACCTTGTCATGCTTGGGCTTATTAGTATCTTCTAATAAAAACAAGGCTTATCACTTGAATTTGCGAGCATGCATAATAATGGTGGGGGGTTTGCGACAATTGTAGTTAACTTTTTGAACTTTTTTCTGCAGGTGCTGAATGCTGCATGGGATACTTGCATTCCTGTTGCCAGTGAAAACTCTTTTCCTTGCCATAATAGAGAAGGATATAACAAAATACTGGAAATTGCAAAGCCCTTCAATGATCCTGATGGACGACACTTGCTATCATTTGCGTATGATAGGCTGAGCCCCAAAATTATGGAAAAAAACAATCTCTTGGAGTTCGAAAGATTTGTCAAGAGAATGCATGGTGAGACTAGTGTGTGTCAATCTCTTTCTTCTTCCCTGCCATTGATGTCTTGATGCAGTTAGGTGGTCATCATTGTCCGTCCACTTCTTAACACGGTTTCATTTACTGCTTTTTCACAATTAACACCGTGTCATTTGCCCATTCCCATTGTGATGGGCAATTGTCAAAAAAAATAAAAAAACAAAAAATAAAATATAAACAGTACTTGGTGTTTCCATGGAAAGGATTCATTCATTGCTGCGAGTGTTTTAGTGAAGAGAACCAAGTGGGAGCTCAATGGTAAAGTTCCTCACACCTCCAACCAGAAGCTGTTTGGTCACTTTTTATAACACCAAGCCTACACTAGTCTCCTTCCTGACCATTGTATCCTATATTCCTATTATAAAACATTATCTGTACAATATGAAACATAGGTTAGGTCATGAAGCCCTGATTTCAACCAAATTGTTTGTGCTCAAGTTTGTATGAATTTTATCATATGTTTACAATGAAAGTAGGAGCATGAGTACTGTACTATTATAGATAGCATTATGCCATAATTTGTCACTTGTTTATATCATTTAAAAGTGCTAAAATATGAATTAAACAATTTAACATGTACTTCTAATTGCAGGTGAAGCAGTTCTGATCCCCACGTATAGTTGAAGATTAACTGTCCCTTTCTTCTGCGGAAGCCTAACGACAGGGTGCAGATTTTAGTATATTAACAGATTCAACAGATTACTCACATTAGTGTACATCTCATATGATCTTCATTGTAAATGAATTGATTAGTGCAGTGGCTGTTGCCTGTTGCCTGTTGCTCTCATATATTTTTGCTTTATCGGCGTGGCAAATGCTGTTGTTCAACTCTAACATTAGACGACCTCCTGAAACAGGTAATTACGTTGTAACATTTTACTACTGATTTTCTCAGTAATCGAATATGGCTAATGAAAGAATATGTCATACAGCCACATGGCTTTTTCCATTTTCTGTAGTTCACACGTAGCGAGGAACATCCTAGCCAAAGCAACATCCTAGCCAAAGCAACATCCCTCTCCATAACTTCTCTATAGTCTTGGCTATGTTCTCTGGGAATCTTCTCTTACCGTTCCAACCTCGACTTTGTAGGAAACGTCATGAGGCAACCACATTTTTGTGTTTTTTTTAAACAAATTGTAAAGTTCATACTAGTAAAATGACATACCTCACATATAGTTGGAAGGTTAACTATCCGATTCTTTTCGAAAGATTGATATCCAAACATGCTACCTCAAGTCCAAAAACAGTGGGAGGTTCTTTGTCAATTTGATATGAGCCATCAAGAAGTTGGCAACTTAGCGTCATGAATGCCATAATAAGAAAAACTGAAACTGGTAAATCCCATTGTAACATTCTCCACTGATTTTCTCTGGTAAAGGGGAAAATTCTAATATTCACAGTAATGGAATGTGGTTAATGAAAGAATGCTACACATACAGCCCATATGGACATTGTGATCTATTTTAGTTTACAAGTTAAATTATTTCTTAAGCACCATATGGCCAGACTCATCTGTGTCAAAAGCGCGCCCAATGAGGTCACCCCAGCTCTCCTTCCTCCTCCTGGAGGAGGGCGCAAATGATCCTTCTCCACTTGATCTATACAATTGTCTCCCTGCCTCCAGGTCGTTGAAGGTTCCATAGGAGGCAGGTGCGTAAGAGTGAGGGACATCTAAAGCAACAGCTCTCTCCAAAGCTGCTCTATATTCCTGGCTATGATCCCTGGCAATCTTCTCTTGCCGTTCCATCCTTTGCTTTGGCGGAATTTCCATGATGCTATCATTCTCCATCATTAGCTAAAGTCATCACAATAAAAAGATAGAGTTATCTTTTCAAGTTCTTAATTATTCTGATGCAAGTGGTCATAGACTGCATGTACAGAATCCAGTGCAGGCTCATTTTGACATTCAGTGCAAAATTATC
Source organism: Tetragonia tetragonoides (assembly GCA_038025085.1). NCBI lineage: Eukaryota > Viridiplantae > Streptophyta > Magnoliopsida > Caryophyllales > Aizoaceae > Tetragonia > Tetragonia tetragonoides. The sequence goes on from CM076140.1 coordinate 5,243,016, forward strand.
AACAAAGATACTGTAGGCCTGGGTTTTCTTAATTTTGAGTCTCGTGCATAAGCAGATATTTGCAGGATATATATGCAATAAACTTTGATTCAGGGATGAACAATTTGGGTAAGTTGTGAGACAAAATCGCACCTTCAGACCATATAGAAACGAAGTGTTCCTTAGTATAGAAACAAATTACTTTGGGCTAAGCTTAAGCAGGACCTGCAATGCCTTATAGTATAAAAAGTAAAATTACTGTCCAAAGAGTTCTACCAATCAAGAAAAATTCTTTGTTAAGCCAATAGGCCAGTCATTAACTCACTCGGACAATTTAACTGAAACAGATTCTATTCCTTTTCCCTTCTTTTCCTCTCTTCAACTAAGGCTCCGTTTGATTCACCTGGATAAAACTGAACTGAACTGAACTGAACTGATTTTTTAAACTTGACCATTAACCATTTAAAATTCGTCCAAACATAGTCAATATTGGACTCATTTGAAAGTATGCTTTGAGATCTTTCCGATGACATAATTATCATCATGAAATTATTTTGGAATAAAAAGTTATATGAGTGATAAAGTTACATGAACTGGACTGAACTGAACTGAATTTAAGTAAAATCAAGGTGAATCAAAAGAGCCTAAGTAAACCAAAGAGGGGATAAATTACGAGAGTAAAAACTGCTTTTCTTGAAAGAAATTTCAAATCTGGTCTGTTTTCCAGAATAAATAGCAAAAATAATCACTAAGCTGATACAGCTAAAGATTACACTACAAAAATCTTATCAGTGAGACACCTACTTCATGAAAAACATATAAGTTTGGTTTGACACAAAATACCACGGTTACCAGTGTGATACAATCTAAGAGGGCCAAGAAATAACTTGCCAATGCATCAGCTATATAGTGCCTCTAAAGACTAGAATAACTTACATCAAGTGCAATTCGTGATTCTCTTTCTATCCAAATGATGCCATGATCTGAAGTAGCATTGCAGGAGAGAATGATATGCTCAAATCGTCCATCCACAGGAACTGCTGTTCTCACAACTGGAGGGAGTCTTACAAATCTGTAAGCCAATACAAAGATTTTAGACAAACAGCAAAACATGGAAGGCTTTCATTTTGCCCATAAAAGAGGGAGAGGGGTGGAAACAATTACACCAAATTTGGAAGAGAATGATTTCCATCTCAAAACACAATAAGAACATAAGATATCAAGGTGAAGAGACACATCAGAAGACCAACACAGCCAGTTTTTCATGCCAGGGAAGAAGAAGACACTTCTCTTCTTTCCTTCTGTGGACATACCTTCAGATGAATACTTTGGACTTTAAAGACACTCTGAGACATGCTCATGCACTTGGGGTTGTCATTATGCAAATTGCTTCTTCCCTATGAATTGTTGACTATATATAGATAAGTGCTAAGAGGGAACTAGAACCTCTCTTAAAGCAGCTCGGTTCATTTCTTTGGAAATCCCTGTGCACATCCCCTTTAAGCTAATACACTAGCACATGAGTCAACTAGACTCAAGTTAACAAGATAGCCAGCTAGGAACCAAAAGATGATATTAAAGAAACTTCTTGATCCTTATCATCCTCGCTCACTTAGTCACTTATATGGAACTAAATAACATAGCTCTTTGTTTGGGGTTTCCAAGGCTCTCAAGGCCAAAGGTACCTGATAACCTTAATAATTGCCACCGATCTCTGGATGCCCTGGAAAATTACTTTGTTTTTTTTTTTTGTTTTTTTGGTCAAGAAAACGACTTTTCAATTCCCCTGGATCACCCATATGAGGTAAATTATAGCTATTTGATTCTCCTTAGTGCTTTGAACCTTAGGCAGCTAATTCCACCTCTCATGCCCCTCGAGATGAGGAAAATCATGCCAAATCATATATATGGTGTGCGAGTTACAACTTGGATTCAAGGTATCATGAATATCGCTTCAATTGTCCCTGAACTTACTGAATTCAGTTCTTTTGACCCTTAAACATTGTCATTAAGGATCTTTGAGCGCTCAAAACAACTTTCTAGGCATCCCCCATAGTCACACTTATAATATGATTTCCCACCTTTATCTTGGCGCTCCAAGGGCTACAGTTCCCAATATTGACACACCGACCAAAAATCCTCAGAAATAGCCAGGATGTCCATCCGAACCACATACATAGCATAAGCCTTTAGTATTCGGTTTTGTGGCTGAATTCCCCCAAATATTTACCAATAGGTTCTCTGAGCAGATCTGAACAAGTAAGCCTCCTGCTGATAGAATATAGGAACAAAAGAAGAAAAATAGAACTGACTTTTTTGACATTGTTTAAACTTCTCATGTAATAACCCTCATAGAATCACTCCTTCGGTCCTTCCCCAGTAGACATAACAGTTTAACCAAAAACATTAATAAAAAAACCCAGTATGAGTTCAAGCTGTCCACTTGCTGGCAACCTATGGGAAGGGCCTATCAGAGAGGTCATGTCCAAATTGTGAATTGGAATCATTACTCTAAATCTACTCTCCCTGTACTGAGATATTTTAGAACCCTGGACTATATCAGGTCTTTGAGTAGTTTGCGGGAATTTAACTCAAATAATTGAGCTGTTTGGCTTTTCCAAGGGCCTGCTGAGCATTTAATTGTATTGATTAGATTGACTGCAACAATACGACCTTCATTGGCATACCTGAAGGGCTTTCTCTCCACAATGTGATATATGCGACCTGGTGCATACAGCCGCCTTGGATCTGTTATCATCTTCTCGTCCAGCATGCAGGTGTCTTTCAAGCACATTATGCACAATAAGCATGGCAAACTGTTAAAACATAAAAAAATAAGTGTCATTATAATCATATGCATGTGCTGAAAAGTATATTTTAGATTGTGCAAGACTATTATTGGTCAAATTGTGGATTGTTCATGACCACACTCTCTATAGTGGTCAAGCTATTCTTTGTAGGACATATGCTAAAGCTTCATCCAACAACATAGGTTGGTAAACTAACTTGGTAGGTCGCTCGTTTTATCAGTGAAATAATATTTACTTCCAAGTATAAAAACAGATTCTAGTTCCTGTATAAAAAAGAGATTCTTCGTAGGACATATGCTAAAGCTTCATCCAACAACATAGGTTGGCAAGCTAACTTGGTAGGTCGCTCGTTTTATCAGTGAAATAATATTTACTTCAAGTATAAGAGATTCTAGTTTCTGTTTCCAATCCCCTAAAAACAGCATGCACATTATGGCTCAATTCACTGAAATCCCTGTACCAAGAATCTCTTAAATGACAGGAAATTGAATCAAAATGGTGTCCAACACATAATACGGAGTATGTTTTTACCAGATAAGTGACTTGAAAACATCTTGCAAATCAGCAGTTGTCCGAGGTAAGAAATCATCCTGTTCATATGACCATTCTTCCGTAAGAGATTGAACCACCAAGGGTCCCAAGGCACAGAAAAGGCAATTCAGACAAAAAAACTTAGGCAATCCAAGAAAATGACAGTTGACAATAATGCAAACTCTATCTACAATTATGTCAAGATATTTGGGATAACTATCAACATTTTTGTACTGCTTACCCACTATGATCTAAGAATCTATTATTTCCAAACAGAGTTAGCTAAGGCCAGAACTAGGATACAAGGCATAGTTGGACAAAGACAGAACCAGTAGACAATTTTAGAGAACCTTTCTTAACTATGAAACTGGCCATTCTAAACCTTGTGATTTGTGACTCGATATAGTTGGACTTCATGAAAGTATTGATAAAATGACAGAACATAAATATATATTTCAATTCTATGCTGATGTAAATTTTCACGATTTATCAATAAGGAAGCATGAAGCCATGTGGTTGGAAAGATTAATAGTTCAGTAAAAATCAGTCTATCAATGGCTCAATCATCAGAATACATATGATGAAGGGTATACCCAAGGCACTTGTCATATAGAGGAAATTTCAGCATCATGGATTTCAATTTAGGTAAACAAATGGTCATACCTGAAGCACAACAGAATTTACAACATCTGCATATCGGACAGCCAAATTCAGGGACATGCATCTTGCAGGAGCCATCGCATAGCATCTGATCCTCTTCCTCTCGATGTTCCCCAACATATCCCGATTTTGCACTGCCACTATTGTCAACAAGGAAACTACTCCGGCACCCAGAGAATGACCAGCAAAGGTCAATGTGTAAGTAGGATTTTGCTCAAGCAAATCCCTCAAAACCTCACACTCCGAATCAAAAACCCATCCAGCAGCCTTTAAAAGACCATTATGAACATACCCACCATCAAATGGCGTCTGCCCAAGTTTGTTATCAAATAGGATAGCATGATCACTTTCTCTCCCCATGTTTAGTCCCCTAACAGCCAGCACTATATCAGCATTTTCGTGATCAACATAGATTATGTAAGGAGTCACCCTACCCTGAGTATCCTCATAGTCTTTACGCGATACCACCCAATCAGGATTCATTCCATAACCCCCTGGAGGTGCCCAAATGGGGTTTCGAAGATCATCTTCATAAATAGCTAATATACATCGACAAAGACGAGGTACAGGCTGAAATTCCTCAGCAGAAGCAAGACCCCAGTTCTCACTTTCATGACCTGCAGTGTAAATACACCTTTTCCAGGCCCAACGAGCACAAGCTAAACAGTATACACACTCAAGTACAGGCAGGCAACAGGCAATTGACATTTGATTATTATTGCTCAAGCCACATTGTTTTAGCAGGGTTGATCAATCAAATGCACAAATATGCTGATACAGGACATTGAAACTGAAATTTGCTGCTAAATTTCAACTGGGTATCTGAAGAACAGTTGATTTTATCACATACAGGCATCAAATTTGGATGGGGTTTGAAATTCACACAAAACTACTAGGCGGGTATACAAGATTAATGAATCAAATGCACTGGACAAGCAGATTAAAGCTGTAATCTTTAAATGGAGCAATATAGATACAGCTTTACCTGGAAAATTCCAAGTAGGAAATGCAAGAAAAATCCAAAGTATCAAACTTTAAGCATGCTTACTGAGATGATGACCTCAAGGGAAGGTTTGAAGTTTCAGACAAGATGGATTGCCACAAAAATGGAATTGAATTCGACTAGTATGTTTATAGAAGTTCAACAGGCTATAACGCAATCATTTGAAGCTTTATAGAGAAAGAAAAGCAGAAACATTTGATTTTAGAGGTGAAGAAAGCTCTCTTTTTTTTCTTTTTTTTTTTTTGGGAGGGGTAGAGGTGAACAAAGCTGATTTGGGTTTTGTTCTCACTTACTAGGAAGTCTCGCTTGTTTAGCTTGATTTAGGCACCTAAACAAGAAGCACGATTGCACAGATGAGACAAGAGGGACAAATGAATGTTTTTTTCGGTTTAAAACCAGGTTCATCTAAATCTTTTGGGGTAAGACTAATCTTGTTCGCACCGTGTCGGCCATGAAGGGGTAAAGTGCTCCACTAAATAGTTTTTCCATTCACAAGATTCAAACTCTCGACCTTGCTTAAGGGATGAGAGTATCGAACCCCATAAAATCACTTTAAGGAGACTAGAGGTTAATAAGAACGATTCGAATGCACATTACGGTATAGGCCATGACAAAACAATAATGAGCTTCTCCTAACAATTAACCTTACCATGGAAAAAAAATGGAATAAAAAATTTACCATTGATGGAAAAAAATTACTATTTATGGAAATTTACGAATATATACGGTAATAAAAGTAGGTTTTTTCTTTTTTGTTTTTGCGAAGGTAAGGAAGTCAACCATTAATGGCCCAAAGTACAAAGACTCGTGCAGAGTAACAATAACCCGTAACGGTAAACATTATAATAAAAAAGAACTACGAAAACAAAAACTCAATGAAGTGGATTCCAATATTGCTAATAAACCAACTAACTACTGGCATACGAGTTAGTTAAGTTTATTTAGTGAAAATCCTTTTTATTGGATTCAATGTATGTTATGATTATAAATAATAACAATAATAGATGTATCATGATAGGTTGACTCATTAGCTTAGCAATTCACATGACATATTGGAATAATTGAGGGTTTTGATACAACTATTCCTATTTAATTTTGTGAGCTCTATTTCACAACTACCAATTAATTTTTATAGGTGACAAATATTATTGGATCAGCTTTTTTTCTTCCTTAACTTCTCTATTTAAAAAAGAAAATAATTGCATTATAAACCTTTTTCTCCGTGTAAGTTTCACAATTTTCCATGAATTTTATTTCACCAAACTTGCTATTCAGATTTATCCCTATTAAGATTCTATTGCAAGATGCAATTTCATTGATTACTACTAGCAAATTTAGGGTGCGTACTTTAGGAGAAATTTTTGCATAATCTAGGAGTACTGCTCTCTCTTCTTACAAAATAAGTGGAGTCCACTCTAAATTCAAATTGATAATTTTCTATTTTGTGAGAGGAGGGAGCAGTGCTCCTGGACTACACAATAATTCCTCGTACTTTAGACATTACCCAGTTAGTTCAGTTCAGTTCAAGAGTGGTCTCGTGTTAGTTCGGTGATTTTCAATCAGTTCAGTTTAGTGGTGGTCAGTTTAGAAACATACATTTTGTCTCACATAGAAAATGGGGCTCAATTAGTGTTCACTTCAATTTAGTTGTGGTCAAATCAGTTCAGGTCCAAAGAAGGCACCCTTAGGCTATGTTTGATTCACCTTAATTTTACTTAAATTCAGTTCAGTTCAGTCCAGTTGATGTGCAACTTTATAACTCATATAATTTTTTATTCCGAAATAATTTCATGATGATAATTATGTCATCGGAAAGATCTCAAAGCATACTTTCAAAGGAGTCCAATGTTGACTATGTTTGGACAAATTTTAAATAGTTAACGGTTAAGTTTAAAAAATCAATTCAGTTCTTTTCAGTTCAATTCAGATCAGTTTTATCAAACGAAGTCTTAGTAATTACAAAAGGGGGTTGCTATACGTAAATCGCAAATTACTAAACGTAAATCCCCACTTCCCACAATACCCCTAAGTAATTTTCAGCCCTTTCTCTCTCTTCCTTCCTTTTCTCTCAACCAATTTTCTCTCACCCAATTCATCACCATTATTCATCACCGTCATTCATCACCATCATCATCATCATCCTCCCTTTAATCAATGCAATTACAAAACAAAAATCAACTAAAGTAGGCTTTTCGTCATTATCATCCTCATCTTTTATCTCCTTTCCCTTATCTTTAACCTCCAAACCAGACAGCCCATCCACACAATCCCCACCCTCACCGCCATTTCCACCGACCACCACCACATCATTCCCCTCATTTCTCTCTCCTCCTTCAACCACCACATCACCCGCCGAACCTCCGTTTGTATCCCAAGCGCCACCCTTTCCGGCGACACAAGGTCCTGGAGGGGTACACTCGGGTGCGATCCCGATAAGAGAATCGGACGGTGGAGATTTCTCTTCCGGCGTAGGATCGGCGATGGCTTGAAGAACAAATAGCCTGGATCGGGCAATTTCTCAGGTGGTCGGGCAATTTCTGAATAGATTTCTTTCTATTTGCTTATTAGACCAGAATTTTATTTGATTCACTCAATCCAAACGTGAAACGCAGATAACAGATGGAAATCCACTAAATCGACGGAAGCCGTACCAACCTCGTCGGTGGCTAGAAATATCACCTCAGGCCGACGCAGAAGGCCACTAGTTCCCCCGCTCAGTCCACCGCCTCCTCGACCACCCTAGCGTTCAGTCCACGACCACCTTGCCGGCGCCTCCACCCCGCCGTCGGCACGCCGAAATACAACCCACATCAATACCATGTTGATGATGAGAGAGAAAACGAAAAAAAGAAAAAGACCAACCTACAACAACAAAGTGAGGAGAGAGAGAAAGAATTAAGGGATGTAAATGGTGCAGAAAATGAATTGAGAAGAGAGAGAGAGAGAGAGATATTAGGGTTTACAAATGTAAAGGGTATTGTGGGAAGTATTGGGAAAAAAATATTTGCGTTTAGTAAAATGGGATTTACGTTAAGCAATTCCGTTACAAAATACATCTTTTCATTTGACTACAAAAATATCAAGAAATTGAGAATTATTATTATTATTATTATTATTATTATTATTATTATTATTATTTTGCCTCTACATCAAATCTCAAATTACCAATGAGTAGAATAAAAGAATCATAAATTATTTGCCCTCACAAATACAATTCACATGACTTTACAAGTTTTGTAAATTTTTTTTTAGATAAAATCATGATTTGTTTTTTTATCAATGGTTCTGTCCCAGAGAATGTACTCATTCACATTCCGAAAAGATTCCTAAACACGTGCAAGAAGAGACCAATGAGCTTCTTTCTAGAAGTATTTTTGTTTAATTTTAAAGCAGGAAAATGTAAATCCCTAAATATAAGGAAAAAAAGGAAAACCAGTAATTCTGAGCTGGATAGTGGGCCCATGAAAACAGCTGGCCTTGGTTTTGCACATGAAGTCACGAACCCTTCAAGCCCAAGTTGAACTTTGCTCATTTCTTTTTCGGCCCAAATTGAAAAAGTGCCCAAGTTGAAATCTTATGAGCCCAGTTAAAATCTTATGAGCCCAGTTGAAATTAATTAACGCGTAATAATTATAAAAAAAAAAAGAGAAACATATAAATCGTGACCGTCGTCTTCATTTAAAACCCTACTTCCTTGCCGCACCACCTCCTCTCCACTCTCTCTCCTCTCTGTATCATTCAGGTAATCTCTCTCTCTCTCTCTCTCTCTCTCTCTCTCTCTCTCTCTCTCTCTCTCTCTCTCTCTAAGTTGTGCGAATTTGTTGCTCATTTTGATTGTTGTTTTCTAGGGTTTTTTTGGTGCAAGATCCAACAAGTTTCAATGGCACCTCCAGTTAAAGGTACTGCTCCATTTCTCTTCCAATTTCTAACCTTCCTGTTCATTTTTTAGGGGAATGTTGTTACGATGTATATGATTTTCGTCAATTGGTGTGTGTGTCATTGTCAGGGGACTTTTGCAAAGGGTTCATAAAAGCTTAAGTTTTTCTTAATTCTGATGTGTGACCAGTATAGATGATTCTAGACTTTTTTTGTTGCCTTTCACGTTAATGGTTTAGGATATACTTTAGTCGTTGAAAATGAAAATGAAAGTTCTAGAATTTTGTTGGTTATTTTGTGGAAGATGTTTTCTTTTCCATTGAATTGAACACCACTGAACTTAATAGTAATACGTGAGAAAAAGCATTTCACTGAACTGAGCACCACTGAATTGAACTGAGAACCACTGAATTGAACTGAGAACCACTAAATTGAAGAGCACTAATTAGATAAGTGGAAAAGAACCCACCCTAAATGTGCTCACGAAAGCATACATGTCTTTTATGTATGTATTGTTGCTTGTTAACTGATTATCCGAAGGCAATTAACAAGTTTGGATTTGGGCAGAAGCTATTTGTCGAGTGCGTTTTCTTAAATCACATGGTATAGTGCCTTGCTAGTCCGTGAGTATCATTGATTTCTTGAATCAATACTACTTCCTATTTGCTCCTGGTTTGTTCTGTCTTATCGTGAACAATAAGACGACATTGTTGTATGGTGTATGTGGATGGAGTTATCACCTAAAGGTATTTATCGAAAGACTCTACTTAAAACGTAAGGATAAAAAGTTGAAAATTTGTAAAGCATGCCAAGGTTTCTATATGACTTTTAAGGTTCCCGTTGTTGCTTGTTAGGATCAAGTTAATCAAGAAGTGGTTTCTATTCTATTAGGCAGCTTATGTCAAGCTCACTGAATTTGAAGTTTCAAACATAGTGATTTCTATCAGTGAGCTAGAGGTTTTCTTGAATTTGGGGGCATTGTAGAGAGACAGAGTATTTGATTCAAATGTTTTGAAAGGATGGTTATTGTAGCAGATATTATTGTGTATGAAGAGATGTATGAATTGCTTGGGATCCCGAAAATAGTTGCAAAATGCTGGTTTGTATGTGAAGTGACCTTGTTTTTCCGTTTTTGATCAACTTCTCATTTGTTGTTGCTTGTTGCTGATTATTTGATGTATTGGCTTACTATTACAGCCTTTTGACTGTTTTTCCACTTGGTTACATTAATTTCCTTCATTGCTGGGTTACATTGAGTGAATACTACGTAGACACTAGCAAATTTTGAATATCGGTGGAATATGGGAGGCAGTAAATTTTTTCATGCTGTATTAATATGTGAGTATCATCTCTCTGTTCAACAGCTGGGAAAAAGGCAGACCCCAAGGCACAAGCCTTGAAAGCTGCCAAGGCTGTGACTTCAGGTTCATCAACCTTGAAGAAGAAAGCAAAGAAGATCAGGACCAAGGTCACTTTCCACCGGCCAAAGACATTGAAGAAGGAGAGAAACCCCAAGTACCCACGTATCAGTGCAACACCAAGAAATAAGTTGGATCACTATCAAATCCTTAAATACCCACTTACTACTGAGTCTGCAATGAAGAAGATTGAGGACAACAATACCTTGGTTTTTATTGTTGACCTTCGTGCGGATAAGAAGAAGATTAAGGCCGCTGTTAAGAAGATGTATGACATCCAGGCCAAGAAAGTGAATACCTTGATCAGGTAAATATGTATGAGCATTTTAGTAACCTTTGCCAATTGCTTTATCTGATTAAATAGTGATGATTGATATTGGTTTTGGCCCTTAATTGAGAAAACCAAGCATTTGGTTAGAATTCCAGTTGACATCCGTGCCCTGTTTTTGGTGGGGTTATAGTTTGTAGTTTGTTATACTGTCTTAAGGTGTTTGTGGATGCCATATGGCCTCCTCAAGGATTCAACCTTACCGTATCCTATATTTTTGCTGTTCGTTTGTTTTTGTTTTTAATGAGATGGTTTTTGACGGAAATTTCTGATCTTTAATCTGATTGATTTCTCTAATGGCAGGCCCGATGGCACTAAGAAGGCCTATGTACGCTTGACACCAGACTATGATGCCCTGGATGTGGCGAACAAGATCGGAATTATATAAACTGTACTATTTTACTACATCTTTCTCTCAAGCAGAATGTTTACCTGTGACAATTTTGCTAGGAACATCTAGTTTCGTCTATTGTTCAGATTTCAATGAATAGCCAGAGTGTTGTTCTTATTAGTGTCTTGTGCTCTTTAGTTGAATTTCATCTTGGTAATGTTCGGTGAGTTTTTTTTTTCCTTTTTGTGCCCTTGAGTTTTTTTGTTTTTTTTTTTTTGTGTTTATCTACTCCATATCCTACAAAAAGTAACCTTGAGAATCATTGTTGTGGCTTACACGCAGAGTTTCACAGGGTGATTGACTTAAAATGAATTGTGATCTCCTTTTTTTGATTGCTTTGTTAATGGCATATTATGCATGGCGACCAAGTTCCTGTCATGCAATAATGATGATGTACATGGTGGGAGCGCTCGATCATATTGTAGCAAGAAACTTAATACTCTCACCTTTTTTCTTTAAACTTTCTAAATTTATAAGTAAATTTTGTAAAATTATATATTTTGAGAATACATTTTAAAAGGAATTTAATGTACGTATATGCTTTTAAATCATAACTTGTGGATTTTCTTTTTATATTTACGCATGGAGGGAGTAACTTGTTAACATTAGCGCTTATCGTGATGCGTCTTTAGGACACCATAGATCCCTTGGAAGATCGAGCCCAAAAATGAGGGCCTTGGGATCAAAGTCGTTATTTTCGCTTTATATTGCACATAGGACAATTGGGAAAGTGGAACCCCATGGGGCCTTAAATCTCAATAAAGTCTTTTACGAACCTTTTACTAGACACACACTTTAATGACTGAACATTGAAACCTTGAGTGAATAGGTAATTCTCGAAGGCACTTTGAAGGCTTCCCGGGTCACCATGGATTATTTCCTCAAATATACATCATTCACAAACTAATTCCCAAATTAGCTTCGGTTCAAAACTATTTCCCCAGATATACACCACGTAGGATCGGAAAGGCAAAGCCGCTGTGGGCCACAACGGCTTACATTACTAAGCCGCTGTGGCCCACAGCGGCTTTGCCTTTCCGATCCTACGTGGTGTATATGTGGGGAAATAGTTTTGAACCGAAGCTAATTTGGAAATTAGTTTGTGAATGATGTATATTTGAGGAAATCACGGGGAGCACAAATTTCAACCGGGCTCCTTAAAGCCAATATTCAATGGTTATAATTCATGATTTTTGGGTGTTTGGAACCGGAAGGCTGCGGAATCATATATTTTTTTTCTTTTCCCGAGCACCATATCGTATAGGGGATCCTTGGAGACATACGAGTCACCCGGAGTCAGCTATTGGGGCCCAATTGGTCTTTGACAACTCTTTTAATAACTACCCACTTTAAAGGCCTGTAAATAGAAAACCAAGGGAAAACAGGTTACCATGGGACCTTTTGAGTCCCCAGGGATTCCCTGAAAAAGCTAGAGCAAAAACTCCAACTAGGTCTCGAGAAACCAAAATTTAAAGGCTATAATTCATGATTTTAGGGTGTCCAAAAGGCCTCGAGACCAAAGTTACTATTTTGACACCACATCGAACAAGGGACCAACGTGGGAAGCCCTCAAACTCGATTTTTGATGGATCTCAATAATTCTTTAACGACCCTTTGCTGACCACCAACTCTAATGACCCGAACATGAAATCCCTAAGTGAATTGGTAGTCCAAGCATCATGATGTATACTCGAAAGCATTGGGGGACCTATCGAGTCAATTATGGATCCCCAATAAGTTAGAGCGAAAACCTCAACTAGGTTCGAGAAGCTAAAATTTGAAGGTTATAATTCACGATTTTTGTCTGTCTGAAAGGCTCTCAAACCGAAGTTGCTATTTTCGAACATATAACACGGGGATCCTTGGGAGATATACGAGACACTCATGGTTTGTTACTGGGTGAATGGGTCACAATTAGCCTTTGACGGTTTTTTTTTGGTGATTACCATTTTAAATGCTCGAAAATCGAAAACAAGGGGTGAATAGTTTATGGCCTTACAGACATAGTAAGGACCGGCTAAAGGCACCTAGGGGCCTCTCGGGTACAAATGATAGACATCTCAACTAGGGCCGACAATTTATTGGGTTGGGTCGGGTTCATGTCCGAGTTATATATAAGTGGGTTGAAAGATGCTTGACCCAAATAGCCGGGTCAACTTTTGCTGGGCCCAATCTCAACCTTGGCGGAACGTCCCGGGCCTCCAAAGTCCAAACCACAAACCTTTAACTATAAGTGTCAGGCGCCAAGGGATCCAGATCCAGCCATCCAGGCATAGTCGGTCCCCAATTTAAAATCATTGTTGTCTGTTGAATTTTAGACCTTTTATCTTCATTTCCAGTCGTTGATAATTGATATTGCTTGCTTGCGAAGTTCAATCAGCCAATCAAAACGAGCTAAATATTGAGCATTTAATAAACAAATAAAGCCCATCCTTTTCACATGCCAGAGATTTCTATTTACTCGGAAAATGGCGCAATATTGAATTATTGTTGAATTTTGTTTCAACTTAGACTCAGAAAAAAATATTTCGCATTGGTAAAGCTAGAGGATGAACGCTGAATCTGGTAAGCAATTCTGGAAAAATCTGTTATGAAATTTTCTATTTGTCCTGTCTTTTTTGATAAATTTGGCTAACTTTCGATTTTTAATTTCTTTTCCCCTCTTTTTTTTGGGTTGATTAACAGTGACTGAGTTTTTGAGTGGAGTTCCTCTGCTTCAGCGGCTACCCAGTTCATCTCTCAAGAAAATTGCTGGGGTCGTTAAGGTCAAACATTATGGTACTGTTTTTTCCCTTTCTTCTGTTAAAACCCCCTTTTTTGTTGAAAATAATTGATGGAGTTTGGATTATGTTGGCTAGAATTTGTTATTGCGTTTTGATCAACAGTTAGCTCAAGGGGTTTCAATGTTTAATGATTGTGGTATTTATTTTTATATATGTTGTTATATATTAAGGGAGTTAAGTGGGCATTTCGTTGCTAATAGTTTTCATTGCCAAATATTTGTTGCTGCAAATTGCAACCATTGGCACTTGGTTCTATACTATATTGGGTTCTTAGATTTTTGATTGATTTTGAAAGAATTGGTAAGAATGAAATGGAGTCTTTTGATTTTGATTACCAAAGATTTGTTGATGCAAGTATGCAATCATACCTAAAGAATTATGTTGCAAATGATATTTCTCTATTATTATCCTTCATACTACTGCTTGATAAGATGGTTATCTGGATGCCATGAGATTGTTTTCATTATGTTTGAAGGCCAATGCAAAGCATTTCGAATATGCTGATATTGGATATACTGTAATAGTGATTCTAGTCCTGTGTATATGTCTATTGAATATTGATGGGGTAATTAACTAGTACTATGTATGTAGACAGTGGAGAGTATGTTATACATAAGGGAGAAAGCGAAGGTGGACTTTATTTTGTTTGGGAAGGAGAGGTGAGCTTGAGATATATATATTTTTTTTGATCTCTTAATGTTTATTCTGGACCTTTTACTACCCTAATAACTTCTTATTTTCAATTACATTAAGTGTTCTTCTTACATACTTTAGGCTGAAGTTTGTGGACATGAAGAGGAAGAAATTCGTCCAGAGTTCCTGTTGAAACGCTATGACTATTTTGGCAGTGGTGAGTTCTGTAGCTTTTTTCTCAAGAGATAGTATGTCAGCTATTGAAAATATTGCAGGAGTAAGCAAAAGAAGAGAATTTTTATCTACATAAAGACTAGTAACTAGAACGTAATTTCCTAATTTGGCCACCTTCAATCGATTAACAAGAGATCTGTAAAAACGTGAAAAGAAGGTCAGGACTTTATGAGGGTAATGCTGTATTTCTGCTTCGTTGGCTTGTTTATTTCTCTCCTTTTCTTCTTTTATGTTGTTCGGAGATAGATGAGGAGGGCCTTGTGGCCTAGCCCACTACTACGCCCTTGCTGGGAGTTGTGATTCTATTTCTTGTTTTGGTGCCGGGGGGGGGGGGGCATTGACCAAGACTTTGCAAGCAAACCACCAGTTTGGAGCAGAATGCATTCCTGCTGAGCACTTTAGTTTTGATTCAAGATGGTTTGAGCTAGTGGTTTTTTTGTGAACTTCACTGTGACCTGTTTAATTTGGTACTGAAGCTGGCTTTCTAGTGTTGTTGTTGCTCTGTGATGCCTGACTTAATGAATTTTTTGCTTGGGAGGAGGCAGATTAAAAAAAACAGATCCCGATCATGTAGGCATGATATTCACTTTTGCAAAATGGGTTTATGCAACATGCTTCTATAATTTGAATACACTAAAATTGTTTTTGTAGGTGCCCCAACTTCAGAGCAACACGTGGATGTGATTGCATCATCTAAGGTACATTCTCTCCTTATAGGATCTTCACAAAAACTTTCTTTCTTGAGATATCATAAACTATGTCAATTATAGATGGCATGTGTGATAAATGATCAGATAAAAGTTTCAGACTTTCAGTAACTAGTATGCTGCAACAGTTGACTTAAGGAAGTCAGGCAACAGCATTCCTTTTTTGGTAGTTTTGCAACCTGACCTAGTAATTATTGGGCAAATCAATTAGTGGACATTAGAAGTTGTTTCCAAAATCCAAATATTTACAGATTTTTTGGACAGAGGGAGTGTTTTGTCCTCTCTTGGTGGAGGGATGTAAGAGTAGCTTTACCCGAGACATAGGAGACACAAATTGGCATTGAGTTGTGCTTATGGTACATTCTTCATGACAGTTGACCTGCCTGGTACTGCCTTCAGAACACTGTGCTTTGTTGCGGCCAAAATCAATTTGGAGTGCCGATGATAGACACAAGGAAATTGCACCTGTAGAAAACATATTGCGTTTGGATCCAATTGAAGTATGTCCACTTCGCCACTCATTTTTTTCCCTTCCATATTGGCTGTTTGTTAGCTTGTTCTATTGTTTGTTCTGGATTCATGTTTTTCTTTTAAATATCAAGTAGATTACATAATGTTCTGCCCCATGAGGTCATACTCCACTTAAGTCAGTATCCTTTTGTCACACACACATGCACACTACCTTTGAACATGGAATCAGCCATTTCTCTTAAGTCTTATATTTAAGCTTATATCCAATCTTGTTAACACTTCACTGCTTTAAAAAAAAAAAAAAAAAACAACAAAACGTTTTGAAATGCATTTAAAAAAAAAAAAAAAAAAAAAAGGTTTTTGTGGGTCTTTCGGAAACAGTCTCTCTTCTAGGCAACTAGTTAGGGGTAAGACTGCGTACATCTGGACCTCCCCAGACCCCGCCCTAGGCGGGACCCTTACTGGGTTGTTGTTGTTGTTGTTGTTGTTGTTGTTGTTGTTGTTGTTGTTGTTGTATCCAATCTTGTTAACATGTCAGTATTTAAACTTGTCATCATAACTATACGGAAAGACATGCTTAAAATCTTTAGTTACAGAATGAACGGGCTTGAATTTTGATGGAGGCATTAACCCTGAAGGGGTAGCTCAGCTGGTAAGACCTCTGAGAAGTATTCCACAAGTCTAGGTTCGAATCCCCTCAGGGCTACTGGAGGTTTTCCTAGTCGTTAACTTCAGGGCTGATGGGGTTAGTCAAGCAAAGCTTGGACACCCATGCTATCTAAAAGAATGTTTTGACGCAGACATCTAGGTTCTATTTATCTACATTGATAATCTCATCTTGTTAAAAAGAATTTTCAACACATGGTGGAAATATGTTTTGTTGCTTATCATTATCATTTCCTATATTATATTGGTTATAAAAAATTTATTGTCTCATCAAACTTGGTGCACTTTTAACAAATATGCTCATGCATTCATGAGAGTTATTGTGCAAATATTTTCTTAATTCCATTAGTTTTTGTTTTACTTGGAGCAAAATTATTCCATCTCAACTTTTCCGTGTAGGTAAACCTATTTCAGGGCATCACCTTACCTGAAGCTCCAAAATTTGGAAAGGTCTTTGGAGGACAGTTTGTGGGCCAGGTACTGCTTGCTTCTTGTTTTTCTGTCCTTAAGCTTATGTTAAGAAAACTAGTCGTATTACAGTTACGAGATTGCTATCATTATGTGATGGAAATTTATACACACTTCATGAGCATAACTTATTTCATGTATGGATATAATTGTGATATTGGTGTTTGTTTCACTGAAAGAATCACAAGCATCCTTTTTTTTTTTTTGTTTTGGGTGTGTGTACCTAATTACTAATTAGCTCATTCAATGCAGGCATTGGCTGCAGCATCAAAAACTGTTGATTGTCGAAAAATTCTTCATCATTTGCAGGCTTATTTCCTCCTTGTTGGGGATTATGACAGTGAGTAACTCCAAACTTTAGATGAAGTGATTAATCGTGGTCACTGCAATGCAGTCTAAGCCCCCTTCCCCACCCACACACACACACTCAAAAAAAAGGAGGCGAAGGAGAAATAAATGTATATCTTGCTTTGTCTGAAAACTAATATAGGTGAAATGCTTGATTCTGTACTTTGCTGTTTGATTGTCTGGTAGATCCAGAGACCAGAATCAAATAATATAGACTAGCTGTCAAGTGATGCTTCATATTTGACGTGCTTGGTTACTTAACTTGATGGCCTTTTGTCAAATTGTTTCTTAGTCTTATCTCATGTTTTGTCCGGACAATTTCTTTATTCAGCAATAGGAAATTGGCCTGTGGATTTTTGAGTTTACTTCTGCCAAGTCAAATGTTCTTTTTTTAATTCCCTGTGGTTCTTGGAAAAGTTAATTCCTCATAACTCATCTTTGTTTGGTTCGGTTTGGTTCAGTTCTTATTTTCATCATATTTTTATGGGTCCAAAGTTCCATTCACATAATCGAGGCGCTACCATGGTGATGTTTTAAATAACTGTGGGCTTTCCTCCCCTCCCCCCCCTAGGTTTTGTCTGTTGTGGTTATCATATATTAGTAGTTATCTTTCTGCAGATTTGTTTCACTTGAAATATATGGTTCAAATTTGGATTTTTATTGCTTGCAGCTCCAATTATATATGAGGTCCACCGCATACGTGATGGAAAGAGCTTTGCTACCAGAAGAGTAGATGCAATACAAAAAGGAAATGTTGTGTTCACGTTGCTTGCGTCATTTCAAGTAACTTATCTTTGCCTATTAATCAACATTACACCAGTGTCACATCATTTACAAAGAATTGCTGACGTCAAAGTCACCAAAACTGAATCAGTTCACTTGCTGATTGGATTAATGTGCTCTCTAACTGTCATAAGGCTTACGTATGAGTTATGACATAAGATTAATCTTGCTTGTCTTGAAAAATATCCTTCTACTTTTTTTATTGTTCTATTTTACACGTTTTATTTGGTAGGCCTAGGCCCCCCTTTTACTTGTCTTTTTTTTGTTGGGGGGGGGTTGAAGTATCTGAAACCGTTCTCATCATTCATATGGGTATTGAGGTGGATATATGGGTATGTTAAAAAATACTCTTTTTGTCAAAATGATTATCTTGTTCATTCTTCTTTGACGAGTGAAGTGGTAACCCAAATTAGGGACTAATTAATCTGGTATTGTGAAGTGTTTATCTTCAGGCTAAAGTTGATTTTGGTTCTGCAGAGAGAGGAAAATGGGTTTGAACACCAGGAAGCACTTATGCCTTTGGTGCCGCCACCAGACACGGTACAGGACATAGGTTGTCTTTGATCTAGTAGGTCTAGGGGGTCTCTATACTCATATTCTGTCCCTTGCATCTCAGTTGCTATCAATGGAAGAGCTACGTGAAAGGCGTATTATGGATCCCCGACTTCCAAGGTATGTGGCTTTTGGAGTTAATTTCATATATGTTCATTATATAGGTCAATGAGTCTGATCTGAATTTACTTTTGCATGTTTAAGGGGAAATTTGTTCAGTTATGCCTTCTGGTTTGAGTCTAGTAGTGAAAGCAACTCTGCATCATGTATTTGTTATTTTGTCTGTCAAATAACGCTCTTGCTTGTATCTGATGATGTACAGGTCTTACCGCAACAAGGTGGCCATATCAAAGCATGATATTTGGCCCATAGATATACGTTTTTGTGATCCAAGTACTTCCACTAATCAGACTAAATCCCCTGCAAGGTTACTCCTCTTTCTTGTAAGATTAGAGATCAATTGAATATGAGCTTCGAATTTACGGATGCCTAGTGGGATGTAATACTCGTTTTTCTATAAGCCACTTGAATTCCTTTGTTGTCCTTTTTGCCGCAGCCTAAGGTATTGGTTCAGGGCGAAAGGGAAGTTATCAGATGACCAGGCATTGCATAGGTAAGGACAAAGGGGTGATGAAAAATTCGGAGATTAAATTTTTCCATGGTTTTGCATGTGATTGCTTGACAATGAAATGGGTGAAAATATTACTGTCTCTGTGCTTGTCTATATTACAGTGCTTTAAATGAATTTCGTCTTGTCTGCATTAATCCTTCCCCTTCAATTTGTGCTATTTATACATGCCCTTCAGTCTCATATTATACCCTGTAGGAGTCTTAGTTTGCATTACCTAGATGATGGTTGGGCCGATAGAGTAAGAGGTGCAGCTGGAAGTTTTATTTATGAGTGAGAAATATTATACTAGTAGGATTGTAGGAATTTATGACACATGTTGATTGCCATTTTGGTGTGCACTTCAAAATGTTGTGTTGTGTGATAAGCTATGGACTTATGGTTGTCTTAAGACGTCGGAGTTCGGAGTTATGTTATTCAAGGCCTGGTAAAGTTTAGGTAGCTGCTTTGGTCACAAATAGAAGAAAAATGAAAGAGCAGATTGAAGTATGGTTTTCGCCAGCTGTAGCTTCACCTGGCATTTCGAAATCCGCCTCAGTTCTCCTTGCCTTGCGATTTCAAGTCTTCTGGTACTCAAAGACATAAGGTGCATAAATGTTGGTTTCATGTCATCACTCGTCAGGAAGAAAGCTCCTAGAGAATTTTCATATGTGGAGGACTACTTAAAAGGTCCCTGATTGCCCGAACGGGCAGTGTTTGAAAATAAATAAATAAATCTGCTCCCAGAAACTCCCCTGTGAATCTGTGACAGTTATACCCTTATTGTCAACCTTTATTTCCCCACATCCTCGGGCTTCTGAGTTCCTCAGCCGCCCCCCCCCCCCCCAAAAAGAGACCCAACACCTCTTTCAAACTTAATACCATGTCGTGTCCTGCAATACTGTGCAGGTTAGTTGAAGCCTTAACACTTTAATGACAGTGTAACTTGAAAATTTTAAAAAAGGCCTACTGCTATTCTGCTACTATAGCTTTGTAAATTTCCCAATGTTTCTTGTCATTTGGTGAATCGGTGTGGTCCCCGAACTCTTGGTTTTCGTTTTTCTATTATTGAGAAGCATATATTGAAGAAAGACAAACAACCATGTTGATGGTCAATGAATCTCCTAGATCATCAAATGTGATGGAAACTGAATCAATGAAGCTCCTATTTCATGATTGTCTTGGTGTTTCAGGGAACATGTGCGCTAGTATACACTGTTGCTTCTGCTGATTACCTTGGATCTTTCATTTCGCAGATGTGTGGTGGCATTTGCTTCAGATCTTCTGTTTATTGAAGTTAGTTCGAACCCTCACCGTAAAAGGGGTCTGAAAATCAGTGTCCTCAGTTTGAATCATACGTGAGTAGCCTTTTTACTCTTGATTTATTTTTAATTCTTTGAAGTGTATAGTGTAAATCTCATTGGCTCCTGGTTGCAATATTTCCTTCAAATGTGTTTACAGTTGGGATTGAGAACCTAGGGCTTGTTTACTTGCTACTAATGCAATGAAATCATTTTGTAGAGTAGATGTGGGGTGAAAAGTGAAAGAGTTAAGAGGAGAGAGATGAGAAAAATGGGGTTGATTGCACCATTCAATGTAATCGCAATTGCTCAACTTTAACCCATGTAAAGATGATTACTTTGGAAAGTGTAATCAATCTCACATTTCCCATCTCCCTCCTCCCCTCCTTTTTTTCCCTCACATACTGTATAAAATGATTGCATTGCATTGCTAGCAACTGTAGCAAGTAAACTCCACCTAGTGTGTTAGAATAGATAATACTTGAAATGTGTAGCTTTGATTCATTTGAATGGTGCGTGAAGTATCTGGTGAATAGAGAAGGGACAAGACTTATTTTTTATGTTCTAGGAAGTGTAGTAGCTATTATTAGTTGAACTGGGAGGTATTGACTCTACTTAAGGTCCACGCCCCTAGTATATGACCTGGAAATTACTTTTTCCTCCTAGGATCTTTTGAGCTATTGATTACATAGTTTTTTGCTACGCAAAAGGAAGGTGCAAGTGAATGGCGAGTTGGTGACCTAGGCACCTCTCGCTACGTCATCTTCGGGCTCTCGTGTTCAACAGCGAACATATCAGACTAACTGAACAACCAACGTAAGCACTGGCCTCGGCGAGGTAGCACCATCAAGGGGCAAATATAGTTCATAGAAGCCAGCAGACACAAGGCATGGGGGTTGGGAAACGAACCCAGGACCTTACCTTACCAAACCACCTGGGAGTAAGCTTGGAACCACTTGACCACCACGCACCACCCTTGATGGTTATTGATTACATAGTTGATCAAGTGATTCAAGTTCCATTTTCACCCGGGTTAACAGGAGTTTTGACATATCCCGGTTTCTAGTCGGTTATTTCATATGGTCTCCCCGCCGGCTTGTTACTTTTGGTTTTTCAAGTTTATTGCTTGACATTAGGGTGGTAGAAAAAAATGGTAGCCTCTGCTGACACATGAATCCAAAAGATCATTGTACTTATCCAATGTGTTTGAATTCTTTCTCCTTGTCAGGATGTGGTTCCATAGGCCAGTGAAAGCTGATGACTGGATATTATTTGTGGTAAGCATGGAAAATGCTGCGAATTCTGTGGAATATCGGGTTTTCTTCAGATATGCTAATGCATCTTTATAACTTGCAGATGGAGAGTCCAACTGCTCATTCAACACGTGGATTATGTACAGGTCAAATGTTTAATAGGCAAGGAGAGGTAAATTTTCAACTCTACATCTAACCTTAAGTTAAGATCCCAGTGTTTCTTCCTCCCATTTACTTGTCATTTGCAACTAAATTGTTTGAGCATAACATGAATCTGTTTCTGTCAGCTTGTTGTATCACTGGTTCAAGAGGGTCTACTAAGGGTGGCTAGAACACCACAGTCCGCCATCAGAGCTAAGTACTAAAAGTATATACTATATAGTTGCCTACAACTCCATTTTATGGGAAAATGTAAGAGTGCAGCAGGATAGAACCATTTGTGTTTGATACATGACTGTTATGTTATTCGTTCAGGACTTATACAGTAATACCTGCAATTGCACAGCCTTATGGTTATCACAGCTGTTTCGACGTGTTTGTTTGTTGTGAAATAAAAATGCAACTGTTCAGTTAATCCCAGATGAAGAGTGAGATTATCTGGGTTGTATCATTATAGAATCCTTCAACCATTGCACCTGGTCATCACAAAGGTAAATGGTCCCATTTCATGTTTGGAGCTTGTTTATTACGTTGCAAAGACATCTTTTTGCATATGGTATTGAAATATGCATGATGAAATGGTTGACAAGTACGGATAGCTACCTTCCATGTCCCCTAAGGTTACCCCGCGCGATGGTATGAAAGTAACAACTTTTTTTTGCGGCCCTGTTGAATCCACAAAAACGTGGATTGTATCGATCAAGTTTCGGCTTTCAAGGGATCAGTTTTTGCCCAAATTTTTCTGGGGGGTCCATTGTGACATAAAAGTACCCTCGTATCCCGGGAAGGTCATTCTGCTCTACAGATTTCGTATTCACCCATGGTTTTGCTGCTTGACCTTCAGAATGGGTAACTAGTAAAATGACTGTCCCATTCTAATAGGGATCCCATTATCTATCCCGTGGGCCTCGCATGTACCTTAGGGGTATCTCGTAAAATATGGTTTGAAAATAATAACTTTTATTTTGTAGACCTCTCGAACCCCAAAAAATTTGGGTTATAGGTTTCAATTTTCGGCTTCCTGAAGGCCAGTTGATATTTTTTACCCAAACTTTTTCGGGGGTATATTATGACCTAATAACACCCTCCGTGTGCTCAGTAGGCCATGGTGGTCTTCAGACCTTGTATTTAGCCATGATTTCATTGTCCAACCATTTAGAGTAAGTGTCCATTAAAACAGTCAACAATCTTAATAGACATCCGATAATCGACGCCGGTGTCCCCCCATCTCCTTAAGGGGTATTCTGTGTGATATAGTATGAAAATAGCAACTTTCATTTCGTGACCCTCCGGAACCCTCGAAAACGTGGATTATAACTATCAAATTTTGGCTTCTCGTGGCCCAACTGAGATTGTTGGCCAATTTTCTCCGTGGGGTCCATTATGACTTAAGAGGACCCCCTGCCCCGAGAAGGTAATTTGGGTCCCTGAAATCCGTAGTCATCCATGATTTTGGTGTTCCGACTTTTAGAGTGGGTTCTCATAAACGATCGTCCAATTCTAATAGGAACCCGATAATCGACCCCATGGGCCTTCCATGTTCCCTAGGGGTATCTCGTTTGATATGGTGTAAATATAACAACTTTAGTTTTTGGATACTCTGGAACCCAAAAAAAACATTGATTTTAAGTTTCAATTTTCAGCTTCCGAGTGACCGGTTGAGATTTTCCCCCGAAACTTTTTCGGGGGATATATCATGATCCAAGACAACCCCCTAAAGCTCGATATATAGGTCATCTAGGTCTCCAAACTTTATATACACCCATAATTTGAATGTACGACCTTTAAAGTTGGTATCCAGTTAAATGGCCACACAATCGTAATAGGGATCCAATAACCGACATGGGGGTTCTCTCCTCTCCCTAAGGGATATCCCATTTGATATGGTGCAAAAATAACAACTTTTGTTTTGGGGCCCTTTGAAACCACAAAAAAAGTGTGAAAATAACACCATCCATTTTCGGCTTCTCCGGGCCTGGTTGAAAATTTTGCCCAATTTTATCTGAGGGGTCTATTATGACTTACGAGAACACCCCATGCCCCTGGAAAGTAATCAGGTCCCTGAAATCCCTACTCACTCACGGTTTCGGTGTCCCAACCTTTATTATGGATGGTCAATAAAAACAGTCGTCCAATCATAATAGTGACCCGATAATCGATCTAGGGGCCTCGCATATTCCCTAGGGGTATCCCGTTTGATAATGGTGCGCGAAAATAACAACTTTCGAACCTGAGCCCTCCGGAACCCCTAAAACTGTGGATTATAATCTTCAAATTTTGGATTCTCAAGAATCAATTGAGATTTTTACCCAAACTTGTCCGCGAGGTATATTATGACCCTTGACCCTCCGTGAATTCTGAACTTCATATTCATCCATAATTTGGGCGTTCGACTCGTTAAAGTGAATGATTGGAAAAACACCGTCCAATTCTAATATAGACCTGGTAATCGATCTCACGGTGCTCCCATATCCCATAAAGATACACTGTGACAAATGGGCTGAAAATAACAACTTTTATTAAGAGACCCTCGAAATGAAAGAAACATGAATGATATTCATGGTACCAAGGTTTCACTAGCAATGTAACAAACTGCAAAAAAAAGAAAAATAATACTGCAATTTAGCGACATTGGTTCTGTTGAGAAACAATTATTTATGAGTATTAAACATTCGGGGATCTGGATGACCGTCTCGGGATACCAGAGATTCTTTAGGGTGATGATAGACCCCCAAGAAAAGTTTGGACAAAAACGAAAATCGGGTCCCAGAAAATCGAAAATCAAATGTTGTAATCCACCTTTTTTTGGCTTCCGGTAGCCCTGGAAGGAAGGTAAATATTTTCGCACCACATACCAAATGACACCTCTAGGGAACATGGGAAGCCTATCGGGTCCCTGATAGTCTTGTAAAAGCATTTTTACGGAACACTAATGTAAAGGGCTCGAACATCGAAAGCGTGAGTGATATCAAAGTTCGGTGATTTTGATGACCCTCCCGTGGCATCGAGGGTACTCTAAGGTCCTGATATACCCCTCGGAAAAGTTTGTGCAAAAATGACACCCGGGCCTGGGAAGCCGAAAACGTAGGCTATAATCCATGTTTTTTTGGCTTACGCGAGGCCCCACAACGAAGGTGGATATTTTCATCACACATTGCAAGTGACACCCATAGGGAACATGGGAGGCCCACAGGGTCCGTTATCGGGTCCCCAATAGGCTTGTACGGGTATTTTTACGGAACACCAATGTAAAGGCCCGAACACCGAAAACATGGGTGATATCAAAGTTCGATGATCCTGATAACCCTCGCGGGGAGCCGAGGGTACTCTAAGGTCATGATATACCATTCGGAAAAGTTTGGGCAAAAATGACACTCGGGCCCTGGGAAGCCGAAAACGTAGGCTAGTCCACTTTTTTTGGCTTCCGGGAGGCCCCGGAAAGAAGGTGGATATTTTCGCCCCACATCGCAAGGGACACCTTTAGAGAACATGTGAGGCCAACGGGGTCCGTTATTGGGTCCTCAATATGCTTGTACGGGTATTTTTATGGAACACCAATGTAAGGGTCCGAACACCGAATGCATGAGTGATATCGAATTTCGGTGATCCTGATAACCCTACTAGGGCAACAAGGATACTCTAAGGTCATGATATGCTTCTCAGAGAAATTTGGGCAAAAATTACACCCGAGCCCCGAGAAGCCGAAAATGTAGGCTAATCCACGTTTTTATGATTTTCGTGAGTCCCCGTAACGAAGGTGGATATTTTCGCACCAAATCGCAAGAAACACCCCTTGGGAACATGTAAGGCCCTTATAGGCTTGTAAGAGCATTTTTACGAAACAACAATGTAAGGGCCCTAACACCGAAAGCATGAGTGATATCAAAGTTCGGTGATCCTGATGTTGTCCCGGGGCAACGAGGGTCCTGTATGGTCATGATGGACCCCCCGTATAAGTTTAGGCAAAAATGACACCCTCGACTCAGGAAGTCGAAAACGAATGCTATAATCCACGTTTTTTTGGCTTACAAAAGTCCCCAAAACGAAGGTGGATATTTTTGCACATCGCAAGGACACGCCTATGGAACATGGAAGGCCCCCGGGTTCTGTTATTGGGTCCCTTATAGCCTATAGGCTTGTAAGATCATTTTTACGAAACACCAATTTAAGGGCCTGAACAACGAAAGCATGGGTAATATCAAAGTTCGGTGATCTTGATGACCCTCACGGGGCAACGAGGGTTTTCTAAGGTCATGATAGTCCACTCGAAAAAGATTGGGCAAAAATGACACCCGGGCTCCGGGAAGCCGAAAACGTAGGCTATAATCCACTTTATTTGGCTTTCGGGTGTCCTCGAAACGAAAGTGGATATTATCGCACCACATTGCAAGGAACATCCCTAGGAATCATGTGAGGCCCCCGTAGTCCGGTATCGGGTCCCTTATAGGCTTGTAAGGGCATTTTTAAGAAACACAAATGTAAGGGCACGAACACCGAAGGCATGGGTGATATCAAAGTTTGGTGTTATGATGATTCTCCCGGGGCAACGAGGGTAATCTAAGGTCATGATTAACCACTCGGATAAATTTGGGCAAAAATGACACCCGTGCCCCTAAAAGCCGAAAATGTAGGCTATAATCCACTTTTTTTTGGCTTACAGGAGTCGTCGGAATGAATATGGATATTTTCTCACCACATCGGAAGCGACACCCCTAGGGAACATGGGAGGCCCCCGGGGTTCATTATCGGGTACACAATAGGCTTGTACTGGTTTTTTTACAGAACACCAATGTAAGGGCCCGAACACCAAATACATGAGTGATATGAAAGTTCGGTGATCCTGATGATACTCCCGGGGAACCGAAAGTCCTTTAAGGAAATGATAGGCCCCTCGAAAAATTTTGGGCAAAAAGACACCCGGGCCCTGAAAAGCCGAAAACGTAGGCTATAATACACGTTTTTTTGGCTTCCGGGAGGCCACGGAAAAAAAAGGTGGATATTTTCGCATCAAATCGCCAGGGACACCCCTAGGGAACTTGGGTGGCCCGCAGGGCTCGTTATAGGGTCTCATATAGGCTTGTAAGGGTATTTTTAGGGAACACCAATGTAAGGGCCCGAACACTGAATGCATGGGTGATATCGAAGTTCGGTGATCCTGATAACCATCCTGGGGCACCGAGGGTCTTCTATGGTCATGATAGACCCCCCGTAAAAGTTTGGGCAAAAATGACACCTGGGACCATGAAGCCGAAAACATAGGTTATAATCCACGTTTTTTTGCCTTCCGGTAGCCCCGGCATCGAAGGTGGATATTTTCGCACCACATCGCAAGGGACCCCCCTAGGGAACATGTGAGGCCCCCGGCGTCTGTTATCGGGTCCCTTATAGGCTTGTAAGTTATTTTTACAGAACACCAATGTAAGAGCCCGAACACTGAATGCATGGGTGATATCGATGTTCGGTGATCCTGATAACCCTCAAAAATGACACCCGTGTCCGGGGCTATAATCCACGTTTTTTTGCCTTCTAGGAGCCCTCGGAACGAAGGTGGATGTTTTCGTACCACATCGCAAGGGACACCCCTAGGGAACATGGGAGGCCCCCGGGGTATGTTATCAGGTCCCTGATAGGCTTTTAAGTGCATTTTTACGGAACACCAATGTAATGGTACGAACACCAAAGGCATGGGTGATATCGAAGTTCGGTGATGCTCATGACCATCACGAGGCAACGAGGGTACTCTAAGGTCATGATAGACCACTCGGATAAGTTGGGCAAAAATGACACCCGTGCCCCGTAAAGCTGAAAAGTAGAATATAATCAACGTTGTTTTTGGCTTCCGCGAGGCCGCGGAATAAAGGTGGATATTTTCGAATCACATCGCAAGGGACACCACTAGGGAACATGGGAGACCCACAGGGTGCATAATCGGGTCCTTTATAGGCTTGTAAAGGCATTTTAACGGAACACCAATATAAGGGCCCCAACACTGAAGGCATGGGTGATGTCGAATTTCGGTGATCCTGATGACGCTCATGGGGCCCGACGGTAATCTAAGGTTATGATAGACCCGTCGGATAAGTTTGGGCAAAAATGACACCCAAGCCCTGAAAAGCCGAAAACGTAGGCTATATAATCCCCGTTTTTTGGCTTACGGGAGTCCCTGGAATGAAGGTATATATTTTTACACCACATCGCAAGGGACTAGGCCTGGCAATGGGTGAGATTTGGGTCGGGTGGAGCATCACCCGCATCCACCCATTTAATTTTTAAGCTTTACCCGTCCACCCATCACCCACGAAATACTCCACCCGCATCCAATCCACCTATCACCCATGGGTAAACGGGTGGTAAACGAGTGAATAAAGAGCTAAGATATATAAAGGGATTTCGATAAAAAATCAACTTAACAAATCAAATTTTATAAAATTAAACCAACATATTTCAGTGAAAAAGTGCAAGAGCCCATAACAAAGTCTCATATTACAAAGAAATCCTAGTATTACTAAGATACATAACCCCAAATATCTTATTTTAATTTTTTTTATGGTCTTTTTTTTTTAAAGTATAATAAAATATTAAACGAGTGATGGGTGGATTCGTGGGTCGGGTTAGCGGGTGGAAAATCATCACCCGAATCCCACCCGACCCACCACTTGATCCACCCACCACCCACCCATTCACCCGTTTATTCGGGTTTTCACCCAAATAAATGGGTAGAGCGGGTTTGTGGATACCCACGACCCATTGCCAGGCCTACAAGGAACACACATAGGGAACATGTGAGGCCCCCGAGATCCGTTTTCGGCTCCCTTATAGGCTTGTAAGTGCATTTTTACGGTCAGCTAATGTAAGGGTCCAAACACCAAACGGATGAGTGATATAGAAGTTCGATGATCCTGATGACTCTCACAGGGCACCGAGGGTCCTCTATGGTCATGATAGACCCCTCGTAGAAGTTTGGGCAAAAATTGCACCCGGTCCCTAGGAAGCCGAAAACTACTACAATCCACTTTTTTTTGGCTTATGTGAGCCCCCAGAACGAATGTGGATAATTTCGCACCACATCGCATGGGACACCATTGGGGAACTTGTGAGGGCCCCAGGGTCTTTTATCGAGTCCCTGATAATCTCGTAAGTGTATTTTTACAGAACACCAATGTAAGGGTCGAATATCAAAGGCATGAGTGATATCGAAGTTCGAGGATGCTGATGCCCTCCCGGAGGAACGAGTCATTCCAAGGTTGTCATAGGCCCTCCGAAGTTGTTTGGGCAAAAGTGACACCCGGGGCTCGGGAATCCGAAAACGTAGGCATAATCCACTTTTTTTGGCTCCCGGGGAACTTCGGAACAAAGGTGAATATTTTGCACCACATCGCAAGGGACACCCCTAGGGGCCATGGGAGGCACTCGGAGTCGCTTATCCGGTCCCTGATAGACTTGGAAGGGCATTTTAAGGGACACTGGTGTTAGAGCCTGAACACCGAGGGCATGGATGATATTGAAGTTCGGTGATCCCTGAAGCAGCGTGGATCCTCTAGGGTCATGGTAAATCTCCCGGAAAAGTTTGGGCAAAACTGAAAACCTGGACGCGGGAAGCTGAAAACGTAGGCAATAATCTACATTTTCGGGCTTCCGAGAGTCCCCGTAATGAAGGTTTATATTTTCACAACACATGGTAAGGGACATCCGTATGGGACATAGGAGGCTCACAGGGTAGGTTATCGGGTGCTTGGTAAGCTTTTAAGGGCCTCTTACGGGACATTAGAGGCTCATCCACAGTTTTTGGTACCGAGCATGGCTCCACACCACTCATGGCACCAAAACTACCTTGAAGACCCCTCTACTATTATATTGAAGTCTCATAATTTTTCACAATTTTTTTTTAAGTGATTTCTAATTTTTTGATATTTTCTATTTTTTCTTATTTTTCAATATTTTTTAATTAAAAATTAAATTAAATAGCTACCTTCTTTGAAAAAGTTAAAAAAATATTTTTCCGTAACTTAATAATACACTTGATATTTACAAATTACCTTTTATGCGATATTTATTTAAAACAATATAGCCATCGACCATTTATGATGATCATTATGTTTCTATAGTATCATATTGGATTATGGTGGTTTCCCTTTCAATTGAAAAATACTTATGGCCTGTTTGCATTGGGGTAATAATTAAATGGGTAACGGAGCGAATTAAAGTGTAAAATAAAAAGATAAAGTGGTGATTAGGATAATAATTAAGGGAGTAATAGAGACAATGAAGGGAAAATGAGGATAAATTATTATCCTAGGGGGAGGTGGGTAACTATTATCCCCCAAATAGGGATAATCATTATCCTCATTTTCAGAAAATCTAACTCCTAGTACCTCATATATACCTTCATTTAGCCTATAAATTTAATCTATTACCCGCTTAATCATTACCCTAATCTAAATATCTTATTACTGAATTGAACTGATAAAAAGTAATACATGTGAAAGAAAAAGAACGTTGTCAAATTAATCTAATTGAGTTTGTTCACAAAATGTGAAGTTGAAAATAATATTTCTTCGTAAATGGTATAATAGTGTTTTTAAGTTTTTAAAAGTGGTAAAATACAAGGTAATCTTTTCAATTGTGGGTTTTTTTTTTTTTTTTTTTTGTATTATAGAAAATTATAATAAAAAAATTGCCAAAAAAATATTTAATTTGGTTTTTATCCGGGGATTATTATTTGTTTAAAATAACAATGTTTTTTTGTTTAATTTGGTTTTTATCCGGGGATTTTTATTTTGTTAAAATAATCAATGTTTTTTGTTTATTCATTGTGCGGGAAGACAGAAGAAAGAGGCGTTTTACCAGTTTTTTCAGCTAACCCCTCCTTTTTCCCCTTCAAATTAGTTCTTCTCTACGCTTTCACGGTTTCACCTCATCACTTGATTGCGCTGCCATTTTAGTTTACCTTCAATCTCTCTCTCTCTCTCTCTCTCTCTCTCTCTCTCTCTCTCTCTCTCTCAGTGCAAGAGCCCTTGGATCTCACAACCATTATTGCCAAGGTCAGTATACGTATATCTTATTCTTTTCATTTGCATAAAGTTTCATTTATGTGATTGTTTCCTCCGTTCCCCTTTACACCGATCTCCTTGCTCGATCTACAACTATCCTATAATAAGTAACCAAAAAAAAAATAAATAAAATAAATTAGGGTTTTATAGAAAATGTTGTGCGAATTTTTCTACTAGTTGTTTGATGCTGCTTGATTAGAATTCTAACGCAATTTGGGCAATTGGGTCGTTTTCAATTATTTTAGTTACAATATTAGTCCCTTGAAAGGGCTATCTATCACAAATGAGCATTGTTTAGTTTGATTCATTAGGGCAGTATCCATGTAAATGAATTTTTGTTCTATTGTTAATATGATCATGATTGAGTTATTTTTCATTTGCTAAAAATTAGAGCTTTGGTTTTTCTTGATTAATGAAATTAGATTACTTACTGCTGCTGTTATTTTGGTTAATTTGGGGATTACTGGTATTGTTTTATGCAAAAGAATTGGTGGAACTCACAAAATAGATTGGTTTTCTCTTAAAAGGTTTACCTGCCAACAAGATGATGGACTCCTCAGGAAGCTGTTTTATCCTGTACAATGAGCCAGAATTAAGTCAGACGCCATTGATACATGGGCTTCCGGACGACATTGCTCTATTTTGCTTGGCAAGGGTTCCGAGGAAGTACCATACGGTCCTGAAGTGCGTCTCAAAGAGATGGAGAAACTTGGTGTGTGGTGAAGAGTTACGGGTTTATCGCCAAAAGCATAAGTTAGATGAAACTTGGATATATGCTTTGTGCAGAGACAAGAATACTGATCAATCCCGCTGCTATGTATTAGACCTTAGCTCCGGTAGGCAGGGTTCTTGGAAGCCCATCCCCAGTCTTCCACCTCGTTGCTTGAACAGAAAAGGCATGGCCTTTGAGGCAGTGGGCAAGAAGTTATTCTTGTTGGGTGGTTGTGGTTGGTCCGAGGATGCTAGTGATGAAGTTTATTGTTATGATGCCTCCATGAATACTTGGTGTGAAGCAGCTCCCATGTCAACTGCCAGGTACTCCCTTTCATCAACTTTATTCTTGTTCGTTGTTCCTCTAAACATACAAGTTTGTGGATTATTCAAAATGATAATATTTGCTTGTCAATAACTCAATACCTGGATACCTCTGTTTTGTTGTGCTTGCATTGAAAGATTAGGGCCCGTTTGGCCTACTTTCTCGAATTTTGAGTTTCCTCCTCTTTGGAGTTCCTACTTCAGCCCCATTTTGGTTTCCTAGAAGCACTTGGTGATGGTGGATGGGAAGTAGGAGAAAGAGGGGTTGGAAGGATGTAGGACGAGAAACTCAAAATCCTAGAAACTAGGCCAAATGATCCCTTAAACTCATGGCTTTTCCCATAATTTGTAGATCAATGAATTCTCGGCATTGTTGTTCTCTTATTCAGTGAATATTGGAATTAGCTTATCGCTAATGCGTGTAAATCAATGAGATGTGGATAAATTGCACAGTGAACCTTTGTTAGTGGCTGCCAGTAGGTCATATTCCTTACTAAATATGTCCACACAAAACACATACTGAAACAGGGACTCATGTAATTCATTCTTTCAGGTGCTATTTTGGTTGTGAAGCAGTGGATGGAAAAATTTATGCAATAGGTGGACTTGGTTTAGAGACGAGTAATTTGCGTTCATGGGATACTTATGATCCTTGCAGAAACGCCTGGAAATCACATTCAGACCCAAACATTATCCTTGATGTAGAGAATTCAGTAGTAATTGACAGGAAAATCTACATTAGATCTCATGCTTCAGCTATACCTCCTCATATGTGTATGGCTGTTTACAATCCATCAACCGGCACATGGCTACAAACTGATGCTGACATGGCACTAGGGTGGTGTGGCCCTGCGGCTGTGCTAGGTGACACCCTTTATATGTTGGATCAGAGTTCAGGAACCAAGCTGATGGTGTGGCAGAACGACAGAAGGGAGTGGGTTGCTATACGTCGGCTCCCATCTTTTCTCACTAGACCACCCTGCCAAATGGTGGCTATTGGCACAAGTATTTTCATCGTTGGCAAAGGGCTCAGCACAGTTGTCTTGGATGTTCGCATTGTAGGGAATGCCGATGGAGTGATAGCTAGTCCTTCGATACCCAATTTTTCTTCCGATGATGATGTAATTAGCTGTAAATGTGTGTCAATTTGATTCCTTCATTGTACCATTTTATTGTGTATATCATGTCCCACTGTACAAGATGTACTCTAGAAAAGAGATGATATTTGGAGTTCTCGAAAATTGTTTACTTAACTTCATGTTGTACTTGTTACTAGATTGATTGATTTATCCAGCTAGTGAAGGCTTAAAAGACATCGAGATGCAGGATTTACTGCATTGTAGCGAATTATTTAAAACGAGGCTGTTCTCTCTTGTTTCTGCCCTATGGATTCCATGTCGTCGGTTGTGATATGTCTACTCCAGACATCGGCTTGTACAACAAAAAAAGCCAAGTAATCATGGTTACATTCAAACCTATCCAACTGTTTTGTTCAATTCAAAATAGTCCAATCTAGCAAGATCATCATACATTCATACATAATGAAATAACTGGAAGACTGATGCTGACATCTGTTAATCTGTCTAGTAAGTAGTAGCTAGTAACTAAGATGTAAAAGTAAAACCAAATTCATCAAGAACTAAAATAGTATGAATACAGGTACGGGACGGCTGCTCAGCTGCCTCCTAATGCAGCGATATGATCAATGTATGATCTGAAACAATGGTTCTACACAAATGTTCCTCTGAGGTCAAGAGAAAAAAGGGGGAATTGATCATAGTAAACAAGCCAAATTATGGAATAAGAAATCAAGAATTTCACTCCCTATTGGATATAGTAAACAAATATGTCAACTAGCATGGTATCCAGTCTATTGTGGTCACATCAGAACTTGACAACACAATCTCTCCGTTGTATGATTATTAGTCAACAATATTGAAATCAAAACCACCTACCCTGCAAAAGAAGGTACATGTTTAGCTACCAAAAGAAAACAATATCAAACTAGCAGGTTACAAGAATCAAGCACATCTAGCATGATCGCTTGCAGGAAAATACCATTTTGACAGAATTCTCCAGAAAGCAGCACATAGCTCTCTTTAGGCAGGTCATAACGCCAGATCCAGCTGTGTCAAACACTATTGCTAGTGGATCCAAGAGGGACGAGAGGCAAAGAATTAATCCATACAAGAGAAAAATGTTAGAAGAATGCCTCCACGAAAGGAACTTCTCTTTAACACAATCAATTTACAGAAGATATCGTGCTTGGCATAATTGGACAAGCACACCCAGCGACTCAAATTACACATTGGAGATACAACTTTGTGTGATACAGCTTCCGTCAGCGAACCCTACCACCTAGTGTCATAGAATCATTGTACAAAACTAAATTGCTAGCCAGAAATTCCCTACTAACAAAAGACCAAGCAAAATGAAGACAGTAGAAACACTATATCAGGCTTATCAGCTCTTTTTCCTCTTGAATGCAGGATGAATAGTTTCATTAAAAGACACAAGTTTGTCAATTCTAGAAATGCACTCATTCATCCTTTTTAAAATGACGGGCATGGCAGAGATGTTACTAGAAATCTTATCTCTAAGCAATTCAACATCATCCATAGTATTTTCATCATCATCAGCTGGTAAGGCTCCACCGAAAAACCCACTGCTGGATCCTGCACCTGTGTAACACAAAGGAAGGCGTGACTCATCAGTATAAGTGCACAAGTGGGACATGGGGTGTTTGAAAAGCAACTAATAAAGCACAGGGCATTTCGATGAGGGTGGTTCTTCATATTGGAACTTAGAAATCGCAATGCACATCCATAACTACTGTTATTAATAGCTTCTCTACCTAATTTAATTACACCCAAACAGTTCTGTTCAACTCTTGGTTTGAGAATCCATATAACAGTAGCTGCATCAATGTACCAAATCGAATATTAGAAGGCTAAAGGCATTTGACCAAAATAGTCAGTTAATTACTGCCATATCTAGGAGAGAACATCTCCAGAATAAGCTATTTGATAGTACATTAACTTCACATGAAGTAGAAACTTGTAATTATTCTTTTTCTTGTTCTTTGGGACTCCCTTACATTATTTTGGTCAAAGGATATACAATCATGAGCAAGTTATTTGAAGGAGAAAGCCGACTAACTGGATATAAGACTTTGAGAATGTTTAAGGCAAGGGAAGGCATGGCAGCTTACTCCTCCATGGTGCATTTTTCATTGCCAGGGAGCAAAAACCATATACACTAACACCACCATGAAGAACCAAGAGTGACACTAGCAACCAGGGCAGGCAATTACATGTCAGAACTCTATGGAGCTGCAGCAAATACATGCATAAGAAAAGGGTAAAAGCCAAACAATATGAGACGCAGAGAGCAGATCCTTGACATTTTACAATCATTGCACTTCTACACTACTTTTTTTTCTCTGTGGATTGTTTGCATACGGATGAGAGTTAATCTTACTCCATCCTAGTTAAACCAGTCCAATCCTACATAAATGAGGTGCACACTTGTACTTCATCATTTACCAGCGATATGAACTTATGAGTAATTAATTTCTTCAAAGAACCACCTTCACTTCAGTCAGCTAGATGGGTCTTCCTTCTCCCTTTACTCTCCACATTTCCCGCATTTGAAACAATGCCTTAAAATTTCACCAACTGATAATCTCTCCACATCCACATCACAACACTAGTATACCACTATGGCAACACCCATTCCCTAACATGAAAGAGATCACATGAATGCTATCACCAACTACAACTAGGCACCATAAAAATCCATGACCCAAATAACCAATTCAGCTAGAAACAATCTCATCATCCCTTAAGTGAGTATAAAAATCACGAAAACCAACCACTATAAGAAATCAAACTTATTTCTTTAAATAATCCCAAAAATGATTTAAATGTGTCCACAATTCCACATTAGTCTTATACATTGAAGGGTAACCATAAAATCATACTAAGGATTTTCACCTATCATTTAATGTTTTCTTGGCACTACAAAGCCAATAATTCAAGTAACTCCAGCCCCAACCCCAACCCCAACCCCAAAACCACCAAATCCCCCCCTCCCCCCTCCCTCCACAAAAAAGAAAAGAAAAAAAATGCAAGTACTTGGCTAAAGTATAATCAAGATTCAAAACCCAATTTAGTCCTCATTTTAACCAAGACCCACTAAACAATAATCATAAACCCACATCAGAAATACTCTCAATTCCACCCAAAACATACTACATTGCAAAATTCCCAACATCAAAATTTCGAGGTAATTGAAGAGAGAGAGAGAGAGAGAGAGAGAAAAAAACAAGAAAGAGGAAGCTAACCTTGGTGGGTCCCTCTAGATGGGCCGGGTTCGGTCCCTCTGTCGTCGTCATCCGATGAGAGAGAAAGAGCGGGCCGTTGAGAAGAAAGAATGGAAGTTAAAGTAGACTTGAGCTGATCAGGCAATGCAGATCTGTAATTCTTAAGCTTTTCCGCCATTTCTTTTACTTCATTTTCGAGCTTTTCTGTTTCTCCTTCTTGCTGTTGTTCATCTTCTTCTTCTTCTTCTTCGTTTTCGCTGGAGTTTGATACGTCGTCGTTCTGGCGAGTTTGGTCGGTGCCGTTGGGCTGAGTTGACTCACCGAGTCGTAGCGAGTTCTTCATTTTGGTGGAACAATCGGTGGGTATTCGGAGCCCAAGGCTCTCTCTCTCTCTCTCTGGTTGGAGTTCGACGTTAGGGCTTTCAGATTTTGGCAAAATTGGAATTGGAATTTGATTTTGATTTTTGAAAATTTTGATAAAGCGGTATAGCTGCTGAAAAACCAGGCTTTAATGTAATTATTTAAACTCATTGTGGAAATTATTGTGTTTTTTATTTTTGTAAACTCGTATCAACTTGTCTGGGTGGTGTAGTCGGTTATCACGCTAGTCTCACACACTAGAGGTCCCCGGTTCGAACCCGGGCTCAGACAATTTTTTGCTTAAATAATATTTAATCTTGAAAAAACTAGTGTAAACATTTTTTTCATGTAATTATTTTTCTCAATTCATTTGGCTTAAGATGTTAAAATTTACCAAGAAGTCGCTAATTTCATGATACATTTCGATTAAGTATTACAAAATGATTAATAGTTATTGTCTTTGTTTTTCACTTTGTTTTTGTCTCATTTAACCATATTGTTACAAGTCTCTTTACAATTACACACTAATACTCTACTCAAGATTGCTTGCTTATTTACATACTCTATTATGTGCTTGACACAACAATCTCAACATATGAGATATTATGAGTTTTGAATAAGTGTAATATAAACAATGTGATTTAATGAAGACATAGATCATTAGGCTATAGACAATGTGATTTAATGAATATATAGATCATTAGGTTATAAACAATATGATTTTAATGAAGTGGAACATTTAGACTTTTATTGTATGCCCAATAATAAGGAAGAACGTGTCATATTCTCCTTCATCTATCGCAAGTGTATCAAGTTATCATTTCAACATTAATGTCTTGATTGTGTTTCTAAAATGTTTAACCTGCAATTAAACTGTGTATTGGGGTGCAACTATTTAGATAGTACTTGTGTTACCCTAAATATATTGGGGGATTAACCCATTAGTCATCATGAACATGTAGGGTTTTCTTCTAACAGGTTAAAAAATCTATATTTACAAATTACAGCCCCCATTTTTTTGACTTTCATATGCCAATTGCCAATTGCCAATTTGCCACTCCGCCAAAAAAGTCTTGGGTTGACAAATTTATCCCAAACTTCACTTTGCCCAAAATTCTCACGTCGTCGTTTTGTCGAATTTCCTTCAACAACTCACTTCAGTGGTCGCTTCTCTGTCCTCCTTCAGCCCCTACTTTCAAATGCCATTGCCTTTCTCTCTCCTCAAACTTATGTGATAACTTCATGTATTTGGTCGATTGATGATCATTTACATTGGCTAGTATCCAAAGAAAAGAACTGATCTTTGGGTGCAACATAAATTGACATAGTTGTCAATCAACCAATCTCTCATAATACTCTTTACAGTCAAAAAATATGAATCTTCAAACACTTTCAAACCCAATTCTTACTATTCTTCCACCAAGCCGAGCCAAAACTGGTCCAGATGAAATTTCTGCTACTGGGTCTTGTAGTTTCACTAAATGTGTGTCTGATACACAGAAGAACTTTGTTGGTAATTTGAGAAAAACCAATTCTAATTCAAGATTCAATTTTGGGTCTTGTAATGTTGCAAAAAGGGTATTTGAGTCATGTCTTAGTTCCAGGAATGGTGGTGGTTTGGTGAGGGTTAGGTGTGGAGGATTGGAGAGCGAAGAAGGTGAGGATGCAAATTACATGAGGAGGTGTGTTGAACTAGCAAGGCAGGCAATTGGGTGGACTAGCCCTAATCCTATGGTTGGTTGTGTAATTGTCAAAGATGGTAAGATTGTGGGTCAAGGATTTCATCCAATGGCTGGGCAGCCCCATGCTGAGGTAACTATCACTACCCCCATGATTGTTTAGATATTTTCAAAATCAGTTTCCTGGTCAAGATTAAGAATCTAAAGTTTGGTAGCCTGAAATACATTGTGATATGATTATGATACATATATGCAACTAAAGCTATAGAAGAAATCCTGGTGTGTTTTGGAAGGATATATTCTGTGACCATGATATCTGATTTGGATTACTCAGAAAGGAAAACAATAAGTGACGGTTAACACTTAACAAGCTGTGCTAATAAGCACTTCTGAAATGCTTTAAAACTATGTTGCTCGGACTCTTCATTTCTCCTCAAGTACCCGTGTCGGGTACTCGACACTCCGACATGGCTATGGACACTGGACACTCCATTTTCAGCGAAAAACATGCAGAATTTTCATAAAATGGCCGAGTCTGACATGGGTATGGGTACCGGACACTCTGACACTTAGCCGAGTCCGAGCAACATAGCTTTAAAATATGCATTTTTGGTCCTGAATTTGCCAAGTTCCTAGATTGCCAGTCAAACCATATTTGTGGGATACATTGCTAGTGTTCTTTAATGTTGAAGTTATGTGTATGTAGAGTTTGGATATGTTGCGGTTCGCCTTTCGATGTAATGCGTACAGTTCTTGCTGAATGCGGATCCAGAACTGAAATTTTGTAGGTCTTTGCATTGAGGGATGCTGGGGAACTGGCTGAGAATGCAACTGCCTACGTGAGTTTGGAACCTTGCAATCATTATGGCAAAACTCCACCTTGTAGTGAAGCTTTGATAAAAGCCAAAGTCAAGAAAGTTGTAGTTGGCATGGTGGATCCTAACCCTCTTGTTTCTTCGAAGGGAATTGATAGACTTCGAGAAGCAGGCATTGAAGTAGTTGTAGGAATTGAGGAAGACTTGTGCAAAAAACTTACTGAAGCCTTTCTCCATAAAATGCTTTCTGGAAAGCCTTTTGTTACTGTTAGGTATGTATTATTTGTTCCAGAGGAGATACTTAGGCATTGAAGTAGTTGTAGGAATTGAGGAAGACTTGTGCAAAAAACTTACTGAAGCCTTCGTCCATAAAATGCTTTCTGGAAAGCCTTTTGTTACTGTTAGGTATGTATTATTTGTTCCAGAGGAGATACTTAGGGGATCATAAGCTATGAACTAGGATTTGTGGAGAGTAAGATTTTCCTTGAGCGAGATAATTCTTCTGTATGCATAGGAAATAACAGGCTGAAACCACTTCTTACCATAGTGTTTCTTTTGGTGTTAGAATTTCTCCTGTAGCAGTCTATCATGTATATTTTTCCCGTTTGGACTAGTTGTTACATGGTGGCATTTGTCAAAATTATCCATTTACATTGAAGACAATATACTTATTATTACTAGTCGCATAAATGGCTGAAGCAATTTAACTTGTTGAAACGTTTCAGTGCTTTTTTTCAGTTAGAAGGAAGAATCCTTCTTTATGTTATAGCATTGTATATGCTATTTTTTGTACTTCAGCTTATGTATTGCCACTCACCTGCAGATACTCCATCTCCATTAATGGTATGCTATTGGATCAATCAGAGGAAGAAGCCATGAAATGTGGAGGATATTACTCAAAGTTGCTACAAGAGTATGATGCAGTGATACATGCTCCCACCACAACGACCCAAGAGTTCTCAATCGCTGCATCTGAGGAACCAAATGCCCGCCAACCATTGCACATTTTAATAGCTAAGAATCCTAGCACTCCTATCCGGATTCTGAATTTACCAACCCAAGAGGATTGCAAGGCAATTCTATTTGCTGACAAAGAGGTGACTTTGGAACCAAATACGTCTCAGATGGGTATTGAAACTGTGGTTGTGGATAAAATAAATTTGGATGCTATTCTGGAGTACTGTAATAGACAAGGATTTTGTAATGTTTTGGTGGATATGAGAGGGAACCTCGATGATCTGGAAGATATTCTGGAAGAAGGGCTTGAGATGAATTTGCTACAGAAGGTGCTAGTAGAGGTGCTGCCTGTTTGGGCTGGTGGCAAAGAAAGTGTTTCTGCCTCAGCATTGATG
Source organism: Tetragonia tetragonoides (assembly GCA_038025085.1). Classification (NCBI taxonomy): domain Eukaryota; kingdom Viridiplantae; phylum Streptophyta; class Magnoliopsida; order Caryophyllales; family Aizoaceae; genus Tetragonia; species Tetragonia tetragonoides. The sequence goes on from CM076140.1 coordinate 5,283,592, forward strand.
AGTCTAACACATAGAAAAATGTTAAAGAATTTGTCATCGAGGACGTATAGCAAATCTGTCTTGCTGGAAGGATATCTTTGATTGATGCATGTTTACAGTATGATAATTGATAAATTAAGCAAGCATGCTCCCGAGAGTTCAGCTAACCATTACTGAGAAGGAAGAGCAAACAGAAGAAAATATTACAGGTGCTCCTCAGGGATATGCTAAGCAGAGAAGGTGGTAAATGCCAGCTTAAGGTTGTCTCACACAGTTACCAGTATCTCGTGTCTTTTGTATGTAAACTTTGAACTCTAATATGGTGATCTACTTGTGCTTTTATTGGAGACACTGTGTTTCTTAATTGTTCCTGAACAATGATTGTCATCAAGATGTAGTCATTTTGTTTCGATATTTCAGAGAGGATCCATATTTTTTAGATTTCAAGGAAATGGAAAGATCTGTAAGCCATGCATAGTAAGATGTAACTAAGGCTATGACATGAAAACACACAGTTCTGATTCCTTTTGCTGATTGTCTAAAACAATGTATTTCTGTCTGTTTCTCATTGCTGAGGCGCCTATCTGATAAAACAAAAAATATTTCACTGTGAAGCTTACGAAACTGAGTGATATGCAAGACAACATCATCTCACAGTTCTGAAGTAGATGATAAGGAACACAGAAGGTATGGATTCAGGAACATCTCTTATCCCTAGGCTGAGTATACACACTTTCCGAAGTCATAACTCTAAAAGAAAGCGTCAACTAAGGCAAATAAGTGGAAGTCTGTCCCATTTATGCTTCTGAATACTCTGGGGACCTTGCTTATGAAATTCTGAATACCCAAACTATCGTCCTTGGAGAATTGATACTTGTGGACATTTGACCAGAAATGAAGTCTGACTCACAAAATATGAAGTTTGGTTATGTCCCTTCAATGTATATCACTGGCCAGAAACCAAAATGTTCATCAATGACTAGCTTTCGATTTCCCATGCAAGAAACATTTACAGATTTGTGGCTCACAAGTTGTATGTATATACAGATATGCTTCACAATTAGTACAAAAAAAAGGCTTGCCTCCAAGAGCCAAACTTTTGACACTGTCATCAAGTTGTTATAACTTTAACTAGCTATATACTGTATATATATATATATCAAAAAAAAAAAAAAACTGTATATATATACACATGACTACATATGAGAACATTTATACAGATACACCTACAAACAGGATGCAATTGAACAAGGGTCTTCCGCACTCTTTTACAATCTTCTGCCAGTTTCTTTCAGAAGGGTACCCCAGGAGGAGAACTCAGTGACCTACACATCTTCTCAGATCTAGGCAAAAGCCAGCATTGCAGTATTAGTAGCTTCCATTAATTCACAGGGTGAAGGATGTTCTCATGAGAGGTTATACTCCACTTTTACCCACTTGGGGCTGGCGGCCATTTATTGAGTGCTCAGTATCGCGATTACGACTCTTCCTTTTAGCAGTAAGATGTGCATGAATGGTCTTTTCGGTTGCTACTGCTTCCTGAATGTTGGAACAAATCACCTTGCACAACTCTTCTAGTGCAAGCATAGGGAAGGGCTCTTCAATAAGGACACCCACCTACAAATTCAGAACTATATTAATAGGGAGATACAGCATCCAATGCCACAAGATGGCAAGTACAACTGGGACGAGAGATGATATCAGTAGTAAAGAGAGGCCACATCCTCAACGAAAAAGACAATTACAATAAAAGTTCCTTTGCCTGCATGCATCTGCAGTCGTTTATATGCAGGATGCAGGCTAGAAATATTATTTTTTCAAGGGAAAATAGCAGATTCCTGAAACTGGTGAACTTTGGATTTAGTAGGATTTGATTGCCTCAACGTTAGGTAAAAAATATTGATGCCTGATTCTGTGGCAATAATATGTCATATGTTTCCTCATTTCCATCGTTTCAGAACAAGGTTCAAAAGGTATTTGGGAGGAGGGGGAGTACCTCTTCTATGCAGAACAAAGATGCAGCACTGATAAAAGTGGCAGGAACCACAATCCAGTGGCAATCATCCCACAGTATGATAGGTAACGTGAGATGCCAGAGAACAAGGAACCGTGAAGTGAGTCGAGTGTATGACAGAGGAATTGGTATACCCATTAGCTCATCGCATACACCAATTCCTTCATGGAAACAGGATAATTTCAACTCCTGCATCATGACAGCTCATTAAAGATCCAAAATTTCGCCATCATGAATTTTGGGTGGCAAAGAAAACACCACCACGACATAGAAGGCCCCCCTGCTGCTTTGGATTCATACCTTTTTAACCAATTCCATTAGTAACATGATTTGATCATAGTATAGAAATAAAGATTGCATGAAATTAACTTCAGAATCAATTTCAGACTGAAGGGAAATTTACCAAGACATTCCTCTTTGTCTCCTCTATATGTAACATATGTAGGCTTTGAGAAATGAGCTGAATGATGCAATGGGGCCGGTGTTTTGAACTGAGAATTACAGCTAGATCATCTACTTCAAGGATTTTTTGGAGGTCTCCCCTAGCGTCGGAGTCATAAAGCAAATGGCACTGCATAAGAAGTTGCAATAATCATATTCTACAACAAGGCAGGAAACATATCATCAACGGAGATCACAGTTTTCCAAGCGTATGAACTAACTAGTACACAAACAAATTCAAGACTTTCAATTTTAATGATTAGAAGCAAATCAGCAATCACCAATTTTAATGATTAGAAGCAGATCAGCAATCATATAATTTACACTAAATGTGGTGCACTTACATAAAGCAAACGCAGGATAATATCAGATTTTCAAACAGATTCTCATTCATTCATCTTCTTCTTTTTAAGGGCATTCATTCATCTAAAAGACTAGCACCCTTCATAGATCATTTTGAGAACACATTCAACGTTAGATTCCACATTATCCCAAATACAAATCAAGCATCATATAAATGCAAATCAACCAACCTTAAGGGCAACAGGGAAAGCCAGTATGTACTGCAAAAGACTCCTTTTAATAACTCCATCACTCAAATCATCCACACTAGCAATCACCTGCCTAGCAAAATCACTAGTCCCAGAAACCACCTTAGTCCAAGCCTTTCTCCCTTCCTCGAACCTCGAGTACGAGGCCTCGGTCCTAAACACGAGAAGAAGTGCCAAAGCTGGTGCTGTAAGCTGATATGGCAAGGAAGATGCCCTCAGTACAGGAAAACACTCAGGCAACAAATCCATACTCACAGCTGTATTATACCCAGAAATGAAAACAGCCACTGAGGTGAAAAAAAGCACAGGTGGGATAAGAGATAGAATGACCCTTGAAGAGAGAGAGCTAAATAAGTGTCTAACATGTCTATAAGAGCTCCTATGTTCTGCCCATAATTCATGGTTATACAAAACCCTCTTTTTTTTCATACCCTTTTCTTTAACCCCATCAGCCCAATCAGGCAAAGCTTGAAAAATTGAGAAGAAATTTAGGGTTCTGGGATTGTTTGAAGGGTCTGAAGGGTAGCAAGATTGGATTTTGAGATGGGATTTGTTGGGTTTTGAGGGAAGTGGTAAAGGGTGTAATTTGAGGGAGATTTTGGGGGTGAAATTGGATGAAAATGGTGGATTTGAGGGAGGATTTATGGTTTGGGTTGAAGAAGTTGGCATTTTGGGATTTGATTTTTAGGGTTTTAGGATTGGTTTGGAGGGAAAGAGGAAAGAGAGTTGAGAGAGGAAAGAGGTGGAGGACAGAGAAAATGGAGGAACAAGGAAGAGGACTACAAGAGTGAAAGGGAGTGAAGACCGTAGTCAGAGATAGTCTCGACTCTTGCGTGGAAAGGGGTCGTTAGAAACCGTTGTTTGTGAATGGAATTTTTACACGTTTTATTCCTCTTTTTATCTTTAAGAAAACACTTAGAAATAAAAAAATAATAATACTAATAATAATAAACTAGCTAGTTGTTTGCTCAACTCCAAATGAAATCATACCAAGTGGTTGTTTGGTTGACATTTTTTATTGGGTGTTATATTTGGTTGACATTGAGTAATGTGAGAAGTGCAACTTTCTGGGAAGTAAAAAAAGTGCAAAGTAATTTGGTTGATAAAATTGTGGGAAGTGATACTTTTTAGGAAGTTCTACTTCTCTCGAAATGGGGGAAGTCACTTACCTTGTCCCTCCTAGGTAAGTGGGATTTCCTGCAGGAAGTTTTACTTCCCATTACCAATCAAACAATTTTGCTCACTTTCAAGGAAGTTCGGTTTCATGAGAATTACTAGTTCCCAAGAAGTTACACTTCCCACATTCAAACCAAACGACCGCCAAGTATTTGTCAGAATTTTTTCAATTGAGGAATTCTTGTACACATTTATTTTGCCTTCTATTGTGTTTTAATTGGAACAAAAGTAACATTTAGACACCAAAAATATGATCATATTCATAAAAGACAAAACCAATCACACAATTTTCAATACCAAACAAAAATAGTATAAGTGATTCTCATTTGGTCTTTACTTTCAATTTTCAATATATTTAGTTTTTACTTTCAATTTTCAAGATATTTGGCCTTTGACATATGAAATTTTGTTTTGTTCTTCATTGGTCGAAAAAATAGGTTGTCTAATTATTGCGTGACAATATAAAAACTATTAAAATCGACCTGAAACCTTCTTATTTGGGCCCGAACCCGAAATGAACGGTCCAAAACTCATTGGGCTGTCAACCTGTTTGACAACATGTGTCAAATGATTACTTTTCTTACTCCATGTAACAAAAATTATTTACTCATAGCTAACAAATCATGACAACTTTAGATCAGGTATCTCACAATACACAAACATTGTTCCAAGGGAAATCACATTTTGGCTTCTGTTCTTCGAATATCATCCTTCCACAGTTCCACATGTTTGCAGCTGTTTGCTCTCTAAGACTTCTATGCCCTTTCAGTTTGGCTACTACTTTTTGCTAAAGAGATGCAGCGGTTTCTAACTTCATCCATAGCAAGAGACCAAACGATCAACAAGTGGACAGATTAAGTAACGAATGAGCACTAAACCAAGGTGACCAATAGACATGAAGGTGGTCTATACACAAATCTTCTTCCACAGCACTTCTTTTCCCCTCTGTTGATTGCAAAAGTGAGTTCCTCTAACCTCTACATAACTAACTACCCATACAGTTAAAGCAGTAAGAGTAAGAGCTACACAAAAAACCAAGCAAAGTTTACACAGGCTACAACTATGGGGTTCCCTTGCTACTGTTTGAGTCCATCTTTCTGGCATCACTTTCCTCGGTTCTCATTTTGGTTCCAAAGATGAACTCCTTTGCTGACCGTTGTGCTGAGAGTATTGTGTTCTTGATCTGCCATCAATACAATGACCCAGAATTTTTAAAGCCAAAGATTTGAAAATTACATGCAGATTAGCAATAAGCCAAAGAAACACGAGACATATAAGACGTGGTTTCAATACTTTTGAACTACTAGCAGCATGGCAGTGTGAAGTATAAAAGAGGAAAACAGTGCTGAACGTGAAAGCCAAAGGTTTTTCTCCTATATGCACATATCAATCCAAATCTCCTAGCAAAGGCTCATTTTTAGCATTGGTCATAGCTTTCATAGCAAAAGGCTTCTAGGGGGAGTGATGACAGCCAGAATTGAGCTGGGAATCAAACATCTATTGCAGAACATGGAATGCATGATGGAATCATGAAACTAGTCACAAAGAAGAAGCTCCCAAGCCCAATAAAATCACGGTTGAGTCAACTAATGGACAAGACTAACCCTTTCCCATACAGCATACAAATTTCCTTCTTTCTGAATGCATCATCAGTCCAAGCAACTAGGATTTCATATCCTACAGATCCTGAATCCTGGCTGTGGTTTGCAGCTACGAATTGTGGGAACCCATTGATGTGGCTCCTATAGGGTCAGAATTTGAATATACGTATATTGTCAGTTGTTTGATTAATAATCATCATCAAACGCTCAAAGCTTCAGACAATCCCTGTCAATTGTAATTTTCACATTGCAATAACACATTGATACCGTTCCTATAGCAACCTTACTTTGAACGAGGTTGCATTATTGAATAAACACTGACAATGATACAAACACGACATAGAGATGGGGTAGCTCCGTTTTTAGAGGGTACCTATCTGGGTGTCCATGCTTCATAGTTGGCAATACAAGGGGCAAGTTGAGAGTTCCGACATGATCCAAAATGGTCCGAATTCTGAATCTAGGTAAATATGTGCTGCTACATCGAAGAACCAAATCACAGAGATAGAGCGGCACACTTTTGTTAAAGACGAGGAGGTCTTGAAAGAAACTATTCATGGTTCAATATAAGCTACGAATCAGCTAGATGGATCATTCTGTGTTTATTTAAATCCAAGGTGTTGTACTTCAAATTAGGGGGAAAAGACGCGTACATTATGATAGAAGAAAAGGCTTGGGGAAAGGTTTGGGACGAGAGATGACACGAGAGGGTTAGAAGCCATAGTCGGTGTGTAAGTAATGGGTGGTAGGTAAAAGGGGGAGTTATGGGGAGAATATATAGGCCTTGCAGGTTGCAGCCTTATGACAAGTAAAGAAAAGGACCACCAAAGGCCGTAGGGGACCCAATAATCGATTCCGGGGGTCTTCCACGCCCCTTAGGGGATCTTTGTCCCGGCCTCTAACATAATATTCACCCGTGCTTCAGTGTTGGGGCCTTAAAACCTATACAAGGGTCATCAAGGGTTGTTTGGGAACTGATGACCAACCCCTGAGGACTCCACGCCCCCCTAGTGTAACTTGTCCGAAATAGTGCGAATATAACATCCTTGGTGTCCGGGCCTCCTGGACGCCCAAAAATCGTGGAATATAGCCTTTAAATTTGGGCTTTTGGGGCACCCACAGAGCTCAGTAGACATTTTTGCCCCCAATTCTCCGGAGGACCCTTAGTGACCCAAGAGGTCCCCGGAGAGGCCATCACGATGCACGGACTACTTATTCACCCGTGATTTCGGTGCTCGTGCATTTAAAGTGGGTGATTAGAAAATGGTCAAAAAGGCTATTTTGGACCCAATAACCAACCCTGGGGCCTCCCACATCTCCTAAGGTCCCCGATGTAATATGGTGCCAAAATAAGAACTTTGGTCTCGGGACATTCCGATCGTCCAAAAATCATGGATTATAGCCTTTGAATTTAGACTTCCCAAGGTCCGTTGAGATTTTTCATGTGGTACCCATGGTTGGTGACTCAATAGCCCCCCAATGCCCTCAGGGAGGTCATTCAAGCCCCCAAACTTTGTTTTCACCCATGGTTTCGGTGTTAGAGCTTTCATATAGCAAGTAACCAATAAAAGGATAATCATAAGCTATTTTGGGACCAAATAATCAAACCCCTTGGGCCTCCCACGTCCTCCTAGGGGATACCTTGTTTGATATGGCATGAAAATAACAGCCTTGGTCCTCGAGCCTTGAATTTTGGGCCTTTTGTCCCTCTGGGCCCGGTAGACATTTTTGCCCCCGATTGTCCGAGGGACTCATATTGACCCAAGAGGCCCCCTTGGAGGCCATCTCGATGCCCGGACTACTTATTCACCCATGATTACAGTGCTTGGCGCTTAGAGTGGGTGACAACTATAATGACCATAAAAGGCTATTGGGGACCCAATAATCGACCTTGGGGGACGTGGGAGGCCCCCAAGAGACCCTTGTGCAATATGATCAGGAAATAAGATACTTCGCCTCGGAACCTTCCGGACGCCCCAAAATCGTGGAATATAGCCTTGGAATTTTGACTTTTCGGGATCGGGTTGAGATTTCAATCTCAACCCTGACGTTATGTGGTACCTATGGTGGCCCAATAGGCCCCCCCAATGCCTCCGTGAGGTCATTCAAGCCCCCAAGCTTCATAGTCAACCACAGTTTCTATGTTTGGGCCTTTTATAGTAGGTGACCAGTAAAAGGGTCATCAAAGGCTAATTGTGACCCAATGACCAATCCCAGGACCCAATAATCGACCTTTGGGGACGTGGGAGGCCCGCAAGGGTCCCTTACGCAATATGATCAGGAAATAAGATACTTCGTCTCGGAACCTTCTGGACGCCCAAAAATTGTGGATTATAGCCTTTGGATTTTGACTTTTCGGGATTAGGTTGAGATTTTAAGCCCTAACGTTATGTGTTACCTATGGTGGCCCAATAGCCCCCCCCCCCCCCCCCAATGCCTCCGAGAGGTCATTCAAGCCCCCAAGCTTCGTAGTCAACCACGGTTTCTATGTTTGGGCCTTTTATAGTAGGTGACCAGTAAAAGGGTCATCAAAGGCTAATTGTGACCCAATGACCGATCCCGGGGGCCTCCCACGGTCTCCTAGGGTACCCCGTCTCATATGGTGCAATATTAACAACCTTGGTTTTCGGGCCTCCCTAACGCTCACCCAGGACCCGGTTGAAATTTCCCCCACCGATGCTCAGAGGGACCCATTTTAACCTCGAGAGGTGTCCCTGATGTATGGACTTCACATGGGCACTTCATATGCATTTGGGATATTATTATTTCAAGCTAAAGAAGCCCAAATAGGTTTTGAAATGATTAAGACTTCGAGAGAGTCGCTCTAGGATCTGCCACAGCCGTAAAATGAACGCATGTAATGCATTGCCGGCCAGTTATATAGTCAGTGAAGATTCTTCTTGCATGAATGGAAGATAGAAAGCAGTTTATAACCTCTTTCTAGCTCACGGAGAAGTGAAAGTTAGACCCACAGCACTGTCAGCACTCAGCAGTTAAATGCACTTAGTAGACAAGGGTCTGTTGTTCCAGTTCTTCAACTGCTTTGTTTCTCTCTCTCCCAAATGCTTGCATTCACAAAAAAACTCCCCTACTTACTCAGTGGTACCAGGATCCAAGTCGAAAAATTCATTAACAAACACACAAGAAGGGGAAAGAACAGTTGTCCCCCCACATCACTTCAAAAAAGCAAAAAAGAGATCGTCTTCCCACATCACCATCACAACTGATTGTAACACCAATCACAAATTTCATTATCTCTCTGCATGATTTGCTATAGTTATAGTCCATAAACACTTCTTCATAGACTATAATCTTGAATTCTTGTCAACTTGGTCGAAGTATCACTACAGTTGGCTGACTCTTACTGATCTTACTAAATGAGATCATAATACATACTTCTCAGGTAAATATGACAGCAACTTCCTCAATCTGAAGTAGTAAGACAAATGTAAGCTACGACAACGGTGCCAATCATAGGATACTTATGCTGCTTATAGGCCAGATGAACCAACAAATTCAAACTTACTCAATCTGGAGTTTCCTATTCGACCTTCTTGACTCATAGATATAGTATGACAGCATAGGACAATTCTAAAATTGGACCAAAATTGATATACAGTATATGGCTCTTAACTTCCCAATCAACAAAAACCCTAAATAGCCACAATCGATCACCAAAACCATACCCACCACCAGTCCTTATTCCCGAGCCCGAGTAATTTTGCTAAATGTGTAAAGCTACAAGTCAATGTATACAATGTAAAGAACCCAACCCACCTAAACTCAGTCACCAAGAATTGAGCCAAAATTGCACAAAAACACAACACAAAACAACCAACTGCAGATGCAGTTAAGCATAATGATTCAAAATAACACACCCAACCCCTTCAGAGTTTCAGTCACAACAAAATACCCAAACCATTCCAATAATCAGCAATGGCAATATAAACAGTCAATCTCATCCATAAAGACTAGAAATTTAATCTGGGTTTCGAGTATTTTGCATTTATTTCCATGTTTTCTTATCTATTTACAAATTATCAAGAAACAAAAGAAGGGAAATTTTAGTTGAAGAAAGAAGGATGGAGGAGCTTACAGGGTCAAGGACATTGGGTTGAGGGCCATAATCAGCGGTAAGAAGAAAGTAAGCAGCAACAGCGGTGCCGATCATGGTGGTTCTCCTTATTAACTTGTCTGTCTTTGGATCCATCTTTCTCTCTCCTCCCACTTCTCTATTCGCTTGTCATTGGCAAAATGGCAAATAGCAAAGAATTTTCAGTTTTTCACAATAGAAGACCATGGAAGCAACTAGCGAGTACTCGCTGAAAACAAGTACCCCGTACACGCTATTGTTTATTTTCATTTCTATTTTGGGCTAATTCAGTGATAAGTTACTTTCTATTTTTTGTATTGGATAAGGGGAATTTACTGAGTGACACTTGACATTTAGATTTTTTTCAAATTTATAAATATAAATTAGCGAGTACAACGTTGACGATTAAGATTCATGTGTAGTTTAGAGCATGATAACCCATTTGAGAACATGTTTCTTTTCATTAATTTGATTCGGAGTTGGAACCGAACAGGTGTGATTAAAACTTGGTGAACCGAATAAAATTGAAGTTGCAAAAAAAAAAAAAAAAAAGAATTCTTAAGGATTGATATAAGGTTAAAGAACTTAGCAGTTTGAATATGATATCCATAATTGCCTTCTATAGTCGATATACATAAGGATATTCAAAACTAAATATGTAAAATTTTCAAATTATTAGATTTGCAATTCGAAATTCAATTCAAAAAGTAAGAGTTCTGGGATATTCCAAATAAGATATTGGGTTATCTCAATAATCTCATTCGATATGTTCATTTTTTTCAATTTTAACAAAAGTCAACAAAGTTCAACAAAATTACACAATTGACAAACAAACTATCTCATGAATTTAAAAATAAATAAATAAATTTTATTTAGCAAAATAATATTGCGTGAAATAATTTAACAAGAAATAACTGCGGCTTAATTTCATCTCATCATTATCAAATTCAAAAGCTACCATCCCAAAAAAGCCCAAAAATAAATCTTGCAAGGAAAAAAAAAAAAATTGGACTGAATTGAGAATTCGGAGAGACCAAAAAAGTGAAGCAGCACAGGGAGGACAAATCACAAACAAGCCCAAACATAAGATCTCTTGGGCGAAACAGGGAGACGATTCTCCGAATTCAAAGGAAAAAAGAGAACCAGTTTAGGGAAAAAGAGAGAAAGAGATTTCGAAAGAGAGATTTTCTGAGGAGAGAGAAATCATGGCGTCGAGTGCTGTACAACCCCCTTTACCACCCACAACAACAACAACAGCAACAACAACAACAACAAACCCCCACGTAACACCACAAAATCAAAACAACCCAGTTTTAGCAAATTCTCATAATGGTTCAAAATCATCATCTTCAGCAATTACAACTCAAAATCTCCCACCACCTTCTGCTCAAATTACTACCAATAATAGTAATAATAACAACAGTTTAAACCCCAAGAAGAGATCTATTGACCATGTCAGTCATATCCAGAGCTCTCCATACTTCAAGATGCGTGCTATTGTCAATGAACTTCGCCCCCTTTTTCTCGAGGTGATTTCTCTTCAAAGTTTGTTTCTTTTTTGTTTTTCCTCTTCTGGGTATCGTTTGTTTTCCTGATTTGCTCATTGTTTTGGTCATTTCTCGTTTGTTGATTTGTGTCTATTGTAGTTTTAGCTTGTGGGTACTGTGTGTTCAAATGGGTTGTGGGTTTTAGTTAATTTTGCTTTCCTGCTGATTTCAGTTTTTGTAGTTTTTATAGCCGAAAACTGTAATTTAGCTTGTAGGTAATGTTTGTGCAAATGGGTCTTGCTTGAATTTCAGTTTACTTTAGTTTCTTAGCACTTTGACCTAGTATCCCGTCCCATTTTCAATGAGGGTGGTTTTAGTATATTTAGTTTGTGATTTGGCCTATTTTGCGTCAATGCTAATGCTGAAGCTTTGTTGTGCTCTCTGGGATTTTTTAATTTTAATTTTAATGCAATTCCCTCCAAAGGAATGGAGATATGAGTTGATGTTTGAATCTTCAGCCAAATTGGTTGTTGGAAGGTTATGATCTTTGGGTGTTGTCTCATTAGGTGATGGAGAGGGCAAACTGAAAGTAGGCAAACCCTGCTTGAATTGGCATGATTTTTTTTATGAAGTTTACACTTTCTGATATTAAACACCGGAACAAGCTGGGTCATAGCTTGTATGTAACTCATGTTTGGAATAAGTTCTTCATACTTGTGCCCTGCGTTTCTTACATTCAAAAGGATAAGGACGGGCTGACGGTATGCATTTGGATCTGGTGGTCTGGCCTGGCCAAGCTATTTCCAGGATATCTCGTTTGTCCTTTTGGTTAATTCAAGTGTATTAGGCCTTTGTATTCTTTATTTTTTTGTGTGTGGAAAATCTATACCCACAGGACAGCCAGTCTAGGTAATTGCAGAGTGCAGTATCCTTTCGTCATGGCGCCATCACCTAATCAAGATGTGCTTTTAATATCATTATTCATCACGCATCTTACATAATTAAGCATAGAGAATCCCTTGACAAGATGATTTAGAATATGGAGTTTATAGAAGGTGCCTACTAGCTAACACTGGATCTATAAGTCTATAACTATGCCTAGGTGAGCCTTCATTTTCAAATACATACTAGTGATACTACTTGAATACCAGCCAATGTCTTATGGTATCTTCCATGCAAGGAACAATTCTCATAACGATTAATACATTCCCATGTAATCCAGATATAGTTCACTCCATTCATATTTATGGTTCTGAAGTTACAAAACAAGACAGAAAAAGATGATGAACATGCAAACCGAGTACACTGTACAAATTACAATGGATGTTGTAAATAGCGACCTGATTTTGATGGATGTGGAACCAGATAATGGCCGTCATGCTATGCTATGGCAATTATATCAAGCTGCTTTGTATTTGATTTTAAAGGAGCTATCCCTAGAGATATGGTTGGATGTCATAAGTCATAACTCATAATAGGTAATTAGGTATCAATTATTTCATATTTCATTATTTTGGCCTTTCTGCATATATTAACATGTGTTGAAGGCTCTGTTTCGGAAACAAACATCCAAACTTTAAGCTTGATTTGGCCAAAATTCACATCGCATGACTCTTGACATAGCGACCCCGAGATGTGGCCATCTGCTCATACTGCTATTGCAGCAGTGTGACCTTTTCAGCAATCGCTGCCACGACTGCACTTTTGTTTGTGAACACCGGATCAATAGGGTGGACTTGTACATATGTCCAGGACTTTTGGCTTCTCGTGCTCATCATGTGCTTCTGCTGTTTTTTGTGATTAGAGGTTGTAAATATGTTGAAGTTCCTACCCAAGTGTAGTTTCTGACAACATTGTAGATTTTCTTCATATCCCTGTGTTAGGAATTTAGGATAGCCTTGACGAAGTGCTTGTCTCTTCTTTTGGTAGCTTCTCAGCACATGTCAGGGTGGTACATTGTTAATCTACTTGTTTAATTATTTTATGAGATATGTACTGCCTAAATCTACTGGTTATCTTGAAGATGGCAAGTGAACCTCTAAAACCTAGTTCTTCTAGTACACTATTTGGAAAGCTATTGAACCTAGTCGAAGTATGCTTTGTAGTGGCTCTTCGATATGTGACATGTGATGTTCTAATCTAGTATTTTTCTAAAAAGTTGCTTCTTGAAATGAATGTCATTGCAGAATACTTTGAGGTGGTATTGCTATTATGTCGGGGTGTTAACAACAGGAATGCTTATTTTATACTGCTGTGGTGTTTTGTTCATAGCATGAGATTGATAAACTTTATTTTTTGGTTGAAGGTTCTTCGCGCCCCTGATATCCAGAAATGTGAAGCTGGTCTTGGAATCAAAGAAAGTACAATCACTTTTCTCTTCTTTTTCTTTGTTTAGCTAAAAGATAAAAAATAACTCAAATACTAGTAATGATCTGCATGTTTAGTTTCTTGGCCCAAAGAAAAGGGGGAGGTGGGTTCAAAATCTGTAGATTAACACCTTTTGTCGTCCTGGATTTTTGGCTTTTTCGGACAATAAGCCTGTAACAAAACATCAGATGCTGCCATCTGTCTTTCATATAATCTTACTCGTTTATGGTTTTCTTCTCTGTTACCTTTTCTGTGTTATTCCTGCTGTTACTCATTTAGTCGACTGTTTTATAATTTCCAGAAATGAAGGTTATGATAGATCTATGTAAACAGAAGACAGTAGAGAATGTGCCTCTAGTCCAACTTAATAATGGAGCAGGAAGTCAAGATCTCGGTAGTGAGAAACAGGGTGTACAGAAGCCGGCTTTGATGTCTCGAGACAGTCCTGCAGATCACCTATCTCAACCACAAATGGACCGATATTTTGCGAGACCAGGTGAAGATAAGCGCTTCCCTGTTGGAAATAGCCTTGAAAAGCAAACACCTGATGGTACCAACAAGATTCCTGGAACATATGTTGTTGGTGGCTCTGCATTTGGCTGGAATTTCATCACATTCCACGGAACTAAACCGGAGTATTATGGCAGAACCAAGGAGGCATTTCGAGCTGAAAATTTGAGCAGTAGTATTTTCTAATTTCCTCCATTATTAGGATCGGCTTCTTTTTTTTGTGACCTTATTTTTTTGGCACATTTCCAGACATTCTAGTAGTCACCCTATTAGTACCCCCATTTGTTGTATATTGGGTTGTCTTCCTACTGATTGAGAACTACTCTCTTAACCCAAATTGATTCTCAGTTTCTCACTATCATCGAGCCATGACTCACATTATGTACCAAGATCCAAGAATATCGTTAATGTAATCCCTTACAAGCATGAACAGTATAGTTCATTGCATTTGATCGATAATCTCTTTCCTTACCTGAGACATCTTCTCTCTTTATCTCTAGTATGATGAATGTACTCTTTCTAGACAACATTACTTTTCCAAAGTCTAGATAACTTTTGGGTGAAAGAAAAGTCTAGATAACTTTTACTTAGTACGTATAAATTTTATTTTGTGAAAAAAGATTTATCCAACGACTAATTAAAAAATAGTGATCACAATATAGATGTCCAAGTAAAATAACAAAAGGTTGAAATGTGAAGAACTCAACAACATCCCATTATGTGGTCTACTCATTTTGCTAAAATGTATGTCTATATCAGTATTACTACTCAATTAAACATTTTAGAAAAAGTCACTACTCAATTCTAATTGACGATAATCACTAACTAATCATGTAGACTCCCCAAAATTTCACCCAAAAACAAAAGTCAACTTCCCCAAAAAAATTAATTCATGTACAGTCAAGATAATTAAAGATACCAGTCAAGTTTCTTATCAATAAAAATAAAAATAAAAATAAAATAAAATAAGGTACCAGCCAAGTTAAGTTGTAAAATAGCAGAAAACCCTATCTGTTTTTTTTTTTCATTTTTACTTTTTTTTTAAGAAAACTCTGGGTAACTTATATAAACAACATCGAATTTAGGGAGGGCCGAAGTATTTGTGTCTCGTTAATCCTTTTGCTTTGCAATTGTGGATACTTTGCATCATATTATGATCTTTTGAAACCCTTCTTAGGTTCCCCAGCTGCCGAATTAATTTTTTTTGGCTAAAAAATGTTTGCAAGGTATGCTAATTGCTCTCTTGTTTCTTTTTTCTTTTTTTTTTTGCTATGTCGTTTTTATTTATTTATATGCTCCAAAATCTTGACACTTTCTGTTAGGGTTTCACCAATATTTGTATTTGATCTTGTAACAAAGCACATTGCTTCGGATTATTGTGATTTTCACTTCTCAGTTCTCATATACACATACAACTTGCTTGTACTTCCACCAAAAAAAAAAAAAAACAATTGATTATTTATTTTGAAGTTTGATAGTCTTGGAGATGTACGCTAAGTGTTTCGTATAGGCGGATGAAGACTGGGTTTCAAATTCAAGTCCCTAGTTAATTAACACATAAATGATGACATAAGGACTGTAACGAGTTGAGCTAAACGATGTTTTTTGTATCATTGCGCGGTCACTTGAATCTTAATTAGTTGTTTTCTCTTTTTCAGATTATTCAGAAATTCCACAAAAAGGGTTTGGAGTTGGAGGAGGGGTAATGTGCATGTTCCCCATAGTATTCGTAGGACTTCATGGTACGTCAATCATGGACCATATATTTCATATTTGTGAAGTACTATCATGATTGAAAAACCACATTGCATGTTAAAATATTTAACTTCAAATTTTATTTTATTTTTTTGGGTTGTGATGCGCGAGGGGTCCTAATAATTGATTTGCAGGGTAGAGGATATGTACATAGAAAAGGGTATGCAAATAATTCACTGAACTAATTTCTTCCCATCTTCATATATATGTTTGAATTTTGATGATGATTTGGTTAGTTTAAAGACTTATTCTTCATTACTACCATGTTAATTAGCTGTGACGACTATGGCTGTCGCTGAGTTGGCTGTCATAGGAGCTGGACTTTATGCCATTACACGAGTTGTTCTTCGGTGAGTATCTCCCTCGTGTTCACTACTGAACATACTGATGCAAGGTTGAGGGTTTGTATTGTGAGTTGTGTGACACTGTGACCTGTTTCCAAGGTTTCCTTTCAAGAATGTTGTATGTTATTTTCCTGTCTGCTCTGCTAAGAGAATAAAATTTGCTATCAATGATATTTATTGTGTACCACATTAATGTCTTGGGCATCTTTTGTTACTGACAGTGTCATTGTTGCACAGGCCTAAAGCAGGTGATAGTACCATAGAGCAAGAGCAAGTACCATAAGTTGGAAAACAAAGGTTAGACTGTGTTGATTAACATTCTTGCATCAAATTTTAGACTGCTTTCTTTCAACTGCATGTACTATATCTGGGTGTTCTTTTTGTTGGTGGCTAAAGTGTTCTGCAATGCTGGAGAGTTAGATATTTGGTCTGACTAACTTCATGACCTTGCAAAAATTGGATATATAACGATAACTTAGTCATAATTTCTTCTGTGTTCTTACTGTGAAATAAAATTCTCTTGAGGATTACTGTACAAGGCAAAGTTCAGAAGAATAAGGTTTCAAATTCCTTTTTTAGTCTTTTATTGATTTTCTTCTACTTTTGGTAAATTTTCATTCTGTTCCTGTTTCTGTTTCCTGTATGTAATATCAGTTCAAGTTCTTTGCTGTAGTTGCTGTCCTCATTTGTCCAGCAATGTACATTGATAATTTGATGCTATCATGTAAAACAGTTAAAACAGAGCTAAAGGAAGTCTAAAAGAGATTCAGCTTGTAGGCTTCAAAGTCTTCATCTTCCATCAATTGTTGGATTTGATACGATAGATAAAGGTTTGATCATCTTGTATCAGGGAAACTGCGCCGGAGGTCCAAACAGCAACTATGCAGCAGCCGACGAAACAGGTGGAGGTCCAAAGAGACATTGAGCAGCTGCAGAAGGAACAGCAGGTTCTGAAACAGAAGACGGAGGTCCAAACTATGCAGCAGCAGAAGGAACAACGTGTTTCGGAAGAGCGGGTTTTACATAGAGAATCAAAGCAAAAAGAGACACACAAGGACGTTTCTTTGGAAGCAACCATAGTAAGGGCCTCTGTTGCAACAGTAAGGGCTTTTCTAAAGGCACTTGTTAGTGACTAGTGACAAAGAGGAAGTCTAGTTGTTAGCTGACTAATTACTGTTGACTAATTACTGTTGTCAGTCTCTTTAGTTAGGTACTCCGTATCTGTTAGTTGACTTAAAAATGTTATAACAAAATTAGCAGTGCATTATTTGAGAAAGAACAGAAATAAACCAACAGGAATAGAAGTCATATTCTTTTTCCAAACATATGAGCCGATTTTTTGATTGAAAAAAGCCACCCAAATTCTTCCGTTACAAGAGAAAAGATTGTTTACTGTACACAAATTACATGTTTGTCACATTCGATGCCTTGAACTTGCAACACTTCAATCCATGTGGTATACAAGAGATTCTGAACCTTTTGAAACCCAAAGACCTGAAAATATAATGCTTGGATACTGTAAAGCAAATGGAGGGAAAATGGTCAAAAATTTAATTATATGCATCCTGTCCTGAACTTCACATGTTCAGAGCGTGTCTGGAGAAGGCACCTTCCAATCAGTATTAATGTGGTAACTTCACACAAAAGGCGTGACATTTTAAGGCCTTACAGTCAATTCCGATCTATTTTGCATCTGAGCCGTCCCTCCTGGCTTCAAGGGTGGTACCCTCTTTAAGGGCCTCTTGTGCCTCGTTCTCCATTCCAAGGGAAAAAAGGGCGGTAGCTTGAAGATACGAAGCAATGTGCCAAACAGGAGAAACCACCTGAGCTTGCATCGCATCTTCCAGTGCTTCCTGTGGCATGTCACTCATAAGATAAGACAGGCTACGACGAGCAAGGACTGTCGGAGAAACCATCCCACCATTGATGAACTGCAAACAGGAGAGAGAGAGTCGTCAAATTATGCAACTTAAAGAGAAATCTGTAAGTTGACCACATAGAGATGGGAGTTTTATGTGCAAGAGACTAAGAACATATATCAGATCTTTGATCATAGTTCTATAACACATATTTTCATCATTATGACTTTCATCTCATCATGCCAGCTTTGTAGATCTTATTATGATGGAATTGTACCTCCGCCTTGCTGCAAGTGTCTGCAAGAGCTTTCATTCAAATAATGGCTGAAGCAACCATTTAAAAACAAGGACAAGCGAAACAGAAGACTATCTATGAAGTTCAATTATTGATTCTTCAACTCAACGCCCAGATTTAACTTTTAGTACTCTTCCCCATTGATGAGGCTCCAACAGTCCAGTTATCCTGTACATTGCAAGATGTTGCTAGTAGTAAAAAAAAGAGTATAATACTATTCACTAAGCTCTCTTCTTGGCAAGAGCAGAAAAGATTTCTGATTTACCTCCACCTTTTAGGCCTGTACGTAACTTTAACAGACTAGACTAGATACATAGTCAGAAAATATACTCATGTCTCGGTCTTCTTATGCCAGCACCATACATAACAGGCCAGCAGAACTAATCAACACATGCTACAACGAAAAACCCACCTGTGTGTATCGCTCAATTGCAGATTTAAAGTCTTTCTGCTTGAAGACACTGTCACCCTTTTTCTTTGATTCTAAGGATTGCTGCATTTCATCAGTCCACATCTGAAAGGAGAGCTGCGATATACAAAAGTCTTATATAAGCAGTCTCTCAAATACATTGATCAAAAGTGGAAAAAAATAGTCAAAGAAACTACTAGACTCTAATTTCTATGCAACAAACACAGAGATAACAATGTTGCTTGCATCAGTCAAATGCAAGCAATTAAGGAGTTATAGGTGTATTATAACAAGTACAAAATTTGATGAGTGGATTGCCAGAACATGAGATAGATTAATTATCATCATAAACACTGACTATTTTAGATTCAAGTTGTGTTAAGACATAGACCATGCAGAGAATCTAACTGAAAACTGTCAAGAACTCGCAATTAACCACCGGGGGGATCGGGAATTAGCAAAGAGACTGAACGTAACACTTTTGATAGAACAGGTAAACAACCTCATTTGTCACTCCTTCATCGTCTTTATATCCAATCTTTTCCAAAATCTCGTGAATGGCAGTCAAGTCTCTTCTTGAACATGCCTCACCAGTAGCAGAAAGAGGCAAGGATGAGGCACTATGTGGAATACCCATCAAAATATGAGAAGGTACCTGCGGATAAAATGATAGGAGGTTACCAAGATGGGATTTGCCAAAGGAATTAGGTAACCCAAAATCTTCCAGCTGAAGGTGTAAATGATGTTTAGTTTCACCTTTCTTGTTTCCTTTTTCCCATTATCAGAACACATATAGGAACTTTTTGAATTAAGTTTTCAGAAGAAAATGACAAAACTACAACAAGCTTAGAATCTGACAAGGCATATTTTATGCCAAACATGGAAAATTGCCACAACAGAGATTGGTACCTCAGTTTCCTTTTGAAGAGGGGCCAAAGCTGCAATAAGTGACCTCGTGTTCGGCCGCTCTTGTGGTTCGTAATGTAAACATCGCGAAGCAAGTCGTACCAACTCAGTACCATCATCATTGGAGAATTGACCTTCTAAGCAAGAGTCTGTCAGCATCTGAAGATTCCTATCCCGTATCAAGTCTAGGGCCTACACGAAATCACAGTGCATGACAGACACAATCGATCTACAATTAGTATAAGTCTGAAATGAAGAACAAATAAAGATAGGCTGGCTCAACTCTAGAAGCATAAGCGTCAAGCAGGCACATGCTAGATTATTAGTCATACTTTTTGGCAGAAGAAACAATATTATCCCTTTTCACAGATCTGAGGGTTCTAATCCTTGTATAAATTGGTTAACAACGTATAGGGTCTAAGAAACAGAAGAAAACAGGAATTTTAGAATTTACAATAAGTAGGCATGGTGTTAAATTCAGTTGGCTCATATTTCACTGTGGAGTCGTGGACTCAACACATTTGGCTTCTATAGTTCTGTGGATAAGTGACCACTACATTTCTCAATAGTGAACTCATTTTTCTATGAGTTGGTCTCACACAAGACTTGCTCATAATCTATACATTTAATAATTTCCCAATATGTGAATGGTTTCTTTCTCCATTTGCACTCCAAATTACGTAGAATGGATAGAGCTTTCTTCTGCCAGTATATTTATCAGATGGCTAATAGATAAAAGCATACCATTGAAAAGATAAAAGAGAAAGCTTCACATAAATGAGGGGGGAAAGATGGGAACTTACATGACTAGGTGGTATATGTTTTCCA
The DNA here is from genome assembly GCA_038025085.1 of Tetragonia tetragonoides. Lineage (NCBI taxonomy): Eukaryota > Viridiplantae > Streptophyta > Magnoliopsida > Caryophyllales > Aizoaceae > Tetragonia > Tetragonia tetragonoides. The sequence goes on from CM076140.1 coordinate 5,304,207, forward strand.
CTAATAAGGTCAAGCAACAACGTTCCAAAGCTATATATTACACTTTCTGGTGTTATCCTCCCTACAAACATAAACGAAAACGCAATAACGATAAGAATCTATGGGATGGATGACTTTCTGCACCCTATCAATTAGGTATCAGTAATTCCCAATTGCAAAAAGAGGGAACTGAAAATGAAAGGCACAATAAGGTTGAGAGCAGCAGCATGACAAAGTGGGAGTTCTTGGCTAATCTCCACAATCCTTCCCTCCACCACCCCACCCCCAAACCCAAGGGGGCAAAAATAAGAATCGCAAGAACCACTAAAATTATGAACTTATTTCCAAATTCAAAGCATAAACCCAATTTATCATTAATCTTTTTAAATGCAAGGGGTAAAATGGGTATACACCTGCCAAAACAACAATGAACAAATCAACAATGTTGCAACAGAAACAACCAACAATACTCCAAAAAGTGGATATTACATTAACATCAAGCCAGAATGCAATACACCTAAATTAACTATGACCAGTAGACTTCCCACAGTAGCATAAGTTCAACCCAACATCTCAAAGTAGAAGATGGAGCACAGCACCAAGACCCTAGAATGCATACACAACCAAACACAAAAACTGGAACTTGTTGCATTCTTCATTTGAAACCTAGGCAGAAGTTAAACGGTGAATCTAAGAACATGCAAGGGTGACAAATTCCCAAATATGTTCAAAAGGCTACTAGTTGCACCATTCAATATTCTGGAGCTTTGAACAACGACCATCCATATGAGATGAGACAGGACTTGAGCTTTGCCAGCAATTAGAAACTAAAGTAGGCGGATGGAAAAGAAAGCAAGACATACCATTTCTCAAATACTCTGGAGGAGTAAATGCAAGGTTTGTACTATAACTTTTCCCATCCCTACTATTTTTCATCAGGCCAAAGCAAGAAAGTCTGGGATTGCAATCCTGCAAAATTTAATACTTGATTTGGAGTATTACAAAAAGAACATAAAATCGCGAAAACTGATCAAAGAAGGAAGCTGAATCAGGTATTCATTTACCCCGTCAAACAATATTCTATAAGCATTCATGTCATGGTAAAGGGCCCGTCCTCTGCTAGTACAATATTCTAGAGCTTGGGCAAGAGATAGAACAACCCTCAGTCGCATTGCCCACTTCATTGGCTGTGCATCCCCTGCAAGAATCAGTGATGAAAGAGCATTTTTAGAATAGACCGACTTAGTGTGTTAATCCTGAAGACTATCAAAGGTGACCAACGGCAAAAGGTGATAATGGGTTAAGCCTTGGGTGTTAAGCACAAGGGGAGAAATCAACTTTAAAATGCGTACCATGTTAACAAAATTTACGTGATAGAGTAAATGTTTAGTTCACCAGCAGTTTTGACATAGAAAAGTTCTCAGAAGATGTCGCATATCACATCCTCATGTATCCATACAGCTTAATATGTCTAATTAGCACATATCCCCACACAATTTATTAAATCTCAAGCTCTTATAAAACTGACATTATCAGATTTGACACCTACATTATAAAACTAGCACAAAATAACAAGCCAAGCCTAGAACTGCATAGTTTACTATTAACAGACAGGATTAATAAAATCTGGAAAGAGCAACAAGAACTGTTTGAAATCACTTTTAGGACACATCACAAGCATCTTGGAAGGCCCGTGTAAAGGTGTAAGCAAAGCGACCTAAGAACTTACAATGGAATAGATGTTTTGCAAGGGTACTGTTAGGCATGTATTCCGCCACAAGCAGCCTATCATCACCTTCACAGCAACAACCAAGCAGATTTGCCAGCTTCTGGTTCCGGAGCTGACCAACAGTTCGTGCTTCTTCCTAAATTTAGGAAAGAACAATTATTAAACGTTGCTAAATGAAGTTGCAAGATAAAAACTTGTAGATTACTTGATGACTAAGAATAGTGGCTTTTTATGTCCCAAAATGAGAAAGTCAAAACTCTCCTGTGCACATTTGTCCGACATCAGCTATAAGAACAGTGCTACCTATGCTAACAAGAGCTTTGTCCTTCTCGTACCTACGGGAGAACAAGGGGCCCAAACGCCCCGTTTGGTATATGGTGAATAGCTCAGGACCTAGAGCTTTACATAAGGCGTTAGGTAATGGAGTCTAACAATCGATCTCCTTTATCACTCTTTCTATATGAGCCTTGTGGATGAGGTGTCAGTCATCACTTAAATGCCACTTGTCCATGAGGATAGATATTCTGATCAGGACCAGAAAAATACAGCGGCTAATGACAGCCCCCAGATCATTTCTCATTCGGCTAAAGCAATCATCACCAGTGATAATAAACAGGCTCCAAAGAAGCGAAACCCCATGAAAATGAGGAACTGAACATACCACTGAGCTCAAAGCCTCAAATGCACATGAAAATTCCAGACATGCAGGTGGAATTTCCCAGAACTTAATCACTCTCGAGTCTCGATAGTAAGGTAACCTTTGGAGAAATAATTCAAAATTATGGCGATGAAGTAATAATACATTTTTGCAGATGAAGACACTAACTTTCTGAAGTGATCTTCAGATCAGATAAGTTCAGCACAACATAACTATGTGACTCATATAGCAATGTCAACCATCCACCAACCTCTGTTGAATTACACGGTTCAGCATGAATATGGGAACATTGGTCAAAGATGTGAGCAACTTCAAGCAAATCAGAAACTAAAGAACATTGCAGTCAACAGTATATTATAAGGTGTATGCAACCTTACCCATGTGGAAACAAAGAGGCTATTTTTAACAGACCCTTGATCAGAAGTGCAACAACCATTGGCAACTTCACAATAATTGAATGAGCCACCAAGGAAGACATATATGTTTCAGATACTAGCTAAATGATGAACATCATAAAGGACCAATGTAGATTATTAGCACAAAGGGACTAAGTCAATCCACCAAGGAACATCTCTGGGGTTTTAATTGTTCGCCTATCAAAACATGTGAAAATAAGATCCACTAAACTGCTTGCATGAGAGAGTGCAGGCAAAGAATTGGGGTCAAGGGTGATGGCAGAGTATCTTTACCAGGAATTGCCTAGCATCTGGCCATGCGGCTCTATTGAAACGCTTTACGACGATTCTCATCTGGTTCTCTAGTTTCCCTTTATATACCACATTTGGAGCCTTTTCTCCGTGCTCAGACACAATGTTCTCAACTGCGAAACCAGATGTGGCATTTTTCAGTTGCTCATATGTGAATTCGCGAAATGCTGGTAAGCCAAGCCTGCCATCCTCCTCATTCCCTGCAATAAAACATGCCAGCCATCAGCATGAATGTTCTCCACTCTTGATGAAGGACATATGTTTAGGAGACTGCTACACCTACCAACATCACGGGCTTCAAGCACTGCCGTCTTATTAGGTGAACCCAGGCAACATTGAACAAGTTTGGATCCCTGGGATCCCATTCTCGGTAAGAGAAATCTGATGCCCCAACAGCAAATTACCCCCCGAAATCCTGCTAAGATAGTGTTCTTGTGAGAGAATATTCATATTTGTCAACAAAACACCTTTCTTCACCCAAAATAAGGGAACTATTACATACAGCAAAGGCTGCTTGGCCAGCTTCACATGGCAATGCCTTGAAGCTTTATCTATACAATACAATACAGAAAGGCCGTTGCTAATGGTTCCCCCATAGAAAGCATGGACACCTCGGATAGGTTCCGTGTCATGTCTCCAACCAACGAACACAAAACAAAATGACACTATTAGGCTTTTCAGCCATTCCCGTGTTTGTTCGTGTCCATGCTACATAGCCTCACTCCCTCCCCCTATGGCATTTCTGCGTTCAATTATTTGTAGTGTCACCAGTGCTAGCACAATGTCATTCATTTAGGCAATTTGACATTAGAAAGCTGAAATCTTTGAACTTTAAAGCCTTAAAGGTATGTTTACTCAGATACATGACGGGCAGATTCCAAATTTCACAACTTTAGTATAACCAGCTCTGCATTTACAAGTCATAACCAACTCAAACAACATATTGACTCCAAATAAGGAAAGGTCGACAGCTAAAAAGATCAAAATTTTGGCAATAAAATCTAACAACCCATTTGCAGAAAAACCCCAAAATTGAAACAGAAATATATATTGCTTTCCCCCACCCAACCCCACAAATAAAGTCACCTTTTATAAACCCACAGCTCTTCAGTGTACAGATTTGCTTCCCACAGCTCCAAAACTCTACTTCTATTAAAATTTTCAACATATTATCAAACCCAGATCCAAATTTTTAAGACCCAACAAAAAATTACACACAAAATCAAAATCAAGGGAATAAATGGGCAAATGAGTACCTGAGAATCAACAAGCAAAGTCCACACTTAAAATCAAACAACCCTCAGGCTCTGAAACTTGAGAGCTGAGCTAGCAATAACCTCTACCACTATATTTCTGTGGGGAATACAATGAATAAGAGGGGTTAGATCAGATCAAGCAATTGGGACATGTAATTTATTAGTGGGCCTTTGAAGATATATATGCCAAAATAAAATCCAAGATAATCATCATCTATTGAAAATTGGGGTTTTTTTTTTCCTTTTCTTTTCTTTGGAAACCAAAATGAACGAGGGAGAAGAATTGGGATTGGTTTAATTTTTCCTTGGAAATATTGTCTGAGTTCAAGGAATTTGAAAAGGGTCAATCTTTGGAACTGTTGTATTCACTCAATCAATCTCTAATTCTCTCTCCTAAAGACTTTAACTTATGTAGGGTGTGTGGACTCTGGATTTGTTGGTCTTTTTTCTCTCTCTAGCCAACACTACAACAGTGGGGAAGTGGCTGTAATAATAATCGGCGTTGATTTTACAGAGCGGCGCCGGATTAATTTATGAGACATCACATAATTGGTCAATTCAATTCAATTCCAAATCTTTTCTATCAAAATAAAAATCAAATCTTTTCTTTTCTCTTTTTCTTTTCTTTTTGTTTCTGGTTTGTAAAATGGGGAATTGATTTATGGAGGACTTTATGGAGTTGCACGTGGGATGTACTCAAGCTATATCCACACTTGGAGATTCGTATCTTTTAGCCTTTTTAGCATTCTTTGCCATGATTAGAGCTTTTCGTAGAGGCTTAAAAAGTTTTTGGGGATTCTCTTCTTTCTTTTTGGGGGTGAGGGGTTGTGTTTAAGAAAATGATTATGCTTGTGTTGTTCATCATGCTAAATTTGCTAAGGAACATGAAAAACAGATGGGCAACCACATGAAAATAAAGTAATCTAGCAAGTTACAATGCTACATTAGCTATTCCATACTTCTCGTGTTTCTACTTTGGAGAATGATACATTCACCCATTATATTTCTCGTTTAATATCGAGATGCATCTGAATTCGGTATACAAAATTTTTTTAGTAGGTAATGTGGTGATTATATTTTATACATGTGTAATATACTTCATTTGAGCACGAAAATGTTAATTCTAATAATGGTTTATCTTGTAATTGCACATTTATTTATCCTTTTTAAAAGTTAGAAAGCCGATTGGAATAACTTGATCGCAAACTTAAATTTTCAATGCAAGTAAATGTTTTTTTTGGTGCAATGGAGGGCCAAAGCCCTGTTCCAATGCAAGTAAATGTTAAGTTTGAGAAGTTCACTTCCAATATGTGTGTCCAGCTAAAAATGCAATGGTTAACAAATTACTCAGAATAAAACTCGATTTGCCTTTCTTTTAATAGTCATATGTTGGGAGTGACTTATTTGATTTTTAAGACAATATATCAACATATGTCATTAGTTTGTATACATTCATTTACTTATGTTAGTTAGGATTAGGTCCTCATTAGTTAACCCCCTCCACACAAAAAAAAAAAAAAAAAACATCCACTAGGCTAACATACACACACCAAATTTAAACAAAAATCCGGCTATTTATTTTAGCATTAAGCAATGTCGACTAATTTTTTTTTTTCCCCTAAAAGAAAAAAAACAATGTCGACTAATATGACAAAAATGACAACGTCAAAACATTTGTATAGGATCGTTAAGTCTTGGGTGAGATCAATTTATGGTAATAAAGTAGGTTCACTATTTAAAAATGGTGGAGTTACTTATTATGAATAATGACTTTTATTTTACTAATAAAAAGCGCCTCTCGTCTCTTCACCAAAAAAAAAAATGTCTCTCGTCTTATCGAAAGTTACAAAAAGACTGCGTTATACAAGTGTTGTGATTTTTATTTATTAAAAAATTAAATATCTTTAAATAAAGTGGGTCGTGTGATATTCTAGGTTGCACGGATACCGATACGGATACGGATACGGGTGCGGGATACTGCAATTCTAAATTTCCTAGGATACGGGTACGGCAAAAATATAATTTAAAATATAAATAACAACTTAAAAAAAAAGGTTAAGTACAATTCAATTTATGACATTTACTGACATTGTTAACATCTATATACCATTTTTCATTAAAAATACAAGACCGGAGCTGAAACGCATGAGTAATAAGTTGATGACTAATTAGTTGCTGGTATGGATGTGTGGAAGATTGAGAGTTGGCGAACCGACCCGCTGCTCCGGTAAGCGTAAGCCTTCAAATTAGACAAGATGGAGGCAATGATGAGAGAGAAAGGTCATTTCCTTTGGGTTGCATAGGATATATTTAGAGAAATACTTAATCTTTGTTGCAAAAAATATAATTAATTGAAGTGTTTGCTAATTTGGCTTATCCTTAAAGTATCCATCGTGTATCCGAGGAGTATCCGTAATTATTTTGGGAAAAAACTAATACGAAAAAATAGGATACTTCTCCGATACGAATCGGGTGCGTATTACCAAGTATCGGGCGTGTATCCTAGAAGTATCGGTATCCTAAATGTATCGGATACGGGATACTGCCGTTAGGGCTACACATCCTCCGCGCCAAACCGGTTTTTTTGCCCGAACCGGTGTAAGGTTCCCGGTCCGGTCGTCAGTTCGTGTTTTATGCGCGACCGGTTATCGATTTTTTCCCGTCAAAAATCGGTGGTCACCGGTTATGATCAAACCGAACCGGAATGTGAATTACTTTTTTTTTGTTTTAAATTTTTAAAGTTAATATTTGCCCAGTTGCCCTACGAATTTTTTTTTTTTTTGGGAAAAGTTAATATATCGTTTAAGGTTTGAGAGCATGACAAAGTTGACAGGAGCAAGTGTTGAGTCTGTCGACACTTGACAACCAGCATCAGTGTGCAGCTGCAAGCGGCTAAGCGCCCAGCAGGTGTGATAAAATTAAAAAAAAAAAGAAAAAGTGACAGTCGGTCTTGGCCGATCAGAACCAGTTCTAAACCGAACCGGATGATCCAGTTCGGTTAATTAATCGACTCTGACCAGTCAGGACACCGATTCTCATTTTCTGGAATTCCTGTTTTCGGTTCGGGCCGGTTTTGAACCGGTGTGCAGTCCTAACCACCGTTGGGCCAGGTATCGGTGCAACCTGGGTGATATAGAGGCCGATAAGGCTAAGTGGGCCGGGCTAACTGCAGAACACTGACACAGTCCAAGAGAGAGCCAGACTAACAATTAGGGCACACAATCAACAAAAATTGGGGTTTAGGGTTCTTCCGCGAAAAATCGCACAAATTGTGACTTAGAAGAAGAAGAACAAGTAGAAGATCGAATTCTGAAGCTGAAAACTTTCGTCAAACATGTCGAAGAAAAACAATCTTGCTACTCGCAAGAGACAGCACGATTTCGATAAGCGAAGTATCTTTCTTTCTCTCTCCTAATTTTCTCTGCTTGTCGTATCATTTCGGATTATTACTTATCAATTTTGGGGGATTTTTTTTTTTTTGATGTATCAGGAGAAAAGGAGGAGAAAGAAAAAAAGGAAAAGAAGCTTCATGCCAAGAAGAACAAAATGAAGGTAAATGTGATTTGGATATTTTTATAATTGAGTTAATTTAACATCTAGTATTAGGGCTAGCTAATTTGTTTGGTTAGTTTTTCTATGCTGTTACTAGTAAAAGTGGTATTGTATTAGAATTTTTTTTTGCCTTTTTTTGAAGTGGGTTTGGAATTTGATGTTTGAAGGTTGATGGGGGTGATAAGAAGGTGAAGAAAACGACTAAATTCCAAATGGGGAAGAAAAAATTGAAGACGAAATTGTCGGCATTGGCGAAAGCTAAAGCTGCCCAAGCTATGGAACTTGATAATTAAGGTTTATTTCTGAACAATGTGAAGCCTTTGTTAGAATTGCAGTGAGTTCGTTGTATGGTTAGCTAGTAATCTGTTTTTCGGCCCTTGGTTCAATCTTATCAATTTTTGACGAATTAAACTGACATGTATACCCAATATCGAATGAAGATCAGTTTGTTTATACAATCAATGTGTTGTGACAGTGAATTCCTCTTCGGAAAAAAAGAAGAGAAACTGCATTTTATTTCTATGCTTGGTTTCGTTGATTTGATTTTCTGTCACAGTATATACGATCTACTCTTTGTTTGCAGGGGGTTTGTTCCGGTGCAGTATGACCATTTAATCTCCATCAGTGTGGAGAGAGAGAGATTCTTATTCATTTAGTGTGTTAGTGTGTGTCACTTTTAGGAAGTTTTTGTCATATTATTCTTAGACATTACGTCTGTTTAGCCTATGAAGGACTGTGTGGTGTACAAGGGCTATCTTGAAATATGGTTGATCTGGGTTATTGATAAATATTGACTGAGTGTTGGTTTCGGAGGTGAAAAACTAGTTTGGGTTGAATTTGCGAACCTTTTAGGGTCCATTGGAATGCAATTTGAGATGTGAAATGGAGTGCGGATGGGAGATGTGAGTTCAAGCAAGTTAATTTTCAGTTTTCCTACAGCATGGATATATAGTATCATATTCTTACTTCCTGAGGAACCAGATGAGTAGGATATATGGAGTCATGGGGAAAAGAACTCATTGAGTTGGTTGAACTTCCAGTGTCGAAGGTGCGTGTTCTGTTAGTGAACAAAACATGGTTAGACTTTATAGTGTAGTGTTATTTTGTATTGTGTGGGCCATACTAAGTAGGAAATTGCTGAATGAGTGAGGCCTAAGTTCCACAAAGCTGGCTTGATTGCTTGCTAATCAGGCTGGTTAACCACCAGCAATGCGGTAAGCCTTTTTTCTGGATAAATTTTTCAGTACAACCTTGAGCATCATTTGCTTTCAAACTTGAAACTTTCTCTTTATAGTTAAGGTTGTACTTAATTATTGCCATTTTGCTACAGTTATTCCCTCTAACGTTCTGTTCACAACTTCACATGACACCAGAAAGACTCCTCATAGAACTTGTTGGGGCTTTGTTTGTAGAGCATTGGTATAGTGGTTATGCTGGTTCTTGTGCTTGGGTCAATTTACTGTTGGTTTTCAAGTTTATATTCTCACAATTAGTACTTGCTAGCATTGGAGTCAAATAGGGGATAAATAGCAAGCTGGTTCGCAACATTTGTCCTGCTAGGCTGACTATTTGGTGTAGATGTAGGTATTTGCATCTGATCCTGAAGCTATATACTTCTATTCAGAATAGCTCCAGAATATCTGAGATAGTATAGATTTTATACTTGGACCTTTAATCATGCAGTCAATGAACAACTTTAAGAGTTGTGCTTGGTGAAATTGGTGGTTTTACGATGTGCTGCCCGTGCGGCCGTGCCCCATGGGCCATGGTGATGCTATGGCATCTGAATCTCTTTGAAGTCACTCGCTTTTCAGGGCAATGTTGGATATATGCTGTACTTACTAGTCATAAGTATTTATCATCTCACCCCATCAAGAATCAAGATGTTGCTCGAATGGTTTCATTCCTGCCTCCCTTTCGGGGGAGAAATTTTTGCATAGTCTAGGAGCACTGCTCCCTCTTCTCACAAAATAAGTGGAGCCCACTCTAAATTTAAATTGATAATTTTCCAATTTTGTGAGAGGAGGGAGCAGTGCTCCTGGACTACACAATAGTTCCTCCTTTCGGGGAGATCTCTCCATCCCGCCGGGGGCAGGGTGTTAATATAAGAAAGCAAAAGGAAAATAAGAATACGGTAAAGTAACATGGTACTCCAGAGAGAGAAAATAAAGGAAGCAAAACAGGCAATAGAGTTCAAACTTTCTAAGTGAAGATCTTTATAAACATGGATATTGAAAAGCAGCGATATCTGAGGGATCAGTGAAAGTCAGGGATTCTTCCAAACGCAAACTGGGCAATGGCACGCTTAGAGTTTCAGGTTTGGTAACTGCCACCGTGCCACGAACTGGTGACAAAACCCATTCTAACCTGAACAATGCTGTGGTTACTTGATAACTATTGGTGCATGTATTATCTTGAAACCCCCGAAAGCTAAGGGTTATTCTTCTTAATAAAATTATTAATCTAGTTTGGATTTTTATTGATTGGTCGTGCCGTGTCTAACTTGATATATACCGAGCAGAAAAACTTATATTAGACGGCCTCATGCATGAGGCTTGACACCCCAAATGAGAAGTGATACCTCAAATGCGAACAAGATTAGTTGTAAACTATAAACAAATATTGATACTCGTATTTCTAAAAGGACAAACTCAATGAACCTTATTTGTAATATTGTTGGTACCCAATTGAAGCTTGATAGCTCATTTTGCATTAATAGTTGCCTCTTAAGAGTTGGTTTATACGAAATACCAAGTTAACACGAAATTCACTTGACTAAAGTTAATGTTCTTATTCTCACCAAAAAAAAAAAAGAAAAGTTAATGTTCTTATTATGGATTGAATCTATTAAACTCTAATTTGGCGGATTCAACAAAAAAAGTTCCAACTTGTTCCAATTTAATCAAAAATGTCAATCCATAATAATAACAATAATTTTATCCACACTTCTATGTGTGCACCTTCTATCCCTTGTTGTTTTTCTTAGGATTATGTTTTATTTTGGGTTTACAATCAATAGTATCCACCGTTAACTATCTCCCCGCGTTTCATACCTAAGAAGAGATTTGAACCCTCAACTTTGATTAAAGATAAATGAGTTTCTACCACTCAATCACATCTCATTGATTTTGTTAGGATTATGTTTACGATGGGGATTGTGGAACGCGGGAAAGAGGTTGAAAAGCAAAGGACGAAATGGAAGTGGATGATAAATAAAGGAGAGAGGGAGAGAGACGAAAAGGGATGAGATTATCCACGCGAAAGCCTTTAGTTTTTGTTGGCGTTACTGTTACAACATATATATGGTGTTGGTGGACAGTGCCAATTCCTCTGTATAGTCCCTACCTTAGTAGTAAAAGCAAAGTGTCATCATCTCCCAGTCTTGCAGCAGTCACAGAAACTGCAGTACCCACAGAGAGCGGGAGAGAGAGAGAGAGAGAGAGAGAGAGAGGGGAAAAAAAAAAACAAGATAAAAAGGGAAGGTCATCAATGGCTTCCTGTCACCATTGGTAATTTCATTTCAAAGTTTGTGTGACCCTTTGAGACCCTTTTTCCTGAGGTTTCAAACCCAGAATTTGCTTCTAATGAACTAAAACTTTCCTCTTATCTTTCTCCTTGGACTAAAAACTATAAAGGTACTGTCTATTTGTTTCTAGAATGCCAAATCTCTTAAAATTTTACTTTACTTCCTTTTGTTCAGACCTATTTGGTGGGGTATTAATGTTCTATTGTTCTGTAGCAAATTTTGATGTTGGTCCTAGAGTTGTACTAATTGTTGGGTTAGAATCTTTTATTGTTTGTTTTTTTTTCACTAACCCTCCTCTCAAAAGGCACTTTTGGAAATTTTGTTTATGATTGTACATACTTCACTTCATAATTTATCTACTTTTCTGGGTTTCTATAGGTACATATCAGTTACCCACCTTGAGCAATGTAGTGTAGTTGTGTGATATGTTATTTCAAGTATTGTAGTGCTGCATGCCTATTTTGATTATTGTAATGTACTTAGTTCTTGGTGAAGCATTCCAGAACTTGATTTGGCTGTTCATAATCTATGTAATCTTCTTCCTGAATAATTGCATGTGTATTTTAGCTATTGCAGGGCAAAGTGCCATATGACTCATAAATCTCTCTAATTTTCTCTCTGCAACTGTTGGATTTTGGTTAAATTGTGAAAAATCCACCAAATTCGAGTGATTAGAAGAAAACCCGGAATCACTTCTTAGTTCACTTTGTGGAAGTAAACTTACCCTAAGAAAAAAGAAAACAGGAAAGCAACAAAAGCTTCTGTTTGTATGAAGGGAAGTGTAACCTTCTTGAGGAGCTTCTTTTATAGTATCTAGAGCTTTCTTTCATAGTCTCAGAGGAAAAAGGAACTACATAGGTTTGGTTTTACTAATTGTGTAAGTTGATTGGATTGGAGGGGATCCTTGACTGAGGTTGTACAAGTGGCTACTCAATTGGGTTCTGTGAACTAAATGCATGGAGAGGAGGGAACCTATGTCAATGTCAGGATCAGCTTCTTTTTATATGCAGAGAGGAATGTCTGATCAATTACATGGACAGCAGCAAGATGTTCGTTCATTGTCGAATCTTGGCATGCCTTTCCAATCGAATATTGGTCAAAATTCTTCAGGACCAGCATTAGTGGAGAACACTTCAACTATTCTATGTGATGGTATTGGTGTGGGTGCAGCCTCAATGCAGCCATCTACCACACCTGTGCGAAGGAAGAGAGGAAGACCTCGGAAATATGGACCTCATGGGAAAGTTGTATCACCCCTCTCCTCCGCTTCAGCCACTTCTAGGGGGCTGAACACCTCAACTGAGAAGCGTGGTAGAGGCCGCCCACCTGGTAGTGGCAGCAGGAAACAACAATTTGCTCCTTTTGGTAAGATTTTGACCTTTCTTAGGCAATGAGTTTGATTTAATTGTTGGTTTGCTACCACATATTGCACCAGAATGCTTGCAACCAGCCTAGTCGTATATGATGCATAGAAACTTGTAGATCGTAGAAGTAGCATAAGTTTCAGATGATGCTTGGGCAAGTTGTGAGTACTTAGTTCTTATTCATGGAGATAACCCATCCATGAATATGATGGTTTGGTCTACATTACTTTCACTTTTCATTCCAACCCAAATTCTATGGTTCACTGTAGGAGATGAAGCATGATTAAGAATTAGAGATGCTAATATGGAGAAATGCAAAAGAGAATGTGACTAGTAATTGACAATGTAGACTGTAGAACAGAATAGCAAACTGGCATCTAGTTTCCGAAAAGATTCAACAAAACTGTGACTATATGTTCTTCTATGACCATGTTCCAACCTGGTACTTAGTTTGACCATTTTGTTCAATCAGCTTTATACATAATACAAAATGACGAGAGTTCCTGCAGTTGATAAGAAGTTTTAGTGTTTCCTTTCCCATTTGGTATTGCCAAAAAGGCAACTATTATTGCAGGTCCTGAGGTATTTTGATGCAAAAGGTCTTTTGATCTGTTATTATATTTTTATCTTCTTATTCTTATGGTGTTGGCTTGTCCATAGACTTATGGTTATGTAGTGATAATATTGATATGTGGCTGCTGTTTTATTTTCTTTCTAGGTGAATTAGTCCCTGGTTCAGCTGGTGTGGGTTTCACTCCTCATGTCATCACTGTTGCAACAGGGGAAGTATGCCATCAACTGCTTTATTCTAACTTCTTTAAAGTTATTAGATTTAGATAAGGCATTAATGTATCATCTTGAATCTTGTCGAGTCATCATTTGTTTCTGTTATAATAATTGTGATAGCGCGTTTACTGGAAATCATACTAAATGCTGGTAATAACCTCTATGGATCCTGTTCGTTGGAGAGGTGGTTTAATGGCTCGATAAAAAAGTGAACCTTCTTGTAAGATTTGAGTCAAAAGTACATTACAAATGTGAACAAAGCAAATCGATATCATAACTTTCCCAGTATGAACCATTTTTGCGTGTACTTTGACTTTTTGATTTGATGATCTTAGACCATCTTGTTCTAATAGGTTGGAAATTGCAAGTTCTTTGCATTGTAAACATTTCTTCAAATTTTCAGTATGCAGTTCACCTGACAGTTAATGATGTGAAATTGGAGAAAACCATGAGCTCTTATGGCGTCATGTACCTCGTGCTAGTGTCATCTGACTCTCTCTTTCCAAAATGGACAGGATATTTGTGGAAAACTTTTGGCGTTTGCACAGCAAGGGCCTAGAGCCATATGTATCTTGTCAGCTAATGGCGCCGTTTCCGCAGCGACCCTACGCCAGCCGTCAACTTCTGGTGGCACCGTCACTTATGAGGTCTTGACTCTTGACCACAACAATCTGTTAAAACAGTTATGCTGTCTCCAGTCAGCTGCTAGCATTTTTCTTTCTTGTTTATTTTTGCTGTTGCGCTAATGGCACTTTAAGTCTTTCAGGCATAATCTCACATTCCTAAATTGTATTGTAATGTATCACCATATATCTGTAATTTTTTGTTTTAATCTCTACACTGCACTGACTCACTTTGTCATAAATATCCGAGGCAAACTCTTCTCTTTGCCCTTACATGTCACCCCCCCCCCTCCCCCGGGGCTTCATTTCTTTCCCTTCCTATGAATCCGAAAGCCATATTGTATGACCAACTCATGCATTATCAGTCACTGAATTAGTATTATCTTTATACAAAAGAAGCTTTTTATATCTTGATATGTCATAGCCCCTCTTTAATCCATCGCCTATTCAGATTGTGATTGTGCACATTTAAGCAGTAGAATTTTGTGATGATGTTTCATATTGGACTATCTTTTCAACCCTTTGCTTCTTTGTTGTTTGCTATTGTTGAGTACCGAAATTGGGTTTGTAGGGGCGCTTTGATATATTATGCATGTCAGGCTCCTTCTTGCTCATCGGTGATGACAGTTTCCGGAACCGAAGTGGTGGTATCAGCATTTCGCTTGCCAGTCCTGATGGTCGTGTCATTGGTGGCGGAGTTGGTGGGATGCTTATAGCAGCCAGCCCTGTTCAGGTGACTCTATGAACACCTTCCCTTGACAATCAAACATGAATAAATTGAGCATAAAGAGAACAAAAGTGAAAGAAGTGGTTCCTTATTATGCCTCTTTCCTCTTTATTTTTTCTTTTTCTTTTGCTTACTCATCCACTCGGGGAAAGAAGTGATTCCTTAATACTTATTTTTTTACCTGAAGAAGTGGTTCCTTTGATTTCAGTTTCATTCCATTACTAGCAAAGTAACAAGATTCTTGATTCATTGCTGAAGTTCATTTTATTAAAATTTTTCATTTTCCTTTCCTATGACTAGGTTCTTCATTAATTAGCACTTTGAATGATTTTTCTGTGAGGTTCTAGAAAATGATCTTGTTATGGTTGGCATTCTAGGTAATAGCTGGAAGCTTTATATGGACAACTTCCAAGACACAGCTAAAAGTGGGGAAAGGAACTGAAGGTGGTGGAGACTCGGATCATTTCTCAGCTGCTAGTACCTTAGCGGTTTCACCAAGTGGTGATCAGAGCCAGAACCCGTTCCGGACCTCCTCACTGGGTGGCTGGGCTAGGCCGCAGGCAGTCGACATGAGCAATCCCCATGTCGACATTGATCTGATGCGTGGGTAAAGTCTCTCTGTAAATATCACCTCCTGTTCAGCTCCTATATATACTAATGTCTAATCTAACTAGCTTTAGCTCAATCCAAAGAAAGGAATAGGGCTCATTTTGGGCATATTTTGCCAGCAATGGGAAACAATGTTTATTTTGTTCTCACTGAACATTCAAGATCTATATGGTGACATTGTTATTTTCCTTTACTATGTATAAAGCACCCATGCTGAATTTGGGATATATTTGAACTTGGACTTGGACTTGGACTTGGATTTGGATTTGGACTTTAATATATTTATGCAGAACTCTGAGACCACCTTTTTGGGGAGTAAATTTGAGTAAGCTCCACTTATTTTAGAAGAGGTGGTAGCATTGGTCTCGGACCATGTAATAATCTCTCCTGGAGGGCTCCACTTATTTTAGAAGAGGTGGTAGCATTGGTCTCGGACCATGTAATAATCTCTCCTGGAGGCTGGAAATGGATGTACGCTCCAGAATTGTAGTTGAGTTTGCGAGATGTGATCATTTAGACTATATATTTTGAGAATCAAAACACACTACCTCATGGAATATCTTATTAATTACCATCAATAGACAAATCGTTCAAAATCATGAATCCTTTTATTTCCAATACAAGTCCTCAATATCATTTTTCCAATCCGACAAGCATTTGTATTCAACTAGTTTAGCTTATATAATGCATATACATTTGCCTTTTATGCAATGACCCTTAACTATGCAAAAGGATTTGCAATCAGCATTTGTTTTGCAAGCTGCATTTGCAGAGCTAGGCCTGCATTGACATATCCCATATTTCCCACATTTGCCTTTCATGGAGTATTGGCCTGATCCCCCACAAGAAGAACATTCAGTGTCGTCGCTGCAATATACTAGAGCATTAGCCTTTGGCATCCCCATATATGAACAACCTGTAAACATACTGTAACGACGGTTAATGCGTGTTTAAATAAATATTAATTTTTTTCTTTTTTTTATATATTTTTTTTAATACATACTCTAATACAATTGGTAATATAAGAATTTTGTCTAGGCTTAAACAAAAAACACTCTCTTAGTGAACGAGCTTCTTCAAAAAAATTTAAATAAAATAAAGGAGTATTCAATTATTAGATGCAATACCTCTAAAAAAAATAGTAATCAATTACAATATGTTTATTTCGCTAAATACGTACGCGTGATAAAATGAATTTTGGTCAAAATATATGATTTTTGCGTATTAATAGTAGTGAGCAACTCGCAGTTAGGAAGGATAAAGAGAGGATTTCATGCGTATTATTAGTAGTGAGCAACTCGCAGTTAGGAAGGATAAAGAGAGGATTTTAAGTTGTGGGGAATGTTGAAAAATTAAACCCACGTATTGTCGAAGTTAACTATGGGTCTGTTCTCCCCAATTTATTTTTGTTTATTTCTATTTATTTCAACAAACTTAAACAAAGTTTAGCAAACTTCAACAAAGTTAAGTAAAGTTAAACAAAGTTCAACAAAGTTAAACAAACCAATACACAAACTAGTTATAAAAAACACTTGAATCAACAAGATTCAACAAAAATAAACAAAGTTCAACAAAGTTAAATAAAGTTAAATAAAGTTCAACAAAGTTTAACAAAAATAAATTTTCAATAATAAATATAAACGTTTTTCAGTTGGGGAGAACTGACCCTACATCTCCATCATGCTCAACAGTTCAAGTACAGCAATATGCATGCATATTGAGATAACCAATCAAGGCAAGAAAAAAAAAAACAGAAATAAAGATACACAACGGGGACTAACTTGACGCAATGATCATCACTATGAGAATGACGATAAATTTGAATGAGGCTCTCTCCATTTTTCTTGGTTGATATCTGAAATTTTTTGTTGTCTCTCTAAAATTTGAAATTACTCTTGGATTTAGGCGTATGTTATTTGCAACAAGATAGTGAGAAGTTAGGTATTTATAATTGTAGACTTGTAGCTGATCTTGGTGCTTGCTTGTAATTGAGTAAGTCTTTCCGATTCATGTATTAAAATTTAAATTAATTAATTTCAAGGTATGAACAGTATGGGTACTTCGTATTTGCCCTGCCCTTAACTGTCCTACCTATTTTCTGATTTGGATCACGTTATTTTTTATGTGGATAAGACTGATTTGGATCATGCATGTTACCATAGTACTTGTTTAGACATGAATCGTGATCTTCCTTTGATTCGGTGAACCTTCCAATTTTTTTGGTGATACCATTCCTTTCATTTCTTCTTTTTAAAATAGCTAACTTTTATTTGTAGGCAAATTATTGCCATGAAATCAACACACTAGCGATATGTACATTTTTCATGATGTCGATCTGGGGGGATTATTTCTAATGACAGGCATTTGTTTAATGGAAATAGGATCGAGATGGAGACAGGAATAAGAAAATTAGTATTTTAAAATCTCATCTTTAGTGTAAGGGATGATCGAGGAATAGAGCGAAGGTAGGAAAGGGATTAAAAGACCTCTATTTCCATGATTTTAATTCCACAGGGAGCTAGTATTAGAGGTGGGAATAGAATTTTCTAACTCAAACTACAGTGATGCCCAATTAAAATGCCCAATCAAACAAAAATAACCTTAAATCACTTGAAAAGCAGCAACAATATGTAATTAGCATGTAAAAAGGATCGACTATTATCCCTCGAAATAATTTATGTCAGGCAATGATATCTCAATCATTTCATAAAGTAGAAAAGTCTTCCAATGAGGAATAATAATACGACACTAAGGACACGATTGAAATAAGGGTAATGGTTAAGGGGGTAATAGATAAAATTATAAGCTAAATGGAGGGTGTGTGAGATGGTGAGTGTTAAATTTTGTGAAGAGTAGGGTAATCATTCTCCCATTTAGGAAGTAAAAGTTACCCACCCTCCCCCTAGAGTAATGCATTACCCCTCTTTCTTTCTTCATTTTTTCCATTACCCCCACCACCACCTCTACCTTTTTTATTTTATCCTTTAATTTGCTCCATTACCCTTTTAATTATTACCCCAATCCAAATATGCTCTAAAGTTAATTTTTTGACAATGACAAATCATTTTCATTTCCCACCTAGAAAAGTCTGATTGTCACTATTCTTTTGTTTAAGCAAGTTAAAGGCTCACAATGTTGCATGCATCGTACGTTTCGCCACAAAAGGTCGAAGACCAAAACCAAAGTCCCAATGTCTGGAAGGTCTTCCAAAACAAGTTGCATTGTAGTATTTGTACTTAGGGTAGATTTTTTTGCTCGTTAAAAAGAGGGGGAGAGGGGGTAAATGAATGATGATCGAGACACTTTCTCCTACATCACGTTTGGATTCTCGTGTTCAATAACGAACATATCAGATTAGCTGAATAATCAGCGCATTGGCCCCATCAACGTAGCACCAACAATAGGCGAGTATAGTTCCTAGAAACCAACAGACACAAACAATAGGGGAATGGCAATTCAAGCCCATGACCTTGCCTCGGAGTCGTACCTGATATTTTGGGGACCCTAGACGAGATTTAAACATTAGGCTCTCGAAAAATTAGAATATATTTTTGGTGGTAATTCATCCCCAATTTGGAAAACATGAAAAACATTTTGACCCAATAAGCTCCCAGTCCCAGCCCTAGCGCCCATGTCCCATGGGTAAAATCAGATTTCGGAGATCCGGATGCTCCTCCCGGCGCACCGAGGGTGCTCTAGGATCATGATAGACCCCGGATAAAAATGACACCCCGGCCCCGGGATGCCGAAAACGAAGGCTATCCACGTTTTTGGGGCTTCCGGGAGGCCACGGATGGAAGGTGCTTATTTTCACACCACAACCCATGGGACACCTCTAAGGGACATGGGAGGCTCCCGAGGCCAGTTATCTGGTACCTGATAGGCTTGTAAGGATGTTTTTACTAGACACCAATTTAAGGGCCGGAACACCGAAAGCATGAGTGATATCGAAGTTTGAGGATGGGAATGACCCTCCCGGAGCACCGAGGGTCCTCTAGGGTCATGAGAGACCCCCGGGAGTAGTTTGGACAAAAATAACACCCGGGCTCAGGAAGCCGAAAACGAAGGCTATAATCCACGTCTTTGGGGCTTTCGGGAAGCCCAGAAGGAAGGTGCATTTTTTCAAACCACATCGTACGGGACACCTTCAATAGATATGGGAGGCCCACCAGACCCGTTATCTAGTCCCTGAAAGGCTTGTAAATGCATTTTTACTGGACACCAATGTACGACCGAAACAAGAAAAGCATGGGTGATATCGAATGTTGAGGATCCGGATGACCCTCCCGCGGCAACCAAGGTTATCTAGGGTCATGATAGACCCCCCGGAGAAATTTGGGCAAAAATGACACCCGAGCCCCGGGAAGCCGAAAACGAAGGCTACAATCCACGTTTTTGGGGCTTCCGGCAGGCCTTGGAACGAAGGTGCATTTTTTCACACCACATCGTACAGGGCACATCTAGGGGACATGAGAGGCCCCATGGGGTCGTTATCTGGTAGTATTGGTACCTGATAGGCTTGTAAGGGCGTTTTTACTAGCACCAATGTACGGGCCGGAACACCCAAAAGAATGGGGGATATCGAAGTTTTGGAATCCGAATGACCCTCACGGGGCACCGAGGGTGCTCTTGGGTCATGATAGATCCCCCGAAAAAATTTGGGCAAAAATGACACCCGGTTCCCGGGAAGCCGAAAACGAAGCCTATTAATACACGTTTTTTGGGCTTCCGGGAGGCCTCGTAACGAACGTGCATATTTTCACACCACATCGCACGGGACACCTATAAGGGACATGAGAGGCCCCCGGGGCCAGTTATCTTGTCCCTGATAGGTTTGTAAGGGCGTTTTTACTGGATACTTATGTAAGGGTCGGAACACCGAAAGCATGGGTGATATCCAAGTTTGGGGACCCTCCCGGGGCACCAAGGGTCTTCTAGGGTCATGATAAACCTCTCGGAGAAGTTTGGGCAAAAATGACACCCGAGCCCCTCGAAAACGAAGGCTATAATCCACGTTTTTGGTGCTTCCGGGAGTCCTCGGAACAAAGATGCATATTTTCACACCACATCGTATGTACGGGACACCTCTAGCAATCATGGGAGGCCCCCGGGGCCCATTATCTGGTCTCTAATAGGCTTGTAAAGGCGTTTTTACTGGACACCAATGTACGGGCCGAAACACCGAAAGCATGGGGGATATCGAAATTTGGAGATACGGGGAAGTTTGAGCAAAAATGACACCCGGGCCCCGGGAAGCCCGACGAAAAAAAATAAGGCTATATAATCCAGGTTTTTAGGGCTTTCGGGAGGCACCGGAACGAAGGTGTATATTTTTCACACCACATCGCATGGGAGACCCCTAGGGGACATGGCATGCCTCCGGGACTCATTATCTGGCGCCTGATAGGCTTGTAAGGGCGTTTTCACTAGACACCAATGTAAGGGCCGGAGCACCAAAAAGCATGGGTGCTGTCGAAGTTTGGGGATTCGGATGACCATGCCGAAGCACCGAGGGTCCTCTGGGGCCATGATAGACCCCCGGGAGAAGTTTGGGCAAAAATGACACCCGAGCTCTGGGAAGCCGAAAACGAAGACTGTAATCCACGTTTTTTAGGCTTCCGGGAGGCAAAAGAACAAAGGTGTATATTTTCACACCACATCTCACGGGACACCCTTAGGGTACATGGAAGGCATCCGAGGCCCGTTATCTGGTCCCTGATAGGCTTGTAAGGGCGTTTTTACTTGACACTAATGTAAGGACCGGAACACCGAAAGTATGGGTGATATCGAAGTTTGGGGATCCGAATGACCCTTCCGGGTAACCTAGGGTCCTGTAGGGTCACGACAGACCCCCCCAGAGAATTTTGGGCAAAAAATGACACCCGAGTCCCGGAAAGTCGAAAACGAAGGCTATAATCCATGTTTTTGGGGCTTCCGAGAAGGCTCGGAATGAAGGTGTATATTTTCACACCACATCGCATGGAACACTCCTAGAAGAGATTGAAAGTCCACAAAATCTGTTATAAAATCCCTGATAGGCTTGTCCGCTTGTATGGCAAATGGTGCAAAATCATAAATCCTTTTATTTCAATCCAAGTCCTCAATATCATTTTTATTCTAATAATATGTCAATTGCATAGTATGGTTAATCAGGAAGTATAATGTTTCACAAACTGAAGAGCATCGTCATTTCTATCTTATATTGTATATAATGTTTTAGGCACCATTTGAAAAAGTATTAATTATAGGGACATCATCATCATCAATTGAATTTCCCCTACATTTATTTAATTAATTGTTGGTAATAACTTAATTGATTGAGTATCTATATATTTAGGCGTCGGACCAAGTAATTTCCATGCCCCCATATTGACCGTCATCAGAATTCACACGAAGAGCCTTCCACACAGCATCAGATGCATCCACAACGTTGAACTTGCAAGGGACCTGGTAACCATGTGCCTTATCACACCCGTTCCTGGAGTCACATTCATCCACCACTGTGGCCCGGGTGGTTTTGCCATTTCCGTTGATGATGATCTCCTTGCCGCACCTGGTTAATTAACATATATACAATATACCCATACATAATAATTCAGGTACGTACAATTATATTATTAAAAGAAAATTGTATTCCACTAAAAAAAATAAATTTATTTTAGTATATATTAAAAAATTTAGAGTTGACCCTACATGACAACCCAAACCCGAACTTGACTTAAAGTAATTTACGGAAAAACCCGTACCCAATGGCCTATTGAACACGATCCACAATTTACCCAAATTCAGTTTTATAGTTCTTCATTTCAAGTTTTGTTATAAATAATTTTCTCTCATTACACTGTATATTTGTCTGCACATTTCTCTCATGTGGTAATGAAACTTTGACTAAAAAAAAAACACTTAGATAATCTCATTTTTAGTCATAGTGTCATTTTTCTTGTAGGCCTGACCTATTTTTATTGGTTTCACACAATTGGGTGGACTCATGCAAAGTCTAAATTTTTTTCTTAACGTCAACCCAAAATTTACCCAAACCCAAACGCGTTAGCATGTCTTGTATGTGTGGACCAAGAACACTAATGCAAATGTTTAGGAACATGCAGGATATATTTAAAAAGATTTAGTTCATTGGTCCATCATGGACTAATTAAGTCCATACAAGTTTTTTGTATTAATATGTTCATGTCCATTCATTATTACCTGGACCCCTGGTTGTACCACCCAGTGGAGAGAGCCACCACCTGGTCGGTATCGGGGTGGAACTGGCCATCGCACTCGGAAGGGTCACCTCCATCCCCGCCATCTGCGAAGCTGTTAACGGTCAGTGTGGCACTGGTTTGACCGGTGACCGGTGGCGAGCACTCGAAAGTGTCGTACTCCTGGCCGGCCTTGCAGCAATCAGCGCTGCTAGGGTCACATTCCCCCGATGGCGGCTCGGTGCCCGTTAGTTGCCCTGACGCCTCGCAGTCTTGGGCATAGGCAGTGTTCTGTAGGAGACTTATTGTGGTGAAAATGGTTAGCACGATTGACACAATAAGAGCATAGTTGCTCCCTTTTTGAACCTTACTGATCATCATTATGTTCTTTCTTAGAGCTTACTTTGAAATGATTGGAGAATTAATCAAGAAGAAATGTACGTGCTTATAATAGCATATGGTTTATACGTTATATATATATATATATATATATATATATATATATATATATATATATATATATATATATATATATATATATATATATATATATATATATATATATATATATATTACTCTGATCTAAACAGTGACATCTCAAATTTTATTTGCAGCGTAGAAAAGTCTTTGAATGTCAAAACTCTTTAGTTTGTCTAAGCAAGTTGAAAGGCTCACAACAATAACCGCATTGCAGCGTACGTACCACAAGGGGTTGAAGACCAAAACCAAGTTGGAGGTAAGGTCTTTCTGTACAAGTTGGGTCTCAAATTTATTTTCCAAATTCCAAACAAGAAAAGTCGTTGAATGTATGACGACTTTATATAAGCAAATACAGGCCCACAAATTTATAGGTAGCGTGTGTTTCGTCAGAAAAGACCGAAGACCCCGCACCAAATAATACTCTGAAAGTCTTCCGCCCTAAAGTTAGGTATTCAACACTCTCATATTCCTTAAGGAAATAAGTCGAGTATTCATATTTTATGGAAGAAAAAACTACTTACACAAAAACCCATATGAGGCGGCTTCAACGTAAGGCTACTCATACAAGCATGACGTCATGCTTGGTTATAGAAGCGGCTTCACCTTGAGGCGGTCTCGCAAGAGACTTATTGAACTACATAATAGACTGGTGCGAACATGATTAGTCTTGGTCAAAAGGTTTAAATTAACCTTGGATTAAACCTAAAAAAAGAGTTGGTTGTGTAGGACTGTATGTACCGAGACTATCGACAACCGAAGGTAAGATTGGATAGCTTTTTTTATTCCTTTTTGTAACATGTGGACTTGGGCCACCATGGATCAATGGACTAAATCTTTGTAAAAATACTCTTTATATCCTAAATATATTTGCAGTTTTGCACTAGTGTCCTTGGTCTAGGTGGACGAAGCCCACACAAGACAAACTAATTCTATTTATTCCGTGTCGGCAAAGAAAGAATAAAGTAACGCTCCTAGTAAACCGTGATTAAGAGATGAGAATATCGGACTACACTTGTTACATCCACCACTTGTTTGTAGAATAGATAGTAGATAGATAAAGGTAGACTACATTTTGGGAGTATGGCTGACTTAAGATATTGTGAACCGTTGACCCCTTAGGCTATAGAATTTGACCCCTTTAAATATTCCTAGTCTTTGTGTAATTATAGTGATGGCTGATGAGTGATGACAATCATGACTTGCATTATTAGGTGCTTTAGGATTAATGATGATTAGTCTAGTACTCCTTCGAAAGAGGAGGAGGAATGACAAAAGGAATATCTAATTTGATAATCTATATTACCCACTCAATTGTATATCTTCTCAAAAAGACATGATTAACTTTTATAGGATCACATTTAGGTCATGTTTTTTGTTGTTGTTGTTCTTGTTGTTGTTATTGTCATGATATATTCTATTCCAATTTGCCTTAATTCATGTTCCAATTAGCGTTCCAATTTGCCTCAATTCATGTATCCGTTACATATGTTCTGTTTTGTATGAGATCCATTTTGTTCATTTCATTGAAGTAACGACATAGCTTTAGTAAGCAGCGTATATACGATGAGCGACTGCGCGTCTTCCAAGCTGTTGAATGTCAATGTGGCTTTGGTGCTGCCACTGGTTACCGGTGGCGAGCACCTGTAGGTGTCATATGACTTGCCGGCTTTGCAGCATTCGGCTGTTTGAGGCCAGGGTTGCATTTACCCCTTGGCGCATTTTTGCCAATTAGTTGCCCTGATGATGGGCAGCTTTGGGCATAAGTGGTGCCGTGGTGGTGGTGAAAATGGTTAGGATGACTGCAATGAGAGCATACTTATTGCTTCCTTTCTCAACCGTACTCATTTTTTTCTTTTTCTTAGATTTCTTACTATGTTCTCCCCAGATTATTTTTGTTTATTTCTGTTTATTTCAGCAAACTTCAGCAAACTTCAACAAACTTCAGCAAATTTCAACAAAGTTAAATAAAGTTAAATAAAGTTCAACAAAGTTAAATAAAGTTAAACAAAGTTAAACAAACCAATATACAAACTAGTTATAAAAAACACTTGAATCAACAAGATTCAACAAAAATAAACAAAGTTCTACGAAATTCAACAAAGTTAAATAAAGTTTAACAAAGTTCAGCGAAGTTCAACAAAGTTCAGCGAAGTTCAACAAAGTTCAACAAAAATAATTTTTCAGTAATAAATATAAAAGTTTTTCAGTTGGAGAGAACAGACCCCAAGCTTGATATGATATGAAGACTATGGGGTTTATAAAGAGATGGTTTAGTGTACTTTTTTTTTTTTCTTAATAGTGTTTAGATACTCCTATAATCTAAGAACAAGTCAACAAAGGAGGGCTACTTTAATATCTGTACCAGATAATTGACTGACATGCATGAACGTACGGCAGTACTTTGATCACTACATATCATGTCTATTACTCCTTAGTCCTCAGTCACGGACCATGTTTGCCTTTTGTAAGCTCTCTTCAATTGATCTGTTGTATGGTTTAGAGCTTTATGGTTTTTTTGAACGCCAAAGTAAACTCCAATTTTGTTGGATATGAGACTTGAACCCCAGGTTATTGATTGGAACAAGTGGGGAATGCGCGATCTTTATGTCCACAATCGACTAGATTCATATATCAAAGTAATTACCGCATAATGGGTAATCACTCTAGAAGATGAAGAAACAAGTCTCTTCATTCAACATTCTCTATACATTTGGCCAACTAGGAAGCTTGAACATTACTGTGCACCTTTGCAAAAGAGTCTTTCCATAGTTATACAAGCTTCCTAAGCACCATTGAAACTGGAATACAAACTGATATTCTGCCATCAATTTCACCTTGCGAACAATATTTTTAAAATGTCTTCTCTTTTCTGGTTGGACACATACAGGAACACAGCATGCCTCGAGTAAAACTTTGGAGAGTCTCTTTCCCTTGTCATTACCACGAGAGGGTCCTCGATTCTCAACAATGCTTCAGCTAGCACATTCGCGAAACTACAACCATCTCTTTCGACAATGACTTGGACAAACGAGGCTGGCAACAGAGAAATAATTTCTCTTCTGTTTAGCACATCGTTAAGCAGATCCAAATATTTTCCTGAGTTCAAACAAATCAAGCACATGATAACCACTAATCTCAGTACCAATACTCGAAAGCTAATCTTCAAGTCATAACCAGATTTCTTAACCCATTCCTCTGTATCCCGCGGGCTCATGAGCAGCTGATGTGTTGTGTAAGCCAAAAATACATAAGTGTGTCCCACAAAAGAGGATGAATCATCACCATCAATGGATGTACATGAATCGGTCATCCAGTCGAGGTGGATTAGCCATTCAATGACAGATGATCTTGTGGCAAATAAGTATCCTTTGAAGCAAGACACCAAGACCCAAAAGGCGCTCAAGAAGATATAGAAAACAACAAGGTGATATGTAATCACAATCTTCCCTCCAATGGGACAGGTATATATCATTTAAAGCATCTCGAAGCTGGCACACAGATTCTTCAGATTCTCTTGACAAAGTAGAGTTTGATATTTCCGGTCCGCCCCATGCAACAAGGTCCATCATCAATGACTGCCAAGGATAATCCAATACGCACTTGCTTAATCTTTCCTTGTACTGCTCATTCGTTCTCCTACTGGACCCAAGTAATAACACTGCCACCTTGCTGACTTCTGCAGGTGTTGGTTTCCTGAAACCTGTCTCTTCATCAACTATAGAAACCATGAACTTTTTCAAAACTGCTTCCTTCAGGAGGTTTCTTGAATCTTCACTTTGCATTGTAATTACTTTCGACGTTAGGGTCCTCCGATCCAGAGAAAATACAGATGAAAAATATGTTTCAGCTGAGAGATCAATGTATCTCAACAGTGAATGCAAATCATCACTTGTCGGCTTCAGAAAACTGCATTTTGTCATCAGAAATTGTGCAGCCTCAAAAATATGAATAAGAATCCTGCTACTGCAGGACAGGGGCATGGAATCTTTAATGGCCAACTCGTGGAGGGATTCAAGAGTCCTCAACAGTTTCATGCCAACATGACATAACTCTAAACACCAATGACAACGCGCAGCAGTCACCAATTGGTGTGTACTGATACTCTCCATCTTGCCAGAGCTTCTGCATACATGCTTGACCCATTCAGCATTAGTGTAGAGCAAATAATAGCTGGAATCCGGATCATTAGATCGTTTTCTGACACCAAGGTACTCCAAGCAGAAATCTCCATAATCTAGGTATTTACTAGTTGCTCCAATTTTGAGATTGTCAAGGAACTTAAAAATTTTCATAATCTTCTCTTTCCAAAAGTTCCAATGGTAAACTAGTGTCTCAATGGACACCTTGTTCCGTGAATTCTTTTCTGAATGCCTTGTCAAGTTTCCAACCATGCCGTGTCCCCATTTGTATACGGAAACATCATCGAGTAGAATGTCCAGAATTCTTCGAGCAGATAGAATCTCTCCTCTCAAGTTTTGATGTCTTTTTGACAGAGACAACTGCTCTTGCAACCAAGGAAAACTATACTGCCCATTTGTCAAAAGCCGAATGTTAGTACAAGCAATCTCATAGAAATAGGTTGAATCTTTAAGAGCTGAAGCTTTTGCTTTCATCAAAAGCTCCTCCTCTGATGGAAAATCTTTCAAAGGCCAACCTTTACTGCCATCTGCCCACAGACTGCTAGCAATCACAAACGCAATATAGAGCAGAGATGCTTCATTAAAAAGACCAGCTTTAATCAATAGATCTGCTTCATGTAAAATACTTCCCATCTTCCTTGCAATTTTTGCAGCATCCAGAAAATTTCCAAATTCCACTTCCAACTCCAGAAGTTCAGCAAAGCAACCCAACTTCTTCAAAAAGCTTCGCATTAATTTCAGAGTGGAAAAATCTTTTACATATTTCATCATTGATTCCTTGTCATGCTGCTTATATGAAGCTATAGCACATTTCTGGAGAAATTCTTGCTCAGTTTCATTCAAATCTATGCTCGCGTTCCATGTAATCTCACCAGAATTTACCCGCAGTTTGCAGTTTCTAACATAGCTTAAACCCAAGTCAAACAGCTTACCTTCAGAACATGCATATAAGCATTCATAAAACAAATCTCCCTCAATGTACACCTTGGCAGCAAGCTCATAGCACCCAGCCAATGTGAAACATTGCCCAGCTCTTTGCACATCAGATTCCTTGTAAAATATCTTGCCTGCAATGAATAAGAAATTTGAGTTACTCATCTACCAGATGCCAAATGGAAACACCATGACACACGCAAACAAACAAAAAACTAAAATCTTACAGAAAATATTCATTTTCCATGAAATTTGACAGATTTGTGCTGAGATTTATACAGTCACAATCTAGTACCAAGTTCCTTTGATCTCAGGCATAATTGTCCGGATTTATCTAGTTCTTTACGAGTTTGTCATGCACCAAATGCCAAAGAAAAATGGCAGTAAAAGTTTAAGAAAATAAAGTCTCACAGCAAATTTTATCATGTAACTAGACAGATTTACACTGAGATTCAGCAAGAAGAAAGAATAGGTTTCAGGACGGCACATGAATAGATGCTAAAAATAGGTTTTCTATTATCATGGAAGGAACTGTGCTCCACAAATTGAAGACTACCACTTTGTTCACTGACCACAAATTGGGAAAACCCAACGAGAGCTACTACTTCCTCTCCTCAGCCTAGATGTACTGTTAAACCTGAATTCTTGTGCTACACATTAATCTTACATAGTGGATCTTTCGCACCTTTGGTTGTTCTAGGGCAGACTCCAGTCACTTCACAAAATTCCATACATTTTCCACCAATTTTTGTTTTAATTGGCTGTCACAACTTGTGCCTAATTAGAAATACACAATCCTTCTGTTAAACCTCGCAATTGTCCTAGTAGTTGTGCCCATATTTTTTTAAAGATGGTCACATTGATTCTCTGAGGCTGTCAGCTTTACACTGCACAATCATTATCTTTCCATCAAGTCAGCGAAGGAGGGAGAGGGGGGGGGGGGGATTAAATTTACCTGCTATTTCATAATCTTCAGCATCAAAGTAACATTTGGCTGCTTCGTTGGCATTGTCAATGCTTTCAAGAAGTTCTGCTGCTTGCCTCAGCAATTCCAGAGACTTCTCCAATCTCAAACCATGCATGTTGTCAGCAGCCGCTCTAAGGTGAGCTGCCTTGGCAAAAGTTTTCCAGTAAGGATCACTAGCTCGTTCAAAACACACTTCAGCTACCTTGTAGTTGCGCACTTGAAGCATCTGCAAACGAAAGGGAGAAAAGAGAATGTATGAGATCATGTTGAGTAACTTATCAATACAAGCCAAAGGCGCAGAACTCTTACTCAGGAACATTGACAACAAATTCAAAACAATGATGACAGTACATGTGATGCGGATGACAAGAAAGGGAAATAAAAGATTTAAAATGAATGGCATGTACTTATTAGTTTTAGGAAATAACTGTATTTTTGATAGTTTATTATTTTCGGATTTATTTGAAGGGGTATTTTATTAGGGTAGTAGATCTTAGAATATAGCATTATTAGTGTTAGGAAAGTAGTCTTTAGTTATATTAGGGTGTTAGGTAGTTTCTTATTCTCCAAGCATATGTTTTAGCTTATAAATAGGGCCTTAATGTATTGTCCTCCTTAGTTTTGGTTTATGAATTTAATGAGAATTAGTTGAGTTGTGGGAGGATTCCCCGTTCGCCATCAACATGATATTGTATGAATGACTAAAAGATAACATGCTCCTTCATTTATGTTCGTTAAAGCGGCCTACACATCTCTAGTATAGTGCTCAATCAGGGATTGAGGAAAGGCGTGCTTGCTAGTATGCCATATATTGTGGACATTTAGAAAAAACCTCCATACATTGCAAAAATGTTGGGAGAAAGACACTAGATCAGAAAGATCTGTTATAAGAGACACTGGGAGAAGGTTAATCCAATCTTGTGGACATTTATATTGTGGACATTTAGAAAAAACCTCCATACATTGCAAAAATGTTGGGAGAAAGACACTAAATCAGAAAGATCTGTTATAAGAGACACTGGGAGAAGGTTAATCTAATCTTCACCTTTCCTCCATTTGTAACAATAAAACTTCAGAGAATGGGAGGCACAAACTTCGAAAGTAATATGTTGGATAACAATAACAAAAAGACAAACCTTTATACCACGCGACCTCCTCTTGACTGCTCGCAACTTCCATTGACCGAGCAAACGAATCATCGAACTTTTTAATTTGTACCACGTTCAACTTCCGCCAATAATCAAACATAGGCGATGAAACACCATCTCGGTTCTCACATATCCATAACCTTTGTCTTGTGCGAGTGATGGCTACATACAGTTGTTTCAGTTCATAGCACAAAGCATTGTGCTTTGCAGGATTAAAGCTAGGACAAGACTCTAGATTCGAGAAGTCAAGCATATTCTTCTCCATATAATTGTAAATCACTCTCCATTGATCGTTTAACGGTGATGATCCGAAGAAGTTATACAACATTACATCCTGCAATAACACGTAGACAGTTACATATGGAAGGACATATTGCCTAATGCCTATTTGAAATATTTAACATGCCACAATGACATTTCCCAAGGCTAGAACTAGGTTGACTAGAGGAGATTTTCCTTTATATCATTGCAGCTATTGCCTCTAATTTTCAGCCTAAAGTACTAGGCTACTAGCATTGGATAGGCTATCCTAGAAACTCGACACCACAAGACAGTTTGCATTTGCAAGGGTATGGCATAGTACTCTGCAGCCTCAAATCACTGATAACATGGCCGGCATGTTAGAGAAGGGAACACAAAGAAAGTTGTACTAGTATTTCCTCCAATGCTTAGTACTCAAATACAAACTTCAATCAGCATACAATATGGAAAAATGTTCAAAGGAAAAGGTGGTCAATTCAGCAGCAAATAGCTATGGTTAAGTACCAACACCACAAAAAATAAAAAACAAAAAACACCCTGCATGAAAACTCTGATTTACCTGAAATTCCAAGCCTTTGCATTCGAATATTGTCATAACAAGGGCATGGTTTCCAACAAGAGTGGATATTTCATCCCGAACACACTCATCTCGTACCAATATTACTTGCTCAGATCCAAAGTACATGATATTCTCACTGTCATTTCCATTGTTTTAAAAAATCTTTATAAAAGCATCTCCATCAGATTCACAATCAAGTAAAATTGGAGTGTCACCATACACTAGACTAGTCTCAGGATCCAGCACATCGATAGAAAGGGGGAAAAAATGATATATTAGTTCAATAACACTCTGCGCTAGCTTCACAACCCCAGTATGGGTGCGGAAATTTTGACGTAGATGAAAAATAATGCACTTAGTTTGCTTTCTATCTTTCCCATCAGTCTCCCTTTCACACAAAAACTCCCTGTAAAAAAGACACCTTATATCCTGGAATCGAAAATCAACACCCCTCGTAATTGTTTGTGCTGTATCACCAGCAAAAACAAAACCATCTTCGGCATTTTTGCAAACGTATTTGAAAAGAGCGATTTGCTTCATTGTCAAATCCTGGACTTCGTCTATGTAAACAAAATCCATATTATCACCCTGATATGATTCATGCTTCAACCGAACAAGCAGATCATTCACCAGATCAGCCAGATCAAATTCTCCCCTGATCATCTTCAGCTTCTCATAGTCCATGAATATACTGTATACCATCTCTCTCTCCTTCTCACTAAGAATTGAAATACGGCTCTCTGATAACTGAAGATAGCTTTTCAAACAGAGATTGCTAGGCCTGTAATCATGGCCAAAATGCAGCGCACCTTTTATATACGAGTTCATCTCAGTGAAAACTCTTGACGGACCAAAATGTCTTGTGAGCTGTGAGTTGAAATGAGGCCAGTAAGATGTTCTAAATTTCCCATAACTAACTTCCTTTCTCCTCACAAAAGTATGTAGCAACCATTCTGGAACTTGCAGCTGTCTTGCAAAAGATTTTCCTAATATCCTGAAATCTATCAAAATATGAAGAGCCTACTGTTCCATCAAGCATCAGCAAGAACATGTGGAATGTCATCACAAGAGGGTAGGAATTTGGACAAATATCAACAAATGAATTCGGAATATACTTAAACTCCTCATTCTCATCCATATAGTCAACATCGATGGAGATCCTTCCCTCCTCACCAGAAATCTCCCCACGAGCAAACCTGTACATATAATAGAGTTAAAAATCATTAGTGTAAAAAATAACAGCTCGGCAAGTTAGCGTCTCAGAATGACAGTGGCAAGAAGTTGTAAGAATCACATGTATAACGTATATATACCATCATGTTAATTATTGTGGAAGAAAATAAGCAGAGAAAATCCATTGTAATTCCAGATTGAGGATCCACATCCACACGATCTGATGTTATCAAACTAAGTTATTCCAGAAAAATAGCAACAAGATTGCACTGGGTCATTTTCATAACAAGTTTACTTGAAAAGAAAAGGAACGATGAGGACTATAAAGATAGAAGATAAATCACTGGTAAGACCAGTACGTGACATGTTAGAAGACAAGAGGTTGCGGACAACAAAGTCATGTTTCTTCCCTAAAAGTTGAGCAATGCAGTTTCACTCCAATGTTACTTCTAATGATCATCATCTCTATATTGTCATTGCAAAGGTGAACCCTCATATAAACCAGTTGATTATATGCTAATCTAGTGAAAACTTGCCCACAAAATTGCATCTTCATCAAGCTATAAAGGTGCAGACTATCATATCTGTGACTACACCTACCAAAAATTTAAAAACTCCATTTCCTGTTTATTCCTTGACAAAATATCAGAACCTTAAATAAGTATTTTCACCATTTCACAAAACAATGACACCTTGAAGTGCTCTCCTCACCTAACACCCTCAAGAGTAAATGAAAGATCATCAGAAAAAAGGTTAAAACTTTTCTCACACCTTTTAAGACTGGAAACATGTCGTTGATTAAACGCCATATAACTCATAGGAAGTGGAAGTGGAAGTGGAAGTGGAAGGTGTGAGAAAAGTTTTAACGCCGTATAACTCATAGGAAGTGGAAGCATCACAAAATATCAATGTTGACATCTGAAGACAAAAGTTTGTAATAGACTCTTTATTCCTAACTACTGGAAGTTGAAGGTCACCAAGAGAGCCTATAAGAACTCTTAACAGAGAAATGCATTTTCCGCTTGCATTCGGTACTGCTGGTGCATCTATGAC
Source organism: Tetragonia tetragonoides (assembly GCA_038025085.1). Lineage (NCBI taxonomy): Eukaryota > Viridiplantae > Streptophyta > Magnoliopsida > Caryophyllales > Aizoaceae > Tetragonia > Tetragonia tetragonoides. The sequence goes on from CM076140.1 coordinate 5,337,635, forward strand.
AGACTCCTGAACACCTTCTGTACGAGAAAATAGTTCAAGCAGTTGAACGGAGTCCACGTCATCCTGAGACAACAACCTTTCGAGAGAACCTAGCTCACTTATGAGCAACTGCATGTGATCCGGATGTTATGCTTCAGTATGAAACTTTCTGGCAAGTCTATGCAGAAAGTAGAAACACATGTCCCAACTGGTGAAACAGTAGCCTTAAATTTGTCTCTAACAAAATGAAAAAAGGACTGATCCTGTTCTGTACAATGTACCGCATCATTGGAGCCAATCCTCTTCCTGCACACTCCCTTTTTGACGAAGTCGCTGTATTGTAAGACACAATGCTCAAGAAAATCTAACAGTGAACTGAAACAGCTGCTCCAACCAGTCATAGGATTAAGGCACTCTGCTAACCTCTTAACCCGATAAGTGAGGCATACATTCTCAATGTCTGAGCCAGCATTTAGCCTATGGTTAGTCTCGAGTACAAGTATATTCCCAAAGGAGAACAATCTGCCGTCCAAATCTTCACGGTAAGAATTTTTTAAAAGTGCCAGAACACGACAAACCACTTCTGTGATTGCAACATGTGTTGCAGCACACATAAGTGTTCTACTGTTCCTTTCAAGGAGCATATACAGCAATGTGCTAATAGTCTTACTTTTTCCGGTGCCTGGTGGACCACATACAAGTCCAATAGAAGGCTTGTGATCACATTCCAACTTATGTAGAGATGCCACAACAGCCTCCTTCTGACATGGATTCAGTCTTGATGATAAGCATACATCAAGTTTTTCACCCAAGTCATAATGACAATTATCACAATTGTCCTGTTAACCCAAAAACAAGACTATCATTTACACAAGCAACAATATAAATCAAAAGGATTTTGTAAGAATCTCAGTAAGACTTTGGGTAATATATATTAGATGAAGGCATTCAGGGTGTAATTTCTTGGCTACAGATGATAGGTTAAGAGAATACATGTTGGTCTACTGCATGTAATGAGGGACAGGTTCAGGTGCAGAAATAAAAATCAGAAGGGGGCACTTTGGCAAGAAATTTATTACATCCCATAATCATTACAAAATGCATCAATCTCTACATCCCAGACAAAATTTTTTTCTTGCAAAAATGTTAGATAGGGCGCCAAAAAAGAATTCATCGTCACCCATAAAGGAAATTTTTTTCACTAACTCGTCAAATTCTCCTTTCTAGGCCTGGTCTTAATAGATGCATTTTCTTGAAATTTTGATAGGATAGATGAAGTTTTTTAAGCAGGGAAGGCAAGATGTTTTCAGCAACTACATATATCTTCAATAAATGAATCAAGGAAAGGGAGAGCAAATTATTCCGAGTGCTTTCAAACATTAAGTTACCTTCATCATCATAATGTATGAATAAAATTATTTGATGATGCTCAATATCATAATCTAAATCATTAACATCAATATACCTACAGATACAGAATTCAAATAGCAAATGGAAAGGCTAATGTAAAATATAATAAGCGCACCGTTGAATAACCCTGCGATACTTCTTTAACTATCTTCAGATTTCCATGCATGTGTAATGCATTCCACATTCTTTCATACTTTGTGGCGTTCATTAGAAAACACACAAAACAACATCTGCTTCTTAAATCTTTGAGGGTTTCCTTATGGGATACCTTCACTCTATAAGAAATCTTACTAGCTACACTACTACCAACAGAGCCAACCTCCATTATATTATGAACACATGCTAAGACGCATTTTTGTCGCCGTAAATCTTGAGCAGTTTGAGGAATAGATTCCACAAGGACAAATATATCGCCTAGAAAAATTCTCTTCAGCTCATGGCTGTGACCCGACAAACCGCTTCTCCAGTAATCGACATGAACTTCAAATAACTGTGTTCCAGAATCTCCAGATACATGATCTAGAGATGCAAATGGAGCTCTAGATATCATCTCCAAATTTGAGCACAGGTCAGACCTTGCCTCCTCTAGAAATGGGAAAATAAATGAATCGAAGTATCCACTTACGGAACTAAATGTGTCCGGGATTGTTTTGACCTGAAATTAGTTAAAGCAGAATATTAATTCACAATCCTTAGAAATAAAAGGTAATTGTCAAATTATATAAGAATCATTGGTCATTATGTTCTACAAGTGCCATCTAGTGAAGGTGCAATCCAATGCAATGCCAATCAGTAGGGGGACATTTTCATACATAGTATAATGACTGAGTATGTATGAAATATTGCTCAGTCCAGAAACTCAACAACAGTTTCAGGACAAATAGATAATTGTTTGAAAAGTTTGGAACTCTTTTAAAGACCACACAAAATCAAGGCCATAGTCACCCACTTTTAACAAAAGGTACTATTTTTACTAAGATTGGAGGACACTCATCCTTGTCCTTGATTAAAAGTTAAACCATCTTTTGTCTAACCTCTTTTTTTCTAGTACTAAATGCAACTAGTATTAGTAACATTATGCGATATCTCAGTCTAGCAACCGACACTCATTTAACATTGTAACTGTAGTATATACATCAAAATGTCCTATAAAAAAAAAAGCCATCAAAATGTAAAAATTTCTTGTTAGATTAGATAAGGTTTTATCAACCAATTAGCATAGTTCAAGGACCATAGTGGATAACACATATCAAATAAAAGCATTGTACATACTTTTATTTAATACACAAATATTTGACCATTTAGTGGGTGTTACACTGCAAATCCACTCTGCACTGCTCCAAATTTGAACTTTTATGCAGGCTTACACCACAACCACACATGCCATTCATAATAAAATTTCTTAAAGAACTAATATTTAAATGGAACATACTTTGTCCTTGAAAAGGTTTTCGTCAAATATATCATCAATAGACCAAGAAAGCACCTGATCAGAAAAAGATGGTGGAACACCATCATCACCAACTCTCTTCTTCTTAGAAGAACCCAATTCCATAATTCTCTTTCTTTCCTGCACCAATTGTCAAAATACCCAAAAACCATTTCCCATTTTCACTCAAAGCAGCATAAAACAATAATATTAACAATAATTCGAACAATTATGAACACAAAAGGATTAAAGATGTACATAGATACTAACCTAAAACAAGCACTGAGATTAATTTTCTCGAAAAACTGAAAATGATGATCAATAGAGAGGGAAGAAACACAAAGCAAGAGTGTTTTAGTTTTGATTTGTTTGAGGGGTTTAATATAGGGTTTAATCGACATTGAGAAATTTAAGGGAGAATTAATCGCAGCTCTCGAAAATTGGGGTTTCGTTTAGGGTTCCTTTTTGGCGTTAAGGCGATACAGCTTTCGATAATTGGGATGAGAGAGAGAGAGAGAGATGAAGATGGAAGGGTTTCCCGCGTTGCATCTCTCCCCCACTTTATACCGTTGGGTCATTCTATGCGTTTTGACTTCTTCTTTCACCGCCTTTGTGCCAAAAGCCAAAAAGTTTGGGGCAAATCTTTGTAGCTAAATTATGAACTTGTGAGTTCTCTAAAACAAAATGTTTCAAGTTGAATCTAAACAAAATATTACTACACTTGTAATCTGAGTAGGTATAGATTGTTTTTTTCTTGAGTGCGATTTTATGAAATTTATCGGGTAAGTTTATAAACTTTGACTTTTGACTCTGACTTTTCATTTAGGATGATCAATTTCGAGCAAAAGAGTAATTTTACAGAATTTCCGCTCAGCATAGTATTTGTTTTAGAAATTTTTTTAAATCGAATTCCTAGTTATACATTATATCATCAACGAGAAAATCAAATATTCTGATTTAGCATATTTGTTTGGTCACCATAGCTAATAATTGATTATAGGTCAATACAGTGACACCATTTAAACTCAAAACAATGTATTGTGACTTTTTTACCATAAATTAGATAAGATCCAATAATGTGTGTAGTGTGTACTCATTAGTATATGTAATCCTTTATGATCGACGGCAGAAAATCTCTTTGGTCCCATTATATCAAGCAAAATCTTAGCCTATTATGTTGAATATTGTATCAGCCCTCCAAATTTGACTTTTATTTGTCACAAGACAAATCAATTATCCATCCAACTGCCAACATTTGAATTTTGATGTACATTTAAGTGATAACTATATATATAGTTCCTTAGCTGGTCTAATTTCCCTTGTATCAAGCTTTAAGCATAAAAACACAGAATCATTTGGAGCAAAAGCAGAGAAATATGATGTTCAAGTTTAGCATATGGTGTTCAAGTCTTGTGTTAGTGTTACTCATAACTAGCAGCATAAAAGTTGAAGGGCAGAATTGTAGGACAACTGGCTACTTTAGGGCCAACAGCCCTCCACAAGGGCAATGCAGCTCAAACTGCTGTGTCCAAAACACAGTTTACTTCACCTTCCAGTGTTCTCCTACTGTGACCTCTCATACAGTAGGCACCCTCACCTTCAGAACCTTCCAGCAAAGCCAGGGTGGCAGTGGGACCCCACCTAAGTGCGACGGATACTACCACTCTGACGCCACGCCAGCTGTCTCGCTCTCGACTGGGTGGTACAACGGTGGGTCCCGGTGTGGGAAGGCGATCATGATACGTGGCAACGCCGGGAGAAGTGTGACAGCTAAGGTGGTTGATGAGTGTGACTCTACCAAGGGATGTGATGCAGAGGAAGGGTATCACCCTCCTTGTGCCTACAACATTGTTGCTGCTAACAAGGCTGTATGGAAGGCTCTAGGGGTCCCACAGAGTCAGTGGGGCCAACTGAACATCACCTGGTCTGATGCTTAAAGGTCACAAAATGGTTTGGTTTAATTTTGGTGTAATCAGCCTTGTGTAGTTGTGTTAGGGATATGTTTGTCAAAATTCTCTGCTTTGCAGTACTATAACTGTAATAATGTTGTGTTGATGTAATGAAATAAAAAAGTTGGCTTGAAGATAACAGATTTTCATGCTTTTTTCCTAGTTTTACATGAGTTCAGCAGCTGAGTACCAATGCCATTTGACTAGAGTATCAAAATTTATGATCTATAGCTCATATCTCGCCTTGGGCATGGAGCAACATTAAATTCATTAGCCAGATGTCCCACACACCCATTGAGATATCTACAAGCTAGCTCGGGAAGATAGTCACTATGGTCGAGGTGGATACCAAAATTTTCTGATCTAGCATATTTGGTGGGTTGCCAAGCTTGATGCTTGTTTATGGATCAATATAATGACACAGATTAATCTTAAAACAGTGTATTGTAAGTTTCTATGAATAAAATAGATTAGATCCAATAATGTTTGTAATTGTCATTGATATTCTAATCATAAAAGAAATAATACAATATACACCAGTTGAGCTGCAAACTTGCCTATTTGTTTATGACAATTAATTAGTCATGATCAAGCAAAATCTTAGCATACATTGAAATTTGAAATAGCCCTCCAAAGTTGACTTGATTTGCAATAATCACAAAGACAAGTATAAACCAAGTTACAAAAAACTTGATTTAACTATATATATATTGTCCCTTAGCTGGTTCACTTTTTCATGTATCAAGCTTCAAGCATCAAAACACAGAATCTTAGGAGCAAAAATCAGAGAAATATGAACAAATTTAGCATATGGTGTTCAAGTCTAGTGTTACTGTTACTCATTTTCTGTAGCTTGGATGTTGAAGGGCAGACTTATTGCAAGTCAACTGGCCACTTTAGGGGCTTTAGCCCTCCACAAGGGCAATGCAGATACAACTGCTGTGTTCAAGACACAGTATACTTCACCTTCCAATGCTCTCCCTTTGTGACCAACAAAAATGTGGGCACCCTCACCCTCACAACCTTCATGAATAGCACGAGTCGCAGTCCGTCCCACCCAAGTGCGACAACCACTACCATTCTAGCTACATACCAGCTGTCGCCCTCTCAACCTGGTGGTACAATGGCGGATCGCGATGTGGGAAGGCGATCTTGATAAGAGGCAATAGGAGGAGTGTGATAGCCAGGGTGGTAGATGAATGTGACTCCACCAAGGGGTGTGATGCAGGGGAAGGGTATCACCCTCCTTGTGGATACAACGTTGTTGCTGCTAACACGGCGGTGTGGACAGCCCTGCTGGTCCCACAACATCGCTCGACCCAACTGAACATCACCTGGTCTGATCTCTGATGTCTAAAGTAAACAAAGATCACAAAATGGTTTGGTTTTGGTAATGTCTGCCTTCTGTTGATGACAGATTTCTGCCAAAATTCACTGCTTTGCAGTACTGAAAGTCTGTAACTGTAACAATGTTGTGTTGGTGTAATCTGAAATGGAATAAAAAGTTGGCTGGAAGTAAGCAAATTTTCATTATTGACAATAAGTTTGTATGTTTCTAATAGTATTTTACATTTTTACTTCAAAATCCACAAGGTAGAAAGGCAACAGACAAGAGAAGATTATACACCTAAATCTAATCTGTAATGGTACAAACCAGCAAAAAGTAGGGACTCAGCTACAACAGTACAGAAGGCTATTGTATCAGAGCTCTTAAAAAGACACTATTTAACTACAGCAAGCAATCTGTCTTTGCTGGTAATCTGCGGAAGAAATTGAAGGGTTCTGAAGGTAACTTATGACGAAACTTTGGATGCCTCATCACATAGAACCCACTAAAAAGAGCCATCACTTGGAAAGGGGTAGCATACAGAACAACTGCAGCAACAAGGCAGAATGTCAGATATATAGCCGTGGCTCGTGGATCCCGCCAACTCAGGAGCGCTTGAGCCCTCTCTCCCTGGGCAGCCACGTCACCCAAAACAGCCTGCAACTTGGCACTGATGCTCCTAAGCCTGTCGTACCTCATTCGCACCACACCTGGGCCCTTGGATGTTGGGAATGTATCAAACTCTTCATCAAGCTCGTCTTGGGTTATCGTGTCTGCATAGGAGATCCTGGTGTCCATGTGAGGAGGATGTTTTTGTCTGTACCTATAATTCCATATCCCGATCAAAAACATGTAAAGAAATACTGTTGGCAGAATAAGCTCTGGGAAACAAACTAGCATTATGAAGAGCAAATGCACTAGGACAGTTGTGACAGGGTTTTTCCACTTGCAAACATCCCCAAACCACTTCCCAACTGCCACAAGTCCTTGCAGAAGGGAGATTATGCGGTAGAAGTTGGCCTTGCTGCGTCTCATACTCCAGAAATGTGAGTCCACATCACACATATACTCAACGACTTCCTTCTTGAGAGGTGGCTCTGCCCTGCTAAGCCTAGATGTCAATAAAATGATGGCATTGGTCCTCAGAACATTAGTCTGCAAAAGAGACAACGGCCTTGTGTAATGCATCTTAGGAAGAAGTGGCTTCGAGTACAGGAACATCATGTTTGTCAATGATGTGCAGGAGAAACGAATGGCTAGATGCAATTCACCCATCTTCTTGATGCCCGAAGGGTGGAGGACCAACAAGGGGTAAGAGTGTGTGTAGACACGCCCTGCTTCAAGTGTTGAAAGTCGAATCCTGACCTTCCCAATCTTGCTGTCATTGTTACCAGCAAGTTGGCCGTTATCAAACACACCAATTGTAAGAACGGTTGCAGGATCATATACCTCCCATGTGTATTGCTCATTATATTTTGGGCTCAGGCTATCGATTATTGTCCTTGTCCTAACCCATTTCTGTCCGTACTTTGCCACACAGAAAGTATCCGCTGTGCCTCTTCCATCTCTTGTTTTCGTAGGATGGATCCCGTCAGCATTCAATATTCCTAGTTCAAGAACACCTATAGATGATTTCCATAATTGTTTCATGCTTGGTCTGAGATCACTACTATAGTAAGTAGATTCATTAAGGACATGGTAACCCCCATCAAGGCTGATACGAGCATGTAATTTACTAGCAAACTTAACTTTCTTCTCCTCTCCGTTATCAGCATCATTAGGTTTCTGAAGGTTGATCCATTGAGTGGGGAAATTTTTATCATCAGGGCGCTTGCGGACAGTACTCAATGGAATAAAGACTTTGCAGATGGTCTCCTCTTTGTTGGCAGCCACCTGATCTTCAACCGTGAGGATCAAATGCTCCTCAAAAGGCTCAGCAGCAACAAACATCAAGTCCTCGTTCCAGAAAGGGTTCCCATTCCGGGTTTGAACAGGTTTTGTCCTTAAAATTTGGATTCCAAGCTGTGCCTTGACATAGACATTAGGGAAACGGCCTTTTTCAGATGTAATCAAGTCTTGAGCTTCAATGACATTGACGCGAAGATACCATAACCTTGGGGAATGGTAAACTTTCGAGCGGATGTGAGCAGCAGCAGAAGCAGGAATATCAGAGGGAGTAATGGCATCAGAATGCCAAGCATCAGTAAATGCCTCATCAGCCTGAGTACCATACCATACAGCAAGCATGAGTTCCCCTTGGGGGATTTTCTCCCTTTTCTTGTCTTCAAGCCAATACCATTGGGCAGCCAATGGACTATCCGGTGGTACCCTTGTTGGCACCTCTTGGAGATCAATTCGTACGATTCCTACAAAGTCATCCTTCACCAGATCCTTATCCTTAACCTGCACTTCAAGCATAGATGTCTGAAGCCGCTCCCTAGAGAAGGCAAACACCTCATTCCATTCTGGATTACTCTGTTTGTTAAAAAACCTTGTCACCCCTTTATAGTTACCAACTTTAACCTCTACATACGGGTCAAGACTTCCGGTAACATCCATTGTAGGAAGATCACGAGCTTTTACCACACGGACAAAAAGGAACTGCATCCGCTCAACAAGATCATAAGTACTAACAGGGTTGTTGCCACGTATAACTCGCCCTCCAACAATGCGTCCACCACCAAGATTAGGACTCAACTCTCTAAGCTTGTAGTCAACCGGCTGTGATGAGGGGCCTGAAAACTGCATAAATCTCGGAGGCTGTCCATCGGATTTAATTGCTGATTTTGTAGAAACTTGAGGCTGTGGTTTTGGCTTGCTTTCATCCTTTGGAAGGTGCCAGAAGGTGCGCCTTGACCCAGACCTTTCCTTGGAAGATGATCTTGGGTTTTCATATTCGGATGATTGAACTTCAGGAATCTGTGACTCTGACTGTGGGTAAGTCTCCATTCCAGGAGGAGGGTTGGATATTTGTATAGAGGGATTATCTGTGAAGAAGACTTTTAGGCCAAGCTCTCCTTTCACACGAGAGAAAACATGACGTTTCTCCAGGGGGAAGTAAAACTCAGCAGCATCGGAGTAAGGGACAAAGGATGATCCATTGAGGCAGACTTTACCAAGGAAGGACTTGGGATTGCTGGAGCTATTGTAGCTATAGACATAGGCATCAAGGGTGAGATTAGAAAGATTGTTTGGATCGGATATGTTGAAATAAAAGGTTTCATTCCATACAGGGTTAAGGTCCCTTTCTTTGGTGCTGGTACGGTATCTCTGGTCATCAAAGTTGAGCTCTACATACGCACTTGATGAACCATCACCATCTTTGGCAACAAGGTCGTGTGCTCCTGTAACTTCTACTCCTAGCTTAAGATTGCTCATGGAACTTACGCTCCAAAATGCGTCTCAACAGAAGAGCAAATTTGACTCCCTCCTGAAAAAAGATATAGAAATAAAGGGGATGTCCAGGTTTCTGAGAGACAATTGAACTGACAGCAATTGAAAATGTCTATACATGAGAATAGATGGTATACCTGAAAACTCAAATCAGTTATTTTCCTCCTTTGCACCTTCTTGGATGCTCGAAGAAGAGTAGAGATGGAGGATAGAGTTAAAAAAGCCAGATATATATTGATATATTAAGACCAGAATGACCCTTCAAAATCTGCTCTTCACAAACTGAAAACAAAAATGATAATATGCATTAAACCTCAGAAAGTTTGAAATTAAGATCAGAACATACCCATATATATAGTATTGACCAAAAGATGGACACTCCTATAGCAGGACTATTTCAAGTACGCAGAACTTCATTATGAAAGTTCTCCACCTCTAACATGAGCAATACGCGTAATCTGTTAGAAAATGCTCTACTGATCCATTTTAATCCAGACTAGTATAGTGGAGTAAGACATAGTATTCGTCATGAGTCGCATGACACTAAAACCTCCTACCCCAACTTCATAGTAATACTAGAATGGTATCCGCTGAGCAAAAACTTTAAACTACTGACTACTGAATACAAATGGTGGTAGCATACAAGACACCATAACAGACTTCACTAACTCCCAATACTCAGCCAGTTTGGTGTCACTGCAGTCTGCAAGTTAGTTCCAATCTTAAGTATGCAGTTGGTAATCAGCCAATACACATCGTCGAAACTTGCATAACAGGAAGATCATTCAACACAGTTTCGGTACCAAACTGTAACCAACAATCAATTAATCATCCAAGAACACAAAGAGATGTACTAGTTGGCCATCCATAACTTACAGTATGAAACAACAAGTACAAATACTATGTTCATCCTGAAATAAATGTCTCACTTTTCAATTGGACAATCTGAAAATTAGTCATTTTCCTCTTCCAGTATATTTTTGCTCCTAATTTTTTCTTCTGAGATCCTCTCTTTTTCAGGGCTATCTCTTAAAACTTCCAATTTAGACAATTACATAACAAAATTCTAAGTAGCCATTTAAACCCCAAAATGAACAATTATATAGATAAACAAAAGCTCTTTACGAAAAGTCAAAAAGGCATAACCTTTAGGAATCATTTCCCAAGGAAACCAAAAAGGGTACAACCAGATACTCTAAAAACAGATTCAACCCAAAAAGATGATGATGAAGAATTCAGGATCATAAAGTTCCTCTGTTTTTTTTTTCCTTCTCTTTTTACCAAAAAGAGCTTCATCATTTGTTTTCAACTGTGCCCAAATAAAACTAAAGCAAAATCAAACGACCCTTTTGAACATACATAATCAAATTAAACTACAATTAAACAGAAGATGATAAAATTAAGAATTATGAAATTAACAAAAAGGGAAATATTACCTGGTGAATAAAAGCTTCCCTAGTTCATAATCATGGTCATCATAATAATAACTTTAGAGGGTTGAATTGAACAGTCATGTTTTGGAAGAAATTTATAGGAGCGTGTATTGTATACGCAATTTCCAGGATGAAGAGTTTGTTTCTGAAACTGAAATGTCAGAGACAGATTAATGAGTCTTCGTAGACTTAAGTATTGTTTGTTTCTGTGGAGGGAGAGCGGGGTTATTAATTTCTTCAACTTTTTTTTTATGTGTTTTGTTTTTTGGTGAGATATTAATTTCTCAACTTTCTAATTAAAAATCTTTAGTCGTTAGAATAAAACGTTACTTACCCTGGTAGAGTATATGGCTCAAGAGTCAAGAGGGAGTTCCGTTCACTTTCAAAATCTGTCTCTACAAATTTAAGTTTAGGTCACTCAAAAAAAAAAATTTACTTTAGTTTTCTGAGAATGGTAAATGTAGAGTTATTTGTCAAATTTATTTAACTTTAAATAGATATTTTAAAATATTGAGAAAAAATATATTTTACTTTAAGAGCGGATCAAAAGCGGGCTTGAATCGGATGCAGACTTGGTCTAGCGTGTTATTAAGCTCATGGATAGGGCCGACAATGACATGGGAAACTGGGTCAGACTAAAGGATCGGATCCTTATAAATTTATACGAATAGTTTGTTCATAACTGTCTTTTTTCGGGTCGTGAGAAGCGGCGCCATGGATCAAACTGTTCATAATCAGCTTTACTTGTTGTTGATAAAAAAAAACCTAATAGGATAAAAAGATTTGTAATGGTATATTGAAACTTGGACACTCTGTTTTTAAGTCATTATAGTTGCTCTTCTGACTGTATTTATGGAATATGAAATGTGACCAATGTAACACACTCGATTAAGTAATTCCCTGGCCAGCTATGCACAAACATATATACATTAATCTGATCTTTTGGTTGAAATAATGATGATAGATGGACAATTGTATGCTCGAAATGAAATATATATGGAGCATTTATATATATACACCTATATATCTCACACGTTATTGTCATTGGTGACTAGTAATTGTCAATTTGCAATTGCTATGGTGTAACTTGGAGTATTAGTAAACGTCTGACTTATTATACGATGGGAAACATATCATGCTGTTCCACTCCAACATCACATATGGGGCCTACGTGGGCTACCTAAATTGATTAACAAAAAAAAAAAAAAAAAAAAAAAACCATGCATTAATTAAATAATTGATTAATCTCTATCTTTGTCCCACGTACATGATACATCCAAAGAGTTTGTTGACAACATTTTAAATCGTGACTCTACCTAATCAACTATAACTCTGTTTTTTTTTATTTTGTGTGGCGTCATCATCTTCTTATGATAAATATCTAAATTAATTTAAAAAATTCACAAACTTTTGGGACAATGTAGTGCCTTTTACAGATTTCATCTATTAAATGATAGAAAGCGAGAGATCATTTATTTTATTACCTGGTAGTTAAGGTGTATGAATGTGATTGATGATCTAATTTTATTATGCTCTCTTGTTTAGTAATTAATTATAGAACATTTCAAAGTTACAGTCTCCATGTTTGCCCAATTTAATTGTCTTTGAGGTGTTTTTATTTTATAGTACTATTCTTTAAGCGCTATAATCTTCACCTTTAAATTGCACAATATTAAATTGAAGTGAACTTTTTTTTTACCGAATTCACAATCACAAAGAGTAAAATTGTACTGCGTTTTATCGAATTGAACTGAACTTTTTGAACAGAACTTTTTTTTACTGAAATGAATTGAAATTTACTGAATACTTCACGCAAAAGTTGAAGAAAATAGATGCTTAATAGTTAGTAGTTTCTTGCATAGGATTGTTGAAATGCAACTCACTTAAGTGTTTTATGCCAGATTATCGGGCAAATTAAGGCTCACTTCACCTCTATGACACATAACAATAGAGCCCAAGTCATTTTCTCACGAAACTGATTCCCAAACCATTCTATTGATTCAATCAGGACAATGAGTCTACTAACTATTCAATTTCCTTGTCATTGTTTAATGGACTAATATTTTAGCCCTTTGATGATTTGAATAGCCAATTATGTTTCAACAATTACTTGACACAAACTTCTTTCTACATAAATTTATTTCTTCCATGCACAGTGTATCTATCCACGTAGATAAATATCATGGGCTCCTCTTGCAATTACCATCAAGGCCACCAGAAGTTGACTTCAAGTCTTCCATTACGAAGAATTAGCAAAAAAAAAAAGAAAAAAAAAAAAGGTCTTCCATTACGAAGTAGGAGTATTTTGTAGCGTTTGTATTTTGTATTTCCTCCGTTTCAAAATAGCTCATGTTTAACTTCGCATATTTACGAGTCAATACTTTGACCATCGATAATTATAATTATATAAATATTAAAATTATAAAAAGTTCATATTGTGAAAGTACATTTAACAATGAACTTAAGAATAATATTATGATCTTGTAAATACTCATAATTGTTCACAAATCAATAGTCAAATTTTGTAAAGTTTGACTCAAAAAGTCAAACAAAAAGCTCATTTGAAATGGATGTAGTATTTTTTAGCACCTTCATTAATTAAAATTGCCAAAAAAAGATGGTCTCTTATTTCCAAGGAGGCACATAAACTTTTTGTACTAATTAGCGGTAGCTGATTAGCTGTAGTCTTAGCTGTTTTATTAGTGGTTAGCTATTGAACTAGCTATTAGCTATCACGAGTGGCACGTAACTGTTAGTTGTTTACTTGGTTGAGTGTTCGGTAAAGGTAGCGGTTTGGTTAGCTAATTGATGTAAAATGACATAAAAAGACATAATATTATTATTTTATATTAAAAATTAATGGATAAATTCGGGGTTAAATGTCTAAATAATTCCAACAGCTAGCCATGAGAGTTTAAAGGCTACATTATTAGCTTTTGTAAAACACTACTTTAACAGCTAACAACCACAACTTTTTTTTTTTGAATGGGGTAACAACCACTACTAAAAGCGAATTATCAAACACAACAAATTAGGATAGGTAATGATTTCACTAGTTCAAACCACTAACAGATACCCAAAAGCTGCTTGCCGAACATACCCCTAAGTCAATGCCTTCACATTTCCTTATAGAATAGTGGTGTTTACGGTTAGCCAATAGCCATTGATAAGCCACTATTACAAACACAAAATAAATAATTGAGTTGATAATATTCAAGTGGTTGGGTGGTAGGGACTCATTTATCCTTAACCAAGGTCGAGGTTATGAATCTCGTCTTGGGCATGGAGCAGTTTTAAATTCCTTGACCAACTGTCCCACTTAATAGTCACTGTGGTCGACGGTGGATAGCCTTGATTGAAAAAATATTCATTTTACATTAAAAAGAAGTTTTTTCAAATTCATAAAAGTAGGGGCAAATTGATAAGAAAACACAAAACAACTGGATCGAAAATGGTTTGCAAATATCGGATCGCCAACCTATCGGCCCAATATTGGAGAAAATGGGCCAGGCTAAATAAAACGCATCAATAGTGGTCAACTCAGTCAAACATTTAAGTCGGTTAATCAGCCAGGCCCAACTTAACATTACCGCGTATTTTTCCTCAGAAACAACAGCTGTCACATGACGCCAAAATTTCGCTATAAAATAAGACCCACCTCCCCATTTCCCCTCACAATTCAAAATGTCCCGCCTCTCTCTCTCTCTCTCTCTCTCTCTCTCTCTCTCTCTCTCTCTCTCAGGCAGAACTCAAGAACTCAGAAGTATCGACGTTCATTTTAGGTACCATCTCTCTTTTACTGTATGTTTTTGTTTTATCGTATTTTCACCAAATTCTCAATTAGATTTTGTGTTAGGGTTTTTATTCGTTGATTTCTAGTTTTCAATTGCAAAAACAATGCTGTTCTCCAATTAATTTCAAGAGCAGAGATGATGAAAATTTATGCCACATTTTGTTCCCGATTAGGGTTAGGGTTTTTAAACTATTTGCTTTATTATTGCAAATCATAAAATTAGTGATCTCCCTGCAGTAAGAATAGAGTGTTCATGATAATAATTTTATGCCATGGATCTATTTTTCAATTATTTGTTTTCTTTTTCAATTTTTGCAGCTATTTTCAATCAGAAAGCCGTGGATTACCCAAAATTCAAGTTTGTTCTCGTTTCCCTCATTCAATCGAAACTATTTTTCTTTTGCGTCTATTTCCATTCATGCTTGATTTATATATTTCATGTTTTTCTGCCAAAATGATTATACTGATTTTTATTTTTCTTTTGTTGTTTAAGGAAAACCACAGTTTTGAAGAGCCAAATGAGTACAGAATTTGAGAAGAGATACAGCCGTAAGTTGATTAATTTTTCACATGCTCTTTCTTTTTCTTTTCTTTTTTTAATTTGATCACACATGCTCTTTCTTTTAATACTCCTTTGCAGTGTTCATGGGCAGTGTGCTATTGTATATGTTGTTTGTTGTCATTGCGCGAATGACATACCAGAACGTGCCTGTAAGGCACCAGGACTGTACGTTTTGAACATATTAGATTGGTCATTGTTTAGTATATACTGTTGTGGACTCTTGTGTCTTTTTGTGTTAGCTCATATGATCTGATTAATGCATAGGGTGTGTAATGATATCCCCTTCGTTCTCTGTGGAAACAAGGTTGATATC
This sequence comes from Tetragonia tetragonoides, assembly GCA_038025085.1. Classification (NCBI taxonomy): domain Eukaryota; kingdom Viridiplantae; phylum Streptophyta; class Magnoliopsida; order Caryophyllales; family Aizoaceae; genus Tetragonia; species Tetragonia tetragonoides. Next base: position 5,353,223 of record CM076140.1, read on the forward strand.
AGGGACAGGCAGGTTAGAGCAAGGCACGTTACATTTTGAGATATCTTCCAAGAGCAATTATAACCTTGAAAAACCATTTCTGTACCTTGCCAGGAAGTTTGTTGGGTATCAATCAAGTAGGATTTTCTTACTTTCTTGTTTTTGTCATGGTTCTCAGCTTCCCTAATCACTTTGTTTACTCTTTACAGGGACCCAAACCTTATAGTTACTGGAGCAATATCTCTTTGCCTCGAGAAGTTCTAATTGATTTAGCTGAACTACAAACGTGAGTGACTATATCGATTCACAAGCTTATCCCTATGAATTGGCGTTTGTTGAGCTGAGTTTTGGTATGAATTTAATTGTTTTGTGACTTTAGTGAAATTGAGCAAAATCTAAATAATTTGAATGACCATCTATATGCATTAGTATATGTTTCAGATAAATCTAAGATCTTGTAGGTTTAGCTTTGATGGAAAGACCTTTGTTTGTAGGACCTTGGTTTGTAGATCATGAATCTAAACAATTTGATTTCCTTCAATTGGGTTACTTTGATCAATCTGCAATTTATAGTTGGTTATTGAGGATTTCTCTTTTGTTTGATATGTTGTAGGATTGAAGCTGAAACTCATGCTATTGCATATGTGCCTATTCCTGATGGTGACGATAAAATATTCTCATCTGCTCTTCATGGAATATCATAGTGGATCATACTCAATAGTAGTTTCCAGATAAGGAGGACATGACATACTTTTTTTTGATCTTGGACATGACATACTTAGATATGAGATGTGACTTGATTTTTGTTGTTGATATATTAGATGATTTGTCTTATTGGTAACATTGAATTTTTATTTATGATCTGTAGTTTGAATCTACTGCTATGTTTTGACCATAATTTACCATTGATCTAGGTCCACATCAAGATTGGAAAGACTTGAAAACATCTTGTTAATGAGACGAAAATCTGGAGGTTTTGCATAGCGTTGAGGAGAATGCTCATGTCTGGACGTATATACATCTCTCCCTCCTCATTAAATCCATTTGCTACCTCAAGAATAGGCAGGTGAAACCAAAACAGGTGACATTTCACAAGAGAACAGGCTTCAAGATCTCTGCCAAGAGAAGTTACAACTCTTTAGAAGCCTTTTCTGTACCTTGCAGAAAGCTTGTTGGGTAACAATCCTGGAGCATTATTTATTTCTCTTAATTATTTCTTGTCATGGTTCTCAGCTGTAGGACATAATTACCTTTTTAAACTGTTTGCAGGTACCGAGGTGCGTAATCACCTTTTCTTCCTTTGGTGTGAAATGCACTCACATGCCGCTCCTGATCATCACTAAGCATATTCTAATTGCTCTTTATGGACTATATAGTTGATTCTTTTCATTTCAGTAGTTTTGGTGACGTTCAATGACCTTGTTGATGGTATTGTATCACTGTTGAATACTTTATTTTTGTTTGCATGCATACTACTAAGTTCTAACCTTTTGATAGAAAAAAATAAATAAATACACTAAAATTTTGCTGCTTCTCAGACCTCATTTCAGTAACCAGTCCTGGAATATGGTTAAGGGTGAATCCATTCACATCATGATTCATGGCATAACTCCAAAACTAGTAACCAGTCAAGTAGGGTCAATCTTTGTCAGAAAGGTTGCATTCAGTTGTGTTGGGTTCCTGGTTTTGATGATAATAAACAAAGTGTCCTTATCTATGTGTGAACTAACTATGATGGCAGGTTGACTTAAGGATGCAAGAAGATACAATGCTCAAAGCATGATTGCTCATGAAGGTGTTTGGATCCTAACAAAATATGAAGACAATGTAATGTAGTTAAGTGCATTTGTCATTAGTCTTTATGTACTATACTTGACTAGTTAGCAAGAGTCTAAATTGATCATGACAAGAGAACAAGATTGTAGGACGGAGTGCATGCGTCTATGAGTACAAGGGAGCATTCTTGTGAACCCTGTTCTCTGTGACCAACACTGTAGCTTGAAGGAACCAAAGGGGAACAACGAGTTGGACCCTGTTCCTTCTAAGCTGTGTATCTGGACGAGTTTGCATAATATCGTATTTATTATTTCTACGAATATTTAGTGTATTATCTTTTTAGATATTCACACAAATATTCTTATGAAGAAATATATTTTATTTTGAAAAACATAAATTTTGCAAAATCGTGTTTTAAACAGGAAAAAGTATTTTATTTTGAAAAGATATTATCTTGGAAAGAGTATTTTACTTAATGACCAAGTTTATTGTTTAAGGTAAGTGAATTATCTTTTGAAATATTTCTAATTATCTTTTAGAGAGTATATTCTGATAAATCACTTGCTAGCTGGCCAAGATTTTCTATTAAGGTATTTGGACGGTTTTATAGTATAGGACGAGTTAAGGAAAGATCTTTGATCTTTACTTAATTCTATCCTATCTTTTGAAAGATCTTATCTTTTATATTCTGAAGAGATTTGACCTAATAGGACTGAGCTTTTAGGCCTGCCTATATAAGGCGCCTGATAGGCTCAGTTGTAAGGTTAAGCTTTGCGTGCATTATTGAGATTTTCAGAATCATTTGTGCAAAGCGTTCATTCGTCCAAACCAGATACGTCCAGTACTCACAAGAACAACCTTAAACCATGTTCCCTGTCCTGGTCAGTTTGAGTCTTTGCTTAGATTGGTCATTGCATAATAGGTTTTCAGTGGTCTTATTTTGCTTAGTATTGAAGCGTGTAATAGGACAAACAATTTGGTTATTTGTAATTGCTCTAGCTTAGTGACAAGCGTAGAGTTTCTCTCAGGTCAGTGTGTGACTTGGAGAGATAGGGAACGCATCAGTGACGGTGTGTGGTGGTGTTAGGATACTGTGCTGTATCCTGTGTTTTTGGCTCTAGTTATAAGAGAAGTAGTGTGACAAAATCCCAAGTAACTGGGTCGTGGTTTTTACTCCTATTGAGCCTAGGAGGTTTTACACGTGAAAAAAGCCTTATGTTATTTACATTCAGTCTTTACATTCTGTTTCAGTTCACTGCGTAGGAACAACGTCCATAACGCTGTTCCCTACCCTGTTCTCAAGTTGCAAAACGCGAGAATTTGGAGTCACTCTATTCACCCCCCCTCTAGAGTAACTTAGGCACTCTTCAGTTGGTATCAGAGCAAGGTTGCTCATTAAAAGGTTAACACCTTGAGTTTTTTTTTTCCCGCAAAAATGAGTGCACCTAGTGAGATGAGGGAAGGACAAACCATTAGCCGTCCACCACTGTTTAATGGAGAATTTTACTCCTGGTGGAAGAAAAGAATGGAAATTTTCATCAAGGCTGAAGACTATGAGTTATGACAAATAACTCAGAAGGGAGATCTGGTTATAGAGCAAGTGGATGCAGAAGGAAAGACAAGCATCAAACCTCCAGAAAAATAGACCAACACTGATATGAAGCAAATAGAAAAAAAATGCTAGAGCTGTCAAACTCCTACACTGTGGAGTTGATGCTAAGGAATACAATCGTATTCAAGGATGTGACACTGCTCAAAGCATCTGGAAGACCTTGGAGACTGCGTATGAAGGCACCTCACAGGTAAAGCAATCCAAAATTGATATGTTGATTAGGCAATATGAATTGTTTAACATGGAACCAACAGAGACTATCAAAGACATGTATGTTCGGTTCAACAATATCCTAAATCAACTCAAATCTCTTGGTAAACCCTTTGATGAAGAAGATGTTGTTAGAAAATTGTTAAGGAGTCTACCAGTAAACACTACATGGACACCTAAAGTTACAACTATTCAAGAGGCAAGGGATTTGACCATCATGAAGGTTGAAGAATTAATTGGTAACTTAATGACTCATGAGTTGCAAGTTAAATCTAATGAGCCTAAGAGAGAAAAGGAGATTGCTTTTCAAGTGGATGAGATTCATGAAGATGACCTAGACCTAAATGAAGATGAGATAAGCCTTGTTGCCAGGAAGTTTGCTCGCTTCTATGGTAATAAAGGAAGTTTCACACAAGCTTCGTCAAATTCAGAGAAAGGTGGAAACTTCGACAAGTCCAAGATCAGGTGCCACAAGTGCTCAAGACTTGGTCACTTCAAGAACGAGTGTCCTGAGCCAAGTGAGAACATGCAGACAGAACAGCGTCCATCCTCCTCCAGAAAGCCAGAAAGGTTCACCAAAAGAGAAGCAAGATACGTGAGCATGCTGGCTGGCTGGTCAGACAATGAGGAGGATAATCCAGAAGATGAAGTGGAGGATCTATGCACTATGGCCAGAACAAATATCTCTTCTAAAGATGAAGAAGCAGAGGCTAAAGTGAAAGAGAGCAAGCCATGGTATGTGGACAGTGGCTGCTCAAGGCACATGACAGGAGAAAAATCTGTATTTTCATCACTCACAACCTATGAAGATGGAAGTGTGACTTTTGGTGACGACCAAATAGGTGAAGTGGTTGGTATAGGTAAGGTTGGTAAGTCATTATCACACTCCATAGATGAAGTCTACTTGGTTGATGGTTTGAAGCATAATTTTTTGAGTGTTTCACAACTATGTGATAAAGGAAACAATGTCCTATTCACTGCAAACAGTTGCATAGTTGCGAATCACAAGACAAATAATGTTGTGCTAGAGGAAAAGCGACACAATAATGTTTACAAAGTTGATGTAAATAAGCTTTCCAGTAACTCTCTAACATGTCTCAGTGCTATTGAAACTGATGCCTCATTATGGCATAGACGGTTTGGACATGTGAGTCTTAATACCTTGAACAAGCTAGCATCACAAAACATTGTCATTGGTTTACATAAAATCAAATTCAAAAGTGATGAGTTATGTAGTGCTTGTGCTAGAGGTAAATAGGTAAAGTCTTCTTTTAAGTCAAAGAAGATGGTAAGTACTTCACGACATCTTGAGCTTCTACACATGGATCTTTGTGGTCCTATGAGAGTTCAAACACGTGGAGGAAGAAATTATGTCTTTGTTATTGTATATGACTATTCAAGATTCACATGGACCCTGTTGCTTGTTTCTAAAGATGAAACTTTTGATGTGTTTGAAATCTTTGCTAACATAATGCAGAAACAGGTTGGAGCTGATATACTATCTCTAAGCTCTGATCATGGCACAGAGTTTGAGAATGACAAATTCATAAACTACTGTGCTCAACATGGCATTGATCACAACTTCTCTGCCCCAAGGATCCCCCAACAGAACGGGGTAGTTGAAAGGAAGAACATGACCTTGGAAGACATAGCTAGAACCCTGTTGCTAGCTAGTGACCTTCCTAGGAACATGTGGGGAGAAGCTGTCATCACAGCTTGCTATATCATAAATCGTGCCATGCTAAGGCCCATTTTGAGAAAGACACCCTATGAATTACTCAGAGGAAGAAAGCCAAATATTTCCCACTTTAGAGCTTTTGGTTGTAAGTGCTATGTACATAACAACGGAAAGACTAACCTGGGGAAATTTGATGTTAGGAGTGATGAGGCTGTCTTTGTAGGTTATGCTCCTCAGAGCAAAGCTTACAGGGTCCTCAACAAGAGAACTCAGAAAGTTGAGGAAAGTGTACATGTTGTGTTTGATGAAACTAATGCAAGTCTTGAATCATTATTGCAGGATAAAGAAGACTTCTCAATTGGCCTTGCACCAGAAAGGGAAGAAGAAGAAGAAGAGGCCTCAGGAGAAACAGGTAATGCTGTGGAGGACGAAACAGGGTCTACATCTCCAAGAGTCCACACAATGAACTCAATGAACTCAGGGAGAACAAATACTCCTGATATGGGAACAACGCCCATAGAGGAAGGAGCTGATCAGAATGGAAGTCCAAGTGATGACCATGTTCCCTCTCCACAACAAGATGAGCCAGAAAGTTCTGGCTTCCAGCCACGGTCTTGGAAACATCAGAGCTCTCATCCCATGAACCAAATTATTAGTGATATAAACAAAGGGATTCAAACGAGAGCTTCTGTACAGAACTTTATGGCTTTCTCTGCTTTCTTATCTTATATTGAACCACATAATATCAATGAAGCTTTGCAGGATGCTGATTGGATAACTGCAATGCAGGAGGAACTCTACCAGTTTGAAAGGAACAAGGTCTGACACCTTGTTCCTAGACCTGATAATAGAACCATCATTGGGACTAAATGGGCGTTCAAGAACAAACTGGATGAGACAGGTACTGTGGTTAGAAACAAGTCTAGATTGGTTGTTCAAGGTTACAACCAGCAAGAGGGGATTGACTATGATGAGACATTTGTCCCTGTTGCTAGAATTGAGGCAATACACATGTTGATAGCGTTTGCAGCTCATATGGACTTCAAATTGCAACAGATGGATGTCAAAAGTGCCTTTCTGAATGGGTATTTGAAAGAGGAAGTCTACGTGAAGCAACCCCCTGGGTTTGAAAGCAATGAGTCCCCTGACCATGTCTATAAACTTGACAAAGCACTGTATGGATTGAAACAAGGTCTTAGAGCTTGGTGTGAACGTTTGTCAAAGTTTTTAATGGAACAATGGTTATCAAAGGGGACAAGTTGACACAACCCTGTTCTTACGAGCAAAGGGGGAAAGTGCTAGTTGTGCAAATCTATGTTGATGATATAATTTTTGGTGCAACTAATCAATCCTTGTGCAGGAAATTTTCTGAGTTGATGATGAGTGAATTTGAAATGAGTATGATGGGTGAGCTTAATTTCTTTTTAGGCTTACAAATCAAACAAACTTCTGAAGGAATAATGATTCATCAACAAAAGTATGCTAGAGAGTTGATCAAGAAATATGGCATGAGAGATGCCAAGGTCTATGACACACCTGTTGCCACCAATGTCAAGCTTGACTTGGGTGAAGCAGGTAAGAGTGTTGATCAAACAATGTATAGAGGTATGATTGGTTCATTATTGTACCTAACTGCTAGTAGACCTGATATCATGTATAGTGTTGGCTTGTGTGCAAGGTTTCAAGCAAACCCCAAAGAGTCACATCTTACACAAGTCAAACATATCCTAAGGGAACTGAAGACTTATGTCTTTGGTACCCTAGAGGTGCTGGCATTGACTTAATTGGCTATGCTGATGCTGATTATGCAGGATACCTTGTAGACAGGAAGAGCACATCAGGCACGACAACCTTTCTAGGGCCTTGCTTGATCTCTTGGGCTTCCAAAAAGCAAAATTCTGTGGCCATGTCTACTGCTGAAGCTGAGTATGTGGCAGCAGCTTCATGTTGTGCACAATTGTTGTGGGTAAGACAACAATTAAAGGATTTTGGAATTAATGCAGGTTGTATGCCAATCTTGTGTGACAACACAAGTGCTATAAATATTTCCAAAAATCCAGTGCAACATTCAAGAACAAAGCACATTGACATTAGAAATCACTTTCTGAGAGACAATGCAGTAAAAGGATTCATTAAATTGAATTTTTGCAAGATGGAGGATCAATTGGCAGACCTCTTTACTAAATCATTGAGCAGAGAAAGGTATGAGAAACTTATACTAGAAATATGCATGATCAAGATTACTTAGTTGTATGTGCACCCTGTTCCCTCGATGATTGGCTAGAATGTGTCTACATGCTATGTGATTTGTGTGGCCTTTTAAAAGCTTTTGTATGTCTATACCAGCTCGCGTGCAGTAAAATGCATAATTGTATGACCTGAACTAAAGGACTCACTTTGGTCTATTGATATATCCCTTATTGTCCTCAAAACTATTGTTGTATGAACCTTAAAACCAATACGTGGATCCTGTTCCCTCGGTCACTCTGCCTCAAGCAATACTGTTTCCAACGGAAAAATTCAGACGCATTTAATTGTGTCTGATCCCCTAATTATTAGAGGCGGTTGGATTTAATTCCCTATAAATAGGGGCTAGCCGTTGTTCTTCATCATCACAACTCCAAATTAGCTCCGTTGATTCTCTTTCTCTCTCAAAAATCCTCCCGTTATTCCTTCTTCCCTCAAATCTCTTCATCTTCTTCACCAGTTTTTGAAATTTCTTCCCGTTATTTCAAGAATAATTCCCTACAATCTCGCCTCTTTTCATCTCTTCTAAATCCTAATCCCAGCTATAAAATGGTGAGTGGAACCAGATCTTCAACATCCAAGAAATCTCCAGTTGAGAAATCACCTTCTACCACTCCCATCAAGTCTTCTATCCCTGTTATAACACCTGACATGCCTGTAAAGATGTCAGCTCGTAAGAAAACTGGTCCCGTTAGTCCATTTTCACCACCACCGACTTCATCATCACCTCCACCTCCACCTCCTACTACTGCTCAACTGGGGAAGGATGATGCTGAAAGAACAGGGGCTTCTTCGGCCAAAAAGAAGTCAAAGAAAAACGTCCCAAAAGGTGCTAGCGTCTCTGAGCTAGCTGCAGAAGTTGACGCTCTTTTGGATGAAGGAGCTGCAATTGGGACAAAGTATGTGAAGGAGAAGGGTGAGAAGGGAAAGAAAAAGAAAGAGGGTGCTGGGAAATCAAAAGGAGAGCCTGAGGGAGAGAAAAAGGAGAGCGAGGGAGGAGAGAAGCCTGAAACAGAGAGCTCCACTGCTTAGGGGGAGCAGGGGTCAGTTCAGAAATCACCTGTTCCCACAGCAGGTTCCAAGAAAACAACAACTGCTGGGTCTTCAAAGAAAAAGGGTCCATCCATCCAGAACCCTATCTCAGCAATTGTTACACCATCTCCTCACCCAACGAAGAGGAAATCAGCAGCTACACGTGTCTTAGACATTCCGTCTGAGACTGCTGACCCATCTTCTAGACCAGCCAAGAAGAAGAAAACCCTGGCCTCCCCTCCCTCAACCTCTATTGCTGCTTCTAAAGGCAAGAAAAAGAAACAGGAACCAGATGCCGTTGATGCCAGGACAACTCAGATTCTCTCCAGAAAAAGCATCACTGGCAAGGTATGGTGTCTTGACTGGATGAAAGACAATGGGATTGGGGAATTTGTATCCAATGTCTTGTCTCAGAGGTGGGGCACCTACTTAACCACTAGGACTACATTTCATTATGCTAAATTTAAGCAATTTTACCTAAATTGCTCTGTGAAGAATGGGGTGGTTAAGAGTGAGGTGTCTGAGGGCCTCCATCAAATTTAATGCCTATGATCTGGGGAAAATCTTTCGGATCCCCTGTAAAGGGTTTGCTGAATGGGCTAGGGGTGGTGTATGGCCTGAGTATGAAGGTCTTGATCCCATCGCTATAGTAAGGAAGTATACACGGGACATGGAGGTGGATGTGGCCTCTAGGATCAAGGTTGTGGACCTTGTTCCCATGCACAAGTTGCATTTTGCACTTTTGTTTAGGACCCTGGTCCCTAGAGAGGAAGCTAGGGAGTACTGCTCTGCTTACGACATGAGCCTTATGGATCTGGTAGAGAGGAGGGATAGGGTGAATCTTCCTACCCTTATGATTCACCACATCGCCTATGTCCTCAGTGCCAAGAAAATCACCCACTCTCACCTTGGTCTTCAAACATTTTGGGGTGCCTCTTTCTGATGGGGCATCACCTACAATTGTGAATGAGGTGGGCAAGCAGTATTTGAAGCGAGTTGGCTTCAGGTTTGATGGGGATCCAGAGGAAGAGGAGGATGAGGAGGAAGTTGGTTCTGAGGGGGAACAGGGCCCAGAGGCTGTTTCCATGGAAGGAGCCAGCATCAACAGAGCTGCCATGTTTACTACGCTGCAACTGGTTGAGGCCAAACTCAATACTGTGACCTCCAAGCAAGCTGACTTGGCTCAAAGGGTTGTTGATCTTACTGATGTAGTGACCAAGGCTGATCAGGCTTATCAGAGGAGGCATGATGAGCTTGTCAGGATGCTGAAGGATGGGTTTGAAGTTGAGACTGTTTCCAATGCTGATGACAACCCTAACTCAACAGACCCTGTTCCTCCCTCTGTCTAAGCTGTTTTCTTTTCTTTTCTTTGTCTTTCTTTTCTCTTTAGGTGTTGTTTATGCTGTAACAATACCTTCTTTTGTGACTGGGCAATATATAATATTTGGTCCTTTTTGGTTTATATGATTTAACTATTTTCTGGATGGCTTATATCAATAGATTTTTAAGTTTGAGGTACTAATTCTTGCATTTGTTTGCATACACTTAAACCTAAAGGTGATGGTTGTGACATACTTGCTATAATTTGGCTTAACTTATCACTATTTGCATGTTTACCAAATGTCCATGACACTTTTTGATGATGCCAAAAGGGGGATGAGTAGTGTGCTTATGATGATTAGGTTTGATATGATCATGTTTAGGTTTAGTCTAGTTTAATTCTTGTACCTTGTCAACCTATTCACTATGGATGGGTAGCACACAATTTTTTGATTTCTGCTCTAATGGCTTCTGGTTTGAAATTGTACTTCCTCTGCCTACTCTGATTCTCTAATGTCTTGTAAGTTGCAACTCTGATTGCAAAGTTTCTCTCTGCAAAAGTCTCAACGTGGTGGATGATAATGTTAAGCTGAAGTTCTTGATTGTGAAGCTGTGAACCCTGTTCCTACTTACCCGTGGTTCTTCTGGTTGGTTCACAGCAATGGTAAGTCAAGGTAAGCGCTTGAGTTAGTTTTTGTACTCAACTTAATTGGTATCTAGCTCAGATAAGCACACTAGTTTGTCATCATCAAAAAGGGGAAATTTATTGGGTTCCTGGTTTTGATGATAACAAACAAAGTGTCCTTATCTATGTGTGAACTAACTATGATGGCAGGTTGACTTAAGGATGCAAGAAGATACAATGCTCAAAGCATGATTGCTCATGAAGATGCTTGGATCATAACAAGACATGAAGACAATGTAATGTAGTTAAGTGCATTTGTGATTAGTCTTTATGTACTATGCTTGACTAGTTAGCAAGAGTCTAAATTGATCATGACAAGGGAACAAGGTTGTAGGACTGAGTGCATGCGTCTATGAGTACATGGGAGCATTCTTGTGAACCATGTTCTCTATGACCAGCACTGCAGCTTGAAGGAACCAAAGGGGAACAACGAGTTGGACCCTGTTCCTTCTAAGCTGTGTATCTGGACGAGTTTGCATAATATCGTATTTATTATTTCTACGAATATTTAGTGTATTATCTTTTTAGATAATCAAACAAATATTCTTTTAAAGAAATATATTTTATTTTGAAAAAAATGAATTTTGCAAAATCGTGTTTTAAATAGGAAAAAGTATTTTATTTTGAAAAGATATTATCTTGGAAAAAGTATTTTACTTAATGGCCAAATTTATTGTTTAAGGTAAGTGAATTATCTTTTGGAAATTTTTTAATTATCTTTTAGAGAGTATATTCTGATAAATCACTTGCTAGCTGGCCAAGATTTTCTGTTAAGGTATTTGGACGGTTTTATAGTATAGGACGAGTTAAGGAAAGATCTTTGATCTTTACTTAATTCTATCCTATCTTTTGAAAGATCTTATCTTTTATATTCTGAAGAGAATTGACCTTATTGGACTGAGCTTTTAGGCCTGCCTATATAAGGGGCCTGATAGGCTCAGTTGTAAGGTTAAGCTTTGCGTGCATTATTGAGATTAGAATCATTTGTGCAAAGCGTTCATTCGTCCAAACCAGATACGTCCAGTACTCACAAGAACAACCTTGAACCCTGTTCCCTGTCCTGGTCAGTTTGAGTCTTTGCTTAGATTGGTCATTGCATAATAGGTTTTCAGCGGTCTTATTTTGCTTAGTATTGAAGCGTGTAATAGGACAAACAATCTGGTTATTTGTAATTGCTCTAGCTTAGTGACAAGCGTAGAGTTTCTCTCAGGTCAGTGTGTGACTTGGAGAGATAGGCAACACATCAGTGACGGTGTGTGGTGGTGTTAGGATACTGTGATGTATCCTGTGTCTTTTACTCTAGTTATAAGAGAAGTAGTGTGACAAAATCCCAAGTAATTGGGTCGTGGTTTTTACTCCTATTGAGCCTAGGAGGTTTTACACGTGAAAAAAGCCTTGTGTTATTTACATTCAGTCTTTACATTCTGTTTCAGTTCACTGCGTAGGAACAGCGTCCATAACGCTGTTCCCTACCCTGTTCTCAAGTTGCAAAATGCGAGAATTTGGAGTCACTGTATTCACCCCCCTCTAGAGTAACTTAGGCACTCTTCAAGTTGATTTGTGGGATTACTACCACCTTTTGTTTTTGTTTTATTGGGTATTATTCTGTTGGTGAATGGTGATTTGGAGAGAGATTTTCCCCTAATGTAAGAATTAGTAAAGGAAGAAGTGTGCGTAGCTGTACATGGAAATGGAGTGGGTCATTTTTTTCTTTTTTTTTTCTTCTGAAAATTGTGGTATTAGATATCCTCTGATATTCTGAACTGATTTGTTTTGTATATGCACTCAGGGAATATGCTATGATCTTCTGTTCAAAGCTCTTAGATATCAATAACCCTACTTTTCTTGAGTTGGTTTGGGCCGAGTTACCAGAACAGATTAGGTCCTAATGATGTTTTTTCATTGATTTCATACACTCGAGTTTCCATGATCTAAAATTATTGGTGATGTCAAAATAATATCTGCTAATGTTTACTAAGACCATATACGAGCTACAAAAATGTGGAAGATAATGAATAGCTTGTAAATGTTAATTACTTAAGAGCATTTAGAAGTTGAATGGCTGTAACAAAGTCGGTAAACGAATGACAGTGAAGTCTTCTAATAAACTCCTACCACGATCTGTAAATACTTTGACCTGTAAGGCTGTAAACAAATTTTCCAAGGGGAAGTATTGTTCAGAAATATCATCTTAAAGGTTTCTCTCCCCCACTCCCAAAATGTTTACAATAATAACCACGTTCATTATATATATAGCCTAGCATTTGCTCCTATTATTGTAGATTAATCATTTTGTCTAAAACTTATACTAAGTGATTGTTGCGTATAGTAAGTGACATGATTTTTGATAGAACCTATTTTCTTTGCAGAGTTCATGGGGAGTGTGCTACTATATAAGATGTTTGATGTCATTGCTCGAATGACATGCCAGAACGTGCCCATATGGCACCGGACATCTGCAGGTCTGGAAAATATTAGATTGGCCATGGTTTAGAGTATACTATTGTGGACTCTTATGTCTATGTGTAGCTCATATAATCTGATGAATCAATTATAACCTTGAAAAGACATTTCTGTACCTTGCCACTATTGCCAGAAAGTTTGTTGGGTATCTTATATATGGTTTGCATACTACTACTATGCTTTGTCTTTATTTTTTTACAGAATATGGCATTCACCAATTGGTCCCGGTCTGCAGCAAGATCGGGAAGACGTGATAACATCTTGTTGAATGTTAATGAGACTAAAATCTGGAGGATTGTGAAACTGGATGGCTGCTCACATATGCATAGGGCATAGGAAAGCGATCTGTTGGCTTACCTGGAAGTGTATACATTGTTAGGTCCATTGACTACCTCAAGAACAGGAAGGTGCATTCGAAACAGGTTAGAGGAAGAAGAGCCATCTGTTCTATGAAATCTCTGCCAAGACCAATTACAACTTTGAGAAGCCTTTCTGTACCTTACCAGAAAGCTTGTTGGGTAACAACTAGCAAGCATGGAGCATTCTCTATTTATCTTTGTTGTTTCTTCTTCTTTTTATTTTTATTTTTTATGTTGGTAAGGAGGCCCACTCCCAGAGGGGCCCATCTCGGGTTTAAGGCCCAGGAGCTTAGTGGGCAGGCATTTGGGGGGGGGGGGGGGAAGGGGGAATAAGGGGAAAGGGATCCCAAATGCCCCTAGTGTGTTTTGATCCTTGGTAGTGGGTAAGGAAACCAAAGATCAAACAACTAGACCAACCTATGTTGGTTATCTTTGTTGTTTCTTGTCATAGTTTTCAGCTGCCTATTGCCTAATCACTTCTTTTTTTTTCAACTCTTTGCAGGGATCCAGACCTCAAGCTTACTGGGGAAAGGTCTCCTTTGCCTCCAAAAGTTTTGATTGACTTAGCTGAAACTAAAGTGAGTAACTGTATCATAATTTTCAATTATAGCCTATTGATTTTTGTTTGACGAGCGAGTTCTGTTATAAGTTCTAACCATATTTAGCAACTAGGATATATATGAGCAAGTTTCAAAATATTGAATTGTATAGCGATTAAACTTTTAGGGGGGTGTTTGGATTGGGTCAAACCTAGAATTTGACTTGAATTATTTAGTGGGCTCTTATATTCGACCCACTTGACCTATGAGGCTGGTAGTCTACCTCAACAGTTTAAAAAATAAAATAAAATTGTAGGTCAATAGCACAGAAGTTCATGATGGCAGCTAGAGCTGTTCACTGGTCCAGATCCGGACCGGATCGATCTTGACCGGTTTGAGACCGGACCGGACCGGTTTGTACCCGGTCTTAAACCGGACCGAACTGGTTTTTTAAAAAGAGTCTAGGATCGTTTTTTAGCTTTTCCCACCATTTACCATCCGGTCCAGACCGGACCGAACCGAAACCCGATCTGATCGGTCCAAAAGCATAATCGGTCTGAACCGGTCCGATCTTGGCCAAATCGGTCCGATCCGGTCCAAAAATCTGGTCCGGACCGAATGATGAACAGCGCTAATGGCAGCTACGGGGGCAGTAACATAAGCCAACCTTGTCGAATCATGCGGCCTAATACTATTTGACTTGGATATGGTCCAACAAAACCAGAAATTATAACACAGCTTGTCTTGTTACAAAATGCAGGGACAAATGTCTTTTTTGTTGTTAAGGGTATGTTCTTTTCAACTGGTTTTCAGTTTTGTTCAGTTTTGTTCAGTTTTGCCCAATTTTGTCCAGTTACCAGTTATAATATTCAGTTTTGTCCAGTTTTGCCCATTTTGGCCCAGTTTTGCCCAATTTTGTCCACTTTTAATAATAATAATAATAATGATAGTATTATTTTACTATTAATATTAATATTATTATTATTGTTAGTATTATTAATAAATATTATTATTATTATTATTATTATTGTTATTATTACTATTTGAATAATAATAATAATAATAATAATAATATTATTATTATTATTATTTTATTACTATTATTATTATTATTATTATTTTATTATTATTATTATTATTATTATTATTATTATTATTATTATTATTATTATTATTATTATTATTATTATTATTAACAGTGAAAATTAAACAATTTCTAGTTTTCCCAGTTTCTCCCAGTTTGACCCAGTTTTCCCCAGTTACTAGTTAGACTTTTCAGTTTTGTCCAGTTTCTCCCAGTTACCAGTTTCAGTTTCCAGTTGAAAAAAACTCACCCAAAACTCACCCAAAACAAATACAAACCCAAACCATCTCTCCTCACAAATAAAATAAAATACAAAAATACCTGTTTTTTTTTAAGTAGTAGAATTAATTTGGGCTAAAATAGGGGCATAGGGAATATATGGAGACAGAAAATATAGGAGGGAAAACGTTGAGTTATAAAGTCAAGTCACCATATAAGAACGAACGTGGCAACCATGACAAAATATCAATAATCTCATCATCTCTAGCTA
Source organism: Tetragonia tetragonoides (assembly GCA_038025085.1). Taxonomy (NCBI): domain Eukaryota; kingdom Viridiplantae; phylum Streptophyta; class Magnoliopsida; order Caryophyllales; family Aizoaceae; genus Tetragonia; species Tetragonia tetragonoides. The sequence continues at coordinate 5,368,697 of CM076140.1, forward strand.
GCTAAGAACACAAATTAAAGAAGAAGGGAATTAAAGATCATAATATTCCATACATCATCATCCTTTATTTATCTAATTTCTCTCATCCCCTGCTCCTTAAAAATCTCTTATCCCTCCAAACTCCCCAACTATTCTTCATTCTCTTTCTTTCTCATTTTCATCTCTCTCTTCCCTCTCCTTTGCATCCTTGGGGGGCTGCTACGCTGCTAATCTCTAGATAGCTAACAAGCTTTTCAACCATGGTATGTAATCATATTGCTCTTCAACCTCTCTTCAATTTTCTTGTCTAATTAATTTATTTCAAGAACTATGTTTTTTTTCGAATTCCTTTGATTTCAAGTACTATATGTTTTGTTAGATTTTTCCTAAAAAGAGCTAAATGTTTTATTGATGTTAATGTTCATTAATTCTTGCGTGGATTATAGGCATGAATGCTAGATTTCTAATGGCAATGCCTGCAACTAACCCCCATTCCATGTTGCATATTCCACCTATAGGAATTGATCAGCAACTGTACATATTGGAAATTTAATCCAAATTATTTCTACATGCTTAATTAACATTGTTCAGGTCATCTAATTAGTTTGTCAAATTCTTTTTGTTTTCTTTTACCATGTACATTGCAATTTCCTTATTTTGAAGCTAATAGAGAGGCTAATAATAATGACATAGAAAACGCACAAAAACTTCTATAAAATGGTCTCACCATGAGACGATTGTTAGATTTTGAACAAAAAATGTTAGTTTTGAACTAAAAAATATCAAAACAATGTTACATTATATATAAAACGTGTTAATTTTGACTGTTATGCCATGAAACGGTCTTATATCAAGAAAACACATCAATAATAATGGAAAATGTTGATTTGGGTCTGTGCTGCTAATATAGGCGAACGCGTCATCAGGAATGGCAGTAGACGATGAATGCAAATTGAAGTTTTTGGAACTGAAAGCCAAGAGAAACCATCGATTTATAGTGTTCAAGATAGAGGAGAAGATGCAACAGGTGATGGTGGAGAAGATTGGAAATCCTGAGGATACATATGATGATTTCACCAACAGTTTGCCTTCTGATGAATGCCGCTACGCTGTGTATGATTATGACTTCACCACCAACGAGAATTGCCAAAAGAGCAAGATCTTCTTCTTTGCATGGTATGCTAATTATAACTCAAACTCAAACATTCTCATAGAATTGAATTTTACTAACACAATGTATAACTGTGCTAGAAATGATAGAATTGTTAATGACCAATTAACACTATATACTGGACTATTGATGTAAACCAACAAGCCTAAAAGATAAAAGTCCTAGATGTAAAAAGCAATCTTACTTATAACTCAAAAAAATAATTTGTAAACCACAATATGTTATGTATTCGAGTCTTAGATCATAGGGTGCACCCGCATGAACTAATTAATTTTGGGATAACCATGCCGCACAAGGGGAGGTGCCCTTAGCCAAATTTGGGTAAAAAATTGGATCCGTAGACCGAGAGACCATATCCCCTGCAGTAAAACTATGCACTATCTCCTCCAATAGATACTGCAGGTAACTGCATGGGATTTGGTCTCATAGCCTGAAGGGTCATACATAGTTCATCCTTGTCAATACTCGATACTAATTATTTTCAGGCCTAATTTAATACAGTCTACACCGATAAACATTATGGTAATAACTGATTATTAATACAATGGTGTGGATAATGTACAGGTCACCAGACACATCAAGAGTGAGAAGTAAGATGCTGTATGCAAGTTCAAAGGACAGGTTCAAGAGAGAACTGGATGGGATTCAGGTTGAGCTGCAAGCAACAGATCCCAGTGAGATGAGTTTGGACATTGTCAAAGGGAGGGCTCTCTAATTAATACTCTACTACCACATCCTCAGTAATACTCCCCTCTAAAGTGTAGACTGCTCAAGCCCCCCATCAGCACTATTATGGCATTAGAGTTTTGTTTCATCGATCTGCGGTCGACCTTCCTTCCAAATCTTTCATTTTTCATTTTTTATTTTTAAAAAAATTCTGAAAATTTGATCATAGATATTGCAGTGGACAGCATATAAAAGACTAAGTTAGACTGCTGCTCCTTTCATTTTTGTATTCCTTTTTGTAATTTTGTTTTGGGTATTTTGACAATATCATATTGTTGTATCAATCATTTATCTTATAGCATTTGTTTCTTTCGTTCTTTGTAGTAATTTTTTACAAACATCAACATCCTGATGTTAAATCTTTTTTTTTTTTTTTTTTTTCCTTCTGACAATAAGTTAAATTGATTTTGTTATTGCACTGCAATGTTATTTGATTCAATTTGCACTTAAATCTGAGGCTGTTTCTCTAAATTTATCGACAAATACTTCAGACGACTCGTGTTTAGATAGAGTGTAAGTTTCTTGCACCCAAAGTTCCACCTCTTTTCTAGAATCAGATTAGTAGTATGTATGATATCCTTGTTGTGTAGGAGTAAAGTCTCAGTCTCAGTCTCAGTCTCAGTCGCAATTTCTTAAGAACAGAACACAAAGCTTCATACAGGTTCTTCAACCATCCTAGAGCTTTACAGAGCTGATTCAATGAGATTATGAGGCAACCTTTGTACTTTCCCAATGTTGAAACAGAAAGAAAATTGCAAACAGAAACAGAATACTCAACACAGAATATTTCATTAGGAACATGTAACGCGACAACTTTTAATTTGACCTGATCTTGGGTCATGGTATGTACACAAAAATAAGGGATGATGTATCCCTAAGGTTTCTATCTCTCTTGTATGGTGTTTCCTATGGAAATGATACAGATTAGCCAGATCATAAACAGAACATTCTGACCTGTTTTTGAAGAATCATTATATGGTATATATCTAAATGCCCCCTCAAAATTTTATTTTTTACTCAGTCTCAACCACTTCCTTTTTCCCACATCTCCACCACTTCCCTGATCTTAGCATTTTGATCCCGGAAAGCTCGAACAGTGTCGAGATCATAAGCTGGGGGCAGGTCACATGGGCCTTGTTCTGCAGGCCCGTCTACTATGGTCTCAATCTTATACGTCGTCTCAAGGCCCATTGGGCTGCAGGCAAATTTCTCTGAGCATAACTCAACTGCTCCTTTAGGCACAGTTGGCCTGTACCTAAGCAACTTTGCATATTCAGTTAGCACATGAAACATGTAGTCATACACATGTTCTATCTTTATCTGATTGAATATATACTTGCTGCCTTCTTTTCCAATCTCTTGTGCCTGTTGTCACAAAAAGAAATTCAAATTTTGGTTAAAAGGATTCGTGGATATTGGTGAACGATAAATCCTAGGACTTGTAATGTATCTACCTTGTCGGTGTTGTTGTTGCCCCAATCGACAGCAAACTTGATGGATTTGCAAATGTCTCTAGGATTTACGGGCCAATAATGCTTCATAGGAATTAGACTTCTTGTGAAGAAGTCATAGTATCTGGGATCTACAAGGAGGGTCATGGCATCACAGGCAAGAATGTATTTCTCACTGACAGACCATGCATTTCCTTCCATGTAAATCTTGTACCTGCAGCAAAAGCCGACCCAAAACAATTATTCAGCAGAACACCTAAAGGAGAAAATTACAACAGTCACAGCAACAATGATGTTAAACAAAACAAGTCTCACATATACTGCTAGTTACCTAGTGTGATCGGTCCCTTAAGGAGTCGCAAAATATAAACGAGGAAAGTGATATGAAAATGAAGTAGAAAAAGTCCCAAGAAGTTTGTTTTTTTTTACCTGTGAACACATTGCTTTGACAGGTCAGAGTTCCTAAATCCCTCCCTGGTTTCCTTGCCCCAATTCTGCAAATTTTGTATGGCTATCAGTAAGATAATGGACCGTTATGCAGTATGTATCAAATTAAGAATGCCTAATTACCTGGTTAAGGATTTGAGCATTCCAGTTCTCAATGGAATTGCATTCCCCAAGCCTCTTTCTAGCACCAGTATGCAAGTTCCCCTTCCAGAAAGCAAAGGGCTCTCTAGCTGTCCAGTTCTTCATCGCGTTACCATCTTCTAAATCCTTCACCAATGGCACCCAAGGCTTGATGTTGATTTCCGGCCTGAAAAACATTTCAAAACAATTCACAACATAAACCAACCAAGCACAACTTTCATTCACAACTCTTAAAGAATGACAAATGTAATTGAACAATCATCATACCAGCCCCAAAATGACCAATCAGGGAACACAATATCGAACGTAGACTCATCAGCACAATAGTGAAACTGAGGTGGAGCAAATGCAGCCTTTGGCCCCCTATACTTGTCCCTCTTGATCGAAGATTGGTCGTGACACTGGAACATAAAGTCAAGGTCAGGGAGCTTCCCAGGGTACAACTTGAGGAGCTGAAGAATGCCCCAAAGTGTGTATGTATCCCTTGTTTGGAAAGCCTTTGAGTACTGCTTCACATAGGCTGTGCCATCGACAATGACTAATCTGAAATGCGCCGTGTCTTTCAAGCTCTCCACCATATCCCTAGTGATCCCTTTTTCTCTCCACGTCTTTAAGTCCTCGTGTATCCACCTGAAGTACTCGGGGCAGGTCTTGTTCGAGGAGGTGTCGTTGAGGGTGGATATAGGAGGGTAGTTTGCAGGGCAGGTTATGGTCATGTTGCTTGCTGTGCAGTTAAGGAGATACTCCTCTCTTTTTGGGTAGTTTGTGGAGTTCTTGTACATCATTGAGAATGTGTATTGCATTGAACTGCCTGCAAATGTAGACTAGGGAAAATTCACCCCAAACTTAGCATTATTAGTATACCATGATCAATTTGCTCGTTTGATTACTAATTGCTAGATTGCCATTAACTAAGTTGCACAGACACGGACAATAACAAACAAAAAACACGTACAGAGGATGAGAAGCCTAATATGCGCGCAAGTGTGTGTATGCATTAATATTTAGTATACAAAATTCAAAAAATATGTATTTATTCTATCAAATTTCCAGTTTGATCATGTATATGTGTCATTATTATTGAACCGTCCAATTGAGATTCAAAATAGAACTGTCATCTTCATTTCCCGTTAGGCATTGAGGAATAAATCAACATAGCAAAAGCTAAGAAGAAACCTATACATATTACATACTATCTTTGCTTACCAAATGAATATCAGTGATGTAAGTTGTTTAGAGATCCTGAGATAGATGACACTAGTCGGCCAAAAGTTCACTCTAACTACTACCACTTTTCTCTCATAAGTTTGTGATTTGTTACCAACTTTTTTTGGAAGAGACACATTTTTTTTTTTTTTTTTTTTTGGGTTTTCTATCAAATTATACCAAAATTTAACATTTTAGTGATACTTTTAACTGGCTCATGAGGCTGTCTACCCCTCACAAAAGCCCTCAAGGGGTAGCTAAGTTGGTAAAACTTGTGAAATCTATTGCACATATCCATTTCAAAGGTTTCAAGATCGAGTCTTCATAGGGTCAATACTCAATAGAGATCCTCCTAATCGTCAACTTCCGGGCCATGGGAATATGGATGAGTCAAGCCAATAGAGGTTCTCTTTTTATGACCATTCAGCCCACCATTCTCCTTTTTTTTTTTGGACATATTTGTTCTTTCACACCACAAGCCGATACGTGGCAGCTAAACATGTTTCACATCATACTTTTACTTTATTGGTTGAGACTTGAGACTCCCCGATTCTCAAATGAAGGCATTTCCAGATCAATCAAAAATCATTATCACTTGTGATTAAAAAAAAAAAAAAAAAATCATTATCACCTTTCACCTACTATGAAGGAACTTCTGTGGGTAATAATTAATTAAGAGTCCCTCTCTTTTAAAAAATTCTGAGAATTGTCTTTGCTGTCCATACTCCATAGGTTACACATAATTGTAGTATGGTTGTGAAAGAGTACTAAACTACTAGCCAATCACCAATATGTCAGGTTTAAGGAGAATGATACATCCATTCACCGGGTTGGTAATCCACCTTCCATATATATCTATCTCTCTTTTCTATTTTTCAAATTTTCACTCCTCTATTTCCAAAAAATGACATTTAAGGTAGGAGAGAGATAGGTACAAAAGAATATGGGTTCCCCACTCACTGAATCAACCAAACATTTTCCCAGATTTAATTAATAAAAAGTTAAAAATAGAGTTAGAGCCTTAGAGGTCTCTCACGCACCACTTCCATTGACTTAGTACGAGTAATAAATAATTAATATCTCATGAAAATCGATACTTTTAAATAAATTTGTGTTTTGTGATATGACAGATCATGTAGATCATACAATGCAAATTTTTATTTTTGACGAAACATACAATGCAATCTTATATAATACTTGTAATCATATGATGAGCTGTAATACTAAGCTTAAAACAAACTAATTTCTCAACTAGCAAAGAAAATTGAATTGGCCACCATGTATACTGTATTACTTACATAGTCACTACTCACTAGTACAATTTCAAAATGGTAGCTAAGTGATTGTGTTTGCTCCATTTGATTCTATATAAGCTTTAATTTCTTTTATGGTTTTAACTCTCATGGACTTTAATCAAAAGTTGTTTTGATCTAATGATTAAGAGTGAGGTGTTGAGTATATTAGATTCTAAGTTCGAATCCCCATCTCTCATGTACATGTATATTATACTACCCGGCCTTTGTGTCTCATCCAAAGTTTCATGGACTATAAGTCTTTAACCCTTTATTCCAGCTTAGTTTTGGGTTAACCTTGAGTATCCTCATTGTTGGAAAAAAATCAACATTAAAAGTTAAGATATCATATTTCAAACCTAATTTAGGTGAACCAAAGTACACATAAATCTTGATTAATTAGAAAGGTATTAGACTATTAGTTGTTGGGTCCAATATTAAATTTGTGCCTTCACACAAAAAGACATCCACTTTAATTTTTAACCTCGCAGCATCTAATTATTTTTAACTAGGAAACAAATGATATCACATGGCCAATGATTCCCAAAACTTTCTAAAGAATCAATCTTCATCGTACGTGTTTCCTGCTCTTTGGACTTCTGCACTCGTACAACATACAAATTCTCTATAATCCTTTTTTTTTTTTTCTTTTTTGAGTGAACAAATTCCCTTTACTCTTGTTTTGTATAGCCATGGCCATAAATGCATGATCCCTAATATCTTTTGAGATACTCTGTAATACATAATCGGGTTTGATTTAGTATTTCAAATTGGTACTTTTCTTACACCAAAGCGAAAAAAAAAAATATTTGTACTTTTCTCAATTTCATGTTTGATTATGAATTTTATAAATCAAAATCAAGAAAACTCCTGAAAAAGATGATCATAATCAAGAAAGACCCACCATGCATAATTAAATCATAATTAGTCCTAGGTTCTTTATTAAAAAGATTAATCATGAAATTCAATCTTTATTAACTAAGTTATAACCAATAAGATGCAGAGCAAAAGCAGAAAAAACAGAGAGAGAGAGAGAGAGAGAGAGAGAGAGAGAATGAAGTGAGTACTTACAACATCAGACCAGCGAGTCAAAACAAAGGTGCAGATGAAAAGGAAAACCAGAAAAAATGAAGCTGTTGTTGCAGAAACTTTATTCTTATTCGAAAATTCTGACCATTTGATCGAATCCCACAATTTACCCTTACAATTTGAAGTACTATCATTTGTAGGAGAAGAACAAGGATGAGAAGAGTTTTCCATCTCTCTGTTTTCTCTCTCCAGCAGCTACTAGACTACCAAAGTTTATACTAACATTATATAACCTATATTATTAGTTATATAATATTGTGAATAAAACTTTGTTAATAATAACATGGGGCTTTGCGTAAGTATACTAAGATGATTTGGGGCTAGAATTATTATTTCTGGGATTTTGTGTAAAAAAATGTTTTTGGAGTTTAGTGATGGTTTAGAGGGAACGAGGAGAGAGAAAAGTGGAGTAGTAATTTTGCCATTAACGTGCGGAAGTGAAAATTGAAGCTTTGGTTGGAATAGTAGTTTTATTGTGATGGGTTTCTTGAAAATATTATTGGGTCAATGCCAGATTAATTAGGTTAATACCCAAATGGTTTAGTGGGGAATTATATTTGTCAACGTTGATTGTTAAGCTATGTCCCCCAAATGGGATTGGATTCATTGACCTGAATCTCTCTCATTCATTTATTGGCCTCTAGACTCTAGAGTAATAAATGGGACAAAAAAAAGAAGAAAATTAATTAATTCCACAATTTGTTCACAAAAGGTAAGAACAAAAAAAAGGGACAATCTTCGAAATGAAAGGGAAAGAATAAAACCAAAAATGATTCTTGTATTTCTTGATTGATTTCTTTCTATTTCTTTTTTTTTTTGATAATTATGCATTCTTATATTAATGAAAGGATCATTACAAAGAATGCAATCAAAGCTACACCGTAATATCTGAAGACATCACACCTACACCTTTTAGAAAGGGTTTGGCCTAATAAGATCACCTATCACAGCATAACGAGATTCAACAAAAGAACTACACAAACCAGTTCTATTGCTACTCGATCTCATCATAACCAGTAACAAATTATATTAAAAAACAAATAATAGTAGTGTTAGTTCACAAACACTTCTATAATACAGTTTTTTTTTTTTTTTTTTAGGCGAGATGAGTGTAATATTTAAGTGGAAACATTGGTCACGTCGTCACGGTTCATAAAAAGTGACCCCTCCATTTCTAAATAGTAACCCAATTTTTAGTGTGAGTTTAGTTCAATTCAGCTTAAATTAGTTTACTTAAAAGTGTTTTTTTTTGTTGTTGAAAGAGCGTACCCCTTTAATGATCTACGAGCACTAAACTTGATTAATAAAAGAGAGGTTAATCTGATCTTAATAGTCAACGGTATATTTGTTTTGTTTTGTTTTGTCCCCTTGTTCTACTTCTGTGTGTAAGTAAATTAAGGAACTTCAACTGGAAATATGCAGGTTAAGACATAAGATTAGTAGATTAACTCCATGCTGCAAGCCGTTAAGCAAGTAGTATTACATTAGATTCAGCCTCGGGAATCGGGATATTAGCACAGACTTACCTATACATATGGGTGCATAATTTTAAATTTGTCTAAGGATTCGAGTTCAATTAACTAAAGATTATTGGCATCGTTTACTAATCAATATATGAAAAAATTATTGATGAGCATATTATGTAAACTATAGGGATTAGCAACCTGATTAACTGAAGGTGGAACAGAGCTTTCTGTGTACTTAAAATCCTCTGACCCTTCTAAAGAACTCCAAGTCATCGTATGCAACAAGCTAATAGCTATTGGCCAAAGTTATCAACCAATAGCAATTAGTCGTTATTTACCCCGTCAGCTGTATTTTGGTAAAGGGGGCTTTTCAATTTTCATAATGTTGACAAACATTAGCTATATCAAGTGGTTCCTCCTATGTCGCCAATTGTTCTCTTGATGTATCGTCACTTGACTTGTATGTCGTGTCTTTCTTCTCGTATATACGAGTAGGTGTATATGCCTAGCTATTAAAGCTAATACCTATGTATGTGTGGTGTACTCTCCTCTTGAGCGCACATAAGAATCAGCAAAACTAACCTTTGCATAAACAAAATTGTAATAAGATACCCAACATAACACAGCCTATATCTAAAATGTTTTGAAGTTCATTCTCATTTCTCCCTTTCTCTCTTTTGTTCTCATCATTTTGGGCTGATATAGCCTCATTAACCATACAACATTTTCCCTCATCTTGGCATTTCTCCTCCGAAATTCCCCATGGACACCCACTTATCGGCACGCCTTCTTGCACTATCTTGTTTATCATAGAAAACCTTGATAGCTTGGGGTCCCTTAGGAGGTGGCATGATACATGGATTTTTCTTTGAAGGACCATTTACCATATTGTCTAGTCTAAACTTCCTTTGCAGGCCTTCTTCAGGGCAAACCATCTTTTCCGAGCACGTTTCGTTGGCTCCTGGAGGTACACTAGGTTTGTACTTCAATAGCTTCGCGTATTCATTTAGCAAATGAAACATATAGTCGTAAACATGATCCATAATCAGCTCTTGTTGCACAAATTTGCTGCCTGCTTTTCCAATTTTTTGTGCCTGCATAAAATTTTATTGTCAAGCATTAAGGAATAGTCATTTGGTGTATATATCATAAGACATTGATAACTTAGCTAAGAACTATACATATGGCAAAGAAAAATGCACATTCAAACTAGTACCTTTTCCTTGTGCTTATTGCCCCAATGAACCGCGAACTTGATAGAATTGCACAAGTTATTGGGATTAATAGGCCAATAATGCTTCAAGGGCATTAAGCTTCTTGTGAAGAACTCATACCATTTCGGTGTTACAAGCAGGGCCATGGAGTCACAGGCAAGGATGTATTTCTCACTTACAGACCACGCTATGCCTTCGATATAAATCTTATACCTTTCATGAATTAAGAGAGAAAATATATCACATCTAGTAAGAACAATTTAGCAGGAAAAACAAAGCAATGTAAAGATTAATAATAAGTTAATAGTATATGATATCAACCTATGAACACATTGATCTGCTAAATTTGATGACTTGAACCCTTGTTTAGTTTCCTGGTCCCAATCCTGCAAGTGTATATATGATCCAAATTAAGCATATACTATGCTGATTGAGCAAAAAAATCAATAGAGAAAAAGTAAAATTAAGATGATAAATATGTACCTGAGTGGCAATTTGGGCATTCCATTGAGTGGAATTGCAATCAATAAGCTTTATTCTGTCACCCATATAAACATTCCCTTTCCAAAAGGCAAAGGGTAACCTATCAATCCATTTAACCTTATTGTTTCCTCCTGCTAAGTCCTTCTTTAATCCATCCCACCCCTTTATGTTAATCTCCGGCCTAAGAAAAGAGCAACAATATTTATCTTAGGACGCGCGCCAAAGCATACATGTATATATGTAGGGGGGATGGGGGAACAAAAAAATTGTATTGTATAGGAGTAAGTCTTGTGTGAGATCGTCTTACCAGCCCCAAAATGACCAGTCGGGAAAGGCTATGTCCAAAGTTTCTTCGTCCCCACAATAATGAAACATTGGAGGAGCATTAGCTTCATCGGTATAATTAGCTTTCTTAACCACTGGAACATCTCCTGCCTCGAACATAAGATCCAAGTCAGGTAGCTTGCCTGGATAAAGCCTAAAGAGCTGCAATATTCCCCAAATGGTAAAAACATCCCTTGTTTGGTAGGCACCCTTATATTTTTCCCAATATACCTTGCCATTTACAACTACTAATCTGAAAAATGCTTGGTCTTTTGCAGCTTCCACCATTTCCCTAGTGATCCCTTTGGCTCTCCAAGGACGTAAGTCCTCGTGGATCCATTTGAAGTAATTGGGGCATGCAGCATTTGTCGGGTCAGTAGCGTCAAATGTGGTTGGGTAATTGTAAGGGCATGTTTGGTTCTCGTTGATCCCAGTGGCGCATTGTAGGGGGAATCCTGTTTTGTTTGAGGTTTGAGATTGGGTTGTTGTTGGGGAGTTTGGGAGCGCTTTTCGAATTAGTGTTGTACTTGCAAAGGAAGCCTGCAAGAATGAATTGCAGGTCATAACTTATTAAGTACTCCAATAGAGCATAGGAGAACAAATATGTTAAAAGTTCCAAGGTTTCTTCATTAGTTATGATCACGCAAATGTTCAATGTTCAATGTTCAACGTTCACTGTTCTTAGAAGACATTTTCCCCTTATTATATGGAGCCTAATACATGGACATAATTGATTTCATCTATACAATCCAGCATTACGCCAAATTTATTCACACCCTCCGTCCCAATGTGAATCACAGATACCAAAGTGGACAATAAAATTGGGACGGAGGGAGTATTTTCACAAAATAATTGTAAGAATAATGCATGAAATAAAACTAAGGACTCTGATCAATATGAAATAAAATTAAGGTGTCTGATCAAACAGCAATGGCACTTACAGTCATATACCGGGTGGCGAGGAACGCGCCGATGAGGAGGATAGCGTAGAAGAAGATAATAGTGGAAGCTCTTCGCTTGAAAGGCCATGGTAAGGTTTCTGAGAGTTGAGAATGCATGATCTTGAACTGATTTCATTCACCATTTTTGTGTCAATAATGTATGGTGTGAACAACCAAAACTCTTTTTTCTTTTTTCTTTTTTCTTTTTTTAATTTCTTTTGGTGTAAGTGGAAAAGTAAGCGCAATTTTCTCTACCATTACTACTAACACTTCCGCCTTTACATGCTATTCTTAGACCTTTTCAAGAGGAATACAGTGCTATTACCTTTCTCAGTTTCTTGTCGCATTTTTTTTGTGTGTTTTGGGTTGGATATTGGTAATTAAATTGGGCTCTACACAATGGCCCAACTCTTAGTGAGATGTATTAGACCCAGTTCTCACTTGACCAATGATGCCTAAACTGAAGCATGAACCCAAGCCATTTTGAAGGGTCTTCATGTCCAAGCCCAAACGTGGACATGGGCTACCAAAGTTTACAAGTATAGCATGTCTTGTGTGGACTTTAGTCTACCGTGGAACAAGAACACTAGTGAAAAATATTTAGGGACACAGAGGGTATATTTAAAAAGATTTAGTTCAAGTATGCTTTTTTTGTTCGTTAAGTTTACAAGTATATGCTTGGTTTCATGAAAATTAGAAAAAAGAAGGAGAAGAAAAAGAAGGAAATAGAAAAAGATATAAGGGTAAGTAAAATTCGAAGGGTCTTCTTTTTTAGCTTTTCTGCGGTTCTCATGTGAAACGGATAGATAACATAGTGGCGCATTTCGCAGCAAGATTACATCCACTAGACTATGGGATAAGACAAAATAATTCGTAGATTAAGCCCTGTTCTCTTCAACGGAATGGTGCGGGACGGTGAGGAACGGAACGGAACGGAACGGAACGGATTGGACCGGAACGAAACGGAACGGCGTGGCGCGGATAATTCAAAAATATGTGAGACAAAATGAAGTACAGATTGCGGCGTAAAACGGAACGGAACGAAATGCAGCATGGAATCGACGAAAAGAACTGGGCCTAAGTACATGTTTTATTCTTATCTACTAAAACTCACTTTTCCTATATCACCACTTGCTTCCCATCTCCCAACATTCCTAGTAACATTTTCTTTAAAGCTCAGAAATTTGTTAAGATAATGAGGATCATAAGGAGGTGGCATGGTGCAAGGGCTTGTTTGGGAAGGAGCGTTTATCATGGATTCAATTTTCCATTGCCTCTCTTTGCCAAAGGCCTCACAAGCCATTGTTTCCGAACATACCTCTACAGCTCCCTCAGGTACTGTTGGTTTGTATTTGAGGAGTTTTCCATATTCATTTAGCAGATGAAACATGTAATCATATATGTATTTCAGTTTTAGGTCCTCTAGGATGAATTCGCTGCCTGCCTTTCCAATCTCATGTGCCTGCATATCATCAAAACAACATCATTTGAGATCGAACCGTTGCATTACAAAAGTGTTGTGTAAGTCTCGGTTGAGATCAACCCACAATAAAATTTGGTAATTTTTATAAAAATGTAGGGATCATTTAGTATAAATAGTGATTCCTATTTTACTAAATTTTTGTGAAAAATGTTGGATAATTTTGAAAACACCAATTGTAAGATCGTCCTAGACGTTTTTTCTTTTTACTCCCCCTACCTTTTTTGGATGGTTGTTTCCCCAGTCAACTGCAAATTTGATAGATTCGCATAATTTCCTGAGATTTATAGGCCAGTAATGTTCCAGGGGCACCAAGCTTCTGGTGAAGAATTCATAGTAACGCGGCTGCACTAGCAATAACATTGAATCACAAGCTTGAATGTATTTCTCACTGACTGACCATGCGTTTCCTTCCATGTAAATCTTGTACCTTCATCATCAATCAATTTAATATAAATTCATAATTTGAGAGATTAGTAGACAATTAATAGACCTTTCACAAAACTTTGAAGTGTATACTTGGTAAAACTATTTTAAAAATAGAAATTACTAAAAAAAAATTTGGGATATGAGACCTCATTATTATAGTAGAGAGGTTTTGGGGTAGGTTTAGTGGCATGGGGTCATGAAGCAATACTTGGTACCCAAAAATTGTGGATTATAGCCTTGTTTGTCTCGTAAAACGCCCTTCCAAGCCTATCAAGAACCAAATAACCTACCTCGTGGGCCTTCCATGTCCCCTAGGGGTGTCACGTGCCATTTGGTGCGAAAATATAAATCTTCGTTGCGGGGCCTCCCGGAAGCCCAGAAAACGTGGATTATAGCCTTCGATTTTGGCTTCCCGGGGCCCGGTTGTCATTTTTGCCCAAACTTCTCCAGGAGATCAGTCATGATACTAGAGTATCCTCGATGCCCCGGGAGGGTCATTCGAATCCCCGAGCTTCGATTTCACCTATGCTTTCGGTGTTCCGGCCCTTATACTAGTGTCCCATAAAACGCCCTTACAAGCCTATCAGGGACAATATAACTGACCCATGGGGTCTTCCATGTCACCTAGGGGTATCCCGTGCCATGTGGAGCGAAAATATAAACCTTCGTTCCGGGGCCTTTTCCAAAAAACGTGGATTATAGCCTTCGGTTTTAGGGTTCCCGGGGCCCGTTGTCAGTTTTGATCAAACTTCTCTGGGGATCAATCATGACCCTAGAGGGACCTCAGTGCCCCGGGAGTATCATCCGCATCCCCGAGCTTCGATTTCACCCATGCTTTCGGTGTTTCGGCCCTCATACTAATGTCCCATAACACGCCCTTACAAGCCTATCAGGGATCAAATAACCGACCCCTGGGTCTCCCATGTCCCTTAGGGGGTGTCCCGTGCCACGTGCAGCGAAAATATAAACCTTTGTCTAGGCCTCTCGGAAGCCCAAAAAACGTGGATTATAGACTTCGGTTTTCGGCTTCCCGGGACTCAGTTGTCATTTTTGCCCAAACTTCTTCGGGGGATTAATTATGACCCTAGAGGAACCTCGGTGCCCCGTGAGGATCATCCGGATCCCCGAGCTTCGATTCATCCATGTTTTCGGTATTTCGGCCCTTACATTAGTGTCCCATAAAAAAAAAAAACGCATTTACAAGCCTATCAGGGACCAGATAACCTACCCCTGGAGTCTCCCATGTCCCCTACGAGTGTCACGTGCCATGTGGTGCGAAAATATCCACCTTTGTTCCGGAGCCTCCCAAAAGCCCAAAAAAGGTGGATCATAGCCTTCGATTTTAGGCTTCCCTGGGCCCGATTGTCAATTTTGCCCAAACTTCTCCGAAGGATCAATCATGACCCTAGAGGAACCTCCGTGTCCCGAAAGGATTATCCGGATCTTCGAACTTCGATTTCACCCATGTTTTCGGTGTTTCAGCCCTTACACTAGTGTCCCATAAAATAAAAAGCCCGTACAAGCCTATCAGGGACCTGATAATCGATCCCTGGGATCTCCCAAGTCCCCTACGGGCGTCGAATGCCATGTGGTGCGAAAATATCCACATTCGTTTCGGAGCCTCCCGGAAGTCCAATAAACGTGGATTATAGTATTTGATTTTTGGCTTCCCGGGCCCGATTGTCTTTTTTGCACAAATTTCTCAGAGAGGGTCTATTATGATCTTAGAGACCTCCGATGCCGGTCATTTGGATCTCCAAACTTCGATTTCACCCATTAGACAAAGATCATGGCCATGGGCGCTAGAGGGAAGTAAGTTTGCTGGGACATGGGTCATGGGTGGGCGCTGGGACGTAGCCACTTATGGGCGCTATGTAAACGAGCAGAGCCGAGTCCAAGTCAAATTACTCAATAAGGTTTATCCTTACTTGGGTTTCACCAGTAAAAAGTTATAAGACTCAAGCTCAACATGGTAAAAAGATTTGGACTTGATTAACCGTCCAGTCAAATTTCAAGTAAATACAGTATAAAAAAAAAAAAAGATTAACAAAGAAGTTGAATTCACCTGTGGGTACATTGGTCGGCAACATTAGACTGTCTAAAACCATTTCTAGTTTCCACTGCCCATCTCTACCAACCAAAAAAAAATAAATAAATAAATAAATAAAAGGGGGGGTTAGAACTTAGAAATGACTTCATTAGGTAAGAAATAAAATGTTGGAGAAGAAATTGCGAGACATCAGAATATGCAAACTTAACATTTACCTGTGGATTTTATTCAAACATTTACCTGTGAATAAATCTCAGCATTCCAGGCTTGGCTAGAATTGCACCTACGAAGGGACGATCTACGGCCCATATAAAGGTTGCCTTTCCAATAGGCATAGGGCACTTTGTCTACCCACTCCACTCTTTGGTTGACTTCCCTCATATCCTCCAATAGGGACTCCCATGGTTTTATATTTATCTCATGCCTGCATCACCACTATTAAACTCTTAATCATTCATAATTATCAAAAAAAAAAAAAAATCTTAATCATTCATGGGTTACAAATGGCTCCTTAAACATAATGATTAAGACTGATACGCAATCTAGAATAACAAGTCGGTATATCATTGAGTTCATTTTGGTATTAGTGAGGCCGGTATCTCTGCTCACCCCTAAATGAAATTAGAGCGAAATACGACCAAGAAACAGCAAAAAGACCTTACCAACCCCAAAATGACCAATCTGGGAAGGGAATGTCAAAGGAGTCATCAGCCCCACAGTAGTGAAACATAGGGGGAGGAGCAGAGATGGTGTTATTCAGCATCCCAGGTGCATAAACCCTTTTCTTGATAACCGGCTCATCATCGCACTCGAACATCAAATCCAAGTCAGGCAATTTCCCAGGATAAAACCTTAGGAGCTGCACTATCCCCCATATTGTGAACACATCTCTTGTTTGAAAGGATTTTTTGTAGGTCTCAACAAAGACCCTTCCATCCACAACCACTAGCCTAAAAAATGCGAGGCTTTTTCCTGATTCTACCATTTCTCTTGTTATCCCAATGCCTTTCCATGGCTTTAAATCTTCGTGGATCCATCGAAAGTAATCAGGACACGCTTCGTTTGATGGGATCTCAGGTTGAGGTTTGATTGGTTTTTCTGTTGGGCATGTTTGCTTCATGTTTGAAGGGACACAAATGAGGGGTGATTCTGTTTTGTTTTGGGGAGTGATGTTATTACTTTGTGTGTTATTGGTTGGAAATATTGTGATGTTTGTTCTAGCAATGTTACTTGTGGTATGTTTTGGTAGCCTTGCATTGAGAGGCTGCAAATAACCAACAAAGCAAGGAAAACCGATTAGACTCAGAATTCTGTCCAAACAAATTTTGATAATAATGTGCTTCTGAAACTGCTGCAAATAACCAACAAAACAAGGAAAAACCAATTAGTAAGAATTCTGTCAAAACAGACTTTGATAATAATGTGCTTCTGGAACTGCAATATGCAGAGCTATGAACTTCAGTACAAAAACTGTGTATGCAGCCAATTCAGTCCCTCAAATTTCATTTTTATGCGACGAAAAGAATGTTCCCAACACCTATAGACATAGTAATGTTATGTTGTTAAGTAGCACTTAACCTTTACAATTAACAACAGAAATACACAACAATGAAGCAAATATCTATAATCTATATGATAAAACACTGTTAGCGAGATACGAATGCTTAATCAGAGAATGAAAATTCCACAGATATGAAGAACTGAAACTCACAGTATTAAGATCAACCCGTTGAAAGAAAAGAATGCAGCCAACAAAGAGAATGATGTAAAGGTAGAAGACTGTAAACTTTTTGTCGAACACGGGCCATCTTGCTATCTTATGATTTTGAGCTGCTGACGCTTCTGAACAAGAGCCTAGCTGTAGCTGATCTACATTATCTCTTGCCATAGCTCAGGAACTGCACTCCAAGGATAACATGAAATACAGATGAAAATTCAGCAGAAGGAGACTAGAGTATTATTTAACCAGCTGTTCAGAGTGAAAACAAAATCACAAAGGGCAAATGTACTCCAATGGTATGACTATTTCAACATTACTTATTTGTAGATATGTTGATGTTGATGGAAAATCTGTTGGGATGTGTTTATTGTAGCTTAGCCTAACAGTGTTTTAACATACATTTTTATGTGATGTATAATTAAGTTGTTCAGACAGAGTTGTCCAAGAGCAGTATCAAGATCTGTTTATTCAGATTCTCAAGTAGATTCATTCATACATTTTGGATTTTCTATATTAAGTACCCTGCAAATGCTCTGAATTCTCATTTGTTACTTTATTTGTCACTTTTAATTTGGCCAAATTTTCCACTTCAACGACTTTACACGCCATAGACATTTTTATTTTTTTTATTTTTATTTTAATAAGGCAAGAAAGCCGATCACGAATTGTCAAGAGTCTCAAGACTCAATACAGATAGCAGAACACAAAATTTAAACATAAAAGAAACTACTAAAAATCAAACTAAGAACCAATTAAAAAGATGACAACGACGGATGTTTCATCAACTGCTATTTCTTCAATCCTGTTTAAGAACCAGTCACGGTGACAACTAGACGCATACTCCGATCTTTTACCGCCAGGACCACCAGCAGCTTCACCTTCAGCAGTAGACGCCGAATCCATAGTGGCTAATAGGTTGTGGAAAAAGAACAATCAACATCCACAGAACAAAAGCTAGTGAGCAAGGGTTGGGCCAGTCGATACAAACCACGAGTACAAAGACTCGAAGGAAAAGTAACCAACCAATAAAAACAATCTACCAACCCAAAGCAGGCTAGCTACTTAAAACCAAAATCTACTTCTTTAAACTTTTCGAATTACTACCGATAGATGAAAGATCATTCACCCACCAAATTAATCAAGAGGAAGCAAAGGCAATTACAACAAAAAAAAGTAGCGATCGAATATGACTAATCACCAACTTCTACTGCTTAACAACAACCATCGTTCACAAAGAGATCCAACCCCCACCAAACATACTCTCCAAACGAAATGTTGGACCACCCATAGACCTATTGTTTTAAGGGCATTAAAGTTACTTAGGCGCCAAGTTCCAGACTAGAGACATGCTGTCACATAGTGACATAGGTACAAGCAACTAGCAAGGGATATGAAATGTCAGATGTATCTATTTCCCTTTTTCCTCTTCTTTGGAGCAAATGATTGATGACCCCCAACACAAATTAGAGGTAGAGGTACATACCAACAATTTCCGTGTGCGATCGTCCTGTTGTAAGACGATCTTATATAAGTTTTTGTGATTACATATATACTTCAGTATAGAGTACTATAATAGTTAAATGGGAAAATCATTGTAAAGACAATCACAATTTTTATTACTTCCTTCATCCCATTCTATTTGCAATGTTTGACAATACCATCTTCAAGGCCAATTTTTTACCTTTAATTTTTTTATCACTATGTTACAGTATTAGTTAAAAATTATAGAGAGATGATCATATGGAAAAAAAAATCCAAGATGAATCTAGCAAGAAAATCTGAGTTTTTACGTTATAAGTAAATCTATATATTTTTAGCTTGGAAGCTACTTCTATATTCTAAAATTATAATACAAAAGCAAATATGCTAAGCCTTAATCCCTTGGGCGTTCAACTTGGCCCAATATTCATCCTCCAACATCTCCACTTGCCTTGTCAAATTAGCTTTTCTATCAAAAAACCTTCTAAGACTTGAAGGATCATAAGGAGGAGGCATATTACATGGAACTCCATCACTAGGAGACTTTTCCAAGGAGTCCACCATGGATTTCCTCCAAATACCTTCAGCTTGGCAAGCCATTGTCTCGGAGCACAGCTCGACAGCATTGGGAGGGATCACGGGCTTAAATTTTAAAAGTTTTGCATACTCATTTAACAAATGGAACATGTAATCATATACCAGCTCCATCCTCATATCCTCGTGAATGTATCTACTCCCAGCCTCGCCGATTGCCTGAGCCTGCTCAAACATTCATCGATCAACAGAGTAAGCCACTTAACATGGTCAATATGTTGTGTTAGAACAACACTTTTTACAAATGAAAGCTTACTCTAAGATGGAACTATCACCTTATCTGTGTGATTGTTGCCCCACTCAACAGCAAATTTTAGAGATTTGCACTTGCTATTGTCTCTTATTGGCCAGTAATGCTCCAAAGGCAACATCCCTCTATTGAAGTAGTCGTGGTAACGAGGCTTCACTATCAATGTCATAGAGTCACATGCTATAATGTACTTCTCACTGACTGACCATGCCCATCCTTCAATATAGATCTTGTATCTTGAATTATGATACATGGAGAATAAATGAAAATATATATAAATAAGAGCATAAATACATAATAAATAGTAATGATCATCTACTTTGAGGGAAAATGATCATCTACTTACTACATAAATAAATTAATTGAAGTTTTAGGAAAATATTTTAGTAATACCTATGGGTGCACTGATCCTCGAGATTTGATTCTTTATACCCTACTTTAGCTTGATCTTTCCAATTCTGCAACACAAAAGTATGTTTCAATATGCAACTGAAACTGAACAACATTGGGAATCCGGAGTATATATTTCTCTCAGTGTGCAAAATTGGACTTATGTTGACAAGTAGTACTCCTTCATTCAATCCGGAATTATAACCACATCACTAGTTCAGATCACACTACAATAGTAGAAACTACTATAGTCCGAATAAAGAGAGTAGTAGAAAATCATTTACTGAATTCTTATTCCAAGCTTCCTAACACTAAATCGAGAAAAGGCCTAAGAGGTAGAGAAGAAATAGTGACCTGAATATATAGGCGAGTGTTCCAGTCATTTTGGTTAGAAACATTGCATCTGAGAAGGTCTGCCCTCCAAGGGGCAACGGTGGGATTTCCCCTCCAGTAAGCGTAGGGCACCCTGTCCTTCCATTTGATATTCTTGTTTCCTTTTTGTATGTCCCTCGATGCATTTCTCCATGGCTTTATGTTGGTTTCTGGCCTATCCAAATAGTATAATGTAAAACATAACTCAATACAGATATCAAACCCATTCAGATATGAAATGCAAAACCAACATGAAAATCATTCTTAAAACCCCCTTTCAAAAAAGCGTATCAAAGATTCATAAGTCGTGAATGGTGATAGAACTATGTAAACTGTATTGATGCAAATCGAAGTTTATTATGTTTGTCTGATTGTCTATTTTTGTTTTATTTTACCAGGTTTTAGCTTATTAAAAACAATCAGATGAGATATGTACTACTATTTAGAAGGATGTAATGTTCCTAATACAAGTTTGAATTTGTTCTAGTCTTAATTACTACCTTGTATAGCCCCATTAAAAGAATGGAGTATGTGCCAGTCTGTCCTACAAGAAAACAGAGCTTATACCAGTAAAGTAAATATCCAAGAAGAGAGGAAAGAAGGGAGAACTTACCAAGTCCAAAATGACCAATCCGGGAAAACAATGTCCAAGCTCCATTGATCCGAGCAGTACCTAAACAAGGCTGGTGGGCCTGAATTCGGCCTCTTGAACTTCTTTGATGGAATCACAGGCCGATCATTGCAATCAAACATCAGCTCCAGATCAGGCAATTTGCCAGGGTACCATCTTAGCAGCTGTAGGATGCCCCACTGTGTGAACAAGTCTCTTGTTTGGAGTGACTTCCTATACTTCTCTACATACACCCTCCCATCTAGGATCACTAGCTTAAAGTGGGCCGTCCTTCGCGCCCCTTCCAGCATTTCCCTTGTTACACCTGTCTCCTTCCATGGCCGTAGGTCTTCGTGAATCCAACGGAAGTAATCCGGGCATGTTGATGGACGGCTAGGATTGAAGAGGTTGTGCTTGGTTGGATAGGTATGAGGGCATGTTTGGTTTGAACCCTTGGGGTTGCATATTAGTGGATATTCTTTTTGTTCTAGTTGTGATGGTAGCAGTATTGAAGTAGGCTAAGAAAAAAGAAAAAGAAAATAAAAGAAAAGGAAACCATTTTAATTCACAATCAACTTAAATTGAAAATAAATGCAATATAAAGCTAGTAAACAATTTAGGTGTGAAAGGAGAATGATTTGTCTTTTGAAGATTTAGATGATCATGATGTATGTGGCATTTATTCCTAATAGAAACTGTGCAAAAGAAAAATGCCAAAATGCAATCAAGATATTGAAATCCAAATGTTAAACATTCAACTCTAGAACTTCTGAAGAGCAAAGGCAGTTGTTGAGTAGCTCAACTGTCTCATTAGTCATTACCAAACTAAAACATCACGTTTATCTTATTTAGCAATAGCCAGATGTCACTACTTTCTTTCTAAAAGAATAAAGAGTTCCAACTTCTTCATCTTTCCCTCTTATTCCTCATCTTTTGTTTTTATCTTTGAAAAAAAAGGGAAAAAATTAAATAATGGATGAAAGAAAGACAAGTGTGAAGTGAAATAAACTAAAAAAATCCAAAATGGTGAGAATGATAAACACATAGTACATACATCAACATAACAATCTCTCATTTATAAATTCTTCTTAAGCTCTAACAAGTTAATTAATCAAATAAACTAATGCGAAAAAAGCAATTTAAAAAGAAACTCATCAAAATAAGGACTTCTCAATCACTAGTCATCAAAAAGAGAAAAGAAAAAATGGACTTACAGAATTAATCCAGCCAGCAGAGATTGAGAAGCAGAAGAGAATGGTGAGGGAGAAGAAGAGAAAAATCAGGACGTCGCTAACAGCAACAGAGCCCTTCTTCAGAATCCGCCATCGTTGTCCTGCAAGAGGCAACCTTTCATATCCTCCATGACCAAAAAAATTGTTGCAGCAAAAGAGCCCCATTTCACTTCTCTTGCTAATCATGATTTTATGTGGCTGATCTCCACTTACAATGTTTTGCTGGTCAGAATTGGCTTGTTATAACAATTTGATTTATATATGATTGACAAATTTGCCATCACAATTTTCGTCTTCTTTGATTTTCTGCTTTGTTAGTTCTTCTACTTAGCTTGTTGTTGGTCCACCGTATGTGACATGTGCAAAGGGGTCTCTTTCTTGCGTGACTATGGGTGTTGAAATTGCTTTGATCACGACATTCAGCTTTTTGAATATTCAGCTGATGAATTGTGAGAGACGACATGCACCTAGCGTTTTCTTAAGCCTGCTCTGTTAGAAAATCAACAGTTAATTAATTAAGAGAATCAAGTTATTAAATCCTAACTGGTAAAATATTTGGAATTAGTTACAGCTAAAAATATTTGAAGATTAAACACAATGATTGGCTTCAAACCTTTTATTTTAACATATTTGTCAATTTTCAATTTCAACGTAAATATTTTGACATATTTTCTATCCTACCCTATTCTTTTAACCTTTCAAAAATTATTTTTGCCTTTCCAAGTATCTTCACTGACCATATGCTTTTGGTGTCCCATATCATTCCTACTCATTTGTAAGGGTACTAAAGGATATACTAACACAACTTTTTATTTATATGCAAAACCTTACAAGGACGATGACTACTAACTAATATGATCGGACGATAACTTTAACACAAATATTTGTATAAGACCGTTTTACCGTAACTTTTTATGAAACAAAGGTCAACTTTTAATGAAAAAATGGTCACAGTTCGTAACCCCTATAATTCTTAATATTAATTCCATTTTCTTGTGAGTTAGCAGCCTCACACAAGACTTACTGAAACTTTTAACTATTAACCAAGAATGTCTTAGCTAATAGTTACGATTGAGGTGCTACTAATATTAAAGACTAGGTGGATGTCCGTGAGTATGCTCGTGCGTTGCACGGACTGTGATTATATAATAAAACTAATATAACGTGATTATTAATCTCATCGAAAAATCAAAGTGTAATTGTCACTTATAAAAAATTATTAGTAATATATGGATAAATATTTATATAATCCATTTAATATCATGAATGCCATATAATAAGATTACTATGACTTTATAGGGCATCTTATCTAATTTAAACTCCTATCATCAATTTCAATTAACTATTAATTAACTCATCCCATATGTTACATGATCCAAGAGATAATAGTTTCAGAGTCTTTCTATGCTTCCACCAAAAAAAAAAGTCTTTCTATGCTTGGTGTTGGCACGCCAATACTCTTATATATGTTGACATAAGTGTACAACTAACATTCCAAAGATATGATCCTTCTTTTATGGTAAAATCAGTTTAAATGTCTAATGTATACATAACTACTTTTCAAAAAATAAAGAAGTTTTAGACGTAAACCTTAGAATAGGAAAACATATTTCAATGCTTGCTTGTTTTTACAAAGTTATATGCGGTCAACGTACTACCTTGAAAAACGCAAAAAGTCCAATGTAATTTTATTTGTGGTACAGAGGGAGTACATTAATAATTATAAAATTGAAGGGAACGTAAATTGGAACCCTAAATTAACATGGGAATCAGTATATTACGTACAGTTATATAAGGGGATAAAATTATACGTGATAATGGTAAAGTTTCCTATTAAAGATTGGACCTAGAATCATTTTAGATTCCTCGTTTGTTTTTTTATTCTACACATACTCTTTTTATTATATGTTAACTTGAGATTGCTTTTTAAATTTTTATAACTAATATACATATCTTTTCTCTTATTTTTACATGCAACTCTTTAGTCGTGTCAGTTTGTCAAGCTAATTACTCATTACCTTTTTAGGTGGACGCATCTAATGTTGTAAATCAATAGAACATACTACAAATGAGTCTCATTTTAAAGGATATTTCGTACTCGTTTTAATGGTGTAAGCAATTTAATTTCTTAAGCAGTGAAACTAAAGTTATATGCTTTTTAAAATCTAATAGTCTACTCTTTAATGATTTAGGAAAGTACAACTTTAGTATATATTCTAAAACCTCTAATTAATTGTAACTCTTTAAGGATTTAGGAAAGTACAACTTTAGTATATATTCTATACCAAAACATATATTTCGTTTTAATGGACGCCTCCAGTGCTGTCAGAAAATGCCTCTAATATATAGATACTAGTTTTAAAGCCCGTGCGTTGCACGGGTTGAGTGAAATGTCTGTATTTATATTAATATTCATTTGGTGAAATACGCACACTAACATGCCTATTAAAAATAAGAAATCATAAATAATTTCTAATTGATTATAATTATGCATGCTATATAGTGATGCTAGTTTCATGCTATCCTTAATGATTTACGCCGATCTCTCTTTTATTTTTCACGCCCTCGGATCATCAAGATTTGCTAGAATACATAAGAAAACTTGAAAGCAAAGAGATGTAGGGAGAATAAAGGGTGATAAAATGTTTAAAAAAAAAATGGAGAAATGAATATGGGAGGCGTTTAATAAAAAAAAATTAGTTATCATAATCCTCCTAAAATACAGTGTTCTAACCAAATTGCACCTCCGAAAATGGTTACTTTAAAATCGTTGTTAGATCGACAAACATTATATATCATAACGCAGGAGCCTTGAATCAATAAAAGGTGAAATGTGAACATGAGGAGAGGCATATATCGCTTTCTCCACTTTTTTTTTTCTTTCAATATTCTAAAATATATTTCTGGCTTATGTGGCTTGCTTTTAATTTTTTTTGTTGAGATTAATTGCTTAGGTGATGCAACTTAGTAATCAAACTTGTGCTATGCACGGACTTAAAATATATTTTTGCACAAATTTATTTTCAAGCCAATCTTACATGTTTCTTATTCATATTGTAAATGAATATTTTAAGGTACTTTTCGATGCGAATCTGATGATTTAAAAGATTATTTTTTTTAGACATGTAGAAAAAGTTATATTTGATTTTATAAATATTTGACAGAGATCTAATATAGCTCCTATAAAATTCTAGAGGTCTATCTCAACTCAAGCTCTATATTTCATTTCCTAAACTTTATTTATTTTTTGTTTAATTGCTTGCTTAGATGACATTCCTATGTGGCTCGATGCTCGTGGGATGCACACGTTCAAATTTATATGTTTTGTTGTTTTAGTTTTTCCTTTATTAGTAAATATCATTTTTAAAAATTTATTTACTGAAATTAATATTGTAACACAATCTTACAAGTTTATTTTAAACATATTATAAATGCATCTCATTTCAAAGTACTTTTCGATACGAATATGATGGTGTAAATATTATTATTTTTAAAGATGTGTAGGATAGTTATATTCGAGTTTGAATATTAGACAAAGATGAAGTAGTTATGACGCCAATAATACTCTAACTATTTGGCACAATTCAATCTCTCTTTTTCATTATCCGAAACTTTATTATTATGAAACTTCTTTATATTATATATTGATTGATATGTTAAAAATATTTTTATTTGGCAATTGATTTGAGTATACTAATTACTAAGTTAAAAAAGTGTCAAAAATCTTCTTTTTCTTTTCTTATTTCAGTTTCTATTTATTTTTAACTTTTTGTTCAAACTATGTGTTATGAGTTTGTGTTACTTTGATTTTATTGTTTAATATTCTCTCTTATGTGGCATGCTCTTAAAAATATCGCTTAGGTGGCTAAAGATATTTGCTCATTTTTTATTTTTCAGCCTTAATTTTTATTGTTAACATTATTATTATTATTATTATTATTATTTTTACTTATTTACGGGAACCAACATATACCTGTGATCTTACATGTTTCTTATACATAGTGTATATGCATCTCGTTCTAAAGTATTTTTCGATGCGAATTTGATGGTATAAAAGTTATTGTTTTTTGAGATGCGTAGAAAAAGTTATATTTGATTTCAAATATTTGACAGAGTTTTAATATAATTCTTATAAAGCTCTAGAGGTCTATCACAACTCAAAAATCATAAACAATAGAGTATATAAGAGTCCTAAACATTTTATACCAGTTAATTTTTGTCTTTATCTTCGCTTAGGTGACGCGCTCTTAAAATTTTCGCCTACGTAGCATGTCTTAATGCTCCCGAAAAATGCCTCATTTATATATATATATATATATATATATATATATATATATATATATATATATATATATATATATATATATATATAATAATTATGATTATAGTGGTATTTGTACCTTATTAAGAAAAAAAATAAGGGTCATATTCATGAATGAGAGAATGGACAAAGTGTCTTTTAAAATAGATATTTCATCTTTCCTAGACATAGAATTTTATCTCACCGATCTTCCGCAATTTGTTTAGGAACCCTAAAAACATTCTTCTAGATCTAGCTTTATCCAGAAAAGTTAGCCAAATTTCCCAATATTACGTAACCCGTCGTAAAAAGTTCTAAAATCTACATAATTCGATTATAACGCAATGATTAAACTAGAGCTCGCCACATCAGCTATTGAATTGCCGAATGACGTATCAATTTACATATGATGTGTCAAGTGAATCATGGAACTGGAAGAAGAAAAAAATAATAATAATAATAAGATAGCAACAATCAGATGTTACATAAACATAATGGAGTTTAATATCCCTTCATCCTCACAAGTTGTCAGACGTTACAAATCCAAGAAATTGAGTAATAGCTAATTTCTCTCACATACTGATGAGCCAAAAAAAAAAAGAAGTCAATTCCTCTCTCCTGAATAGATGATGGAACCACACACCATCAATTTATCTCCTACTTTCCCATATGTTCAACGTTCGTATCTGGATCTCATCTTTCCGGAATCGTGTACAACCAATCCCTATTTTGATAAGGTTCTTCGTATTTCTCTTTGCGATTGCTAATAGGCATTTGGTATCTACATCTCCTCTTTTTACAAGATAACCCCTTCAACTTCATTAAGCTTAGTATCATATATTGCTTTACACTGTTTTCTTTGAGCAGTTATACGAACTTGAATGTTTAAAACTATTTAATTTAATTTTAGAAAAAAAAATCAAAAATAAATAAATAGAAATCGCTTCAAAAATATTTTGGGAAAAATTATGAGACCTCACTATAATAGTAGAGAGGGCTTGGGAGTAGGTTTGATGGCACGGTGTGGTGGGGAGCCATATTCGATACCTAAAAACCGTGGAGTAGACATGTCCACTGCATAACTTTCATAATGGTAGGCGCTTCAGTAGCGTCAGTTGCCTCCCTTTGCCCACAAGCCCTCTCTTAAGCAACTACTCACTAAAGAGTCTTATAAGTTTCAGTAGTTCTAACAGGAGTAGACATGCCCGGTACGCTAACTTTTATACTGGAGTTGTGAGAGTTTGGAGAATTATTTTCCAAAAGTTTCACCTCAAAATTTTCAAGTATATTATTAAGTTACGGAAAATATATTTTTTTTTTCCACAGATTGTAGCTATTTAATGTACATTTTTAATAAAAAAAAAAGTACGCTGAAAAAAAAAAGAAAACATAAAAAAAAAATTAGAAATCACTACAAAAAAATTGGGAAAAATTATAAGGCCTCACTATATTAGTACAGAAGGCTTGGGGGTAGGTTTGGCGGCACGGAGTGGTGGAAATCCATGCTCGGTACCCAAAAATTGTGGATTAGCCTCTGATTTCCAGTAAGAGGCCTTCAAGCCTACCAATGGCCCAATAACCTACCCCCGGGACCTCCCATGTCCCCTAGGGGTGACTCGTGCGATGTGGTGCAAAAACATCCACCTTCGTTCCGGAGCCTCCCGGAAGATAAAAAAACGTGGATTATAGCCTTCGATTTCGGCTTCCGGGGGGGGGGGGGCGGGTGTCATTTTTTGCCCTACTTCTCCGGTGGGTCTATCATGACCCTACAGGACCCTCGGCCCAGAAGGGTCATCCGAATCCCCGAACTTCGATATCACCCATTCCTTCGGTATTCTGGCCCTTACATTGGTGTCCCCTAAAAATGCCCTTACAAACCTATCAGGGACCCGATAACGGACCCGATGGCCTCTTATGTTCCCTAAGGGTGTCCCGTGCGATGTGGTGCGAAAATATCCACCTTCATTCCGGGGCCTCCCGGAAGCTCAAAAAACGTGGATTATATAGCCTTCGTTTTCGGCTTCCCGGGGCTCGGGTGTCATTTCTGCCTAAATTTCTCCGATGGGTCTACCATAACCCTAGAGGACCCTCGGTGCCACGGGAGGGGCATCCGGATCCCCAAAATTCGATTCCACCCATGCCTTTGGTGTTCTGACTCTTACACCAGTGTACCGTAAAACGCACTTCCAAACTTATCAAGGACCGGATAAGCAACCTAAGGGCCTCCCATGTCCCCTAAAGGTGTTTCATGCGACGTGGTGCGAAATATCCACCTTCATTCCGGGGCCTCCCGGAAGCCCAAAAAACGTGGATAATAGCCTTTGTTTTCGGCTTTCGGGGGCTCGGGTGTCATTTTTGTCCAAACTTCTCTTGGGGGTCTATCATGACCCTAGACGACCCTCGGTGCCCCGAGACGGTCATCCAGATCCCCGAACTTTGATATCACCCATGCCTTTGGTGTTCCAACTCTTACATCAGTGTCCCATAAAACGCCCTTCCAAGCCTATGAGGGACTGGATAAGCGACCCTGAGGGCCTCCCATGTCCCCTAGGGGTGTTCCGTGCGATGTGGTGTGAAGATATCCACCTTCGTTACGTGGCCTCCCGGAAAACCAAAAAAACATGGATAAAAGCTTTCGCTTTCGGCTTCCGGGGCCCAGGTGTCAATTTTGCCCAAACTTATTCGGGGGGTCTATCATGACACTAGATGACCCTTGGTGCCCCAGGAGGATGATCCGGATCTCGAACTTTAATATCACCCATGCCTTTGGTGTTCCAACTCTTACACCAGTGTCCCATAAAACGCCCTTCCAAGCCTATCAGGGAGTGGATAAGTGACCTCGAGGGCCTCCCATGTCCCCTACAGGTGTTCCGTGCGATGTGGTGCGAAAATATCCACCTTCGTTCTTGGACCTCACGGAAGCCCAAAAAACGTGGATAATAGCCTTCGTTTTCGGCTTCCGGGGGGGCCGGGTGTCATTTTTGTCCTACTTCTTCGGTGGGTCTATCATGACTCTAGAGGGCCCTCAGTGCCCCGGAAGGTTCATCCGAATCCCCGAACTTCGATATCACCCATTCCTTCGGTATTCCGGCCCTTACATTAGTGTCCCGTAAAAACGCCCTTACAAACCTATCAGGGACACGATAACGGACCCTGAGGGCCTCTTATGTTCCCTAAGGGTGTCCCGTGCGATGTGGTGCGAAAATATCCACCTTCGTTCCGGGACCTCCGGAAGCTCAAAAACGTGGATTATATAGCCTTCATTTTCGGCTTCCCCGGGCTGGGGTGTCATTTTTTCCTAAACTTCTCCGGGGGTTCTACCATGACCCTAGAGGACCCCCGGTGCCACGGGAGGGGCATCCAGATCCCCGAACTTCAATATCAACCATGCCTTTGGTGTTCAGACTCTTACACCAGTGTACCGTAAAACGTGCTTCCAAACCTCTCAGGGACTGGATAAGCGACCTTAAGGGCCTCCCATGTCCCCTGGTGGTGTTTCATGTGACATGGTGCGACATATCCACCTTCATCCCGGAAGCCCAAAAAATGTGGATAAGCCTTTATTTTCGGCTTCCGGGGGCCCGGGTGTCATTTTTGCCCAAACTTCTCTGGGGGGTTTATTATGACCCTAGAGGACCCTCGGTGCCCCGAGAGGGTCATCCAGATCCCCGAACTTTGATATAAACCCATGCCTTTGGTGTTCCAACTCTTACATCAGTGTCCCATAATACGCCCTTCCAAGTCTATGAGGGACTGGATAAGCGACCCTGAGGACCTCCCATGTCCCCTAGGGATGTTCCGTGCGATGCAGTGTGAAAATAGCCACCTTCGTTCCGTTGCCTCCCGAAAACCCAAAAAACGTGGATAAAAGCCTTCGTTTTCGGCTTCCGGATGTCAATTTTGCCCAAACTTCTCCGGGGGGTCTATCATGACCCTAGAGGACCCTCCGTGCCTCAGGAGGATCATCCGGATCTCGAACTTTAATATCACCCATGTTCGAACTCTTACACCAGTGTCCCATAAAACGCCCTTCCACCTATCATGGAGTAGATAAGTGACCCCGAGGGCCTCCCATGTTCCCTACAGGTATTCCGTGCGATGTGGTGCGAAAATATCTAACTTCGTTCCGGGGCCTCACGGAAGCCCAAAAAACATGGATAATAGCCTTCGTTTTCGACTTCCAGGGGACCGGGTGTCATTTTTGCCCTACTTCTCCGGTGGGTCTATCGTGACCCTAGAGGACCTTCGGTGCCCCGGAAGGGTCATCCGAATCCCCGAACTTCGATA
This sequence comes from Tetragonia tetragonoides, assembly GCA_038025085.1. Taxonomy (NCBI): domain Eukaryota; kingdom Viridiplantae; phylum Streptophyta; class Magnoliopsida; order Caryophyllales; family Aizoaceae; genus Tetragonia; species Tetragonia tetragonoides. The sequence continues at coordinate 5,399,820 of CM076140.1, forward strand.
TCACCCATTCCTTCAGTATTCCGGCTCTTACATTGATGTCCCGTAAAAACGCCCTTACAAACCTATCAGGGACCCGATAACGGACCCCGAGGGCCTCTTATGTTCCCTAAGGGTGTCCCGTGCGATATGGTGCGAAAATATCCACCTTCGTTCCGAGACCTCCCAGAAGGTCAAAAAACGTGGATTAGCCTTTGATTTTCGGATTCCCGGGGCCTGGTTTCTGTTTTTGCCAAAACTTCTCCAAGGGGTCTATAGTCACCCTAGAAGGCCTCCGGTGCCTCGGGACGGTCATCCGAAGCCCTAAACTCCGATTTCACCCATGGGACAAGGACTTGGGAAATGGGACATTGGCGCTGGGACATGGGTCATGGCGCTCGCTAGGCCCTGGGACATGGGCCACCCAGATTTTGTTTCAATAAACTTTTGATGTACATAGTTCATTTCGATCCATAGTTTACTATGATAATCTTTGATAGAATAACTTTGAAACAGAGTATTCTCAAATTTTTTTAATAAAAAGCTAATTATCGTTTCCTAAGCACTCGTTCAAATATAGATCAAAGTTTACAGTATGACTAATCTTCATAAGTAGAACTATAATGTAACAAACAATGTCATTTAGGGGTAGATACCTATAACTTTTATAGAGGCGTCACAAGCCAATGAATGACTTTATTTTTTTTGTCAAAGGCTAATACACGGCCAGTGAATGACTATTACCATGACTTGAGGGTATCCCTCCCCTCAAAATTTTAATATTTTCCCTAAAAAATTTAAGAGTCAGGCTACGGATGAACCTCTCCAAATCCCGCCTTACTGTTGTTTTAGTTTTATTTACCATTTAATCACAAAATTAGCACCAAAAAAGAAAAAGAAAATTATTACATCAAAGTTAGAAGCAAGGCAACCCATCAAAACATTAAATTTAAAATTAAAAATAAAAAATAAAAAAAAAACTGAAACATCCCGTACATCGCACGGGCATGCACACTAGTTAGCATTTATATCTTTTAGCTCAAGTGGCACGTCAACCATCGTGATGAAATATCTCATTGTAAACGTTCTCGCATATGCCTTTGATAGCTCATTCACTTATTCCTTTCATAGCGGGGGATTGAATTTGAATTGTTATATACTGCATGCCTTGCTGACAACCATTAACAAAATCCACACCAACAAAAGGAAAAAATCCTCAGTTTTTTGGGGGGGTTTATCCGGTGCACATTTAAAGAGTGGTGCCAGCGGGTTCCTTATTTTAAAAAAAATAAAAAACTAAATTCCTAATTTGTTAACAAAAATAAATTTTCATAAATTATCTCTTTTTAAAAAACATTTCCTAATTTGTTAACAAAACATATTTGGTTGGAGGGGTGACCACTGACCAGCCCCTCATGCTTTATGGTCAGGGGAAGGGGTGGGGGGATGAGGGCTAGTGGGATTTGATCTTAGGCTGGCTGGTAGACCAACTTGGATGAAACCCACTAGACCAGACCAGGCCTCGGCCGCCTCGCCTGGTTAACAAAACATACTTAGATGTAAAGCCTATAATGCAATTACTCAAGGGAGGACAGCAGTAAATAATCCAAATATGCAAATCGCATAATTCAAGCTCAATATGTCAGTTTTAAACCAGCTTTTATGCATACTTTTTTTGGAGTAATTACTTACATGTTGACGACTCGAACAATCTGGTGTCCTATTTCTTGACGCAATTCTCACACATCTAAGATGCCTAGACAGGGTAGAGTCCTGGATTTACCAGATTATCTGCAATTAAATTGTTGTATGTAATTACTCGGTTAATGCAGAGAATAATAAGCTTGACTATAATCTGTAGCAATATTGGATGTTGATGGGACAGTAAAAGAGAGGACAGCAGATACTACTGTAATGCGTACAACACTATCGTAACCCATTTCCAAGATCCACAATTTCCATGAATTTGAACCCAAAAAAAAAATCATGAATTCATTCAACCATCAAATTTCTGCAATATCACCATATATCAGAATGCAAGTGCCGCATTGGTGGAAAAGAAAGAGATGAGAGCCGAGTGAGGAGAGGCAGAGGAGATATCTTTAGGTAATGTAATTATGGATGAAGGAGATGAGGGAGAAGAGAGAGAAAGAAGACCAAATGAACATTAACGACGTAAATGGCTGAGAGAGCAGTAGAGTGAGAGGAAGAGAAATTATAGAGCAGCGCAAGGGGCCGCGATTAACGAACAGCTGATGATTAAGGACTGTAGTGATTGTGACTTGTCCCTTCACTAGAAAAAAGAATCAATGGATCTGGGTCATTGATTTCCCAGACCCATTTCCGATTTCCCCCTGCTCAAATTCAAATTCTAGATAAAATTGAAAGTAGAGCTGGAATGCTGCACCTGCACACGATCACCTCACTGGTTCCTGATAATGAACATATCAGAATCAACAGGTTTCTGAAGCCAGTCCCGGAAAGGAGGGCTTCCCTTCAATATCTTCGACATTTGATTGTACTCTTGAGCCTTCTCCTGCAAAAGATAATTTACATTGCTATCACAACTGTAGGTCTGGCACACTTTCTGGTACTGTGGAGAGATTAGATTTATGAAACATAAAAGAAGAGCAATATATTTCCAATCTTCAAAACTTTGAGCAGACATGTGGAAGCCACAACAATGATCAAAGGGCTATAATAGCAATTTAATTAGTTATTTCTCTGCTAGAGTTGAGCCAGTGGAAAGAAAGATTCCCCTCTTAAACACCAAAAGCAGCGGAAAAGATGAAGTATATTTGGCCCCTCTCTGCCCGCTGCTCTGGGGTCGGCAGCCATATCAGCTTTTGTATTGCTTTATAAGGGTGGAAATTCACAGTTTCAACTTTGATTTCAATGGATATAGTGGCTGATTGAAGGTGGCTCCTTCCAAGCTATAAGGAAACCCCTATCTTGGCTATCTGTCTTCAGAGTGGAGAAGATTAACTCAACTGGTTGGAGTTTAACTATCAGTGAAACGCTGACATTCCAATTCCCGTTCAATCTATCTCCAGACCTCCTTTTTTTCTTGATAATTTACAATTTAATTTGGGCATCTAAACCGAAAGCAAAACAGTAAGTACAAAATACAAGGACCAATCAAAGAGTAAAACAACCCCACTGCCTGCCCAGCCCTAGATTTAATCAAGCGTACATTCCAGAACACCCGATACAAATCCTTTCACTACTGCAAGCATATATGCCTCTTGCTAGTTATCCCTGGTTTTTCACACTTTTTGCACTTTGAGGAAGTTGCTGAACTAGATCCTGATGAACCATATGCCCCATGGAGAAACTACAAGATAAAGCGAAGAAGCTGCTCCTACTTTGAGCAATGGGGATATATGTTAATGTGATGCACATCTTACCTTAAGTTCTCTATAGGAGACGGCACAGCTTTTCCATTCAGCCAGAAGGTTGTGTCTCATGGACATAAAACAGTCCAACAGTCTCTTCCTGCAATATGGACATATGGTAGCAGGTTTAAGATATCATAGAGATAAATACTAACAGCAGCTATAGTAATTTTGAAATTAGCAACTAAGCAAAACTTAAATTCACAATCAAATCATTTATCTTTGTGAAATTGATCATGGAAGGACCAAACAAATAGAGCTGATGGGAAAACATAAGAAAGAGAAGATCATTACTTGCACAAAGATGATTCTGTAGATGGATGCAAAGCTGCCTTAGAAGAGGTTCCTTGTTTTCTTCCAGTTGTCCCAATGACGACTTCATGTAAACCACACTTATTCCAGCATATAGAGTACCTATGCACCGCAGCAAGCTGAATCTCTGTACCTTGGAAACCAAATATTCGTCAGAAAGTGAATCCAAACAGATACTCACCCACATGTTGTGGTAGCTTGGGCAGAATCCAGATGCTGAAACTCTTTTGGTGGGACAGGAGCCTCAAAAATCAATGGCTGCAAAATCAGATGATCAATTTAATAATAAATTCCAGGCATACAATATAGGATACAGAAAATAAGACAGACCTCATTCACCAGAAAAGGGCCAACTAGCACATCTGACAAAGGTAGTATCCTATCATACAAAGCTCTCCTCAAGTTTTCCTTCAGGAAAATTTTCTGTGAACTGTTGCATGATTGCCCCACAATGACCGAGGAAATATAAACTGGTTGAAGCAGGTAAGAAAGCAAAGCACCTGTAAACAAAGTAAGGAGATAGACCTCAACATCAGAGGTACACCACAGGTCCATAAGCACAAATTCCAGACATGGCAGACTAATTTGGTGATTGTCCTCAGTTTAAATGCTTTACGCTTTTCTACTCTACTATTGTGTCGCACTTTGTACGTGTACACACAGACTAATTTTGTACGTGTACACGTAGGTCACCGAAATCATTTTACTTTATTTGTCTTTTTGCTCACAGTTCACTAACACAATTTTGATATCCCTGACAGTATCACACCTTTCACTTTCTTATTGAATCGCAAGTTAGAATCACCAAAATTCAAATTACATCTAAATTGTGGATCATGACTGATAGTCATGAAATTAAAAGGCTCTTAACCCACTGAAGCCCCCAGCTGAACCTTAAACAGAATAACTAACCTTGAACCCCAACAACATTCCAACGTGCTATCTTGTCTGAGCAGCTAACAGAAGAAGTTGTGATCCCACGGCCAGGCTTCCTTTGAACCAAGCCAGTGACTCTTGAACACTCGCCTGCAAATACTTTCATCAATTACATTTTGTAATATAGAGACAGGAGCTGTCTGCTGCCAAATACCAACCTAAGTTTATTTTGTGCACCATAGCACCAATGTGAATTTCACATGATATAGGAAATACTACAAAATAGTTATGCCTTGTTTTGCCCTAATCACACCAGATTTCATACAGGCACTTCTAGGAACCCGCGTTTAGGGTTCTATTCTATTATATGTTTTGGGCAGAAGCACAATGCACACAACATGACAAGCCTATGATAAAAGCAACTACAATTAAAATGCATCTAATCCATAAGCAATCATGCCCCAACACATGCAGGTTATATCACTCTAGAGTCAAAGAAAAAAGACTACATTTCACCATTGTTCTTGACAGAAGCATCAGAAGATGTAGAAGATGCTGAGACCTCTTCTCCAAAGGAAATAGTTCTCAGGGAATGTGGCAAACTGAGTGAAGCATCCCCACCTATACACAGAAATAAAGAGCGCAAAGAAAAAGTGAAAACACAATTTAATTACTTTAACATCCTGATCAAAAGAGACTTAAAAAATAGACTTAAGACTCACATGGCAACTGTGAGATGTACAAATGTAAATGCCAACCCTCTTTCATCTTGTATCGCCCTTGGCCAGAGGCGTCGGTTTCCAAATATATAGGCATGTTCATGCCATCAACATATTGCGGCTTTTCACATATATTCACTTCATCTTTATCATGTATGTTGTGATAAGAATGAACCTCTGAATACAAGAACCTGGCATGACCAGGAAAAAAAAAAAAAGATCATTTCTATCCCATCCAAATGATACCAAAACAAAATTGCATAATTTAAGCAGACAGTCGGAAAAACTCTTAACTCAAGGGCAATGCCCACAAGAAAACCAAATGATAATTACTCAGTAAACACAGTAGAGATTAATTTCAGCCACATAAAGCAAAGAGGTACATAACTACATATCTGAGCAACTGGAATAAGTGTATTACCAATAGCAAAATCTAACACCCAATTTCAATTACCCCAGTTTCACCACAGCAAGCCAAAGAACTACATTGGACAACCCTTGTTTCGAAATCCCAAAACCATCTGGAAACAATTAATCTGTTTTTCTCCTGTTTAAATTTCAATTATGTAGAGTCTAGATATAGAATCATTCATCAGAACATAAGGATAAAAATACCTCAACAACGCTCTTCGAGCAATGACTTCAGCATGACAATCATTGACAACATCACCATGGGGGCTCCGAAGTGGTCGTGGGAGACATTTAGTCCCAGTTCCCAATGCAACTACTTCCAATTCTGCAACACAAAATGCTATTATTCCCTAATTCTTTATACCCAAAACATACAGAAACATATACACATTATACACACCAAACCCACAAAATTCAACAGCCAAACTTATGGCTAGAAATACAACCCATCAAATTATGACAATTTAAACCACTAGAGAGAGAGAGAGAATTTTGGTTACCTTGAGAAGGGGAAGAAAGGAGAAAAGCGGCCAAGACGGAGACTTCACGACCCTGAGGTTTGCCCTTCTTAGGGAGAGAGTTGAAGAGAGAGAAAACCTTGTCTGCTACTCTCTCTCCCCATTCTTCTCCTCCCTCCATTTTTACTCCAGAGAGAAGCTCCTGCTGTTTGCTGCAACTTTGTTTCAATGGCTTTGGGCTGTGATATGAAGGAGGCTCAGTTATGAAAATAAGAAACCCACCATGTCTTTAAACACGGCAGTAATTTCGGGCCGACCCAGGCCTGGTTTTTTTTTCGGACCCGAAAAAAAAAATATTTAAAACTTAACAGGCCTGGGCCAGTACATTAGTTGCTGAAGGGTAAGAAAAAAAATACTCCATATAAGAGTACTATTTTTTGATCACATATAAGAGTACTATTAATCGGGGATAAAGGGGCAAATTTTTGTATGTATTCATGTGTATAGTATTGAGTGTTAAAGTGGGATGCGTGTAATGCGTCTTCACTACACCCTAATGTAGCCAACTTGGCTACACCACCAGTTTTCTTTTCTTTTTTTTTCAAATTTTTTTTTTTCATTAAAAAAATGTTTTTCTTTTTTTTGAATGAACTTCACTTCATTATTACCTTTTAGCTGTTACATCATTATTTTACAACTGTGGCTTCATTACTTTATAACCGTCACTTCATTATTACCTTTTAGCTGTTACATCATTATTTTACAACTGTGGCTTCATTACTTTATAACCGTCACTTCATTTACAACTGTGGCTTCATTACTTTATAACCGTCACTTCATTACATTGAATAGTCATGCATTGTTTTCACTTTTGAGGGTTTACTTTTCGCAGATTTTCCATTGATATGCAAACACTAGAACTTACCTTTTTGTGGGGGTTTAAGTTGCTTGGTTGTAATAGTTGCCGAGATTACATATCAAATAGTTACTAGTTTAGCAATATGTATTTTGAACTCTTCTACATGCCCTTATATACATCAAGAGAATGATTATTGAATGCTTTTCTTGACTTTCGCAAGAGAGAAGGAAAAAACAATGACCTTTCTTCACACAATATCTTGTGAAAATGATTTCTTACTTCTGAGGTTATGATTATATGGAGTAGTAGCTAATGAGATGCTGAATGCAGATAAGAGTCGTCTGATTGTGCAGCAATAAAAACATGATACTTGTAGATGCTAAAAGATTGTACTTACTGACTGATCCCTAAGTATACATGCCTATTGTGAATTTTGTATTTGCCAGACCTTGATTGATGGTTGCTCTATTGCTCATCTCAACCTTATTTAATGTGCTAGCAGTGATAATATCTCATATTACTTGGATGCTGCTATTTCCGATTTTGTAGCATTTTATTAATGTGCAGAAAGAGCGGTACTTTCTTTTTGTCATTGTTAATTTCAAAGAAGAAATGTTATAAGCTACAATGGATTTAAGGTGTCCGTGGCCAGCAGCCTTGCAAAACATTGCCTGGTGATATTTTTGCCTTTTTGAATTCTCGACCTGAAACTGTTCATGATTTGAATGCGGTGGCACAAACTTGGGGGTTTTGGCAGCTGTCACAGAAGTTTCACAGTGTCAGAGAGAAGATGAAAAAAGTGATGAAACTTCTTTAAGGGTCAAAGCATCAAAGGACATTGGTTTCATGGATGGCAAATACAGCTCTCTTGTTGTGATTTTTTTGAGGAATGTCACCACGAACCGAAGGATATGGAATGCGTTGCACTTGAGCACAGATAGAAATCTGCAAATCATTGGAGGTGTTTTGAAAAAGGTACTCGGGTAAGTGTTTGAACTTGCCTAGCAATAGTTGTGTAGTACTGTTCTATTTGCAGGACTAGCAAATGATACTGCTCTTATCATTTGTATTTCATCAGACAACAACCCATTTACGTTATTATTTGAAAACTATGAAAATCACAATAGCATAAACAATTAAACAGCTGCTTTTTATTATTCAATACTCCTAGCATGGAAGCCCTAAATGGTTTTGTTTTGCTACCAGTCATGCTTTACCCTATTTCTGCCAAGAAAGAGGATGACCAGTTAAGATGATGTACAACCCAAAAACCAATGGAATCTATCAGGGGACCTCTGTTTTGCAATATCATCTATGCGGCTATGCCATGGGTGTATTTCATGTAGAACCAACAATAAATAGGCTGTTGATTACTGCAATCACGTCACACAATCTATACGTTGCATCTGAAGCTTTAAATCTGAGGTTGTTAAGCGACCATAGATATAAACATTATTCACCAGTGGTAGCATTTTGGTTTCTTAATTTATGATGATTTGTTTGACTGAATAATTCAAATTATGTGATTGGCAGGCTGAAGAAAGTCATTGTCCTCATCAATCGATGTATAACAACAGCTTGTTTGAAAATCTTCATACAGAAATATCGTCAACACTGAATCCCTCTCAGAACGAGGCAGTTTTAGCTTCTTTTCGAGCAATGTAATCGCCCAAATCACAGGTTGAGCTTGTTTGGGGGCCGCCAGGAACAGGGAAGACCAAAACCCTTGCCACATTACTTTACATCCTCTTGAAAATGAACTGCAGAACACTCACATGTGCCCCAACAAAGGTTGCCATCATGGAATTGGCTGGTCGTGTTTTGGAACTGATGAACAGCTGTTCTCTTAAAAACTCAGAAGGCTTTTTGGGAGATATACTCTTGTTTGGGAACAACAAAGGGCTCAGAGTTAGCTCAGCTATAGAAGATATATATCTTGACTGTCGTGTCGAGAGGCTAGCTGAGTGTTTTGCTCCCTTGACCGGTTGGAGAAGTTGTTTCCCTGCCTTGTCAAACCTTTTAGATGATTGTGTCTCCCATAAAAATGTTTTCGTGGAAAATAAAGATGATACTTCGGAGGAGATCAACTCATTTCTGGCTTTCATCAGGGATCTGTTCAAAGTTGCTGCAGAACCAGTCAGGCGATGTAGTACTATTCTCTGCACTCATGTATCCAGAAGCTTCATTGGACAGCACAATATTGACAACATAAAATCTCTCAATGGTCTGCTTGACTCCTTTGAAGAGATGTTGTTTCAGGATAATGTGGATTCTGCAGAACTTTTGAAGTTCTTTTCTTCTGGAGAAGTTGAGGAACTTGCGGTTAGGTTACCGCCCCTTGATGAACAGAGGAGAAAATGTATTTCTATCTTAAGAACTCTGCATGATTCCCTAGGTGACGTCAACTTCCCGAAGACTATGAGTAAAGAATCCTTGACAGCGTTCTGTTTCAAAATGGCATCGTTAGTTTTCTCTACTGCTTCTGGTTCTTATGAGCTCTATTCGCAGCATAAGCAATTAAGCCTTTTGGTCATCGATGAAGCTGCTCAGTTAAAGGAATGTGAACCAGTGATTCCCCTACAACTTCCTGGCCTAAGGCATGCTATTCTTTTTGGAGATGAGTACCAGTTGCCAGCAATGGTTAATAGTAAAGTGAGTTCTAACTCATTAAGATTGTACAATGTTCTTAGCAAATTTTTTACTTTTCTTGGATTAGTATGTTATTAAAAGCTTTGTCTTGCAGATTTGTAGTGATGCTGGATTTGGACGAAGCTTATTTCAGAGGCTGAGTTTGTTGGGTTGGCCAAAACACCTCTTAGATGTGCAATACATAATGCATCCTTCAATAAGCGCATTTCCAAATGCAAAATTTTATTCCAACCAGATTCTGGATTCACCCAGTGTTAAAGATAAAAGTTATGAGAGACATTATCTTAAGGGGCCAATGTACGACCCTTATTCTTTCATAAATATTTCTGAGGGCGGAGAAGAGCTTGATGATGATCGATGCAGTAGAAGAAATATGGTTGAGGCGGCTGTAGTGGTGAAAGTTGTGCAGAATCTTTACAAGAGTATGTCCAGTCTTGTTGCTCTTGTGCACCTTATTGCTTAAAGTACAAGCCTAATTCATATAAGTGGAAGTACATATATTATACATACATAATGTATTTAAAACAAATTCTTGAAAAGGTCCAAGAGAAAGTGTAGCTAGTTTTAGAAGTGAGTGGATGAACATATGTATGACAAAAGCAAAACTGTTTTTGAAAGATTGTATTTGGCAAAAGAAACTACAGTATTCAAGAATTTAGCCACTCAGCATTTGTCATCTCTTTATTCATTTATGTGTTTGTGATGGCTCATGTTTGTACGTAAGAAGTGAGAAGAAGGTGATTAACCCTTGCAGTCTTTTGCGGTTCTCTTGAAGCAGGGTGTAAAAGTAGACACTATTCTCTTTGCCATCACGTTTGTTATCCTGAGAATTTGTTCTTCTTTCTCTTGGGTTAGATAAAGTTCGTTTCTGATGGGAAAGGGGCTTATATCAGCAACTTCATCTAATTCCTAGTTCAGTTGAGTAATTCTTGGAATTGTTGTCATTTTCAGCAATGCGTGGCTCAACTCAGAAGCTTTCTATTGGTGTAATATCTCCTTATGCAGCACAAGTTGTGGCCATTGAGCAAATGCTGGAAAGAAGGTATGAAATCCTCGAAAACTTTGGAGTGAAGGTGAAGTCTGTTGATGGATTTCAGGGTGGTGAGGAGGATATCATAATAATATCTACAGTAAGATCTAACAATCACGGATCAATTAGGTTTATTTCCAATTCTGAACGTACTAATGTTGCTCTCACTAGGGCGAGGTATGGATGACAATGACTTTCTCTCAAAACTTTCAGGTTCTGTTAATTGTTGGTCTAGAGGCATTTGATGACATTCTGTCTTGCATTCTTTCACCCAGGTACTGTCTTTGGGTCCTTGGACATGAAAAAACACTGACAAGGAATGATTCCATTTGGACAACTTTAATTTGCGATGCTAAAAAAGGTCAATGTTTTTTTAATGCTGGTGAGGATAAGAGCTTGGCTCAAGTCATTATTGATGTTAAGAAAGAGCTGGACCAACTTGATGACTTGCTTAATAAGGATAATATACTATTCAAAAGTGCCAGGTGGAAGGTATGCTCTCTGCCATTTTTTGTTGAATGTACCATGAGGTCCATGAACCATCATCTTACTCTACTTAGGATCTTTGGGCTTGTGACAAATTCTGATATATCTTCTTCACTCCGTTATCTTAGGTTCTCTTTAGTGAAAAATTTGTCAAAACCTTTTCGAAGCTTCCTTCAATGCGGACAAAGAAGTCTGTGATAAACCTTGTCGTGAAACTATCAGATGGTTGGCGTCCTAAGAAAATCAAAGCTGACCCTGTTTGTGATAGCTCACTACAAGTTGTTAAACAATACAAGGTTGAAGGTCGTTATGTCATTTGCACAAATGACATTATTAAGGAAGTAAGATACGTGCAAGTCTTGAAGATCTGGGATATCGTGACACTGGAAGATGTTGCGAAATTGGTTAAAAGACTTGACAACATATATGGAGCCTTCACTGATGGTTAGTTGAGTCGTTGTAAGGAGAAAAACGTTGAAGGGTATGTCTTCTCGTTCCATTTCCAATGGCTTAAACTCTCAATCTAGTTAGTACTTCTTCTCAATATGGTAGTGGTGAGAAGTTCACAATTGTCTCTACCCTTGATGATTTAGTTCAAATGAGGTTGAATGTAAAAGTTCCCTTGTTACATTCTGCTAAATGTGTACTGACCCCTGTTGTCATCAGGGATTTGGAGGTCCTGAAGACTTGGAGCGCTTCACTTGATATTATACAGTACAAGAGCTATAATTCCGATGAGTCCAAAAGTGCTTCTGATGGTGATTTGAATGGCATACATTATGCTGAGAATGCAAAAGTGAGCGAAAGCTTGTTACTCATGAAATTCTACTCTTTATCTGCCGGAACAGTGGGCCATCTGCTGTCTGATGCCGATGGTAGAGCATTGGACTTGCCATTTGAAGTAACAGAACAGGAGATGCAGATAATTGTGTACCACAAAAGCAACTTCATTTTAGGGCGGTCTGGTACGGGAAAGACAACCGTTTTGACTATGAAACTGTTTCAAAAAGAGAGATTGCACCACATGGCTTTGGAAGGACTTAGTGAAGCAAGTAGAGAAACTAGCATGAATACTACCTGCTCGGATGAGAGTGAGGAAAGTGGAAGTGTTTTACACCAGCTGTTTGTGACTGTTAGTCCAAAGCTTTGTTATGCCATAAAGCAGCATGTTTCTCACCTTAAGAGGTGTAAATAGATGGAATTTTATCTCCTCCCTTTCCTTTCTGAGCTGTTTGTATTTGTGAAGGATATCCAGTGCTTCTGATAATGCCTGTATGATCTCTCTCTCTCTTTCCACCCACTCTATACATTGATAAGCCAATTCATGTCTTTGCATGGTTTCTTTCTCTATAGTTTTGACATTATCCAGTCCTAAATTCTGTTGCAGGTTAATGTTCCATCTTGGGGACATTTTATTGATAATCACTGCCCCCTCAAGTTTGCAGTTTAAATTGTTCCTATAATAGGATCAGTTAGCAGTTTATATAATCTTTTATATTAACTAATTTGCAACTTCATTATCATTACAGTTTTGCTCGCTATAAAGGCTCTTCTGGCAAAAGTGTCTCAAATGATGTTGAAGAAATAGATGATAATGGTCAGTTCAGGGGTATCCCAGACTCATTTGTAGGCATTCCCCCTAAATCATACCCTCTTGTCATAACATTCAACAAGTTCTTGCTCATGCTTGACGGAACATTAGGTGCATCATATTTTGATAAATTTCAAGATGAGAAGAAATCCTCTTATGGAGGAAGCATGAGTCCACTATTAGCTCCTCTCTTGATGAACATGAAAGAGGTTAACTATGAGAAATTTAGCATGTGTTACTGGCCTCATTTCAATTCACAGCTTACTAAGAAGCTCAAAGCCTCCAGAGTTTTCACAGAGATAATTTCTAGCATCAAAGGTGGTCTTCAAGTAGGGGAAACTGGTGATGGTAGGCTGAGTCTGAAGGATTATCTTCAATTGTCTGAGGGCCGAACATCTACTTTAAACCGGAAGGAAAGGGAAGTTATATATTACATATTCTTGAATTATGAGAAAGTGAAAGTCGAACGAGGAGAATTTGATTTGGCTGATATTGTCAATGATCTTCACCAACGTCTCATGCATGAAAGATATGGTGGTGACAGCATTGACTTTGTCTATATTGATGAAGTGCAGGACTTGACATTGAGAGAAATTGCCTATTCAAATATATTTCAGCAATGTGGATGAGGGATTTGTTCTTTCTGGTGATACAGCTCAGACAATTGCAAGAGGCGTTGATTTCCGATTTGAAGACGTGAGACATCTGTTTTTCAAAGAATTCTTAACGAGGAGAAGACATGATGGAAGTACAGACAGCCCTGAGAAAGCACAGATATCTCCTATTTTTTACTTGAGCCAGAATTTTCGTACCCATGCTGGCATTCTCAATTTAGGACAGTGTTATTGAAATTCTATATCATTTCTTCCCTCAATCTATTGATAATTTGCCCCCTGAGACTAGTCTTATCTTCGGTGAAGCTCCCATCTTGCTTGAATCTCGAACCAATGAAAATGCTATCGTGACAATGTTTGGCAACACAGGAGATGTGGGTGGCAGTCTTGTTGGTTTTGGAGCTGAACAGGTTATACTTGTACGAGATGATTGTGTGCGGAAAGAAATATCAAATTTTGTTGGAAAAAATGCTCTTGTGCTAACTATAGTTGAGTGCAAAGGATTGGAGTTTCAGGTAAATCAAACTATTATGTTATTGTGTTAATTGCTATGGACATGATGTTTCTGATCTGAAAATACTGGTCGGAACTTAAATCATCCTCACCTGAATGAAAAAGTCTATGGTTTCTTGATGCTGACTTACCCCAAGAATTCTGGCCCACATAAAATTTTCTATAAACAGCAATCAGCTCGCTCGAGATGTTAACAAACCTAATGATTGGTGAATGTGTTGTTTTTAACTTCATACATTAAAAGTTAAGATGCAGCTGCAAGGTTGCCCTTGAGCATTTAAATGATTTGATGTTGCCTTCAAAAAAAATGTTTCCAGATCAGTCGCTGTCCATGCACTCTTAATAACAGGAAATCTCTTTGACATGTGTAAAAATCCAGTACTCAATGTCAGTTATACTGTTGCATTTGCAGGATGTCCTCCTGTACAACTTCTTTGGGTCATCACAACTGAAAAATAAATGGAGAGTGGTATATGAGTTTATGAAGAAGAAGAATATGCTTGACTCAACGCTTCCACAGTCCTGCCCCTATTTTGATCCAGGAAAGCATTATGCTTTATGCTCAGCGCTGAAACAACTTTATGTTGCTATTACTCGCACGAGGCAAAGATTGTGGATATGTGAGAATAAAGAGGATCTTTCGAAGCCAATGTTTGTCTATTGGAAGACGAAATGTGTGGTTCAAGTTAGACAATTATACGATTCTCTTGCACGAGAAATGCAAGTTGCAAGTAGTCCGGAGGAGTGGAAAGCCCGGGGCAGGAAGGTTTGTATGTTCTACTCTAATTTCTAATCTTATGATTACTCTTTGCTGCTTGCAGAATAAAAACCATATCAAGTTTATATTAGCTATAAGTATCCCCTAGTAATAATTTCTTATAAGAGTGTATCTACAGTTGCTTGCAGAAAATAATTATAAAATGGCAACCGTGTGCTTTGAAAGAGCCAGAGATAGGCACTTGGAAACCTATGCTAGGGCTACTGGGCTCAAAGCGTCTGCTGGTCAAACACGTCACTTGAATGTTAAAGAAGCATCAAGAATTCTCCGACAAGCTGCTGAGCTGTTTCAAAACATAAAAGAGTACCTCGAAGCTGCAGATTGCTTCTATGAATTGAATGAATATGACAAAGCTGATATGCCCTGGCTCCATTTGCATGTGCCACTTGACAAGTTGCTTGCAGCTGTTTGTAGTAAACTTAATTCGAACAAGCAAACTGTTAGATGGATAACCCTTTTGGGTTTTGGGGTTGGGTATCATGTATCTCTGTGTTTAGTAATTGTGATCTAAGCTGATCATGGTCTTTAAGTTAGTACCTCTAGATTTAAGTTTTTGTTGATTGATTGTCTGGGTCTGTGGGATATTTATCTGCTCTAAGTCTCTTAGTTTTCTTCTAGGAGTATCAGGAACTTGTAAAACTTCCTGAATTTGTGACACAAATAAATCATTCATGGAAGATGCAAAGTTTGATAGGACTTTAGTGTCCTATTATGTGACTACTTTTCCTTCAAAAGTAAAACTGTAAGCGGTAATAGAGCAGCAGGTTGAGCTTTTCGTGTTCAAAACAATTCAGCATAACTCGGAAATGATCATTACGGTTAGGTTGATCGTTGGGCGTGAGAAGTGAGGAGTTGATGAAAACATCAATGAGAGGTCACGTCGAAGATATATCAAGAGTGGCTCACAAGTATATAAAAAGGTAACCAGGAATGCTTTCGGAACAAAGTATTAATCTTGAAGACAGTACTTACTTGTAACATTAGTCCACAACCTGATATATATTTGGCACCTATAAAGAAATTTCTTGTAGCGTAATTTATTAGAGTGCTAGCAGTGGCTTTTGAAGTTGCTATCTCTATCCTGGATTGTAATGCCCTGAGGAAAATTGAAGTATGGTGATTGTAGTTGAATTGTTCTTCTGTCTTAAAGCTTGTGTTAATCGTTTTGGACACTGACTTATATATCTGTATATGTGCATATAATTCTTTTCCGTAGGTGGCATTTATCTTCAGCACTGTGGTGAATTGAAATTTGAGAGAGCTGGTGAGTGTTTCACCTTAGCTGGAAAGTATGAGCAGGCTGCTGAGGTGTATGCTAAGGGAAATCTATTTTACAAGTGTTTATCATCATGCACGAAAGGGAAGTTGTTTGATATGGGCTTGCAATATATTCAGTATTGGAACAGAATCCGATGTTGAGTGCAGTTGAAATGGGGAGGGAAATAGACATGGTAGAACAATCGTTTCTGGAAACATGTGCTCGCTCTCATTATGAGCAAGATGATAAGAGAAAAATGATGAAATTTGTTAGAGCCTTTCATTCTGAGGATACCAAGCGAACCTTTCTGAAGAGTCTAGGGTGCCTTGATGAGCTTCTGATATTGGAAGAAGAATTTGGAAACTTCTCAAAGGCGGCAGATATTGCAAGGGAAACGGGGGACTTTTTACGTGAGGCCAATCTGCTAGAAAGGGGTGGGCTTTGCAAGGAAGGATGTGTTCTCTTTCTGTGGTATGCTTTTGCCAGTTGTCTCTGGGCTGGTGGTGCTGGTTGGCCGTTGAATCACTTTCCACAGAAAGAGGAGCTGTTATTGAAAGCCAAAGCTGCTGCCAGTAATAGTGAGCCACACCTTTTATACAAGACTGTTTGTGCAGATGTCCTGATTTTACTGAACAAAAAGTATTTGCTATCTGAGCTTAAAGAACTCTTGATCATCTCAAAGAGTCTTGAAAATCTGAGAGGGGCGGAGATTCTATGTACTTGGAAAATACTAGATTTGATGCTTCAGTCTGATGTTTTGAAGTATGAACAGGAAAATGACCTCATAAAAGATTTGGGCGCACATTCATTACAAAGAATTTCTGCAAACAGGATATCTATTGAAACACTGGTTTACTTTTGGAATTCATGGAAGGAAACCATTCTAGCAATATTCAAATACCTGGATGCTGTTCAGTCAGATGAAACAAGCAACTTTGCAGAGATTGGAGAATTTTGTTTGAACTACCTTGGAGTGCGGAAGCAGTCGCTTTGTACGAGGACAGTTTACGTTTGTTTGTACCCTGATGCTAAATGGATAAGAGAAGTCGATAAAGGATCTCTACAATCATTTGGGAAATTGGTCAGCATTGATGCAAGAAATTTGGTAGCTGCTGCACACAATCATTGGAGTGCGGAGTTACTCTCCACTGGAATGAAAGTGATACATGTTCTTGGATTACTTCAGAAGAATGCTACCAAGAGTGCTTTGTCTGCATTTAACAAGACAAGGATTGTCGTTCATGTTTATGAGATTTCTCAGCTTCTGTACTCTTTGAAACATTTGAAGCAGAGGCATCATGATTCGAAGTCATTGAAAAAATGCATTGACCTTTCGATAGAAGAATACTTTGGCTCTGTGTTTCCTCTAGATTGGAGAAAATCAGTGAGCAAAGACATGATTCTTTTGAGAGAGACAGAGATTTCGAAGAAAATACTAGAAGAAGTCATAGTTAAAAATGTTCCTATGAGAGGTAAGCTGACATATGGACAGCTTGCACGGGTTATCATGGTGTTGCTTGGATCCGGTAAATGCAATCGTGAATTTTATGATATTGTTTTGGGTAGACTTGACAGAGATTCACCTTGGAAACCATCTCTTGAGTACCTTTCTGGGTACATAGGATCAAAAGCATCAAATTGTATCATGGACCTCTATGCTACTGGTGCTCAAGTTCAAGTGAAGCCGTCCCTTGCTTGCCACATTGCTACTGCTTTATTTGATCTTTATAGTCATCATGCGTCTCCTAGCTGTTTTCTATACCTAGTTGACCGCCTTTTCATTTCTCTTCTGGAGTTCCAAGGCTCCTTAGTGACAACTAGATCTTCTGTTGTTGAATGGCTCCTCCATAACAAATGGAAGACCAGCCCCTGCGCTAATTTGGCAACTGGTGGTAATAGATCTGTGTTCGTGAAAGAAACCTATTGCTCTATTGCTCAGATAGTTTATCAGCATCTTGTGCATAGAGAAGAAGAGAGGCAATGGGTTAAAAAAGCTGGCATTGTTGTAAAGGAAAACTTTCCAATTCTGCTACTTAGACTGGTTGTTTCATTGTGCTTGGTTCATTTGAACTCTGGGATCTTCTCAGACTTACTTGAAGAAGTATTACAGACGAAAGACATTACTGGGCAATTGCCGCTTGGGTTTCAGGTTGCCCTACGGAAAAGGAATAAGGCTGAGTTCATCAAGGCATTAGCTGTGGGACTGAAGCAAATTGAGGATCCTCTAGTTATAGTAAGCACAGGGAGTATTTATTCAGAATTTCAGGCGAGGATGCCATTTCTCTGCTGACGGTTCACCAAAATAAAGAGGATCTGCTGAAAATCTTGCTCCCTGGTGAGGTCAAGGCTTTCCAAAATGGAGGTAATACTTTTGATTTTAAGTTGAGTTTCTTTAGGAGCACCAGTTTCTCGCTAATGTTGACATGACAACGAAGCGAAACTAAGTTAGTATTCTCCAACTAATTTCACAGATCAGGGCTCACAGCCTCAAAATATGAATGAAAGGTGTATGGAGTTCACAGATGGGAGTGTTTTGGATTTTTTTAACGTGTTGAAGTTGATCGAGAATGATAATAACCGTAGTAGCGAGAGCTTGATGTCCAATGCCCCAAAGATTAAGGTAATTGCCAAAGTATTTGTTGCTATATTGAGAACCGCCTCATTTATATTTTGGCTGCTTTTCCTGTCTTTACAGGTGCAGATTGACAAAGTATATGACATCCTGACTGCTGCAATAGCCATGACATCGGAAAATAATACTTGTGCTGATGTCTGCATAAGTTATGTGACAGAAGCTGGGTGCTTGCTTCTTGAGCTACAGCTGCTTTCTGCAGCTTTGCATGCAAGGTTAGTTTATCTAGTCCATTCACTTGAGTTGGTGCCCTGAGATGTTCTTGGCAGTTCGTCGCTAAAGGATTTGTCTTTATAGCATATTGTCACTAAACTATCTGTTGGAAAAAAAAAGCTGCTTTGTGGTTTGTGCTTGTTACTTTGTAGTTAGCTCTAATATTTTTATTTTTATTTTTATAATTATGCTAGTGAAGAGAATGGTTCTTTAGTATAGTAAATTATGTGTCTTTGAATTCATACTTGCCACAAATCAAAATGTGTTCCAGTTTTTGAGGTTTTCTGTGAACTTAATATTTGTTATGGGCCTTGTTTTAGTGGACAGCAGCTGAAAGATAGCATGATGCTGATCAAAGACAGTTCAAGAAGGCTATTATCAGGAAAAGCAATATTCAAGTATTTCTTGGATCCGCTGGTACCGAAGAATATGACGACTCCGGTGGTGAATTATGAAGTAACCAATGTCAAAGCTGGTGAGGACAGCGACTTGGAATTGGGTCAGAAAGATGATTGTTCAGCTACTGCTCCTGTGCCTCCGGAAAACGAAAATGGCAATAACAAAACGAAGGGGAAAAAGAAGCCAAATCAAGCAAAGAACAAGAAAAAGGCAAAAAAGTAAATACTAGAAGTCATTGCTTGTCATGTAAAATAATACTGTCCATGATCTTAGTAGATGCATGATATGAGTTTGTAAATCGTTCTTCTTTTGCCCTGAATTTCCATGTTCTGTATATACATGTTCTTTTGCTCCTCGAGTCTCAAATAGTTCACAGTCTTCAGCTTTCTTAGGTTACAGACATTCATGTTCTCAGCAAATATGAACAGTTATGTTCCATACTCAGATATGAAACATGATCCTCACTTTCTGCGGCTGACCAACTGTGTGTACTAATTGTGAATTGGTTGATATCAGGTTCCCTTTTGACGATGAGCAAAAAAAAAGGTGTATGTCCATTGAAAAAGAAAAACATCTATATTGCATACTACTATGAAGTAGTACTAGACGCATTCAAAAAAATAATTAAAAAAAGAAGTAGTACTAGACTACTAGTACATATCCAAAAAAAAAAGTAGTACTAGCTTATCACAATTCACAAGTTATCTTCGGTTAGGACTTTAAACCTTCCATGTTACCAAAAAAATGAATAAAAGAAGTTATCTCTCTATCAATTTTTTTGGTATCAGTTGTCACAATGTTACTAATCCATAAAATCATCAATTCGTGACCTCAGTCATCCCAATGGAAATTTATTCATTCACCGGTATCTAGACTAATAGTTGAAAAGGGACAAAGTAACAAATATCTATCTTCATTTACAAAGATATCAAAGTATATGTATTTATGTACTTACAATATAAAAGGTTTGATTAAGGATGTGTTCTTTTCCACTGATTCCCACTGACTGAGTAAGGTCTTGCCACTTATTTTTACTTATTGAGTAAGGTTCTGCCATTGATTTCCACTGATTCAGTAAGGTTCTTTCACTGATTCTCACTGATTCAATAAGGTACTGCCACTGATTCTGAGAGTAGGATTATGGGTCCTGCCACTGATTGGGTAAGCTCTTGCCACTGATTCTCACTGATTCAATAAGGTCTAGCCACTGATTCAATAAGGTCTAGCCACTGATTCTTACTGATTGAGTAATGTCTTACCACTTATTTTCACTGGTTGAGTAAGGTCCAATAAGTGTAAAATAACACACCCTAAGGTACAACAATTTAGAAAAAGGGTATAACAATTTAGAATAACAAGAGTACATGTACACCACAAGTGAAAAAAGAAAAGAAAAAGAAAAAGAGATAGCAAAAAGCAAGAGGGTAAAATGGTAGTTTACTTGGTAAAGCGTGCACAAGAAGCAGAAACGAGCGGGAACCCATTGGTGGCATAACTGTTAATTACAGTAATTTACTCCTTGTTAAGTTGTTCCTAATTTAAACTTAAACGCCAATTATCAAACCGCCCTCAAGCTACGCGAAAATGTAAGAAAGGGCAACTCGTAATTTTTGCACAGTGACGGTTCGTAATCCTCCCTATTACTTCATTTGATGAATGAATGATCATGTCAAACCATTTCCCTAGAAAACCTTTACTTACACAACATAGCCTATTTGCACATTTTCCACTGTTTTTATTTTTTATTTTTATAAAGGAACAAAGATAAATGTTCATTCACTAGCTTCTCTCATAAGTCATCACACCCCATTCCAAATTTACAACCGACTTCTTTCTTTTACTCTTCTGGGTTTTCCAGTGAAGTTCTACCAGGTTTTGTAAAACTTTTTTTTTTATTTTTAAAGTTGATTCCTTTTTTTTCCTGTTTTCTAAGAAAAACCCAGTTTATATTTCTGCATTTGTCCTCTTTTTGATCAAAGAAGGGTCTTTTTTGGTGAGAGGAATCAAAAAAGGGTCTTAGTGAGTGCTTGTACTAGGTTTGTAAAAAAGTTTTGTCCTTTTTTACCTGCAATTCCTTTCCAGTTAAGAAAAAACTTTATTGATAGTTTTAATCCTTCATTTTTCTCCTTTTTGATCAAAGAAGGGTTTTAATAGCAACTGCTTGTACTGGGTTTGTAATTTTTTAACCCCTTCCACTTTTTACTTGCAATTCCTTCTTAGTTAAGAAAAACCCATAGTTTTATTCATGCATTTGTCTCCTTTTTGATCAAAGAAGGGTTCTAGTAAGTGCTTGTACTGTGTTTGTAAAATCATTTTTGCCCTTTTTGCTTGCAATTCCTTTCCAGTTAAGGAAAACCCATAATTCTCTTTTTATTTCTGTTCATATAGCTTTATCTGTTTAGCATTGTGGAGGGTTTTACCCCCTTTGCGGTATAACAAATGGGTTTTTAAGGTGAAAATGGGTTTTTGAATGTTTGATTATTTTGTTGTTGCAGTTAATATGAATGAGAGAATTGCAAAGGACTATGGCTTCCTTGATAGGGTATTTTCTTGGTCTCTTGAAGACATCTTCAATGATAACCTCTATATAGAAAAGGTTTTTAGCTCTTCTCTCTTTCATTTCATTGTTTTGTGTGTGTCTGTGTGTGCAACCTCTTTCATTTTAGCTTTTATCTCTTTCATTTTTAGTTCAAAATGGTTAAAAACATAACAAATTGCGTTGTTTGTGTTATTATTTTGGTGTTTTTGGGTAAGTTTGTGTCTAGTACATTATGCTATAGTGAGTTGCCATGAAATTGTTACTTTTTTAAGTGGTGAGTAACTGAGGATTCCTTCTCCTTTTTTACCTCTTAGGGGGATGGGGACTCAACTCAAAACAGGTCACTCCTGAGAACAAGTGGGCCCCATTTTTTATTTGATTTGTTTACTGTGTTTTTGTGTGTGCGCGCGCGCGCACTTAATCTCAATTGCATTTTGTTGCTCCAATGTTTTGCTATAATTGCCTGAGATAGTAAATTAGTGATTGTTGATGGTGGACTGATCGAGCTTTTCGTGGGTATTAGTCTCTGCGGACTTTGTCTTTCTATGGTTAGGTGCTGTCATTCAAACGGTTGTAGTTTGAGTAGCTGTCAACACTAAATGTTTAGCCCTTTCTTGGTAATCTTCGCAACAAAATTAAATACTCAGTTGTGCTAGCTATGAAATAATTTTATTCCCCTTTATAATAGCTGGAGGATGCTAGCTTATTAGTTACTTGCAAGGAGATGACACATACACGCGTTTTTGAACTTGATGATGTCCGAAGGAGTATCCTCCAATCATATTCTGTTTTGTGAATCATGTAGTTCATCTTAGCTCTTACACTTTTAGATAGATATCAGAGGCTCATAGCTATTATACAAATGTTAATCTGCTTTCAAAATCCAGGAGTTAATATCGTATTTGTGAATTGAACATTTGTTGAGTATCCAGTTACTTATAATGCAATGTATGTTTGATAGTAGTCATGCATAATGCTTTGTTATGAGAATTTGCTTGTCAAACTTGAAGTATCTGGTGATTTTTACACAGACTTACAATAGCTGGACTGGAATATACCTTTTTTTTTCCTTTCCTTTTGTGGCTTTCAAGCTACTTCGTTCTAATTGTTGACGGTTTCTTAGCAAATAATTACTCGTGCTAGTCTCAAGATACTTATTTGCGTTGTAAGCTCTTACAACTTCCATCTCATTTTCTAGTCACCTCTAAATTTGGAGGATTGTGGTGCTATGAGATTTATGGTCTGTTTGGCCTACCTACTAGGGATTCGAACTTCTCCCTCCACATCCCTCCTCTCCCACCCCATATTACTCCACTCCCTCCACTTCTAGCTTCTAAGAAGTTAAAATGTGGCTATGTTATAAGCGGAGCTTAAGCAGTACTCGTGTTTTGAGATATTCTGCATGCCCTTCTACCCATTAAGAGAGTGATTTTGAAATGCTTCTCTTGCCTTCTGTAGGAGAGAAGAAGAAGCAGTCACCGTTGTTTACACAATATCTTGTGCCATTGGTTTTCACTTTTTCGTAGAAAATTATTTCATGCTGTAATTGGTTTGAATAGGACATGCTGTGGTAAAAGAACCCTTGGGGGGGGGGGAAATGATTTTGTTCATACTTCCAAGGTTATGTTCCTTTCAATAGCTATTGAGAATCTGGCTGCGGTCTGCTGGTAAGAATTGAATGAATGTGCTGCTACGAAAGGAGGACACGGGTATATGCTAAAAAGATTGTGCTTGATGATTGGATCTAAGTTTGCATGCCCATTGTTAATTTTGTTATTGTCGATCCTTGATTGTTGCTCACTTGCTCATCTTACCATCAGTTAATGGCCTAGTACTGATAATATCTCATTTTCTTGCATTCTGTTTCTTCCAACTTTGTAACATTCTATTATTGTCCAGATATGCAGTTCTTTCTCTCATCATTGTTATTTTAAAAGTAAATATTTATGTATCCACTAAATGGATTCAAGGGGGTCGCTTAAATGCTTTTCAGGTCAAGAAAATTCCTGATTCATTTGACAACGTGCCTGAATATTTTAGCTCCTATGTTTATCCTTTACTGGAAGAGACACGGGCTGACCTGTGCTCAAATGTGGCGATAATATCAAAGGCTCCATTTGCTGAAGTAGTGTCTTATGTGAAAGCTGATGCTGATCTATCAGGATTGTACAAAGATCAGTCACTTCTGTATGATGTTAGAGTTGATAACTGGAGAAACAGGTTTAATGAGCGGGGCCAGGAGCCTTACAAAACATTGCCTGGTGATATTTTTGCCGTTGTGAATTCTCGACCTGAAACTTTCCGTGATTTGAATGTGGTGGCACAAACATGGGTTTTGGCAGCTGTCACAAAAGTTTCACAGGGTAAGACAGAAGATGAGAAAGATGACGAAACTTCATCAACTTCTTTTAGGGTCAAAGCATCAAGGACATTGGTCTCATTGATGACAAATACAGCTCTCTTTTTGTGATATTTTTGAGGAATGTCACCACAAATAAAAGGATATGGAATGCGTTGCACATGTACGGAAATCTGAAAATCGTTAGAGGAGTTTTGCAAAAAGATATTGTGGTAAGTGTTTGAACTTGTCTAGCAATAGTTGTGTAGTACTATTCTTTTTGCAGGACTATGCAAATGATAGTGTTATCTTTGTTGTTTTATCAGAAAACAACACATATACATTATTATTTGAGAACTATGGAGATCACATAACATAAACAACTGCTTTTTATAACTCAGCATCCGTAGCATGAAAGTTCAAATGCCTTTTCTTTGCTAGTTAAGGACAACAAATATAATCATGCTGTACCTTATCCCCGCAAAAGAGGATGATCAGTTAAGATGACATCCACCCCAAAGATTTGTGTCAAAGGATCTATCAAGGAATCCTTTCTTTGCAACTATCGTCTAAGCTGTTGGTGTATTCCATGTAGAAGCAATGAAAAGCAGGCTTTTGGCTACTGCAATCATGTGTATATAGTCTTTATACTCTACTCCTTGCATCTGAACTTCAATAATTGGTTGTTAAGCAACCATCTGTATTGCTTTATATTCTTAATTTATGGTGAGTTGTTTGACTGAAAAAATTGTTCATATGTGGATAACAGGCTGAAGAAAGTCATAGTCCTTGTTTCTCGATGAATGTTGACAGCTTGTTTGCAAATCATCAAATGGCAAGATTGAATCACTCTCAGAACGAGGCGGTTTTAACTTCTTTTCGAGCAATGCAATGTACGCACAAGTCGCAGGTTGAGCTTGTTTGGGGGCCACCAGGAACAGGAAAGACCAAAACCCTTGCCACATTACTTTTTATCCTACTGAAGAGGAATTGCAGAACACTCACATGTGCCCCAACGAATGTTGCCATTACGGAAGGGGCTGGCCGTGTTTTGGAAGTGATGAACTCTTCTCTTAAAGGTTCAGAAGGCTTTTTGGGAGACATACTCTTGTTTGGGAACAGCCAATGGCTGAGAGTTAGCTCACATATAGAAGATATATATCTTGATTATCGTGTCAAGAGGCTAGCTGAGTGTTTTGCTCCATTGACCGGATGGAGAAGTTGTTTCCCTGCTTTGTCAAATCTCTTAGACAATTGTGTTTTACAGTACAATGTGTTTGAGGAAAATGAATTAATAAAAATAAGGGACCAAACCATCGAAAAAACTGATACGTCAGGAGAGATCAAATCATTTCTGGCTTTCATCAGGGATCTGTTCAACGCAGCTGCAGAGCCGGTCAGGCGTTGTATTACTATTTTCTGCACTCATGTATCCAGAAGCTACGTTGGACAACACAATGTTGACAACCTGAAATCTCTCTATGGTCTGCTTGATTCGTTTGAAGAGATGTTGTTCCAAGAAGATGTGGAATCTGCAGAACTTCTGAAGCTGTTTTCTTTGGGAGAGGTTGAGGGTCTTGCAAATAGGTTATCGCCACTTGGTGAAATGAGGAGAAAATGCATTTCTATCTTAACAGCTCTGCAAGGTTCTCTTGGTGATCTCAACGTTCCTACCAGCACGAGTAAAGAATCCCTGAGAGAGCTCTGTTTCAAAATGGCATCGTTAATCTTCTGTACTGCTTCTGGGTCTTATAAGCTCTATTCTGTGCCTATGGAGCCATTAAATCTTTTGGTCATAGATGAAGCTGCTCAGTTGAAGGAATGTGAATCAGCGATTCCCCTACAACTGCCTGGTCTAAAACATGCGATTCTTTTTGGGGATGAGTGTCAATTGCCAGCAATGGTTAACAGCAAAGTGAGAATCCTGTCTACGTTCATGTCCCTCCGTAGCTTTCAAGTTTTTAGATATTACAATGTTCTTAAAAGCATTGTCTTGCAGATTTGTAGTGATGCTGGTTTTGGACGAAGCTTATTTCAAAGGCTGAGTTTTTTGAGTTGGCCAAAACACCTCTTAGATGTGCAATACAGAATGCATCCTTCAATAAGCGCTTTTCCAAATGCAAAATTTTATTCCAACCAGATTTTGGATGCACCCAGTGTTAGAAGCAAGAGTTACGAGAGACGCTATCTTCAGGGGCCAATGTATGGCCCTTATTCTTTCATAAATATTTCCGAGGGCAAAGAAGAGCTTGACGATGATGGATGCAGTAGAAGAAACATTGTTGAGGCAGCTGTAGTGGTAAAAATTGTGCGGAACCTCTACAAATGTATGTCTTGTGCATCTCAAGTCTTTAAGTGTCAGTCTACTTGAAATAAATGAAATTATATACCTAATCTACATAAGGTAGTTAGAAGAAATCGTGGAAATATATTGAGACAAATAACTAGTTTTGAAGTGAGGGGATGAAAAAATGTGTGAGGAGACTGAAGCAGAATTTATCTCAAAAGATTGGAGTTGGCAAAAGGAACTACAGTATTGAAAAATGGAGCCGCTCAGATTTTATTATAGCTGGATCGGTTTCTGTGTTTCTGATGGGTTCATGTTGATGAACCTTGATGCATGAGGCTTCTATTAGTTTGGTTGAATCTTGAACTTTATTTTGTACACAAGAAGTGAGAAAAATGTTATTAACCTTGGGAGTCTTTTGTGGTCTCTTGAACCGGGGTCTAAAAGCAGGCAATACTTTATGTGCTGTCGTGTTTGTTATCCTAAATCTGCTCATCTTTCTGTTCTTGAGAATTCTGTTTGGGGAAAGTAATTCTTTGAATTGTTGTCATTTTCAGCAATGCGTGGCTCAACTCAGAAGCTTGCTATCGGTATAATATCTCCCTATGCAGCACAAGTTGTGGCCATTGAGCAAATGCTGGGAAGAAGGTATGAAAACCTTGAAAACTTTGCAGTAAAGGTGAAGTCTGTTGATGGATTTCAGGGTGGAGAGGAGGATATCATACTAATATCGACAGTAAGATCTAACAATGTTGGATCAATTGGGTTTATTTCAAATCCTGAACGTATTAATGTGGCTCTCACTAGGGCGAGGTATGGCTGCCAATGATGTTTTCTCTCAAAACTTTCAAATTCTGCTAACTGTTTGTCTAAAACGATATTTGAATAACATGCTATTGCTTGTTCCTTTCACCCAGGTACTGTCTTTGGGTCCTTGGCCATGAGAAAACACTGACAAAGAGTGATTCCATTTGGAATACATTAATTTGTGATGCTAAGAAACGTCACTGTTTTTCAATGCTGATGAAGATATGACCTTGGCTCAAGTCATTGTTGATGCTAAGAAAGAGCTGGACCAACTTGATGACTTGCTTAATAAAGATAGTATACTTTTCAAAAGTGCCAGGTGGAAGGTATGTTCTCTGGACTCTTCCATTTTTGTTGAACGTACCATTGCCCTTTATCTTACTATTTTGGATCTTTGGGCTTGTAACAAATTTTGATACATTTTCCTAACTTTGTCACTAAGGTTCTCTTTAGCGATAATTTTGTCAAAACATTTTCCAAGCTTCCATCAACCCGGACAAAGAAGTCTGTGATGAACCTTCTCGTGAAACTCTCTAATGGTTGGCGGCCTAAGAAAATCAAAGCTGACCCGGCTTGCGATAGCTCGTTCCAAATTGTTAAACAATACAAGGTTGAAGGTCGTTATGTTATTTGTACAAATGATATCGTGAAGGAAGCAAGATATGTGCAAGTCTTGAAGATCTGGGATATTGTGCCACTAGAAGATGTTTCAAAATTGGTTACAAGACTTGACAACGTATATGGAGCATTCACTGATGGTTTCTTGAATCTTTGCAAGGAGAGAAGTCTTGAAAGGTATGCCCTTTTTTTGGCCTCATTTTTTTTGGCCTAAACTGTCAACCTTGCTAATACTTGTTACTCAATGTGCTGTGGTGACAAGCTCAAAATTGTTCTGACATATTGACCCCTGTTGTTTTTAGGGATTTGGGGGTCCCAAAGACTTGGAGTGCGTCACTTGATATTATCCGGTACAGGAGCTATAACTGTGATGAGTCAGAAAGTGCTTCTGATGGTGATTTGAATGGCATAAATTATGCTGAGAATGCCAAGGTGAGCGAAAGCTTGTTGCTGATGAAATTCTACTCTTTATCCGCCGGTACAGTGGGCCACCTGCTGTCTGATACCGATGGTAAAGCAATGGACTTGCCGTTCGAAGTAACAGACGAGGAGATGCAGATAATTTTGTACCAAAATAGCAGCTTCATTTTAGGGCGGTCTGGTACCGGAAAGACTACTGTTTTGACAATGAAACTGTTTCAAAAAGAGCAATTGCACCAGATGGCTTTGGAAGGACTTGGTGAAGCAAGTAGAGAAGCCAGCATCATGAATATTACCTGCTCTGATCAGAGTGAGGAAAGTGGAAGTGTTCTACGCCAACTGTTTGTGACTGTTAGGCCAAAGCTATGTTATGCCATAAAGCAGCATGTTACTCACCTTAAGAGGTAAATGAATGGACTTTCATCTTCCTCCTTTTCCTTTCTATTCTGTTCTGTTTGTATGGATATCCATTGTTTCTGCTCTCTCTCTCTCTCTCTCTCTCTAACTACATAGATAAGGCAAGTCAATGTTTTTGCGTGGTTTCTTCTCTATAGCCGACATTATTTTATTTTCCTATATTCTGTTGCATATACATGTTTCATGAAGTCTTATCCTTTTCCCAATCTTAGGAACATTTTAATACTGATCATTATCTCTACAGTTTGCGGCTTCTATTCTTTGCCTAGTAGGAACAGTTTGCAGTTTGTATAATCACTTCTATTATACTAAATTGCAGTTTCATTCTCTGTACAGTTTTGCTCGCAATGAAGGCTCTTCTGTGGAAAGTGTCTCAATTGATGTTGATGATATAGATGATAGCGATCAGTTCAGGGGTGTCCCAGACTCATTTGTTGGTATTCCCTCTAAATCATGCCCTCTTGTCATAACATTCAACAAGTTCTTGCTCATGCTTGATGGAACACTAGGTGCATCATACTTCAATAGATTTCCTGATGACTTGAAATCCTCTGATGGAGGAAGCTCTAGTCCATGGCCAGCTGCTCTGATAATGAAATTGAAAGAGGTTAACTATGAGAAATTTAGTATGTGTTACTGGCCTCATTTCAATTCACAGCTTACTAAGAAGCTCGATGCCTCCAGAGTTTTCATAGAGATAATCTCTAGCATCAAAGGTGGTCTTCAAGTGGGGGAAACTGACGATGGTAGGCTGAGTCTAGAGGGTTACCTTCAATTGTCTGAGGGCCGAACATCTACGTTAAACCAGAAGGAAAGGGAGAATATATATCACATATTCTTGAATTATGAGAAGATGAAAGCCGAACGAAGAGAATTTGATTTAGCTGACATTGTCAATGATCTTCACTGGCGGTTCATGCATGAAAGATATGGTGGTGACAGCATTGACTTTGTTTATATTGATGAAGTGCAGGACATGACAATGAGGCAAATCGCCTTATTTAAATATATATCCAGAAATGTGGATGAGGGTTTTGTTCTTTCTGGTGATACAGCTCAGACAATTGCAAGAGGGGTTGATTTTCGATTTGAAGATGTGAGATGTCTGTTTTTCAAAGAGTTTTTAACGAGAAATACCAATGATGGAAGTAAAGACAGCCAACAGAAAGGGAAGATATCTCCTATTTTTTACTTGAGTCAGAATTTTCGTACCCACGCTGGGATTCTCAATTTAGGACAGAGTGTTATTGAACTAATATATCATTTCTTTCCTCAATCTATTGATAATTTGCCCCCTGAGACTAGTCTTATCTTTGGTGAAGCTCCAATCTTGCCCCCTGAGTCTGGAACCAATGAAAATGCTATCGTTACCATTTTTGGCAATACTGGAAATGTGGGTGGCAGTGTTGTCAGATTTGGAGCTGAACAGGTTATACTTGTACGAGATGATTGTGTACGCAAAGAAATATCAAACTTTGTTGGAAAAAATGCTCTTGTGCTAACTATTGTTGAGTGCAAAGGATTGGAGTTTCAGGTAAATAGAAATAATATGTAATTATGTGAATTGCGATGCAAATGATTTTTCTGATCTGAAACATTATGTGTAACAATTATAGTTGGTTAGAACTTTAATTTCCTGTCACCTAAAAGACAATTGTCGTGGTTTCTTGATGCTCATTTACCCCAAGAATGCTGCCTGCTTAAAATTTTCTATAGAACAGTAATCAATTCTCGAGATGTCACTCAAACCTGCTAATTGGCGAATGTATTGTTGTTGCTTGCTTAATAGATTATTTAAAACATGCATTAGCAAAATACCCTTCAGAATTTATCAATTTAAAGATTTCCGTCTTAGTTTACTGTCCATGCACCTTAATACCGGAAAAACTCTTGGACATGAATAATAAGTTTTAATACTCAATATCAATTATGTTGATCTGCAGCAGGATGTCCTCCTGTACAACTTCTTTGGGTCATCACAGCTGAAAAATAAATGGAGAGTGGTGTATGAGTTTATGAAGAAGCAGAATATGCTTGATTCAATGTTACCAGAGTCCTTTCCTGATTTTGATCTGGGAAAGCATAATGTTTTATGCTCAGAGCTGAAACAGCTTTATGTTGCAATTACTCGCACGCGGCAAAGGTTGTGGATATGTGAGAATACAGAAGATCTTTCAAAACCAATGTTTGACTATTGGAAGAAGAAGTGTGTGGTTCAAGTGAGACAACTAGACGATTCTCTTGCACGAGCAATGCAAGTGGCAAGCAGTCCGGAGGAGTGGAAAGCCCGGGGCAAGAAGGCTTGTCTGTTTCTACTCAAATTTCTTATATTATGAATTTATGATTCCTCTTTTCTGCTATAAGAATAAAAGCCGCACCAGATTTATACAAGTTAGTAAGTGTTCCCTCCCCACGTAACATAATAAAATTACAATCTTATAAGAGCGTATCTGCAGTTGCTTGAAGTGTATAATTATGAGGTGGCAACCATGTGCTTTGAAAGAGCTGGAGATAGGCACTGGGAAACCTATGCTAGGGCTTCTGGGCTCAAAGCATCTGCTGGTCGAACACGTTACTCAAATGCTGAAGAAGCTTCAAGAATTCTCCGGCAAGCTGCTGAGCTTTTTCAAAACATACAAGAGTACCGGAAAGCTGCAGGTTGCTTCTATGAGTTGAAGGACTATGATAGAGCTGGTATGTCCTGGCTCCATTTGCATGTGTCACTTGACATGTTGTTTGCAGGTGTTTCATGTTTGTAGTAATCTTGATTCGAAATAGCAAACTGTTAGATGGATTATGGATAGCCCTTTTGGGTTTTGGTGGGTGGCTATCTCTGTGTTTAGAATTTCCAGACAATGAATCAATTGATCTAGATGTATTAACTTAAAGGCTATGATCAGCTTAGATCACAATTACTCTATGTCCCATATATCTCTTGAAATATCAGAAACTAGTGGAACTTCCTAAGTTGAGACACAAGTAAATCATATATGGAAGATGCAAATTGATTTGACTTCAGTGTCCTATTATGTGACTAGTTTGCCTTCAGAGCTGACTGTAAGCAGTAATAGAAGCAGAAGATTTAGTTTTTCGTGTTCAGAACAGTTCAACATAAGTTGGAAATGATCACTACTGTTAGATTGATTGTTTGGGTATGGGTTGAAACTGTTCTTCTGTCGTGAACCATGTTGGAACTATTGAAGCACTGATTTACTGTTGAAGCACTGATTTACTATTGGAACTCATGGAAGGAGACCATCTTAGCAATATTCAAATTCCTGGAGGCAGTTGAGAGAAATGAAACACACGGATTTGCAGAATATGGAGAATTCTGTTTGAACTACCTTGGTGTGCGGAAGCACTCTTCAGAGACAAGCACGGTTTATGTTTGTTTGTACCCTGATGCAGAATGGATGAGAGAGGTCGACAAAAGATTTTTACCAGCATTCGGGAAGTTGATAAGCATTGATGGACTACATCTGGTAGCTGCTTCACGCAGTCATTGGTGTGCACAGTTACTCTCCACAGGCATGAGAGTGTTACATATTCTTGGATTGCTGCAGAAGAATGCTACCAAGAATCCTTTGTCTAAATATAGCAAGACTAGGATTGCCATTCATGTTTATGAAATTGCACAGTTGCTGAACTCTGGGAAATTTAAAAAGAGCTATCGTGAGTCAAAGTCACTGCAGACCTTTCAGTAGATGAATACTTTACCTCTGTGTTTCCTCTAGATTGGAGAAAATCAGTTAGCAAAGGTATGGTTCTTATAAGAGAGACAGAGATATCGAAGAAAATACTGGAAAACTTCATAGTTAAGAATATCCCAATGGGAGATAAGCTGACATATGGACAGCTTGGGCGGGTGGCGATGGTGTTTCTTGGATCGCCTAAATGTGAAAGTGAGCTGTTTAAAAAGGTTTTGAGTAGACTTGACATAGATTCACCTTGGAAATCACTTTATGAGGTTCTTTCTGGGTACAGAGGATCAGAAACATCAAATAATGTTACTGATGCTCAAGTGCAAGTGAGGGAATCTCTTGCTCGCAAGCTTCGTGGTGCTTTATGCGATGTTTACCGTGCTAATTGGAGGATAAGGGATTTCATATCCCCTGGTTGTTTTCTGTACCTAGTTGACCGCCTTCAGTGTTCACTTCTTGAGTTTCAAGGTTCGTTAGTGATGACTAGATTTTCTGTTGTTGAATGGCTCCTCCATCACGATTGGAAGACCAGCCTCTGCGCAAATTTGGCGACTGTTAAAGATGGAGTTACGTTAGTGAGAGACACCTATTGCTTTTTAGCTGAAGTAGTTCATCAACTTCTTGTGAACACACATGAAACAGTTGAATGGGTTAAAAAAGTTCTCATTGTTGCCAAGGATGACTTTCCTGTGCTGCTGCTCAGATTAGTTGTTTTAATGTGCTTGATTCATTTGAACTCTGGGGCATATAGGGACTTACTTTTACCAGTATTAAAGAGGACAGACATTATTGGGCAATTGCCACAAGGGTTTCAGGCTGCCCTGAAGAGAAGGAAAAATGGTATCTTCATCAATGCTGTTGCTGAAGCACTAAAGTCAATTGAGGATCCACTGGTTATAGTGAGCACAGGGAATAAGCCAAGATTTTCATGCAAGGATGCCATTCCTCTGCGGATGGTTAACCAAAATAGAGAAGACCTGCTGAGAATATTGTGCCAGGGTGAGGTTAAGGCTCTTCAAAATGGAGGTAAGGCTTCTGTCATAAATTGAGCTATTTTTGCAGCACTAATTTTCTTGCTAATCTTGACATAGACAATCTGGGATGCTGAGTAAGTATTCACCATCTTAAGTCTCAGATCAGGGCTCACAGCTTCAAGAAAGGAATGAAAGGTGTTTGGAGTTTGCAGATGGGAGTGTTCAGGAAGTTTTTGATGCATTGAAGTTGGTCGAGAATGATAATAATCAAAGCAGGCAGAGCTTGATGTCCAATGCCCCAAAGATTAAGGTAATTGCTGAAGTACATTGGTGCTATATTGAGAGCCGCCTCATTTTACATTTTGGTTGTTTTTCCTGTCTAACAGGTGCAGGTTGACAAAGTATATGGCCTCCTGACAACTGCAATAGCCATGACATCGGAAAATATTACTTGTGCCGATGTGCACTTAAATTATGTGACAGAAGCTGAGTGCTTGCTCCTTGAGTTACGGCTACTATCTGCAGCTTTGCATGCAAGGTTAGTTCAATATCTTTAGCCCTTTTGTGTAAAGCCACAGCTGTTGGTGCCTTCAGATGTTCAATTTAGCAGATAAATAGCTTGTTCTTGTCCAGTTTTGGATGTACTTCCGTTCTCTACTCCTGTTACTGGGCGAGAATTTGTGATATGCAGCCAGTGACATGATAGTGACCTGTAGTGCAAGCATAATTCTTGTTGGAAGGATTAGCTCTTGAACATTGTGTTTTTCTTCTTAAAGAAACAGTAAATTAGGTCTCGAATGAGAAGAGCCTTGTTTTTACATTTTTCATAATCTTGCTAGTGAAGATAATAGTTGTTGAGTTTCTCATGTGTCTTGGGATTTATTTTGTCATATTGTATATATGTGCTTGACTTAATGATTTATTTCTGTATGATTAAAATTTGCTGTGGGGCTTGTTCCAGTGAACAGCAGCTGAAAGATAGCATGTTATTGATCAAAGACAGTTCAAGAAGGCTATTATCTGGAAAAGCAGTGTTTGAATACTTCATAGGTCCACTGACACTGAAGGTAGATGTGACGACTCCCATGGTGGTTTCTCAACAAACTAATGTCACAGGGGAAGGAGATGCAGATTATGCCAAGGCTGGTGAGGATAGCAACTTGGAAGAGGGTCTGCTGATCCCAGAAAAAGATGCAACGGGTTCTTTGGTGAATTCTGAGGACGGTAATATCGCAGAGGAAGAAGAAGAAGAACATGACGCCAAGGCTGGCGAGGACAACAACGTGGAAGAGGATGAGAAAGAAGATTCTACAGCTACTGCTCCTGGAAACCAAAATGGCAGTGGAGACAGCAAGAAAAACAAAGGGAAGGGAAAAAAGAAATCAAAGGGTCCAAGGAACAAGAAAAGCAAAAAAACTAGATAGTAGTAGTCGTTGTTTGTCATGTCAAATATTGTCCATAGTCTTAGTAGACGTTATGAGTGGGTAAACCGATCTTCCTTTGCCCTGAATTGGTCTGTATATAGTTGTTGTTTTGCCTGAACTGAAATGAGTTGGTACGATCCTGTACTGCAGGCCGTTCGGCCTGTCCAACCATTTTGAGGGACCTGTGCTAAAATAAAAAAATTAGGCCTATTAAGGTTTTTTGGTTGTGTTTTTTTTCCATCGAATAAAAAGAAAGACAAATTTTCAAATTCTAAATTAAGTGTTCTTTCTTCAGATATCACATGAAGCCGTCTTATATGAGTTTTGGTGTTTGTCAAGGTGTAATTTGAATTAAGCTTTCCAAATCCCAAGTGAAATATAAGTGTTTATTCAGATAAATAAAATTCAAAAACAAATTGAAGCACTTTCACAAACACCAGATTGAGTTAGATCAAGTTAGTGATGACTTCCTCTCCCCAAAAAAAGGAAAAGAAAATAAAGACGACGTGCACTTAAATATATGTTTGAATTGACAGGGGTTGATGTAATGCGAGCAATCAAGCGGTCATTGATAGCCAATGTTGAGCGAGAGAGACGTGAATTGGATAAAATAAATAAATGAAATAACCATACGTTCTAAAATGAAAATAAGTTTCAGACTTTTTTTCGAGTCACAATAAAACACAGAGAAAAATTGAGTCACAATATTGTTGATTTACAGGAGCCTTTATGGATTTGGGTGCACCACCCAAATACAAGTTGTAATATCTGACTTCCCTCCCCGACCAGCATGTTGCGGGGTTATTGTTTCTTCTGCGGAGATACAGTTGGTGTGTAACCTCACCCAAGTGGCCCTTGTTCTATAAGTAGATTATCTATGGTATCATATGCATTTATCGTTTATCATTCTCCTGATCTTCGTTATCAGGTCTCGGGGTAGAGGAGGATCCTTAATCCTTTAATTACTGAAACTTGTAACATTATAACATAATATAACCTAATCTGACAACTTGTCACAAGTTAGTTAATGTATTCTAAGAAGCTCCGCCATTTTGGAGATACAATTGGTATACAATCTCAACCAACTTGCCCCATTTGTGACAATAAGATAAATTGACTTATTGGATTACCTATTGTATCATATGAATTTATCATTCCACCTTAACCATCTTTGTCATCCTTCTCATCACCAGGTTCGTCATCTCCATTTTTGAATCATCATTATCAGGGGTGAGCGAGTGTTAGGCTTAATCCTTTTATTAAGGAGGGCTCAAGACAACCACTCTAAACAAAAAATTAATGGTTTACAAAACATTTTATTCAACTTAAAATAAAATGAACGTATTTTAACACAAAATACAAAATTAGATACGAATAAATCATACATTCTGGTTTGAATCTCAAATTAGACACCAAAATGATGAAAGTATCTATTATACTCAAGTCAAATAAACAATAACAGAATAGTAAATCATAATAAACCGCAAAGGTCTTTCAAAGAGCCAACTAAAAGACTTAAATGCATCCTCCTAATGTATAGGTACCCAATATATTCTAACTAGAACCAGTTGTCAGATGAGTCACTTACTCATTTTTACCTATTGTCTTTCCGTAAAAAAAAATAAAATTACAAACTTTTTACTATCCATGAATTATGCAACATTGGAATTTGGAACTGAAGTTCAGCTTGACAATTTTCATTTTTCCCTAGCCGTTGGCTTCCTTCTCTCCACCACTCCCATTATTTTAAAAAAAAAAACGTCACCCTATTTTTTTTTGTAGGTCCATTCATTTCAGCTCTCACCTATCAAAAAGCAAAAAGTCCAAAACCTAAAAACCCTCCATTTTCATCAAAGTATAAAAGGTTGTTCCCCAAACCTAACTAACAGTATTTTTTTATAGGATTTTCAATCGGGCCATGTACCAACAGACAATGTTTTCATATGAGATTGGTGAAAGTATCTTAGGCCCTGTTCTTTTCGTCGATTCCATGCTGCATTTCGTTCCGTTCCGCATTCTCTACTTTACTTTTGTCTCACATTTTTTTAAATTATCCGCGCCGCGCCATTCCGTTCCGTTTCGTTCCTCACCGTCCCGCACCATTCCGTTGAAGAGAACATGGCCTAAATGAATAGAAGCTAATTTGAGCTTAGTAGATTCACTAGTACCATCTACTTCAAAAAATTGCTCACATTTATAAACCCATCCTTGAACATCTTTTCCAGCAAATTTAGGAAAATCTACTTTAGCTATACGAGAGAAATTAGAATGGTTATGATTATGAGTACCTGTCTGACGTGTACTCTCAAAAGCAGTCAATTGAGTAGCTATTGAGAACACCTGAGCACTCAACCTAGTTGCCAAGCTTCGCGTATCTCCACAAGCCTTCAAGATCTCAGCCCTCAACACATCTTGCAGTTTTTGAAGCTTTAATTGCAATTCAACTTGTTGTGTATCATGATTTCTCAGAAAAGAATCTTGCATAGCTTTTATAAAATCATCCATTTTTTTGTTTTTTGCCTGGCGAGTATTTTCAGAAACTCCCATGAAGATTTTAGGATTGATTTATTCTCTAAGGAGCTGGATTGATTGAAGAAGACAATGCAATCAATCGAAGAAGAATTGAACAATTGTGTTTGTTAATTTCAAGAACTGAAATTGTAGTGTAGCTAATTGATTGATGAAACAAGTCAGTCAATTGAAAACGAAAGAATTTAAGGACATAAGGGTTTTGAGAATCAATCAAGGATAATTGGCCCAGGAAGTGCTTTGATACCAACTTGCTACCGCAATTCAGGAGCTAAGAGAGCTTGAGAGATGCTCAGCAATGATAGAGATCAAAAGAAGAAGATGACCTGAGCTAGATTGCCTAGATGAACATCATCTTAGCTGAGAGATAGAGAGAAAGAGAATTGTATTTCATTTATCTGGATAAGAACTCTGATAATTACATGAATGATTTTTATATGCGCAGCTGTACTAACTAATTCATTCTAACAACTTGTCCTAACAAACTTGTAACAGCCAGCTAATTCTATTACTTACAAAGTACGTGTGATTCACATACACAAATGACGTATAACACTACGGCTACTCCAGGTTGGAGATACAGTTGATGTGTAGCCTCACCCAAGCGTTTGTTCTATAAGTAGATTATCTATGGTATCATATGCATTTATCATTTATCATTTATCATTAATCATTCATCATTCATCATTGTCGTCATTCTCCCGATTCTCCTCATATTCGTTATTAGGTCTCGGGGTAGAGGATGATTCTTAATAGTTTAATTACTGAAACTTGTAACATTATAACTTAATATAACCCAACCTGACAACTTGTCACAAGTTAGTTAATATATTCTAAGCAGCTCCGCCATTTTGGAGATACAATTGGTATACAACCTCAACCAACTTGCCCTAATTGTGACAACCAGATAAATTGACTTATTAGATTACTATTGTATCATATGAATTTATCATTCCACCTTCAGTCATCCTTCTCATCACCAGGTTCGTCATCTCCCCCATAACCTTCATGGGAGCTTCATGATTATCAGGGGTGAGCGAATGTTAGGCTTAATCCTTTTATTAAGGAGGGCTCAAGACAACCACTCTAAACAAAAAATTAATGTGTTACACACCATTTTATTCAACTTAAAATAAAATGAACGCATTTTAACACAAAATACAAAAATAAATACGAATAAATCATACATTTTGGTTTTAATCTCAGATTAGACCCCAAAATGGTGAAAGTATCTATTATACTCAAGTCAAATAAACAATAAATTAAATAACATGACTAAAACGAAAGCAGAATAGTAAATGATACTCCCTCCGTCCCATCTTTACTTGGGCACATTCCTTTATGGGATGTCCCCTCTTTACTTGGGCATTACCTTAAATGGTAAAAAAAAGTTAATGAAATGACTTGTTTGCCCTAACTTTAACTTTCCTTGTTTCTTTTCTTTAAAGGGAGGAGAGAGAATGAGAAGGGAAGGGTAAGGGCATATTTGTGAAATGGATGCCAAAGTTAACTTTTCTTAATCTCCGTGCCATTTCAATGTACCCAAGTAAAGATGGGACGGAGGGAGTAATAAACCGCAAAGGTCTTTCAAAGAGCCAACTAAAAGACTTAAATGCTTCCTCCTAACTTATAGGAACCCAATATATTCTAACTACAACCAGAAAATTATAAAAGACTTAAATATATCCACCAAAAACATTGTTAGATGAGTCACTTACTCATTTTTACCCATTGTCTTTCCGTAAAAGAAAAAAAAAAGAGCACAAACTTTTTACTATCCATGAATTATGGAATATTGGAACTGAAGTCCAGCTTGACAATTTTCATTTTTCCCTAGCCGCTGGCTTCCTTCTTTCCACCCACCCCAATTATTTACAAAAATAAAACGCCACCCAATTATTTTTCTTGTAGGTCACTCATTTCGGCTCTCATCTACCAAAAAGACAAAAGTCCAAAACCTAAAAACCCTCCATCTTCATCAAAGTAAAACCCTTTTTAACCCTGCACTCATTCTCTCCCCTTTTACTCTCTCCCACCAACGAAATATGCGCTAGGAACATCCAACTACATTAATTTGTGAAAATCAATAATATTCAAAGTTAGCATTGTTCTCTTCAACATAATGGTACGTAACGGTGATGAACGGAACGAAATGACGCGAAATAAAATAGGTTACATAATAGAATAAAATGTAAGATAAATAAAGTACAAAATAGAATGTAAGCGCAAAACGGAAAGAGATGAAACAAAACGGCGCAAAGCGGAACATAACAAAAAAAAAAATGCAATATAGAAACGGTGAGAACTGAGAAGAACGCATGGCTTTAGACTTGTCAAGCACAATACATAAATACCAATAACTCTCTTTTTTTTCAAAAATAAAGACCAATAACGAAGATACCAACTTAGATTACATAGTGTTCATGTTTTTCAATGATCCAACATATTCCAATTAGAACAAAAAAAAAAACTATAAATATTAATCCACCAAGCTAAAACAGGACTATTTTTACAGTTTAAAGATAAATATTCCTAAACAAAACAGGAGTCCAAAGAGCAACTCGTTTCCTCTCTTCTATCCTTCTTACGGGCGTACTCGCATTGCACGCCCACATATCTCCTCTGTTTCGCGCGCCAGAACAAGAACCAGAACCACCCGTGCCTGATACACGACCTGCTGCCCCTTTCCTCTGCTTGTTTACTGGTTTGTACTTAACCTTAAATTGATTTCATTTAAATTCAGCTTTAGAATTCTTTTTAGGTTTTTTTTTTTTATTATTATAATAAACTCATGATTTTTAATTGATTCAAGGGTTTATGTTTATGAAATTATGATGCAAATTTATTTGATTTGTTTTGATTTGGCATTAGTATTAGTTGGAGATGGGGGCTATCAATTCAATTTCTATTTGCTGGCTACCTGTTGCTGATATTGATTATATCTTATTCGATCCCTTTTTTTTTTGAATTGTTCTCACACAAGATTTGGAGATGGGTGCTATCAATTCAATATCTATGTGCTGCCCCCTTTCCGCTTAGACGAGGGTTACTTTGCAATGAAACACTCACTATAAGTAACCCCTACTTTTCTAAATAGTGACCCCATTTTTCTTGTGAATCGGTCTCACACAAGATTTGCTGGTTTAATTAAGGTTAACAATGAAATTAATCATACTAAGCTGTTGGAGGACAATGTCATTGACATATCTAGAGAATGAATTGCTTCATTCTAAGCAGGCGCGCTTGTGTCTTCAACGTACGATCCTAAATACAGGTCATAAAATAGGAACCTGAACCAAAAACATCCAATAATTTTTCCTAAGGGTTTAGCAAGCTGCATATAGATCAGAGTATCTCATGCCACTAGAAAAGATATTGCAGCTGGAAAAATGGAGCATAAAAAAACAAGTAATGTTTTGTAGCTGCTATTACGCACCTATAATCTTTAGCTCAGCTTTGTTGATCCAGTGGGTAGAGCTTGGTGTACAGGATACCATCCACCAGTAGTAAGGATGCATAACAAAACTCATCCAAGCATCGAAAACAGGATTGATGTAAAAGCTCTTGACTAAAGCTCGTGGACGAGGAGTGGAGAAGCCTGAGTATCATACTCAGCAAAAATCAATTAGCAGAAGGTGCACAAAATAACTAAGCAGGAGTTCTCAGCCAAAGTTCATCCATAAAAGGCAAGGCAACATTAGGAGATTGTAATACCAAAACCAGAATGAACTCTTCTTTGCTAGAACCATCAGTAGGATAGCAGCAATTGTCTGATCCCATTCCAAATTGGACGACAATCTTCTTTCTTTTTTTTTTTTTGATTGGAAAATTGGACGACAATCTTGTAGTAAGGGGAAAGGAATCAAATCTGGGATGGTAATGGAATGAATTTCAGCTGATAAGTTACTTGTTTTTATGTGTTTGGTTTACATGCCACCTATATATTGCCCATTGGCATGCTAAAGAAATCTCCTCACGCCACCCTTTGTGCCCTCTCTCCTTCCTTTCTTTCTCCTCCCCTATTCTTTACTCTCTTTTTTTCTTTTTTCTTTTTTGTCATCTAAAGGTTGTGTGGTTGTATTCTACTATTCATACTTCACAAAAGCAAACATACAACCTAAAGGACAAACTTGCTGGACATCCAACGGGGATATAGTCCCCACAAACCTCAGAGGGAGCTGCTCAAGCCGCAAAAGAGTGAGCCAATGAGTTGGCACTTCTAGAGATAAAAGCTAAAATTACAGCTACAATTTACAAGTAATAGAGCAATGTTACTCTCTCTTGGTCTTCCCGGGGTAAGGCCTTCCACGAGCTAGATCATTAACCACAATTTTCACATCACTAAAGAACAACTGTGCCTCCTTAATGTTGTGGGATGATGCATATGTGAGAGCTGTCTCCGTGAAAAATGAGTGGCTGGATAGAGTTCTCATGGGAACCCTCGACTATATTTATATAGTTGATTCGAGTGAAGGTTTTGGAGGCTAGATTGTTTGGATTCGATTAATTGGGTTTAGTAACCCTCATTCTATTATTCTGTTGGAGCTGATTGTTAAGATTATGTGATGGTTTGATGTCAGATGCTGTTCTTCTTGATTAATTTTACTATATTTCATCATATAAGATACATTTTTGAAAATAAGAACATACAGGGTATTGCAATTGAAAATACCCTCTTGTTTAAAGAACTGAGCTCCAACAATGATTTAAAAAAAAAGGGAAAAAAAAAATCTCGTGTTTGTAGATAATACATTGATCACAATGATAATACCGGAGTAATGAGCACTTCTTGTTTCAGTTGAGCAATTGTGAAGATGCAGGTTCATTGTTGCAGGTGGTGCTGAGCTGACTACAGCAACAAGCAGAGTAACGTCAATTTATTGTGTCCCTTGATAGAAGTGCGTCTGTGGCGGGAACACATACAGGGTTGTTACCATTGTTCGTTCCCTTGGGCTTGTTCTAATTCTCAGAAAAGTTATCATCATCTACAGCACTTGCAGTACTGGTGAATGATGATCAGTGTACTTGTTTTCATCATCATCATCATCATCATCCAGTGAATGTAGCCGATGGCGTGAGAGAGTCTTGTCATTTCCACAACCTTGTCGGGTAAGTGGTTTTCACAAGGGCAGCTTCCCCTTTGGTGGAATGCTCTATTTTAGCTTTCTTGAGGGTTTAATTAGTTTTTATCCATATGATGATGGTGACAGTGATGGTGTTATTCAGTGTTGTTTCATTGCTTGGCCTCTTGGCTATATGCATGGCAGACTAGGAATTGGGGTGTATCATCGTGGGCATTTGATGATATCGTGTTTTGATAATGAGAATAGAATGAATTTGTGGATTCTTGTAGACACTGAAGTGGCGGAAAGGGAATGGCGCTTGTTGAATAACATCGCAAAAGAAGATTGGATCTTCCCAATCCCAGGTGATGCTCGCCTGGCTCGGGATTGGCAAGCCGGTGAGCCTAAACAACATGAAGCTTATGTGCTAGGTTCCATCCCAATGATTCTGATGTTGTATATTTGAGCAACAAAAGGTATGTTCTCTTGTGCAACCTTCGGAAGAGAACAATCGAGGTGGCTTCGCACATGACTCAGTGGTGTAGGAGGTATGTAGGATTCCATGCTTTTCCTGTATCCTTCCCAACTTGGCCAACACCACTATCCACCCTTGACTGAGGCAGGACATGGACATGGACATGGACAATTCAGGGCGGTGTTACTACAGTAGTATAATTTTATGTTTTGTTTAGATCCACTTAGTATCGACAATATAGTACTAGAGTTTATAGTACTAGAGTTAAGCTCGTCCTAACGCAACTTCCTCCTAAGTTATGATATTAATCGTAGTATGTTATTTATTGGGGTTTTCTAAATTTTTCCGTCAACTCAGTGCTATGCTTGACGCCTATTGTAGCATTTTTGTTTTGTTTAACCACAGGTTCACTTAAGCCAAGTTTGATCCTGTTCGCATTGGGTTGGCCCACGAAGGAATAAAGTGCTCCAACTAAATAGTTTCTCCATTCACAAGATTCGAACCCTCAACTTTGCTTAAGGGTTGAGAGTGCCAAA
Source organism: Tetragonia tetragonoides (assembly GCA_038025085.1). NCBI lineage: Eukaryota > Viridiplantae > Streptophyta > Magnoliopsida > Caryophyllales > Aizoaceae > Tetragonia > Tetragonia tetragonoides. Next base: position 5,443,117 of record CM076140.1, read on the forward strand.
CCACTCACACCAACCACTTATTAATGCCTATTATAACATTTTAAGAGATGAGAATGATAGGTTGACCCTGTGTGTTAACAACCCACGTGGGTGATTAAAGTATTTAATAGGAGAACCTCACACCTACTGTTTAATTTAAATTCAAATTGTGGGAGATTCTCATAAAATTACTCAATAAAATTTTGTGGATTGCTAACCCAAGGGGTCAACCAAATATTTTCCTCCAAAAAAACACCACCTCTAGAAGAATGACATTTGGCCACCGAGGTAGGGAATTATTTTGAGCCAAAATTAAATTAGGATTATATGCTTGGTCAAATGTGGGATTATTGACCTCTAATTTTCCAAGAAAAAAAGGCACAAACTTTTTTTACGTTCCAATGTGAATTATGGGACTGAAGGCCCAGCTTGACAATTTTCCCTAGCCGTTGGCTTCCTTTTCTCCACCCACCTCCATTATTTAAAATAGAAAAAAAAAAAAAAAAGAAAAAACGCCACCCCATGTTTTTTAGGTCACTCACTGCAGCTCTCACCTACCAAAAGGACAAAGGCCAAAACCAGAAAACCCTCCATTTTCATCAAAGTTCTAACTAAAACCCTCTTTAACCTCATTGTCTACCCCTTCCTCTCTCTCTCTCTCTCTCTCTCTCTCTCTCTCCAATGGCATCTGCGTTAGCAACATCTTCCACTTTTCTCCCTTTCCACAAATCCAATCCCTTAAAAGTTCTCCCTTTTCCCTCAAACCCTTTTACTCTCACCTCCAAAAAAACCCTTAAACTCTCATCTAGAATTTTTATCACTGCTAAATTTTCTTCCAATCCCAACATTAACCCTTCAAATGGATCCAATAAAGAATACCCATTTGCCAGAACTCTCAAAACTGCTGCCAGTACGCTGGTTTTGACAGTTGCAGCCACTTTAATGGCTGCCAAATTCAAGGAAATGCCAGCAAAGGCAGAGTCTTTGGGACCAAATGTTGAAACAGTGGAGGTTCAAGAGGAGAAAGTTGCTGAATTGAGTGAAAATGCAACTGGGTCTGAAATTAAATCGCCATTAACTCACTTGATGGAATCAAGTTCTGAGTTTGTGGATAGTTTGAAGGATTTGTTGCAGAAAAATCTGGAAAATGGGGAAGATGAAGAGGCCTTGAAGATTCTGGGCAAGTTGGTTGAAGCTCAACCTTTAGAAATGGAGTGGAAGTTCTTAATGGCTAGGGTATTGAGTGAATTGGGCAAAACCCAAGAAGCTCGAGACGTTTTCGAAGCGATTTTGGCTTCGAATCCTCTATCTTTCGAGGCGTTGTTCGAAAACGCATTGCTTATGGACCGTTGTGGTGATGGGGATGCTATAATTGGTAGGTTAGAGAAGGCTTTGAGGATTGCTGAGGATGAAAATAAGCCCAAGGAAGCTAGGGATGTAAGGTTAATCATGGCTCAAATTCAGTTCTTGCATAAGAATATTGATGAGGCATTGAGAAGTTATGAAGCATTGGCTAAAGAGGACCCTAAGGATTTTAGGCCTTATTTCTGTAAAGGAATGATTTATAGCTTGCTTGATCGGAATGATGAGGCTAAAGAGCAGTTTGCAAAGTATAAGGAGCTTTCACCCAAGAAATTCGAGGTTGATGGGTACTTGAGAAGCCCGCTTTCGAGGATGAAGCTCTTTGGGACTGGTTCTTAGAGTTGAATTTGTGATGGGTATGGTTTATGGCGAGGCTTTCAGATTAGGAATAAAGGATGAGATACAAGAAGCAGCAAGACTGCATTTAGGTAACCCTCTGTCACATTATGTTAGTTGATAGATTATTGTTTAACTTTCTCTTCCATATTTAAGATCATTTTTATAGAGAAATGTGATCAATATTTTTGGAGTTATATAGTGAAGAGGATGCAGTGTATAATGCATGAAATCAGAAAATAAGGAATCTATGAAATTGGGTGCTGATCAAATGAGTTATGGGTATTTTGTTTTGTTATCTGATTTGAATCTTTGTGGTGGCAATTTTCATGTAGTTATATGCCTGAGTAATCATGTCCTTGTCACTTTTCTGTATGAATCAGCTTCAAATGACTGCAAAGTACTAGACTAGTATAACAAAGGTAGATGACATTTGATTTTTACATTCAAGATATCATAGTGTGAATCCCATGTTTGGATGTATAGAAACTACTAGATAACAGATTTGAGTGATATAGTTGATCTTGAAAGAATTCTCTGATTATCTGCTAACAAGCTCATTGTTTTCGACCCGTCCCTTGTGTAGCCTCTTAGCTGATGCCGTATGTTATGCTTTGGTTATATGCAATTATGCATCAATTTATGGCCCTTTATCTTCTGTGAATGATTTGAGCCGTATGAAAATGCTTGAGATTCTGTACCTTTGGTCTAGCCTTCTAGGGGACTAAGCTTTTACTTGAGCATGCCACTGGTTCTTTTGATATTAAGAACCTCGAATGACTGTAGGAAACCCCTCATCCACTCTATGTCAGAATTCTCAACTTTGGTCTCGAGGGGACACCATAGTTGTTCGTTTTGACTTGGGTGTACATGTACCATAGTCTTTTAGGGACACAATCTCTCTTAGCAAACTTTAGAAACCTAGAATATTCCTATACATTTTTCTGTCAAAATGTGCTACTCTTGATTCAAGGGTGATTATTATTATGACTTATATGCTTTGTTAGGCTTGGGTGAAATCCTGGTAGCCTAAATCAACCTTAGGGAAACCTTTGACCCATTTTAAGATGAGAAGTTTTGGCCTCTTTATCTTTTCTAAACATTAAAGACTTTTCACCTTTTTTTGGTTCAGATGCCTCACAATTCAAAATTTGTGGTTAAAACAAGCTTTGGCTTCAGTAGAGTTGTTGAATGCCTAAGGCAAACTTTAGGGAAAGACTAGTCCACCAAGACACAAAATATACTATCCTTTTAAAAGAGTTGTCACACGCCATGGCCCAAGGGTTATGTGCTATTGATTATGCATCTGTGGCATGGTCCTAGTAGTCATTAAGCTTATGCTGAAATGTATCTTCCACGATTTAAGCGTTTTATATCCTTTTGGGATCTAGAGGCATCCAGTCTATTTCATGTCGAGATGTGTTCACTGTTGATCTCAAGGTTCAAACACTTTGGTTTGGACTTGATAGCTTATTGTCCTATGGCCTTGTTCAACTCGCTACCATTTACAGGGAGCTAAAGAGTCCTCTTGTCAACTTTGTGCTCTGTTTCTTCATTGTTGGTTGTAAAGTGTTTACCCATCGTTTCGAGCTGGTGATTCTTTTTTCTTCTTTTTTTGTGTTCTTATTTTTATTTTTGTTTTAGTCCATCGTTTCGAGCTGGTGATTCTTTTTTCTTCTTTTTTTGTGTTCTTATTTTTATTTTTGTTTTAGGTGAGGTTTTGTTGCTTGCCGACACAATGTTTGAGGATTCCCTACTCCCACGATTACAAACATGGCTGCATTAGTGCCACCAATTAAAACTTGATTTGGACTGGCTTTCAATTACAACAAGATTTTGCTTTTGTGTCGTTATCACTGTTCCAGTCATACGGAAACTGATCAATCCTCTGACAATTGTCTTGTTTCTTGTCCATATTCTGAAGAAAAAGAAATGCCTGGAGATGCAGCAACACCTCTATTTCTTTTCTCTTTCAAAGTTTTTTTGTTTCATAAACTGTTTCCTTTTTTCAAAACAAATTACCCTCTTGCTGCTTTGTGATGGACGTGAAAGAGTTGGTGAAAAGTTAGACGCATAAAGAACTCACTCCTTACTTGCTAAAAACATTGCATGAATTAAAGTTATGTCTTTTGACAAAAAACATTGCAAAGAAAAGAGATTATTCAAGACTACCTAGCAGCATTGAAAGCTGCATTCTCGAGCATAAACAGTTTAGTGCAGCAGCCGAGGGCAAGTGTTCCTCCTGAACCACCCTCAGTACCCCTCACTAACAGCGAGCAGCCGAGGGCAAGTGCTCCTCCTGAATCACCCTCACCAGCAGTGAGCAGCCGAGGGCAAGTGCTCCTCTGAACCACCCTCACCAGCAGTGAGCAGCCGAGGGCAAGTGCTCCTCTGAACCACCCTCACCAGCAGTGAGCTGCCGAGGGCAAGCTCTCCTCCTGAACCACCCTCACCAGCTCCAATTTCGATGATAGAAAGTTTCAGTCCAAACATAGAGTCCTAAAATTACTTCTTTTTTTTTCTTCTTCTTTTTGAGGTGAGCTATGATGAAATAACTTGATTGTAAGACAGGGCTTGGATGTTTGTACGTTGAACAGCCACTAGAAATTAGAACCTTGTTTGTTTGTTTTTTTTAATTGCAAGAAAGCCACCCTCTTTTGAGGATAGTGAAACTCGATCCCAAGCCATTGTTGCGGATGAGTAAGGTGCGTTATCTACCCCAAGCTCACCAGAAATTAGAACATGAATATTTGTAATGTAATTTTATATACTCCAGTATTTATTAATTTTCTGTCTTGCCCCTTGTCTTTGCAACTTTTTTTCCCGGATAACTTGGCTTCGCAAGTAGTACCCTTGTAGGCTTAGGTAGTTTCTATTCTTCATCCTTCTACACCTTATATTTCCTAAGTGCAATACAATATTTAGGCCTTGCCCTGATCTCCCATGCAACAATAATAATGGTGGTTAACAAAAACACTAACGTTAATACTCTTTAACAAAAACAAAAGCCAGAGCAACAGAAGATCAAAGAAATTAAGTCTCAATATAGTCACTTAAACAAAACTTTTAGATGTAAAATATACGAAAAGAACTCTAGAGAATCCAAACACTACATACTTCTAATTAAGTTAATACTTTGAACTCCATAATAACTATTTTCGATCCAGATCTTTGTTGATACTTTACTCCTCGTCGTCATCCTCATCCTCGTTGTTATTGTAGTTATTATCATTATTATCATTGTCACCATCATCGTCGTCATCATCATCACTCTCCTCTTCTTCATCATCTTCCTCCATATTATCGAGTTCCGAATAAATGGTTGAAAGTTTCTTGTATTTCTGCTTCTTTTTATTACCAGCATCATTATTCACTTCATCGTCATCGCTATCAGATTCAGGATTATTACCATAATGATAACCAGTATAATATTCAGTAGTAGAAGCACTTTGCCCAGCATCAAAGGGGTCATTACTCGAACAACTCGAAGAAAAATCCATAACTGTACATTACATCACCAAGCAAGTTATATATATATTAGTACAAATTTAACAATAGTACTTATATTAGATAAACTAGAGCTAGTATGTAGATAAATAATTACTGTAGTAAAAGACTACTAATAAGGCAAGCTTAATGACTTGTAAATTTAAGTATATGCATGCTAATAACGTTCACGTCGCGTAAAAAAAAAAAAAAAAAAAAAAAAAGAAGGAAAAAAAAAAAAAAAAAAAAAAAGACAAGAAAATTTGGAGATGCATAATGGTAGCTTTGAATTAAATTGTACCTTAGCTTGAACTAGCTTGCCTTAGGATTCAGGAACAAAGAAACTTGTCGAACAGTAATTTGAGATGCTGTAAATATAATATGTTCTCCTATTTATATACTTATGAGAATGACACAAACTAGGTTAATTTTATGTGTTGGAAACCAGTTAAGGCAGGTAATTCTTTTGATAAGTCTATGCGAGTTCCAAAATTTAGAAGTTAAGCCAAGTTTATGTACTTGATGTAGAGATTTTGTCTATGAAAGATAAGTTGTTGTTTTCAATTTATGTAATGTAATGTCAATTATGTTAAGTACGAGTAACAATTTCCTTCCTATAAATTGATATAACAAAATTTCCTAAACGTTTGAAAAGCAATATTTCTCTTTAATTATTTGGCAAGAAGAAAAAAGAACAGTAATTTTGGTACCAAAATTTTGGTACCATATGCTTCACGTAGATTTTTCACGTAAAAATAGTAGGAATTTTGCGTACTTCAGTTTGTATAACGTGTGGAAGGAGAAAGTAAAAAGTTTCTATCTTTACTGGACTGAATCTTATTAGATCTGCTGGCTGGAGTTAAATTTTACTTTCTCCATTGTTTTCTTAAAGGGGAAGCCTGGACTTTCTTTCCTTTCCTTTTTACCTTCATTGTTCTTATAGAAAAATTGTGAGGTAGTACTTCTGTTATTAAATTTTGTGAATTTCTACTTTACAATTTTATTTATTTTATAGAATTGCCTTTTATGATATATTGTTTGTAACGAGTACGAAATGACTTATAGTGACATTTTTACCCTTTTATTATTAATCTTTGTGATTGAAATTGATTTAATACTTTTGTTCATATCTCTTATATCTTAAAGAAGACTTTTATTCAATTTCCATAAATAAAACATTTCCCACTCGCCACTCCTTTTCATAAATACAAAAAATCAACTAGTGTGCATGCCCGTGTGATTTATGGGATGTTTTACCTTTATTTATTTATTTATTTTAAATTTAATATTTTTTAATGGGTTGGCTTGCTTCTAACTTTGTTATATCAATTTTTCTTTTCTTTTTTGGTGCTAATTTTGTGATTAACCGATAAATAAAACTGAAACAACACCAAGACGAGATTTGGAGAGGTTCATCTGCAACCTGACTCATGGTTTAAGCAAATATTAAAAAAATTGGGGGGAGGGATGCCCTCACAGTCATGGTAATAATCATTCACTAGCCGTGTATTAGCCTTTGACAAAAAAAAAAAGGGTCATTCATTGGTTTGTGGTGCCTCTATAAAAGTTAGAGGTATCTAATAGCCCTAAATGACATTGTTTATTGCATTATAGTTCTACTTATTATGGTTAATCATATTGTAAACTTTAATCTATATTTGACAGAGTGCTTAGAAAACGATTATTAGTCTTTTATTCACAAATTTGGGATCACTCCGTTATAAAGTTCTTCTACCAAAGAGTATCATAGTAGACAATGCATCGAAATGAACTAAGTACATCAAAATTTTATTGAAACAAAATCTGGGTGGCCCATGACTAGACCTGTCAATTGGGTCGGGCGGGTTGGGTTCGGGTTCGGGTCGTGTCGGGTTAGGGTCACAGCGGGTCGGGTCATTTCGGGTTCGGGTTGAGAAATGCTCGACCTTGACCCAGTGTTGTCGGGTTCGGGTCGACCCACCGGGTCGAGTGACCCAATAATTTTTTTTTCTTCTTTAGTTATATAGCCAATTTATGCTTTCAAATGCTATATTTGCCAATGTATACTCTAACTTATAGCTTGTATTAACTACGTACGTGTATTTTTACACGTTTTGGTATGTATATACGACTATATAATATTCTTTATACTTTTTTTTAATTATTCGATGAGTTGTGCTTTATATTTCCGTCCATTTTAGCGTAGTTAAAAGCAAAATTTCTTATTTTGAGAGAACAAATAGAAAGAGAAAAAGTTAATGAAAGAAAAAAAAATGTTTTATTTGTTTTTTAGGATATTTTAGTCGAACTTTTTGTTTATAATTTCAAATTGTTCTATTTTTCGGGTCAAATGGGTCGACCCACTAACGGGTCGGGTTTGACCCAAAAAACACCGGGTTAATCGGGTTCGGGTCAAATCGGGTTCCGGGTCAGAAATTCAGTGTCATGACCCTGAAAAAATGGGTCGGGTCAGGTCGGGTTTTCGGGTCGGGTCGGGTCGGGAATTGACAAGTCTACCCATGACCCATGTCCCATGTCACATGTCCCAGCGCCCATGTCCCATATCCCAGCGTTCATGTCCTATGTTCCAAGTCCCATGTTCTATGGGTGAAATCGGAGTTCGGAGACTCGTATGGCCGTTATGAGGCACAGGAGGTCCTCTAGGGTAACGATATACCCCCCGGAGAAGTTTAGGCAAAACGAAAACGGGACCCCTAGAAGCCGAAAATCAAGGCTATAATCCACGCTTTTTGGGCTTCCGGGAGGCCCCGGAACGAAGCTGGATATTTTCGCAGCACATCGCACGGGACATCCCTAAGGAACATAAGATGCCCCCTGGTCCATTTGCGTCCTTGATAGGCTTCTAATGGTGTTACGGGAGACCAATGTAAGGGCCGAAACACCGAATGCATGGGTGATAACGGAGTTCGGGGATCCGGATGATCCTCCCTGAGCACCGAGGGTCCTACAGCGTCATTATAGACCCCCAGGAGAAGTTTGGGTAAAAATGACACTCGAGTCCCCGGAAGCCGAAAACGAAGGCTATAATCCACGTTTTCGGGGCTTCCGGGAGGCCCTAGAACAAAGGTGGATTTTTTCGCACCATATCGCACGAAACACCCCTAGGGGACATGGAGGCCCTCAGGATCGCTTATCCGGTCCCTGATAGGCTTGGAAGGGCGTTTTACAGGACATGGTGTAAGAGTTGTAACACTAAAGGCATGGCTGATATCAAAGTTCGGGGATCTGGATGATCTTTCCGGGGCACTGAGGGTCCTCTAGGGTCATGATAGACCCCCCCGGAAAATTTTGGGCAAAAATGACAGTCGTGCCCACGGAAGCCGAAAACGAAGGCTATAATCCACGTTTTTTAGGCTTCCGATAGGCCCCGAAACGAAGGTGTATATTTTCGCACCACATCGCACGGAACACCTCTAGGGGACATGGGAGACCCTCGGGGTCGTTTATCCAGTCCCTGATAGGCTTGGAGGGCGTTTTACAGGACACTGGTGTAAGAGTTGGAACACCAAAAGCATGGGTGATATCAAAGTTCGGGGATCTGGATGACCCTTCCGGGTTACTGAGGGTCCTCTAGGGTCATGATAGACCCCTCGAAAAATTTGGGCAAAAATGACTCCCGGGCCCTGAAAAGCCGAAAACGAAGGCTATAATCCACGTTTTTTGGGCTTCCGAGAGACCCCAAAACAAAGGTGTATATTTTCACAGCACATCACACGGAACATCGCTAGGGGACATGGGAAGCCCTTGGGGTCGCTTATCCGGTCTCCGATAGGCTTGGAAGTGCGTTTTACGGGACATTGGTGTAAGAGTCGAAACACCAAAGGCATAAGTGATATCGAAGTTTGGGGATCCGGATGACCCTTCCGAGGCACTGAGGGTCCTTTAGGATCATGATAGACCCCCCGGAAAATTTTGGACAAAAATGACACTCGGGTCCCCGAAAGTTGAAAACGAGGTCCTCTAGGGTCATGATAGACCCCCCCGGAAAATTTTGGGCAAAAATGACAGTCAGGCCATCGGAAGCCGAAAACGAAGGCTATAATCCACGTTTTTTGGGCTTCCGATAGACCCCGAAACGAAGGTGTATATTTTCGCACCACATTGCACGGAACACCCTAAGGGGACATGGGAGACCCTCGGGGTCGTTTATCCAGTCCCTGATAGGCTTGGAAGGGCGTTTTACAGGACACTGGTGTAAGAGTTGGAACACCAAAAGCATGGGTGATATCAAAGTTCGGGGATCTGGATGACCCTTCCGGGTTACTGAGGGTCCTCTAGGGTCATGATAGACCCCTCGAAAAATTTTGGGCAAAAATGACTCCCGAGCCCTGAAAAGCCGAAAACGAAGGCTATAATCCACGTTTTTTGGACTTCCGAGAGACCCCAAAACGAAGGTGTATATTTTCACAGCACATCACACGGAACATCGCTAGGGGACATGGGAAGCCCTTGGGGTCGCTTATCCGGTCTCCGATAGGCTTGGAAGTGCGTTTTACGGGACATTGGTGTAAGAGTCGAAACACCAAAGGCATAGGTGATATCGAAGTTTGGGGATCCGGATGACCCTTCCGAGGCACTGAGAGTCCTCTAGGATCATGATAGACCCCCTGGAAAATTTTGGGCAAAAATTACACTCGGGTCCCCAGAAGTCGAAAACGAAGGCTATAATCCATGTTGTTTTTTTTGCTTGAAAGAGGCCCCGAAAGGAAGGTGTATATTTTCGCACCACTTTGCACGGAACACTCGTTTGGTAGATTAATTTTAAATAGCACTTTTGAAAAATTATAATTTTTATAATTTATATTTTCATATAAATACAAATATTTATGATCAAAGTAGTGCAGGTGAAACTGTAGAAAAAGTAAATGTTCGAATTTTTCTAAAATGTAGGGAGTATTTCGCAAAATGACCCCTATAAAAGGTATTACTTCACAAGTTTTTTGTATTTTTTTTTAAATAATGTGAAATTGGTGTTCGATCATCTCAAAAAGACAAAAAGTCATATGAGACCATGAAAAACCAAATTATTCTTGTAGTATGATGAATAAAAAAGTGATATTCCTATCCGAAAAAGTAAATTTCCATTCATCTCATATATAAGTTCACTTCATAAGAGAAAACTATCATTCGGTGATAGTGCCATGATATGATATCATTTAAAAATATCTTTTAAATTATTTTTGACAAAGATATATATGTAGGGACTACGGCCTGAGTTGTGAGCATGACTGTGGGAGAAACTAAACTAGTCTGCGCGGTGGCTCTCATGTCCTTGACTACGTATGTGAATTCTGAACGACTCAACGGTATCGATGTATATTCTTGTTTACTTAGCTGGCAAATTATTTCAATATTACTATCCATTCGGCCATTTTCCCATTATATTGCCAGGAGAGCAGTAGTAAATAAAGATTCTTCATTCAATTATGAAGCATTTTGACATAGAAACAGAGAATAAGAGGATAATATCTACATAGTTACAGTATCTTACACTAACCACCTTACATATCGACTTTCATTATCTATTATTATGACTTTTAGTGAGACGATAGTTACTTTTTAGTGAAATAAGGATCATGGTTCATAATAGATGACTCCTATATTACTAAACAATGACTGACTCCAATTTCTGTGAGTTGTTCTCATACAAAATTTCTCTTTTTACTTCTCCTGTACGGCTGTACCCCTTGACATACGATGACAACACCCCTAAACCAATCCGAGACTCACCAACTAAACTAAACGTCTTTTGTTACACTGATCTGTAATTGATGAGGTCAACTCGTAAGAGAATTGCTACATACAGAGTAAATTACGCGAATAACTTCCCTTTCCGATACTACACCAAAACTGAAAATGATTGAGGATGATTGTGAAGATGTGTGGTAAGGCACTACAACAAGGAGCCAGAAAGACATATCCATTTTTTTAATATAAGACACTAGGTCGGCCAAATTTCTTCTGATGTTTTTAAGGATCTCTGAGAGAAATATTATATACTATACAATTTTGAGAATAAAAAGATTAAAAACCACCTGGCAACAATCTTTTTTTTTATTTTATTTTTTTATACTACTCTTTGTTATAAAGAGAAAGGTGCTAGAAAGATAAACACAAACAACTCAAGCAAAAAGAAACAGAGCAAAAACAGAGAGAAGAAAATGGCAGAGGAGATTAAGAAAGAAGTGGAGAGAAAATCAACAGCTGGTGAGGTGTCCACGTCGACAAGCACCACCTCAGACAAGAAATCCACCGTTGTTTCTCCTTCTTCAGCTCCAGCTACTCCTGAGAAGTCCCCTAAGCAACCCCAAGCTCCTGTTCCAGCTGTTGAGAGTAAGAAAACCTCTCCTTTTTTTTTTTTTTTTTTTTAATGCATGAAAAATATGGGTGATTGATGTTTGGTAATATTGTTTTTTGATCAACAGATGCTGAAGTTCAGAGAACTAGACAATCCGCTGACAGAGGTGAGTTATCTAATCTCACCAAATTGGCCTTACAAAACCATGATTTAGCATAATAAGGGTTTATTATTGATAATTAAGTATTTAAGATACAAAATCTGTTTATTGATATGGTGAAGCTCAAATGATGGTTGTTCAGATATTGCATTAGCACATGTTGAGCAAGAGAAAAGGTTGTCTTTTATAAAGGCATGGGAAGAAAGTGAGAAAACTAAAGCCGTTAACAAGTAAGAGTCTTTTCTTGTATGTCCTGTTCTCATTACCTTATTTCATTTGCTTCTTTTGAAGATGTTATGGGTAAGACTGCGTACATCTGATGATCCCGAGCCACCACTGTAGGCTGCTAGAGCCTCGTGCCCTAGGCTCGTGGTCTTGGTTACTGTTTTTATTACTGTACCTTGTTGTTTGCTTTGTCCTAATGTGGCTCAATGATTGTGTTGAGATGTTCCTTGGATGTTTAGATAGGGGATGGAAAATGTTACAGTGAAAAAACATTGTCTTGAAGGTTTTCAACTAACTAACTTAATGGGTTATATCTGATTGTATAGGGCTCAGAAAAAGCTGTCTACGATTGAAGCATGGGAAAGCACCAAGAAAGCATCCGTGGAAGCGAAATTGAAGGAGATTGAGGTGTGTAATCTGATCAACAATCAGTTCATACAACAAAACAGCATTACAACTTTTATTGGCTTGGTTTAGCTTTTAAGACAACATGATGAATTTGATCATTGTCGAAACTTTGGGAAGAGAATATATGTATTGGTTTCTTGTATGAATAAGTTCTTGTGTTGTATGAACAGGAAGAGCTGGAAAGGAAGAAAGCAGAATATGCAGAGAAGATGAGTAACATGATAGCTCAAATCCATAAGCAAGCAGAAGAAAAGAGGGCGGTGGTTACAGCCAAGAAGGGCGAAGATGTCCTCGTCATAGAGGAGAAAGCTGCCAAATACCGCGCCACAGGATACTCCCCGAAGAAGTTCCTAGGCTGCGTCTGATCTTAGACCATCCAGCAGGACATGGTGCTCCAGAAAACTTCACATCAAAATGTACCATTTTACCTGATTTGTTAGTTAACCAAGTTTGTCTTTGTGAATGAACCTGTTGTAGAGATATGAGGAAAATAGTGTAATCAAATTTTTTTTTCTTCCGTTTTCTGTGGCAATAGCCAATAGCAAAATTTAATATGCAAAAGCAACAGTTTGAGATTCTTTTATCAGTGTTTTGAGCTCAGAAAGCAGTATTACCTGTTCATCCTGGGATTTCTCCAATAAAAGTGGAAAAAAGAAACTGATGATTCAACCATATACATATATTCCAATAAGATGGTGGATGTGTCAAAAGACAACAAAATCCAAATTATCTAAGCAGAAGTGCTGCATAACATCACACAAACAGATGTGCAAGGAAACCTGAACCTCTTATGTGCTTCTAATATATCAAAGAGGGCATCCTAATAGCACAATGTTTTTGTCGAAGACATCAATATACATGATTAGATTGGACAAATATGAACTCAAAAATAGGGCTATTAGTTACCTAAAGGGTTAATATACCTCTGAAGATGCCTGAAAAAACCCGGCTAATGGCAGGGGACATTCCAAAAATACACACATCAAAGGCCGTTCAACTAGTGGTCATCAAAAGAAGAGAAGAAGGAATAGTCATTAACATGATCTTCCAAGAAGCTCATGTTATGGTTGCCGGGGAAATCCAACAGAAGCTGCAATGTCGACGAATCCTCCATTTCACTGGAACTGCAGTAAACTGATCTCACATTTACATCCTTACCGTGTGAAAAGAAGATCTTACACTCCGTGTCTACATTTGGGTTACCCAGTGCTTCAGATACTTGGCATGTATCCACTGTCAAGCCTGAACTCGAGGCACATTTTGTAGAAGAGGATGCTTGAGAAGCTGGGCTTTGGCATTCAACCTTTTCCTTCTTCACACAGGTCCTGAACTTTTCTCCAACTTCAGAATTCCAAAGCCTGAGGAAGATGTCAGAATCAGAGTTTTCTGAAGACTCCGGGTTATATAGTAAGGACTCCCTTGAAAGCCGGGCCTCTGCTTCGAGTCTGGCACTCTCCCACTGGGCCATGTGACGTGTGGAAGGAGACGCAGGACTCTTTAGAGATGGACCGCAACATGGAGAAGCCGGTTCATGGGTTTGGGGATCAAGGCCCATGCTCAGTAGGCGTTTCTTCAAGTGGGTGTTCCATAAGTTCTTGATCTCATTGTCTGTTCTTCCTGGCAGTTGAGCAGCAATCGCAGCCCATCTAAGACACAACACAAAGTTGCAATATAAGAGTATTTTCAGGAATTCAGGTCATATACGCATTTAGCATTTTAGCACCATGTTCCATCGGCATCTGAAACGTTCCATTTTTCGCTCTGAATGAGGGGCTAAATAAGGACATAGTTATAATGGCTAAGCATACTGAATCTTAAGTTTTTACAAGTTAGCCAAAGCCTTCTAAAAAGAGTAGAACTTTCCCACTAAGTCTGTCAAATAGCCAAATTAATCCATGCTCCCATCAACTTAATTAGTAGTTACCCATCATGGAGAGCTGATAGGAAGGCACAATAGCACATCACAATCTGTTACCAAGAATTACATACTCAGTACCTGTTGCCTAGAATAGCATGCAGCTGCATCACAAGCTTTTCCTCTTCAGGAGTAAATGGTCCACGTTTAATATCTGGCCTGAGATAGTTTGTCCAGCGAAGCCGACAACTCTTTCCGCAGCGAAGAAGACCTGCGAAAGGAAAACATATACCAGTTACTCTATATGTAAAATTATCTCACATGTAATTCACAAAAACCCGTATGAGGCAGCCTCAAGGTGATGCCACTCATACAAGCATGACATGCTTGGTTATAGAGACTTGTTGCTTTTAGATTATTCAAATTTACATTATATGGAAACTCCTAATGTTTATCTCCTAAAACAATATCATATCAATTAGGAGATAAACATTAGGAGTTTCCATGATACGTAGCTTAATCTACCTAGTAGTTTTCTGGTGCAAGTACACACTACACAGTTAACAAGAACAATCAAAACCGTACTCTCCAAAACACATGATGGTAGCATGAAGAAGTGCATATAGTTATGCTTATTACTTGAATGTCCTGAAGCCTTCTTCCATTCAAGGAGCTTAATCTACCTAGTATGCTAGTCTCTGATCCTGATGGGCGATGTTAAGTCACAGACATTTGAACAATTTGGCATTCGTGGTCTCAATTCACAGGACTATATGTTCTAAGGACCAAAGCAAAATCACTTCATGGAGCTTAAGCTCTCAAGAATCTAGAAGTCATCAAAAAACCATATATAGAGGTAGGTGGAAGGGAACAACATGATACTATATATATGACTCCCATCCTTTTGCTGCTTCTAGTACATCTTAATAGTAGTTTCCCCCTCGGAGTAAAGCTCAATTCGAAGATACCCCTCGGAGTCTGTCTTTGATCACAACTTTGTGGTTTCCAAAGAAATTTACATCTTTGTACTATGGCAATCCACATATGATGAGTTTGTCTTAGGTACAATTACAAAAGCTAAGAGCAAGTTCATGATATGTAGCTAAACTTATAACAAATGAAACACAATGTCACTAGAGATTTCTTTAGGTCCGAGTGACTCCTGCGCTATTTAAACTGTAGGATCAAATAGAAATAAAGTGAAGCAAAGTCTGGAATGATGAATCTCCTTAATTATGATATCCAATTGCAAATTTTTGTTATTACAAGTAATTTCTACAAAGGACAAACTAATGACAAAATGATGCTTTGTTTCCTCAATATTAGATGTTGCATAGTGAATTCTTATCCTTTAGCGACAACAAGTGTAATAGGAGCATCCGTCAACAAAAGGATCACCCTATGATGACTAGATGAGTGGCAAAGATTGCCACCATTTATCAACGCATAGCTGAACTCCAATGAATTAAACTGAACGGAACCGAACCAATTACTGAGTAAATGGAAAATAACACGCGTAACTCCCTAAGCATTATTTAAGTACTAATTTCTGCGCATTATCCCAAAAATTAAGATTGAGCATAGATGATACTAGGAAAAATTGGAAGAGTGGTATGATGCTTAACTTGCTAAGTGAGTTGCTACGTCATTAAACACCATTTTTGGCTTCACTCTTTTGCCTCTAAGCACCCACTAATTATTCTCAGTCACATGATTAAACATCAAATCAACAAAATAAAAGACAGCATTACTTATCAACCACTTTTCTTTTTGACCTTTTCCTAACTAATTTTGTAACACTTTTACTATGGTTGGAACCTCATAGTACAATAATAATACCACCAATTACACAAATATAGACAGACCCTAAAATTGGGCAATGCATGTTACTCAAATACCATAACTCGTTCAAAACCCCTGAGTTAACTCAACCCAGATGATAATAAACACTAAAACTAAAAACCCACAACAGAAACAGAGAAAAACAGGGGATGAGAGAGAAAAAGAAATTACCTGCGAGTTTAGGGAGAGAACGCCAGTTACCATGGCCATGTTCACTGATATAATTGAGAAGAAGCTCATCTTCTTCAGGTGTCCATGGACCTTTCTTCAACCCATGCTTATCACAACAAGGAGCTCTCACCATTTTCTCTTTCTTGTTTTTTCTTCCACAAACTCAGAGAAAACAGAGTAATGAGAGAGAAACAGAGAGAGATAAATGAAGTCCCTGCAAAGGAAAAACAAGTGGAACCCAGAAATTAATTTCGAAGCAGAATTTAATTCAATGAACTTGTTTGTCGAATCAAAATACTCAGCCAAAGACCTATCAATAAGAGCAGAAAAAGGAGTGAGAAGACCCAAAAATGCATAAATGCCAAAATGAGAGGGAGAAGTAAATGTATTTATAATGTGGAATTGAGAAGAATTCAATGAGGTGATGAATAATATCTTTGGAAATCGTGGAAATTATTGTTTTGTAAGCGACATATAATGAGACTTGATGGATATGAAGAGAGAGAAAATGAGAGAGAAAGAGAGCATTGAATGCTTACTGTGGTGTGCCCCTACAACAACAATGTTACTGCGTCAATCAATGGGCAGTGAAATTATTGAAAATCATTAATAGAAGAATCGCAATTTGAATCAGGGTATACGAATTCAATGCTGTTCTTGAAAGTGAATTTACCTTGCGGCCTTAATAGTATATTTGAAGAGAGAGAAAATCAACAGTTGATAGTAAAAGAAAAACAGAGGAGCACAAAGGGGGAAGAAGTTCATTGAATAGGAGAGAGAAAATGATGATAGATTGATAGGGACGAGGAGGAGGAGAAGGAGGAGGAGCATGGTAATAAATAGGGGGGATAGAGAAGGAGGACAGTGGACAGTATTAAATGTCGGTGACAGACACCAGTCCACCAGTACGGTATTGCATTGGGAGAGAAAAGCAAAAGCTTTCTTCTCTATTGCTTATTTGTATTTGTGAGTCAAATGTTTTTATATCTTTGACCAAACAACATAATCTATCCAAAACGTATAGGGCAATCAATTTTGTAGTACATCTCTTTGATCCAAAAGTCTTTCAAAACAACACCTTGAAGATTGTCACTAGAGATGGTCATGAATTCATGATCATATTGTGTCGTGATATGTATTTTGGTGTCTGGGGTTTTAAGAGGTATCATTCACTAGTGAGTTTTGTATCGTGCTGTGTTATTTCATCTTTAAAGGTAGATTAAGTATGACACGCAGTTTATTATGTCGTGTCATGTGACTCTCACGTGTCACATTCACCTTCGTTTCGAAAGATTTTCTCATTATATTTTTGTATTTACTTTTTTCTTTTCGGATTAAATCTTGTCGTAGTTGTCAGTTGAGAACTCAATATTCTCAAAGTTCAACCCAAGCATGTCCCACTAGTTCAAGACAGGTGGCGAGTCATGTTAGTGTCGTGCCAAAACTAAATTAGACTGTGTCAATTAGCGTGTCAATCCGACCCATAACCATCTCTATTTGTCGACTTGTCAATATGCCATAGAACTTCAAAGGGGATTGTGGGAGAGAAATTTGATTTGTATTGTTGATGCCTCAAGCATGAAGGATTGGGAAGCCTTAAAATGGGGTGGATGGTGCAATCTAAATCCCTATGAATTCCTTTATCAAAAGTTGCATAAACACATTAACCTTTGTCCCTTATAGATAAAACATACAAATCTTATTGGCCAATACTTGTGTGTTTTTTTTAATTCACCCTTCCAAAGTATTATAACAATGTTTTGCACCAAACAAAAGTATTGTAACTAAGTTTAAAAAGTTCAAATCCATAACACTCTAGTTTTGGACTAAATACCATAATTTTTAGTACAATGAAATGCTAAGGTTGTATTTTTTTCCAGTTATTGAACTTTACCCAATCAATGAAAATCAGTGGCAGCACCTTATTAAATCAGTGGGAATTAGTGGCAGGACCTTACTCAATCAGTGGCAGGACTCACATTCCTACTCACAGAATCAGTGGCAAGACCTTACTGAATCAGTGAGAATCAGTGAAAGGACCTTACCGAATCAGTGAAAATCAGTGTCAAGACCTTACCCAATCAGTGAGAATTAGTGGAAGGACATTACCCAATCACTGAGAGAATTAGTGGAAATAAGTAAAAAAAAACACGCCCTAACTCTCCCATATAAGAAATAGTGAAATACTAA
Organism: Tetragonia tetragonoides; assembly: GCA_038025085.1. Taxonomy (NCBI): domain Eukaryota; kingdom Viridiplantae; phylum Streptophyta; class Magnoliopsida; order Caryophyllales; family Aizoaceae; genus Tetragonia; species Tetragonia tetragonoides. The sequence continues at coordinate 5,461,429 of CM076140.1, forward strand.
CATCAACAATCTGGTCCATGGGTTTGGACGTTTGGACGTTTGGACGTTTGCCAAACCTAGTTTGTAACACCTTAAAAAGACTACTCATATAGGGAGATGGGACTTTATTTACTTATTTGCGAAGGACGTAGTAAAACTCAGTGTAAAAGTTTTGAAATAGAGAGATACGGGAGAAAAGTCAACATAGAGAGATACATCATGTGCGAATGGTCATAAAGGAAAACAGGGATACAAAAGCGATTTTCTCAGTCTCCTATTTCTGCGATAAAAAAAAAAAGGTCACTGTAACAAGTTATGTTTTTCATCACCTTAGCTTGGCACTGGCATTGCTTGACGAGCAAGACTACTGGCTGGCTAGTGGCTACAGTGAACAGTGCAATGTAGTCATTAGTCAACTCCACTTCTTTGGGAGCGGGGCAAATGCAAAAATACAAAACAAAGAAAAAATCACATGACCAGAAGGAAACAAACAAATTTCTGCGGCCTTTGTTCAAATGAATAGGAGACCAATAATCGACCAATAATCGTAGCCTCGTAAGAGTCCGGAGTTGGGACTTCGGGAGTGAATTACTGGGTGTCTTCTTTTCCACTTACTCGATACTTAGTTAAATTCAGTGATCTACTTTTTCTCTCATGAATGAAATTACTATTCAGTGCCTAGTGAAATTCAGTGAAAAATAACACACATTTATACTACGTACAATATAACTAGCAAGCACCGTGATCTCCAACTCCATCACCCAACCCATAAGCATCGGGATTTGACAAGAAATTGAAAAAGGCTCCCTTGGGTTAACATTGGAGAAACTTCTAACTTGTAAGACACTAAGCTTCAAAACAAATGTCAAACCGAATCGTCACAATGTATGAACGATTGAACTCCATACAAAGGAATCTTTATTTCACGAACCATAATAAAAGCAACAGCTAGAAATTCAACCAAGTCGAGGTAACAAGGGACCATCAGGATGAAGTCGATGGAGAGAAGCAAATGTAAGCTGAAAGTGAACGAAAAGGTGGGAAGGTAACACACAGGTGGCTGACAGAAGCTACATTGACAGATAGAACATTCTTCCGACAAGGTAATGCAAATGCATAACCCAATCCGACTGACGGAAGTCCACAAACAATTAATCCTGAAAATTTCTCCGAACTACAGAATACAATCTAGGAAGCAGCAGCAACGGCCATTCCATGAGGCTTTGCACTAGGCATTTCCTTGATCACAGAACACACAGAAGCCACAACCCATAACCCATCTTCACTAACCACACTTGTGATGCTGAATAAGGCAAATCAATCTTGATCATATGCCTGTGAAAAGAAATGTACATACGTCAAAACAAGATTTCCTGATTTGCAAGTGGCATATCAAATATCAGGTCAAATATCAAGAAACAGCAACCAGAGAAACATATCTCAAGTCTCAACTAGTTCCAAGCACCCTCTTTATTTTTTGGATGTAATACAAGTATTTTTGATAAAAGATCACTTTGTCCCATAATGTCATCCCAACACCCATAAACAGTCAAAGATACCCGTATTTGTGTGGAAACTTCTTCAAGCTGTCCCAGACAATTTTAGACGTTCTAAAGTTCCAAATGACACAATCTTCAAATCAAAAATCACAAATACTTAAAGGTTCGAAACCTGAATCACCAATCCCCATCTCCAAATGCGTGCACAACACACATGCCTTCTCTTCACAGTCAAATTAATCATAAGTATTTAGTGATGACCTAAAGCAACTGGGGCCAGGGCAAAACCAATTTCCATGAACCAAGTAACACAACAAAAGTTCACACTATCTGAAACTGCGAAGATTATACAATCTGTACAGCAAGCTTACAATTCAACACCACAGATCATCTCCACGGCTCCACTAGTCCAAAAAGATCTCTATATGAACAATCCAAAACCCCAAAATAAGAATATAAAGGTTAATACCAGATAATCACAATGCAGCAAGTCATCGAATTGGTTCTGTAGTACCATACAAGGAAACTACTCTTTTCACACTCATCACCTACCTAAGACCCCGTTCGGGGTGGTGGTGAGTTTTTGGTTTTTGGTTTTCAAACCTAAAATTCAAAACAAAACGTGTTCGGTAATAATCGGAGCTGGGTTTAATTTTTGCCTCATTTCGAAACTCAGATCTGTAATTTGAAAACCATAAAATGATGGTTTTTGGCAGTCGATCTGAGTTTCCAATCCCTCAGCCCTCGGAAGTAATGGAGTCGGGAAAGGTTCGGTTGACGCTGCAATAAGCAAATTGGGAAAAAAGGGGAGAGGATGGGGTAGGGAGGACAACGCATAAAGGAGAGGTAGAGAAGGGGATGGGGGGACCACTCATTTATGCCCAAATTTCTTATTATGTCATTCACGTGTGCTACTATAGTAGAGCCTACTACTGCTAGAAGAAGTCTGAAATCAAAACATTTCAGAACTTAAAACTGGTTTTGGTTTTTAAATTGTTCAAAACTTTAATATAAAAACGTAGCGGAACAGGGCCTAAGGGAACTACTTGATTCACAAATGGGCATCCCTCATGAGCAAGTTAGCATGAAGCAAAAACTATATCGACATGCATAAAAAGTGAGGTTGCCAAACAAAAATACTTTTTCATACTCCATAACCCAAATGCAAATTCCATAGTCTTACCATCAAGATATTCAAAACAATAATACTTAATAATGTAAAGGCTGAAAATTAACACTCACCATGATCAAACATCCATTCACCCATACAGCACATTATTTCCTTACAAGTAACCACTTAAAGACAGTAGACAGCTTGATCTATATGTGGAGGAATCTGCTTAATCTCAGTTCCTAGTTCTTGCTCGATCTTATACCTGTTTAAAACAACATGAGATCTTAGACTATATGATAAATTCTGAGGAAACATGTAGAGGGGCCTAAATCAGAGGAGAAGGAACATACAAATTGAAGCGGTCTTCATAGGTGATCAAATTCACAGCCAAACCAAGATGTCCAAACCTCCCTGATCGACCAACCTGCACAGAACAATCACCATATCCATGAACATGTTAGCAGGGGCATTCACCAGGGGAAACATAGTGTCCCAACAGACATTGAAACACTAACTCAACACCAATCAAAAACACATACCCGATGCAGGTAAGTTTCAGAGTTCTTTGGGAAGTCGAAGTTTATAACAACATTGACCGCTTGAATGTCTATTCCTCTCGTAAATAAGTCTGCATAATCATCACAGAAGGCAAAGTTAAAACAATGTCCTCAAAACATCCAAATACAAATAAATTAGCACAAAAAATCCCATAAAAGAGTTCATGCACAGTTATAGGCAAAACCACCAATAACAATAATGAAATATGCACAGATTTTTAGGCAAATTTTTTTTAAAGGATAGAAATTGAAACCATCAAAACCAGACTACCAAAAAATAGTGGTCAAAGTAACTCTTCTTAAAACAACCTGAGACTCCAGAAAGTACCTAAATTACTACAGCAAGTAAACATGCCAGTCTGCCAGACACGTCAAATTTCAAGCCCACAAAGCTTGCTTAGCATAAACCTCACAGATAAGGATAAAATAAGTTAAAAGGTCAAATGACCTCAATCTAAGGCAATCGTCTACCCACTAAATCAAAAATTTCTGAGAAGATGGATTATTTCAAGTCTACCATATTGAGAAATGCAATGCTAAACCAGGGATAGCAAAGCCAAGTTACCATTTACAAGTTGTGCTATTTCTAGAAAGTTGTGCTTTCTCTTTCTTTTTATCGAACTTAGCTTATTTCCAGGGTAAGACTACAGTCGCAAATGAAAATGCTTAGGGTATTTTATAGACTTAACATGAGCCAAGCTTTGGTTCAGAAAATGTAGTCTAATACCAAAAGCACTCCCTTGTGCAGATGAGAGGTGAATAATTAAAAAAGAATCATAAAATAAGGACAAGAAAAGCAGGGGGCAAACTCAACTGCACTTTATATAAATTGCACTCATCTCAGATATTAAGAAACTTCAACTTGAGCTACCCATACCTCAAATATTAACAAATTAAGCTGTGCTAGTCTACTACACAGGCTTTCAGGACCAGGAAACAAAGATCAGGAGAATCGTAAGTATCTACATCAGATTCTATGACATACCAGTGCACACCAGATTCCTACAGGCCCCATTGCGGAAGTCATGGAAAACTCGGTTGCGATGATCTTGCAACATCTTTGCATGGATGTAAAAGCAAGAATAACCTAGCTCAGTAATCTTCTTGGCTAGCAACTCAACACGGTTCACAGAATTGCAAAAAATGATCGACTGGTTGATTTGAAGCTGAAAAGAAATTCAGGAAACAGTTGCAAATTAGAAAAGACACTTGTCTGTTTAACCAAATATTAGCAATGACTTCAAAGGCAGAGATCAAACCTTGGAGAAAAGGGTGTTCAAGCAGTGCACCTTCTGTCTTTCTTCGACAAAAGCATAAAATTGTGTTATACCTTTTAGAGTAAGCTCATCCATGAGGTTAATAATATAGGGTTTGTGCAAATATCTCTCTTTAAAATCCTTAACAGTGACCGGAAACGTAGCCGAGAACATCAAAATCTGACGATTCGATGGCAGAAACCTGATTAGCTGCTCTATTGATGGCTGAAATTCTGGAGACAAAAGCTTGTCAGCCTGCCAGGCAAAAACTGAACACATGAGAATTGTTTCAATTTTACCCAAAATAGCAAAAACATTACATCAATAAGTCCATACCATACATGATTTTGTTCCTTTAAGAGAACAGTAAGGCAATGTACATAGAATTCAACATGGAAGGGCTTGGACATTGAACCACATCCACGCCTGTAACTGTGGGCGACACACGACAGACCAGCCGAAAACCACTAGTCTACTCCTCATGGGGATAAACATATACAAGTATTGACCAAAAGATAAAAGCCAACTAAAATCAGACTTCCTACAGTCTCTAAACCTAAACTCTTTCCACACCTCTTACATCTTATACTAGAAAATAACAAAACATGAGCACACAAAAAAGAGGTACAATAATAAAGAAATCAAGGTATAAATAAATAAATTTAGAAAATATATATGCGCAAAAAGGACTTCAACCAGCCTCCGCAACTATTTTACAAGGACTTAACTCTAACTTAGAGTATCTGTGCTGGAGAATTTATACTCACTGATAGGGGTATTTATACCTGGACACCAGAATTTAGACAACAAAAAATGCAAAATTTCCCGAAATTAATCTTTTTCAACCAACAAAGAGAGTCTTGGCCATGAAGAGTTATGAGATATCACACAATACGTCCCGCCCAAGCCATACATTGGAGTTCAATTTTTTCTTTCAGGACATGTGGATCCTCCCTCTCACAGTCTCACCTCGCCACTCCAAAACTTCTTATCATGTTACATTTGAAGTGAAGGAAATAAAAAGAATTTGAGCAGATAATAACTGCATCAGGTAATAGAACTCAGTAATACACAAGTTAACAAATGTTTACTGTACCTCGTCCATTATAAGCATTGAACAGTCTTTCAAAACGCAAACTCCTTTCTTTGCGAGATCTAGTATTCGTCCAGGAGTTCCCACAAGTAAGTGAACGGGTTGATACAGTCTCATGATATCATCTTTCAAACTGGTTCCTCCAGTAGTAACCATAACTTGAATTTTAAGATGCTTCCCGAGCTCTTTACAAACTTGCGATGTCTGGAGAGCCAATTCTCTCGTGGGAACAAGTATGACAACTGCAGATAGACACAAATGAGATGGGAACACATTTATTAAGTCATCATTGAAGTGCAGCAATCATTAAAGAACACACTAACGAAAAATATTTTGCTTGTTCTGAAACAGATCAAAGGAACAAGTATGACAACTGCAGATAGACACAAATGAGATGGGAACACGTTTATTAAGTCGTAATTGAATTGCAGCAATCATTAAAGAACAAACTAATGAAAATATTTTGCTTATTCTGAAACAGATCAAAACTGGGATTCCAAGCAGCATGTAAACAAACTGAAAATATCTTACACTCCCTTAATCTTAAAAAGGCTTTCAAAAAATATAAAGATCTCGTTTTTGATGAAGAGCAATTACTAACATAGCATAACTTTCCATTGAAGCAATTCTCCATACTTGCACAAAGTTAACAGGACAATCAATAATGAGATCAAGGGATTGCAAATTTCAAACATGCAACAACCACAAAGTTAATGCAAATAAAGTTGAGTCCGAACCTTGAATAACATTGTTATCTTGATCAATTTTTTCCAGAGCAGGAACGCAGAAGGCAGCAGTTTTTCCTGTTCCATTTTTCGCTCTGGCAAGAATATCACTCCCAGTTAGAGCAATCGGAATACTTTCTTCCTGAATAGGAGATGGCTTTTCAAAACCCTTCTCATAAATACCCATCAGCAACTCGCGTTTCAGAAAGTAGTCTTCAAACTCATTTCCTTTTGTAGCTGTCACATCCTGGAGAGACAGAAAAATACAGAATTAGACACTTAAGGTATAATACGCGCACAAAGGAAGACTTAATATCACAGCGCCTTAAAATAAGGTTTTGACACAGCAGACTACCCATCCAAACATGATAATGGACAAGTTATGGATACCAAATCCGACCACGAACTTTTCATCTTAATAATCAACTCCATAAATGTGTCGTCCATCAAACAAAGTACACCCAACCTCATTTCATTTCAGCACAATTATACTTCAGTCAAATTATTTGAAGGACAGAAAGCACTATTCATAAAAATCAAAAATCACCAGAAACCGGAGCCAGCTGAAGACATTTAGTATATGCAAGAGATATAAAATGATTACCAAAAACCAGAAGCTCTAAGCAGTATGAAATAAGCTCTTGAAAATGATGGAGCCTGCATAAAAGTTATGAATTCATACCTCTGTCCTGTAGCGTGTATCTGCTGGGGGTAGCTTCAACCTTGCCTTCCAATCTTGTGAACTAGACAACAGAAATAACAACAATGATTAAAAAACTTTTAACAAGTACAATGATTAGAATACTTTTAACAAGCACCAACGCATGCAAAAAGCAGGAAACAGAGAACTAGCAAAAGATGCACCGACAGCAATATATATTTCTGGAGAGACAACCATATCTATATAGAAAAGGATAATGTTCTTATTCTTTTTCTTGATATACTCTTCCAAATAGGATTGTAAAGAAACTTTTCAGAAGATGACCTAAATATGCAGAAAGTGAAGCACCATAATATACATGAACAAATTTATACTTTAAGCCACTGATGTCAAGCCTGAAGGGCCAAACCCAGTAGTTGAAGACCTTCAGGTATCAAATACACTGTCGAGTCGTTACTGCAGATAACTTCACAAGTTAATTGCACACAGATGTCAATAGATATCGATTGCAAAAGAGTACGAACAACATGGGAAAAAATTCTCTCTCCTCAACCAAGCACAAGGAAACACTAGATGACCTTTTGATTTCCCCGTAACCACTTGTCAAAAGAAATGTTGGTAATCAGTACTGTGTTCATATACACTGGTGTTACAATACCACACTAATGTCACCAAAACAAATAAAGAAACACACAAGAAAATGGTTGAAACTAGATTAACATGGATTCCACAATATTTCCCCATCAATACAACCTGAGCATTAAAATGAACTTGGTAAATGAAACTCAACTGATATTTCCTACTAAAGGCATATACAGCTTGAAAATTGATTTGACACATATTTAACAAGACTAACACGAGTAACACCAACCTTAAATCATTACGAATTCTAACCACACTATGAACTAGCAGCTAGACTACTGTGATGTGGAAGTAACTCTTGAACCATTTAAGTGCAACAATGTCTCACTAGAAACCTACAACTTCCCAGGTGCTTTATGGCACGCCTTCAAGCTAACCTGTTTTAAACCCCTCCCCCCACCCCCAATCCAAGAAAACACAAGAAAATGCTAGAAACTAGATTAACATGGATTCCACAAGATTTCCCCATCAATACAACCTAAGCATTAAAATGAACTTGGTAAATGAAACTCAACTGATATTTCCTACTAAAGGCATATACAGCTTGAAAATTGATTTGACACATATTTAACAAGACTAACACGAGTAACACCAACCTTAATCATTACGAATTCTAACCACACTATGAACTAACAGCTAGAATACTGAGATGTGGAAGTAACTCTTGAACCATTAAAGTGCAACAATGTCTCACTAGAGACCTACAACTTCTCAGGTGCTTTATGGCCTGCCTTCAAGCTAACCTGTTTTAAACACCCCCCCCCCAATCCAAGAAAACCAAAAAGAAAAGGAAACCCATGTTACGGTTAAATGTAGGGGAGCGAAAAGAACCATTGCCCACAATTCAATGGTCCTTCCCTTCCCCTCTTCATTTCCCCACCGTATCAACGTAACTGGTCACTTAAATACTGTTAGCATAGACTTTCCATGCAGTAAAGAGAAACCAGTACCCCAAAAGAACAAGAACACAGAAAACTTCAACAAAATTATCACCACAAACAAACACAAAAAGCAGTAAACCAAGATTATGAACATCTTAGACAAATCAAAATTTCCCTCCAACATAACCTGCCACTTCAAGTACTATTTGCATACACAAAGAACAAGACCACATGAAACTTCAACAAGATTATCACCAAGACAAACATAAAAAGCAGTAAACCAAGAAAATGAGCATCTTATATCAAAATTCCTCAACATAACCTGCCACTTCAAGTACTATTTGAATACCCAAAGACAAAGAACACATAAAACTTCAACAAGACTATCACTATCACAAACACAAAAACCAGTAAACCATAAAAGTGAATGTTAACCCAATTTAATCCCCTATCAATACCTCATGTCAACAGCTTCAGACTGGACCGTCTTTTCGACCTCATCAACACTCGACTCCGTATTATTACTTCCTCCTAACTGATTCCTCCTAAGCCACTGCTGTTGTTGTTGTTGTTGCATCTGCTGATGCATCTGGTGTTGTTGCATCTGTTGTTGTTGTTGTCTTTGTTGCTGATGTTGATGTTGTTGATGTTGTTGATGCTGATGATTCTGCAACATTCCTCTTTGCACATAATGCTGCTGTTGCTGAAAATTCCTCTGATTATAATTATTATTATTGTTAGGGTTCGAATTCATACCACCACCACCATAACCTACGCCAATTCCACCACCACCTCGCCCTCTACCCATTCCCGGTGGGTAACGACCTCTACCGTTGTTATCATTCATCTCGATTAAAACAACTAAGAAAACCCTAGGAGAGAGAAAATAATTCTAAACCCTAGCTTAACAAAAATCAGAAATAAAAATCCAAAATCTAGAAACCTAAAACCTAAAACTATATTTACAATATCCCAAACTTTTTCGCCAATTCGAAAGGGTTAATAGTGGACGTCGAAAAAAAGTGCCACTATTACGATTGTTTGAATTTCTCTTTCAGATCTGTACTTAGAAAAGTACGAAGACAACGAAACGCGAAAAAAGATTAGGGGAAATTGAAAAATGAAAGATTTTCTAGGGTTTCGTTTCGTTTGGCTCAATTGGAGAGAGAGAGAATTTCAGGGAATTGATTTCGAATTCGAAATTGTTTTGTGATTGGGAACTTACGAAACTAGGTTTTTTAACATCGTGATTGAATATTTGAGAAGAGAGAGAAAGCGGGGAATTGGGTAATTTCTTGATTTATGAGAGAGAAAATGGGTTGGGTTAGGGATGTGGGTCTTGTTTCTCTCACCGGCTTCCGTTTTGTTAGGGCGTTGTACTGAAAATGTTTGGATTTTGCTGGATTAGTCCCTCTTATTTATTTATATTTCATTTGCCGACCTTTTTAATCTTATCTGTCTTGTAAGACCTAGTTATGGGTATTTATAGATTAGCCGCTGTGTGTCTATGGATTTGGTTGACCGACCTTTTTTGTTTTCTCTCTTTTGTGGCTTTGTTCTTCTTCAATCCATTCGTGTAAAGGTTATGTTTTTTGGCATGGATATAAAAATTCTTGGAGGTGGCTAATGGGCATCTCCCAACACATAATCGAGTGCGCTTTATGAGTTAATTTGAGTAGTTTATCATCATAATATTAGAATTTTTTATCTGATGTTACAAGTTATTGCTTGTTTTTTAGGTTGTAGAATTGAAATACGATAACCATTTCATATGGTATTGCAAGTTATCCATTTCTCAACAACTAATATAATCAATAATGTCTTGGCCTAATGGTGGTGGTTAAAATTAAGATGTTAGGTACATTAAATAAAATCAAGCCTATAGACAACCCAATATCGATTACTCTAGAAGTTATATCAAATTCATCAAATTACAAAAAATGTACATATTTTTGCATTGCTTAGTATGTATGTTTTTTTTTATATCTAATTTTGAGATATTACATGTCTTTGTTTGGATATAAAAATCTCCGATTTAATTTTCAAACGCCATTATTTTCATTTTCAGATAATTATGATTCCTTAAAATTCCAACTAATTTCATGATCTAGTCTCATATTTGTGCACCTATATAAACAAACCCATAATAAAAAGCCCCTAAAAAAGTTCAATTAAATTGCTGGCCTTGTTTTGTAATATTTGGGTGTGGAAGTCCTTTTTATTGGATATATCACATATGGTTTCTCAAACTAATCATGGTAGAAGTTTTTAAGTAAAATTTCTCCAAAGCATCGAGAGGTCGTTCAATACTCAATAGTTCATTTTTATGCTCCATCTTTTTTGGTTTGTTTTTTTTGTTCTTTTTCTTTTCTGGAGAGAAGGATAAATCACAAATGTATAGTGATCTGTTCATTCTATAACTTGGAGGAACATTGAGCATAAGAGCCTGTTTGGAAGTTTTGGGTGGGAAGGGAAGAGAAAAGAGGAGAATGAAGGTGAAATAATTAATCTTGTTTGGGAGTTTAAGTGAGGAGAAGAGAGGAGAATGGAGGGGAACCGACTACTGTCACTTAAAAATTCCCCTTCCCCTCCATTCCCCACTAATTTGGGGGGAACAAAAATTGAGTTAATGGAGGGAAATGGAGGGGAACTGTTCCCATTCATTCCCCTCTTTAAAAAAACTTATAAATAATGAGAACTTTTTATTTCTTCCTCCTTCCCCTCCCTTCCCCTCTATTCTCCAACTCCCAAACAGGCTCTAAGAGCTATAAATGAGTTCAGTTTTCTAGATAGAAAACCTAGACTTAAAAGAAAACTTGAGAGATTACCAAAAAAAAAAAAAAAAAAACATGAGAGAGAATGCAAATTTTATTTTTAATCATGATTCGGCTCTTTGATTATCCGTTGGAATTTGATAATCACTATTTCTCCTTTTTCAAACATTCGTTGTCATCTTTTTAATTGGATATTAGTCTGATTTTTATTAGTTTCTTTTATGTTTACATCATGTGATCTGTAATCTGTATTGAGTCTTGAAACTTTTAACCATTTGTGATCGGCTTTCTTACCTTGTCAAAAAATAAATAAATAAAAAATTGAGCATAAGAGCTACATGGCAGTTAATTAAATTTTGGGTATACAAGTTACATAACTTAGATATATTGAGATGACTAGTGCCTAATGTTGATTCAAGTTAATCACAAACATATCATTTGTTAGAAACATGTACAGAGTTTTCAACCTCAAAACTCAAACATGTAGCTAGGGGACATCAAAGATGCCCGGCATGAATAGTGAAGCAACGAACATGATTAATTAATAACAGAACAAAAGGGAAAAAAACTCTTTTGATGTCAATATAAACAGTACAAATAAGCTTCGTTGAACATTTTACAAGAGAGCAAAAGAAAAGAACACTATGACAAAGCCCAACATGTGAGAATGTTGAAATCAAAACTATTGCTGATGTTTGTATCACATTGGACAAAAATTTTGCCGTGTTCTGAGGCAGAAAGAATGATAAATATTCCTGAAGCAGAGGAAAATAAGCACAAGAGAAGCTGTTGTTGGAATGAGAATCTAAAAGACATGCAAAACTCCTTAAGATTGTTCTTCAGCAGCTTCTGCAGGTTGGGACTCAGGCTCGGCCTCTGCTGGCTCAGTTGCTGCTGGTTTCTCAGCGTGTTCGCCCTCCTGTGCTTCGTTTGCTGATGTTGAATTCTTCTTGGCAGCATTCAGCACATGGCTGTAGTTTCCCTTTTCCATGAAGAGCTGTTGGAAATGGTGCTTGCAGTACAGGATTCCATCAAGAGCAGCATAGGATGAATGTGTAAGGGGACAACCCCCTACCGCGCACTTGAAGCATGACTTGTGGTAGGATTCTCCCTCCATAGTTATCTGTATCCCCACACCAAAATCAAAAACATAAAATGAAACCATTCCGAGATCTCAGCCAAAAAAAACAAAAATAAATAAAATAAATAACCACATTCTGATTTCTTGTATTTCCTTAAGCTACTTTTATTACTGAAGATGAGAAAATAAATTCAATCCTTAAGGGAAGTCAGATCCTGATCTTGTCTTTTGGAAGGCGGTCCATAACTAGTTATGTGTTCATTATGGCAGATCCTTAAGATATAACTAGTTATGTGTTCATTAGCAATGACCAAGCCTTAACTTCACCAAAAGGAAAGAAAAGAGTGTGGAATGATGTAACAGTGTAAGGGTAACAGACCTTTTCCAACGGATAGACGGTCTTATGGCAAGCTGGGCACTTTTCTTGGGTTCCAGAGAACAAGGATGAGTGTCTATTAGGGCCCCTACTCTGCTCAAAGAATATGACAACAAGTACGAAAGTATGAGAAATCAAACAGAGCCAAACGGGGATTAAAGTGTATGCATCAATACACAATAGTATGAACATAGTTGAAATGAATATGTTATATACTTACATACTCATTTTGCTTGTCTGACTTTGTCCCTGCGCAAAGAAGAGAGAAGATTTAGCCAACCACTAGAAAAGGAAAAAAGAACGAAAAGTTCGATCGAACAAAGGACAATGTTTTACTCACCTGTTTGAAAGTTCTTGCGGAAATCCCCAGACTCTTTGAAGAGTTGTTCAAAGTGAGTTTTGCAGTACAGGACTCCATCCATTGAGGAGTAGTTGCTCATCTGTCAAAAGACGACGTTACACATTTAGCAGTGAATTCATTCTACCATGAGCTCTTGTACAATCCTACATGTATTCTGTCACCCCTCATGATTTATGAAATTTATCATAAGATAGCTTCACATTTTCACAACCTTTATAAATCACATTGTGAATCATTTAGCATTGGCTAACATCATACTTTCACTCTAAGAAAATCAAAACTACTATGAGAAAGAAGGCAATAGAAACAAAATGATTCAATGAAATGAGAATCATTAAGAAGGGCTGCCACAAAACATTGAACGCGAATGACATTTACTATAAGCAAATTCGCGCAAGAAGATCAGAAAACAAGAGACATACCACAAGAGTTCCTTTGCAATGGCTGCATCTGAAGCATGATTTATGGTAAGTAACACCATCAGCCGATAGCAAATCAACAAAGTAAACAGTTTTATCACAAGCCTTGCATTTATCAAGAGTTCCTGTGAATGACATATTTGGCCACCACTTCTCAAAGAAATGTTTCTCGAATTGTTATTATATCAAAATATGGAGGGACTGTGAATTGTGATCAGCAAGAAATCATTATTGAGCTATACGCCGTTGAAGAGAAGAAGGATATATCAAGAGAGAGAGAGAGAGAGAGAGAGATGGCAAACAAGGAGGAATTCGACGAGGAAGCCTTCTTAGAGTTTTATTTCAAGATTATAAGCTGCTACCTCGACCTGGACAATGATCAGTTCGTTTGAACAAAGTCTCTCATATTTCAGACCAAAAACTCATTTATATGAAAACATTATATTTGCGAAGTTTATGAACTCTCAGGGGAAAAATGAGACATCCAAAAATTATGAGGTGAGAATTCAAGGCTAATGCTCTAAATGTGGAAGGGAAAGAGATGAGGGGTGATTTGAGTTTGACCTCTTCCAAAGCATACAAAAACATGAATCACAGCCAACTGTTTTGCTATTGTTGTGTTGGCAGGTTTTTCTGTTTGACCTGTTTTAGTATCTCAGGAAAATTTTATGTTTTACCGGTAAAAAATAATTAACAAGCAGGAGAAAGTCAGGGGACCATAAAAAATAAAAATACAAGTTTTTTTTTTTTTTTGATAGAAATAAAAAAGAAATCTTATTATGGGAAGATCTGTTTGAATTTGTTGATTTATCTTTATAGAAGTCACAAAGGCGGATGCGAACAAGTTTTAAATCCGAGTTCCTATATATCATCCTCTATAAATTTTACCAGCTAACTAGCGACTAGCGAGTATCGGTTAACTTCTCTATTTATTATAAATTTTTTTTATTGAGTTAGACCATTGTGGACCAAGACATTGAAAATGTTTTGCATTAAAATGTCGAAATCAAGATCAATAAAAGGCGGCAGTAAGGCACTTACTTGCCTACCATGAGGAAGAGAGAGTCTCTAAGAATCAAGAATCTGCCCACGACACTTGCAACACCTAAAAAAGATAACAGAAAAAAGAGACCAGGTAAGCTTAAGCTTTCCAATCCCAAATAAAATAAGAAATTGTCTGCCTTTTTCATTGATTAGAAACCAGCCGTCTCCATTTCTTTAAAATGTTTTCTTTTGATATTTTGGGAAATGTTCTTACTAAGAAGAAATGCAGAGATAACAACAGTGGAAAAACAGAATTTTCCATTTCTTATTACCAAGACAAAATCATGGAGTATCTTATATCTTACACAGGAGAAGTGAATTGGTCACAAAAACACAGGTTATCATCCTTTAGATGACACAACATATAATCAATGTCACTTGAAAATACAACTTCATTAGAAACTTATCCATCTTTATGCTGAACAACTAAGGCAACACAACTTCCTGGGATAGTATGACATCAGAAATGCTCTTCCCATGCCGGTCAATCCTTCGAGAGCAGTTGACACCGCCATCAAGAATCTCGCGAACCACAACATTTAACGAACAAATGCCCCTAACATCGTAAATCTCCACTTTGACATTTTTTGTGACCCAATCATCTCTCTTCTGAATGGCATCTGCTTCAGGAAATGGTGAGGGGTTCAAGAGGGGAGAGAGTACTTCCTTCACCCACTGGGGGCTGATTAATGTTTTCAGCCTCTCAATATCAGGAGGGAAATGGGGAATGATAGAAAAGTTCAGGTCATTGCCTTTATCTCCGACCCTGCTATGTGCAACTTCATACAGTGAAATTTTCTTGCCAGATGGGGCAGGAGACCGTGCAACTTCATGAGTAGATAAAATATCCGAGCAGTCATCAGACAAACTATTGTGGTCGACTGGGATTGGGATTGAATTGTGTGACATGGGTGTTTGCATCATGACTTCTGTAGTGTCTTCGTTTTCTTGGTTATGTAAATTGTTCGTTTTTGTGCCCCTTGCTCCAATACGCCAGAAGATGGACTCACGACCAACCTGCACAAATACTTTACGCATCACTTTCCCATCCAGCCAATTAAAATCAATATTGCTTTCAGAGCTGAAAGTTTATTGCAACGCTCAGTTTTTAGATTCTCCTTTCCCTCTGAAACGTTCCATGTTTGATCTGGCAGTAGAAACCAAGAGAACAAGGAGACTAATCCACCCAAAAGAACTTAAATAGCTTACAGTTGAACTAATAGGAAAAAATACCAGTTGCTTTTCCAAAAGAATTTCCTTCTTGTGTCCAGAACTGCGTTACAATACAATTTGAAAAGAATACATTATCAAGCAGGCAATAGAGATGAAATCAGAAGAAGTGGCAAATCAAGTGAGATAATGAGAAATTTGAGTATTAAGATATAAGCAGCATACACTTAATTGCTCTTCATTGAAGCTCACCTTTTGCTTTATTTGTTTCTCGCGACGACAAAGAGAAAAGAAAAAGAAAGGTGCAAAAGTTACCTAATACCACCACCACCTGCAGGCCCATTTGTATACAAGGCAGTAAACTCTCTCACAAATTGGATAGCGTACTCCTCCCGTGCAAATAACCCATCCATGCGTAGCCTAATGTCTTGGCACCCAGCCTCCATTGAAGCTACATCTTGTTTACTGGCTGCTTTCAGGCTATCAAGTCCGATAATGTAAGACATTATGCAGTTATCTACACCTGAATGTAATTCTTTCATCCACGCTCTAACCTGGAAATGTACGAAACCCGCAAGCCTTCATGTCAAATATGACAAGCTTCCAGCAGTAGTTTACTGAACTCTCAGTGCAATATAATGGAAAAAGGCAGCTGATAAATTACAAAGAAGTAAAAGGTACAGCCACTAGCATCTTACCAGATATTCAGCAGCTCTAGCACGTTTTACACATCCATGACCACCATAAGATATCTCTCCCCACCCTTTCCATCCAGATTCCTGCATCAGACAAATTAAAGGTGTAGATGATTGTACAATAACCAGTAATGCTCACACTCCGATATTTTACAGCTTTTGGAGTATTGCCTCACAGAATGTAGTGACAACATTGAAGCTAGCAGGACATTACCCAGGAGTCTAAATGAAAAGACCAGAAAGAATAGCCAGTCAACTCCCTCTTTGTAAATTAAATGAATCGTAAGTGTTCTCTTTTAACTCCTAAAAGTATACTAGGGAACCAAAGAGAACATATGGTACCATGATCATAATAGGATCAAGCTGTACAGGTCATATGAGTTTTGCAGATAAAGCTGAGGGATTGCATTTTCTAGATGAGGCACAATCATAGCACAAAAACAGGATACAACTCCAGTATCGCCATAAATGAGGAGTTTCTAGCAGCTAACATGAAATTTCACCTTGTTCTACCCCAAAGCAGTAGGTAAAACAGCAGCAACTAGCTTGAGTCTGGTAATAGGTGAGGTCTGGGGAAGTCAAGGAGTATGCAACCTTACCCCTTAACTGTGAGGGAGGCTATCCCCGAACCCAAGCAATACCTATCGATAAGAAAATGCAGAGATGTTCACTACCTTTGGTAGTAATTGCAGAAGTTTCTCGGGTGTCGATGTATTTGAGGGCTTTGCTCCTGTGCAGAGAATCTTGCTGCTAGTTAAGGGTCTAAATGTAACATCACGTATATCTAAGACCTGGCCAAAAAGAAAACAATTCAGTATTCAATCCTTTGCAGCTTCCATTGATTAAGGTATGCCAAAACAAATATCCAGATCCATCATACCACGTCAGGAGTAACATATGCACTTGGATCAGCGACCTCATAAAGAAGTTGCTGAGCACAAGTACTAAAATTTAGAGCACCACCACTACCATCAGCCTTGGCCACACATACTTCTCCTCGGTAATTGACTTCAGCAAAAGGAAGTGATAAATTTAGAAGACATGAAAGAGATATATCTCTATTTACGTCTCCTACAAAAGGAAAATATAATTTCACTGGGTTAGTTTGTGATAAGCTGTTGAAATACATTTACTTCGACTAAAACAGGAGATCGGCCTGATGAGGTTAGCCCAGGCCATTATTAGAAGTGAAAAGAACAAACCTGGATGCATAAAGTAACCTCCAGTCAGCTGACAACCACACTCTAGAAGATGGCCTGCCAAAGCCCCTTGTGCTAGCCTCTCCAGGTCATCCCAGTTCCAGCCAAGTTCATAAATCTGTTAATTCAAATATCACCAATATAGTTTCATCCACTAAAAATTGCTATAATATGCAGCTGAAAATGAGAGGCAAGATCCTTTGTTCAGTTCAAACAACTGAGAACTTTCATCCATAGATAAGCACACAGCAGCAGTTAAAAGTCCAACAACATTGTTTTAGTTATTTATTCATCATAATCATTATTATCTATCAAACAACAGCAAAAGAAAAAATTCAGAATTTCATTAGGGACCAAAGACTCATCTTTATGGGATAACCGTATAGGCAAATCCAGACAGCAGACTCTTTACGAAGATGACTAGAAACTATGACAGTTGATAAACTCTACAAGCTATATAAACAGCACCAGCAAAAAGTCATGGGGTAGAGAAAAAGAGCCATGGACAGAAACTCTGAGGAAAGGGTATGTTATTCCTCAGAAAATAAAAGTCATTGGAACGGTAAGCAAGTCCTGTTAGCTACACATTAGGCAATATAGAGCAACATTCTTACCATTGGACCTAAAAATAGGGCAGCATCAGCGACACGGCTGGTAATGAGGACATTTGGCTTGTGTAACTCAAGACACCTAACAATAGGGGCTGCTCCTAGATATGTGCTAATGCCCTTCAGTGATAGGAAGAGAGGTAAGCCGAGCCACAGAATTGAAGTTAAGCAGTAAGATACGCAGAGTGCAAGTATCTTACACCATTCATCACATATGATGTGTTAGGTGGGGATCTTGAGCCTGAGTTGTAGAAAAGGAAATATGAAAGAGAGGGGATTTCATAAGACTTAAGAATTCAAGCACCTTTTATCTAGCGAAGGAAAACAAACTTCAGTTTACTATTATGAAAACAAAGTCAAATTTTGCTCTAAGATTGCAGCAAGTGCTACCTGAATCTTCAAGCATAACTTCATATGCAACACCAACTACAATACTAAGCCCCAGTCTGCTAGCTGTTTCTAGGACCTTCTGCTGAGCACCGATTGGATCCACTTCATATATAAATAAAAAAAATTAGACATAATAGATGGAGAAATAACATAACATCATGATTTAAAACACACAGCCAAGCACCAAGTTAGAAATCTCTCACTTGCACCCATGTTGGTAATTATGCATGTTCCTCTCTCCACGGCCAACGGTAAGAACATATGCATCCATTCTGAAACTGGATACACAATTACACATGAAAGGCTATTAAATAATGTGAGCAAGTTTCATCAAACTATCAAAAAAACTGATCTTTGGAGCACTATTAATTTTATCAAATATACATTTGAAAGTCTGTGATTCTTTGCTTTTATCAATTTTGAGGGTTGGTGGGTGTTTCATCAAATAAAGTATGCTGATAAAGCTGACATAAAATAAAGAAGGGCAAGAAGCCAGTAAATATGGAAGCCATACTGCGGGGATCATAGCCATCTCCACCAGCAACCATCTCTTTATACCGGTCAGCTAGAGTACGCTCAGCAAGGCATTCAAGTACAAGATAGTTAAGCTCCTTCACCCTTTCAAGCAACTTAAGAGCTGCCATTGGTCGGTCACCACTAAAGCCAGCTCCACAACCAACATAAACCTTATACCGCCTCCTCGTAGGATTAACCCTCTGAAGCAAAATATACACGACACACGACAGTCAATGTTTCATCCCACCCAAAATCATTACACAATTGAACTTAATTATGTAAACTGACCAGTTTGATCTGACAATCATGAATTTCATCACTGCCCTGGTACTCCATCTTTACCAAAATGTGACACTATCAGCAACTCAAGAAGAAATTATTGGTGAAGAAGTTAGTTCCATTCACAAAATATCATCACAGGTAAGAAATTGTCTATCAGGATGGTTAACAATAGTAGAAGACTATAAGGAAATCCAAATTTAGACTATATGATCATCGACCCATATGCTAATTTGACCATTTTCACCTCCCTGAATGAAATTCTGAATACCAACAAATTTGAAGACATGGGTTTTTTTTATGGCTTTACAAGGGTCATTTCTTTCTTTACTAGCAAAAAAAATCAACGTAGTTTTCAGTTTTCAACTAGGGCTACTGGCAATATTCGACAAAGAATCATAGGGGATATTAATATAATTTTCAAACTGGTTACCCAATCAGAATTATGATGTGAACAAGAGATGCATAGTTGATCAATTAAATCAGCAGGAAAATAATCGACAGTAATCCTAGTGAAATTATATGTGCTATCGATGATTCAACAGAGAGAGAGAGAGAGAGAGAGAGAGAGAGAGAGACTTGCCCACCTACTTCTCCTTCCAGGATGACACTCTTTTCCGAGGTAGCTAATGAGTTGCGGGAATCAACCTCAAGCCAGAACCAGCTTGAGTTCATAGAGTATTTAATTTGATGAGATTATAAATAAACTAATCCTCGCAAAAAAAATTAGAGCTAAGGATTACATCAATTTTTTTTAGTGAATTGCTAAATACTGCCCCAAATTAGTACCTACCGCCCCCACAAATTCCAATTTTGCCCTCACTCACTCTCAGTCACTCATCTTTCCTCTCTTCCTCACTCACTCTCACTCATCCTTCCTCTCTTCCTCACTCACTCTCACTCATCCTCACCACCACACCATCACACCGGCAACCACCACCACTCACGGCACCACCACCACCATCACAACGGAATGTCAGGGGCTAGCGGCAGCGGCAGAGGCTTCGACGGCGAGGGAGGCGGCGACCATCAGCATCGCGGCGGGGGGTAACTTTTCGAAATTTTTTTTGCCTTGAATTGAATTTTTTTTGCCTTGAATTGAATTTTTTTGCCTTGAATTGAATCGCGACCATGACCATGAATTGAATTTGTGTTGATTGTTTTTTTTTTTGTGTCGGTCGTCTGCCGATCTCGACTCACCCTTGGGTGAGTCGTCTGCGACCGGCGACTCACCCAAGGGTGAGTCGTCTGTCGATCTCGACTCGCCCAAGGGTGAGTCGAGATCGGCAGACGACCGACACAAAAAAAAAAAAAATTATTATTATTTATTATTATTATTATTATTATTATTTATTATTATTATTATTATTGTTGTTATTATTATTATTATTATTATTTATTGTTATTATTATTAATATTATTATTATTATTATTATTATTATTATTATTATTATTATTATTATTATTATTATTATTGATTATTGTTTAATTAATTAAAAATGTGAAATGATAGAGGGGAGGAGCCGGTAAATCGGTGCCGAGGTTATTTAGTGAACTAGCTGGTTCAGGACCGCGTCACACGAGGACGCGCGGGATTGATGCCTCTGTACGGAGACAGAGAGAGGCAGTTCGGATGAGGGAGATGACTGCTGAGCAAGACGATTACGAAACTAGCGAATTCTACTCCGGGGATCAGTCCATGGACGATGATCAGATTGGCGTCGAATCATCCTCAGATTGGCGCGTGGTGAAGGGCAGAGGCGGTAGGTTTGTTAGTACTGGGTCGTCCAGTACTAGCAAACGATCTAGAGCGGAGGACGACACTACGTGGCTTGTTACAGAGGCTGTGCCCGGTGGGCCCGCGGATGATAGCGTCATACCGAGCTTCCTGGGCCACGTAGCGTCTCGTATGTGGAAGGGAGAGATGAGGGGTCTCTTGAAGTGTCAGAACCGATTCAGCGTCTGTCAGCGGCTGAGTGAGTGGCGAGCGAAGATGTCGGCCGAGGTGAGGGCCCAGATCGAGGGGACTGGGTTATCACACCTGACAGACATTATGTTCAGACATATTGACTTCCCCCTGATATCTGCATTCGTGGAAAGGTGGCAGCCGGATACGAACTCGTTCCACATGCCGTTCGGAGAGATGACGATCATGTTGCACGATGTATGGCATATTCTTCGGATTCCTGTAGAGGGACAGCTCGTTTCCATTGAGGGATGGGATGGGCAGCTGCAGGCGACGGCCATGGAGGTTCTCGGGGTCACCCGAGATGAACTGCTGTTTAGCTACTGGCAGGGCGGTGGGGTCCTCACGGAGTCGATTTTTGAGCTTTGCCGAGTGGAGGACCGAGTGGAGGACATCCAGGCGATAGCTTGGATGTGGTTACTTATTGGATCCACCTTGTTTGTCGACAATAGTGGTAACCGTATTAGACCCTCCTGCGTGATGGAGGTGAGGGACGGTGTCGGAACGGCGCATGAGTTCTCTTGGGGATCTGCTGCCCTCGCCTTCCTATATCGTCAGCTCGGTATAGCTAGTCGCGGGGATTCTCAGGGCATCTGCGGATGCCTAACTCTCCTCCAGGCATGGATATACGAGTACTTTCCCTGCTTCCGACCTCATCGGGAGCGGATGGTTTTCGGGGACGACGAGGCTCCCCGTGCGTCCGTATGGAGTGCCCAGGCTGAGGGCAAGGACGTGGTTCGACTGCACTCCTTACGTAGACGCTTGGATCAGCTGCGAGCGCCAGAGGTACGTCATTTAGTTATCGGTGTTCATGATTTATTTCGTCGTTTGCTATGTTTTTTTTACTTCACCGTAACTTTCAACATTTCTACGTAGGTGGTGTGGCTGCCGTACGGTTCTGATCCGGTTGTATCTGTACCGAGGACTGTATTCATGGGGTGGCTACGGTATCGGGATATTATCGAACCGTACATGCCTGGTCGTTGTTTACGACAAATCAGGTACGTACAGAGTATCCCTTTCCCGATCACTAGGCCAGAGAAAGCGATCAGGTCATGGAGCAGTCGTTCGTACAAGGTTGTCTACCCCGTACGGATGTCATCTGATGCCTGGCGTATGTTCCCGGGATTTTACATTCTTGGTCTCCATGGGTTTCAGGCATCCACGTCAGATCCCACAGCATGTACGGATGACTACCTCGCATGGTACTACCGTCACTCCCACCCTGTGCTGATACGTGACGATGCAGCACCTGTTTCTGTGATTCCTCCACGATCCAACAGCGATTATGTAAGTGATTAACTAAAATATATATTTTTTTACGTATTACATATCTCTGAACTCACACTCATTGTTACTTTTTTGCAGTGGGTGAATCGTCTAGCCGTCGCAGCTGAGTCTTTCATTAGTTTGATTCCTCCGGAGCAAGCGGAAGGTTCTCGATCGATTATGGACGAGTATATGAGAGATTGGCGGGCTGCCAAATGATGTATTGACCCTAGATGAATTTGTTATATATTTATATAAGAGTTTTATTGTTATTGTTATTTATTTGTGTTATTGTAATTTGTTGTTTCTTATTCACCTTTTTTGTTTTATTGTAATTTGTTGTTTTATTTACCTCCAATAATCACGAAAAAATATAAGGGGCAAAATATAACAATCACACAAAAATGTGACAATGATATAAGTAGAAAAATATAACAATCACGCAAAACATTCAATTACGTCGACCTCGCTAAACGATCCCAATGTGCTCTTCGCCTAACATACATTTGCTCCCAACCAGCGACACTATCAGAACGGGAAGTAAACCATGCTGCGCATATCGGAGGAACAGGAAAATCTGAGGCTAAATTCAGACGGATATAATGCATGTACGAATCACCTAAATGAGCTATGACAATTTTCCTACTTGGACGTGTAGCAGTCGAAGGTGCTTGCAACGGTAGCACTGTGTAACAAGAATATAACCCCCTTCCGCTGCCGTATCCGAATAACATAATCGCTGCATTGAAGAGGTTGGCAATCGGGAACAAATCCTCAACTACTATCATCCAGTGATCATCGTTACACGCACCTCCGTCCCACGTAATACGGCGGTAACCAGCGTCGACCCCTTCAACGTATATGTTTTCGTACAATGCTCGGTTAGCTAAGAGTTCGTGTGCAATGCAAACTCTCGTCAATCGCCATTGCTCTTGGTCTCCGAAAACGTAGTCCGCAATGACACGGAAACCGCAATTACCATCCCCAAGCACATCGAGATATCCTTCAATGAAAGGTATGATGATTCCCGGAATTTTGTTAACATGTTAGAATTCAGTGATATCTATTGCGTGTCCAGCTGCAAGACAATATAATAGAAAGTCATTAATAGTACTTATCAAAAAGTAATTAACAACATTATGTACATGTTAATAAATTATGGGTTTTCATACCAGTACTCCGCACGACGTTACTCGATGAGGATGAGCTACGACCACGCCCGCGGCTCGAACTGGATGACCTAGGGCGACCACGACCCCTCTGGGAGTACTCCCATGAACTAGGATCACGTCTGGTAGAGGAACTCCCTCTCGGTCGACCTCTGACTGTCGTGTTCGCTTCCGGCTCGACGTAACTCGCTTCCTCAGGATGAAGCTGATCATTCATAAGGACAGATATGTTGCGCACAACTGCCGGGTCGCTTGAGTTAACCTCGTCGACGAGAGAGTGAAAGTATCGATGGTCCTCAGATGGATGCTCAGTCATGTCAAGCGTAGCTATCTCCACTGCATCACTAATAACGAGTGTTCGCCAAAATTTGTGGACACTATTTAAGCTAATTGGCGTGCCCGTATCCGTGGCCGTTTTCAACTCACACGCACACGGGATCTGATGAGTGGATCTCAATACACAACCGCAACGATCAAATACTTGGTGACTCAATTCTCTCATCCTGTTCAGCTCAGCCCATAATATTTCTAAGCAGTAATGGGAAACATACCCGGTCAGATAGTTGAATGGGAAACCCGAGTACATCACACTTCTTCGTCTTCTGCAGTCTTCAAGTGTGTACTTGATCTCAGTTATTTGTGACTCGATTGACTTGTTCACCTTGTTCCAAACATTGTCCAAAGCTCCAGTTGAGGAGTTCAACCACTGTTTTAGCGCGGCATGTGCACTCTCCACCCTGCAAGTCGTAGTGTTGCCAAGGTGTAGCACCTTATTCGTCCACGCAGCTACAAACATCTCTTTATATCTCAACTAGGTCTCCTCTGCATAGGATATCACGTGAGGGTAATTCTTCCAACTATCCTTCATCAAACGCACTGCTCTATCGTACTCAGCTTCTGTGGAAGCTTCCATGATAAATTTCCACCTCCCGTTCTTGAACCTCTGCGCGGCGACCTTATCTTTTCCACAAAGTCTGTACACTTTGTCTTCAACGACTTTGTTAATGTGCCATGTACAGAGCAAATGGGCACTCTCGGGAAATATCTCTCTAATAGGTGTCATCAACCATAGCTCACGATCGGTCAAAATTGCTGTTGGGTGTACATCATTTCCAATAAGCATCCTCAACTTATCTAAGACCCACGCATAGCTTGCCTCAGTCTCATCCTTCATAATGGCATAAGCTACGAGGAAGTTCTTATTGCTTGGAGTCATCCCCACTATCTCAAGAGACGGCATCTTATACTTGTTTGTTTTGTACGTGGAATCTAAGCCAATCAACCAAGGAAAAGACCAAAGTAACTGAATTGATGTAGGGTGTGCCATGAACACGTGAGTTACCTCATTAGTAGCTCGGTCGGCTCTTGTCCAATGTACGTACTTATTCTCCACAGCTAAATGATAAAACTGACCAATGACATCTCTCTCTTCAAAATCAAGTTTCCTTATACGATCTCAGTGGTTGTACACATGCCGTCTAGTTGCATTGTCCTCGGGAAATTTTTCCTTAATAGCCGCCAAGATAGCACATGGCTTTGTTTGTGCCGAAGTCATGTCACGAACGAGTTTCTTTGACCCAGGACTAAGACCACTCATCTGACGATATCCCTCAAGAAACACAGCAAAGTCATGGTTGTGCGTACCCCTAATCCCAGGCAATGTGACAATCATCCAACTACTGGACCCATACACTTGCTGAGCTCTTAACTGGAACGTACATTTACAAGCCTTTGTTTTCGAATTCTTCCGAGCAGCAGTATCTAAGTCTCTTAATTCCCCTCTGTAGCGTTCACCTCGATTGCATCTTAACAATTTTACGCTTCCATTCTTCTTGTGTGACGAAATTATCAACTCAAACCCGATAGTAAGGGCAATTTGTTTTGCCCAATTAATTGCATCTGTATCACTATCAAATAACTCATCAGTGACGAAATGCGTACTGTAATCAACACCGAACCGCTCCAAAGGAACCTAACGAAAACAACGAAAACAATGTTAGCTTAATCTTAAATTCAAACGTCTATCAAAACCGAGTGAACCAAGGGACAGGCGTCTGAAATTTACGTCTAGACCATGGACAGGCCGTAAATCTCGGACGCCTGTCCCATGGTTCAGGCGTAAATCTCAGACGCCTGAACCATGGTTTAGGCGTCCGAGATTTACGACTAAACCATGGTACAGGCGTCCGTAATTTACGGCCTGTCCATGGTCTAGGCGGAAATTTCAGACGCCTGGACCATGGACCGGTCGTAAATTTCAGACGCCCATGCAAAAAAAATGCGCAAAAAAAAAATTTACCTCCGCCACCGTCGACGGCACTTCCTGGTCGCCGGCAGACATCCGCGGCCGTTGCTTGAGTGAATGTTGATGAAGGTTGGGTATGAGAGTGGGTGGTAGAGTGGGTGGTAGAGAGGGAGAATTGGTGTGAGAGGTAGAGAGGGAGAATTGGTGTGAGAGTTAGAGAGGGAGAGGATGAGTGAAAATTTAAAAAAGGGCAAAATTGGAATTTGGGAGGGCGGTAGGTAGTAATTTAGGGGCGGTAAATAGTAACACCCATTTTTTATGTGGCCTCCTAATTAAATGTTACAGTAATATACAATAAAAAGCTTCTCGAATCCAACCTAATCCACCTCCCTTACACAATCCATGCTGATTAGACTTGGTAGCTTGTGTGATAAAAACATAATAATAATAATAATAAGCGCAATTTGGTGAAAACCACCTGAACAATTACATCTTTTGTTCAGTATCCCTGAACTCTTGCTATTTGTTCAGTACCACCTTTAATGTTACAAACGCCGTGGAAGTCACCCCTTAAGTGAATTTCCGACCAAATCCAAAAAATTTCTTCCCATTTTACCCTCACGTGTCCCTCATGTGACTTTTAAGTCATTTGACCAAATAATTAAATAAATAAAAAATAAAAATGTAAATCATCATCATCAGGATATAGCAAGAGTTCAGGGGGTACTGAACAAAAGGTGTAATTGTTCAGGTGGTTTTCACCAAATTGCGCTAATAATAATAAACCAGTATGTCTTATGTTGTTGCGCTACGTTGTCAGACCAACTCACAAAAAATTGGGGTCATTATTTAGACATTTAGAAGTTTTCGTGTAAATCAGAATAAAAACTCGAAAACTAAACAAGTCATCACATGGAAATCTATATCTATATACTAAAGAAGCTGCCAAAGGGAGAAAATGGATTAGCCATGTGGCGAGCTAGGAGAATTTTCGAGTAAAATAATTCACATGGCAAGTTAGGAAAATTTGTTGCCTAAAATAGTCCACATGGCAAGCTAGGAAAATGTGATCTAAAATTTTTTGAAAAAAAGGGGGAAAAAAAAAAAACAGAAGGCTTTTCCACGTTGATTTACTCAAAACAATGTAAAATTCTCTGGCAAAAAAAAAAAAAAAAAAGAAGCAAGCCTTTTCATGTTTGATGGGAAAACAAAAAAAAAACAAAAAAAACATGCCTTTCCCACGTTCAAAACAGCAAGCATACTACTTACTTACTACTGCATACCCACCTTTGATTTCTCACCTAAAATATATTGTCAAAAAAACTTGGAAAAAATAAAGTAAAAAGATAACCAATCTAGAAATTTGTCGTTCGAAAAAAATTCGTGGAGCAAAACTGAAAACATTCATTTTCTTTCTCCAAACGAATATGTCGGTTCAGTGCAAAATTAAAAGCCCTTAATCTGTTCCTAAAAAAGGGGTTGATGAGCAACCTACCACTACCCCATCCCACATCAAATAAGCATTAGCATCCTGTTAGTGAAAAAAGGGATTAAATGAAGATGACTACCCATGTCTAATATCAGCCTCGCTCTATTCTTCTCTTCGTTTGCACCATTTTTTTTTTTAAAGAATGCCTGCATCAGTTATATGTAGAATTCTCTCAATATTTTTCATTAGTTCGATTATTTGGATTGTTTCATTATTTTGATTATTTGGATTCTAAGTAATATATTTATTATTGTTTGATGGATAAATATAGGGAAGCAAATTGGCAAATTTGAGACAAATCAATGCTCAAAGGATTCGGTGGCTTTTGAAGGTACGTTATAATTGTATTTTGTTGGGGTGTGTACAATTCTATGTTTTCATTGGGTTGGTGAGAATGAAAATCATCAAGGTTTTGATGTTCAATTCTGTGAGCAATTGTTGTTGGACACACCTCGTGATTTTCAGGTGTTGACTAATGATTTTAGTTACTCAAGAACCGAACTGAGCTACATGAGAAAAGAATTCTTCTACACTCCCTTGCTTTTCCTTTACTGTGATTCTGATGCAACTTTTGGTAAATGTGTTTGGTTTTATATTTGTTTGGCTTATCAATTTAAGAGAAGAGTAAGAGAAGAGTATGTATACTCTTTATTGACTTTCTTTTGTGTGTTTGGCTTCTCTAAGCATCCCCAAGAAATGTACTAGGGTTTTGATCCTTATTCGCTTGCTTTACAGACAGATCTAAAATGAGCAAAAATATACTCCATCCAAAGTTTGACCGTGAATTAGTGAAAAAAATACAAAGATTTATAATGTAAAAATGCTATTATTAGATTCATTTTAAAGAATATGTTTGAACATTTGTAATTTTATAATTTATATATGCATATAATTTACAATTATCTACTGTCAAAGTGGTACGTTGGAGACCGTAAAAAAACAAATGTAAACATTTTCATGAAACGGAGGGATTATGATATTTGAAGAATCAAGTTTATGTGTACTTTAAAGTCAGATATATAGACGAATGGTGGAAAATTTTGCCTAAACATATACACACTTCATCTTTATGTTATGTGCCCTTCTCAAGCAAATTGATGACTTCCTCCTCCCGAAACATGGTGAAAATTAATATTGATGGATCTATAAATGGCAAACAACGGGATGCTCGATTATAAAGGATGTGTTGGAGTATGTTGAAGATAATATAAGAAAGGGACTATATAATTATGGATGTAACCTGCATTGTTTATTTGTGAGTAGGAGTAGAAGGCAAGGAACCATGGACTTTTGTACTATCGATATTTTTGATAATTAATAAAATTTTATTTCTTTGCTAAAAAAATTAAGAAGAAAACTATAAATTGCTTGGACAAAAGCATGATTGTTGTTCTTCCAAAAATCCTTGAGAAAACCTTCATGGCTTTTGCACCAAAAATGAAATGTCAACTATTCAAAAACTAAGAAGTTAAGCTATAAAACAAAAATGGACTTTAAAGGCACAATTTTGAAAGTCTACCTTGTACTTTTATTTATTTTTTACCATTATTAAAAATATTATTGGGTAGTTTTTCTCATCTATAATTGTCATAGCTAATCACATGTGTAATTTTGATTTATTTTCTTTTATTTAATTTTTGGAAGAGTCTTAGGAGTGCCATTTAGAACAAAGGATAAGTCTTTTAAAGAATTCTTTTGATGATTATACTAAATTCCATTTGATAAACCTTAGAGATCTATTCACCAATAAAAATATGAAAAAGAGAGTATTTAATTTGTTAATATTGTTTGCTAAATTCATTTATTTTTTTATTTTTTTTTTGTTAAGAAGATCAGTTCATTTAGTTAACATCGTGCATCCCACGGGTCAAAACGCTAATTAGGACTGAAAAACAACAGGTATTGTATGTTTTTGAAATAAGAAGGGTCATATTTGAGTGTTAATGGTGTCCTTGTGTACCTAGTCAATAATACGAGAGATACATTGCATTCACGGTAAACTTGCTAGCAAGACACATCAATGCATTAACAAAGAGGCAATGGAATTGAATTAATCACCTTTTTTCTTTTTTTATCTTTGCGGGACTTTCGACATAGCCTTGTTCCATACAAATAAAATGCAAATCTCACTACTATTGGATAGCAGACGCATGATTCTTGTCATATCCCGTCAACGCAAAATCTCAAATAGGATACGTGTTCACTACTAGTGGCGTTGCAATTTCATGAAAATCAACTAAGCAAACATTAACATGCACTTCATCAAAACAACTTGAATTGAATACTCTTTATAAACAAAGTTAAGGATGTGTATGGTTGCGGTTCATGATGCAACACATAAATGGGTTGAAAACAATCAACAATATCCCAACAATCATTTATGAAAATAACACTGTATGTATTGTTGAAATTTAAGATGATTATATTAAACGAGATATAATAAAGAACATAGATACAAAACTACTCACCATCCATGTTCCAGAGTAGCAAGGAGCAATAAACATTCAACAAATCAAGTCGTACGCAAAGACATTACCACCATAAGAAGTTTGAGCAACCTGTACATGGAATTGGGATGCGGGCTGTCATTGTGAGATATCCTAAATTGAAGGGAAGCATCAAATGTATTATGAAAATTACACTATCGAGGTCGTGCGCATATAATGTAACCAACAACAAGATAACATTTTATCCCTTGTAAGAATCCATTCGAGGGGGAGAGTTACACTGAAAAAAGTAGCAAAGGAGTGTATGAATGAATTTGTGTCCGTAGCTTGACATAGTATGACATGAAGGGTAATCTTAATATTTTGTACAATAATATTTAGACTACAAATATGCTCGATATACTCACGTAATTCGCTTACATCTATAGTATTTCACTCTCTATTTGTGTTGATTCCGATCGTTGGTTAATTAAAGTTCACAAAAACTCGTTTGAGACGGTCTTATCGTAACATTGGTGAGACGAGTATCACTACAGTGACCCCTATATTGCTAAAAATTAAAGTAACCATATTTTTCTGTGGGTTGGTTTTCATCAAAATCCCCTCAAACTATTGGTCTAAACCGGGTCTGCCAAACTCCAATCTAATCCGGTGCAAATGGTCCTTATGTTATAATTTTTCCCCGGTCCGTCCGAAAACCGAACAAATTCAAGGTATAATACCCGGCCTAACGTCTCGAAAATTCCGGACCGGAAAACTTCTGCAAAACGCACTACAGTATTTAACCTGGCTTGAAGCACTACAGTAATTTCAAGCACCGCCTAAAGTGCTCGTCATTCCCGCGTGACTACTACCATCCCCCACCAGATTCCAGAACCCAGATAGAGAGAGGAGAGAGAGAGAGAGAGAGAGAGATGGTGGCTTCGTCGTCTTCCATAGTAAATGTGTATCCATTGTCAAGCTACACATTTGGGACCAAAGAACCCAAGCTTGAAAAGGATACCTCCGTTGCCGATCGCCTTGCTCGTATGAAAGTCAAGTAATCTCTCTCTCTCTCTTTCGAAATTCCATTTTTGATGTTTTAACCTAGTTTATTTTTTTTCAATTTCTCACTTGAAAGAAGAATGCGGTAGTTTCGATTTCATTAGTTTTTTAATTTTTTCCTGTTGCTTTATGCGAAATCACATTTTCCGCTAATTTCAATTTCGTTGATGTGTTCAATTGTAGTGAGGGATGTAAAACCCTAATTTTAGAAGATGGTTCCTCTTGCGGATCCCGTATAACATACGCTTTAATTGGTCATTTTTTAGGGTAAAACCCTGTTCTAGGGTTTTGTCTCCAAATACTGATTTTGTAGGGAAACACCAGATTTTTGGGCAATTCTAGTAACGTGGAAGGCAATTGAAAACAAAGGATGTGTTATACCCACACAAAACATGGCGAACCCTACACTTTGATTCCATTTCCTAGATTTCAGCGTCTTAAAATTGAGGGGGAGTAAACTTGGAAAATGCCCTAGGCCTACTAACTGCGGGATCACACTTGGTGGTGGTTGTGATGACGTTGAGAATATAATGTATGGGTAAATGAAAGTTGAAAATAGGCTGTCCATAGACTGTTTGAGTTCAGCCTGGTTAAAAGCTCGCTTGACTTGAGTACATGAATTAAGCTTCAGCTTGAACTTTTTCGCTCCTTTAATGAATTCTGAGTGTTTTTCGTAGTCGGATTTTGTCCCCAGGGCATGTTCTCTTTAAGTGGTTATGCTGAACTTTGTCGGTTTTGTTGATTGTAGTTGGTTTTGCTAAGTTTTTAATTTAAATTTTTATTAGTTTTTGTTGAAATTTTCTGAAATCAACATGAGGAGAACAGTCCCAACTTACTCGAATTCAAATACTTTTTTTTTTTATTCCCAAAAGCTAGTTTGTATTTTTATTGTGGAAAAAACAACTTAAATTATTATTTTAAACAAGAATGCCAACTGCATTTGACACATTTCTTATGTTCCCAACATTTGACGGCTTAAATGGAGTGAGTAATTAAGAAACGTTTTGATGCGGATGACAAGAAAGGGAAATAAAAGATTTAAAAGGAATGGCATGTACAGTGTACTTATTAGTTTTAGGAAATAACTGTATTTTTGATAGTTTGTTATTTTCGGATTTATTTGAAGGGGTATTTTATTAGGGTAGTAGATCTTAGAATATAGCATTATTAGTGTTAGGAAAGTAGTCTTTAGTTATATGTTAGGTAGTTTCTTATTCTCCAAGCATATGTTTTAGCTTATAAATAGGGCCTTAATGTATTGTCCTCCTCAGTTTTGGTTTATGAATTTAATGAGAGTTAGTTGAGTTTGTGGGAGGATTCCCGTTCGCCATCACGTTTCTATATATATATATATATTTTCATTCTGAAAATCTCAAGCTCGGATTCGATGATTCATAATCAAACCAAGATTGGGTTTAATTTTACATCTTGAACCAAACTTGAGCTCGATTTCATTTAGAGCGAACCTAATCAAACCCTTCCAGTGTTCAGCTTGTGGTCAACCTTAGTGGATGGTAAAATAGCTTTTGGGATGTAGGCAGGATCATGAAAATAACTGTCATGATGTGTGGTTGTTGTAATCTGATTTGTTTTACATTCGACTACTAATTGCAAATGGGGATTTTTGCTTTGCTACAAGCTGCATTTTCTCCTGCTGTGACAGAGATGCTTACTAAGGGTTGACTGCTACACATTTCCCTACCTATTGATCTTGGTATCTGTTTGAGTTTGAGAGGAGTTATTTGTCCCATTTGAGGCTGGGGCCGCATGTTTCTTATGTTGCCGTATATTCCTGACTTGCTTTTCCATTATTGGTGTTTCTAATACGATGATATGAGTGATGACCCATTTGCTTTTCTGTTTGTTTTAATTGTAGTTATATGAAAGAAGGCATGAGGACCAGTGTGGAAGGCATTCTACTGGTAAGTTTTAACTGGGCTTGCTACTGCTGTTTTAGCATTATTATTTATTTGGTTCATTGAGAAACAATACAGACAATTTTACATGGAAGTAAAATCATATGACACACATCTCACTTTTCTTTTGTGCTTTCTATCCCAGTCGCGTGGGACCTTAAATTCAATTTTCTGTATGAGTCTCTGTTCAATATGGACTATATGTCATATGAATAATCACCCTGCTAGTTCTTTTCCCTTTTTCACACTGGTGTTTCAATTCTTGTTGCTTCCTATTTGATGAATGGTTTTCTTAGCTTGTATATCTGGGTGCATGCTCCTTTCATCTTGGACACTGTAATTTTTTTTGTAAGTGCAAGAGGTTCATTTAAGTTGACCTTGATTGGTGATGGAAAGCTAATTTGTGAGATATGAAGTGGTTCAGCCACTTCCAACCTCATTGTTTCCCCCCTGCCACTTTGTTGTCAAGGCAAAATTTTGAGGTAAAAATAATGAAGATGTTTTCTAGGTACATTCTATGTTTTTCTTTAGAAATAAAGTTGAACCTGACTGATGACAGGAGGAGGTTCTGTATGTCAGTCAGGAAGGATTAGGAGTTTTTGCTATGCTCTAGGTGAAATAATCCAATTTTTCTGTTATTTATTTATTTATTTAAAAGTGTTAATTTTTTTTTGGTTTTTTATCTTTTAATTTCTTGAGCTCTGTGTCACGGATTAGGAGTTTGCTGCTTGTGGACAGATGCGGTATAAATTGTTTAAGTCAATGGGAGCACTGAAACAACAGTGAAGTACATAGGGGAACTGATGAAAGAAAGAAGTCAAAAAACTTTTGATGCATATATGTGGCTGCCATTTTGAGAAAGAAAATAGAGAGAAGTGCTTGTTGGAAAGGTCACGTGCCTACTTTTAGATGTTAGTTTCCTGATGTAACATTTGCGCTCTAGATATTGGAGATGCATATAGTGAGAGACTTGTATATGTGACATGTTCTTTGGCCACATGGGTTCTGCACTTCTTATCTTTGAATCAAATATCTTCTTCGTCTTAAGCTTCGACATAGCATCAGTTTGCCCACAAGTCTTATGTGGCATTGTAAACAAAGGGGATGAGAGGAACATAGAAAATGGTGTCGGAAAACAGGTAAAAGGCAGATTATCACAACTTTGTAATATGGGGAAATAGAGGTCAAGTTTTCAACTTTGAATTATACATCCTTCATGATCATTATGGAGTTCCTGCAAGCTAGTTATTCCCTTCCAGAAGTCTAATCCTTCGTTAATAAACATGTGAAACTTTTGGGAGACAGTTTCACTACTACATCTACCTTGCACGAGGAGTTCCCTTACTTTATACAACAACAACAACAACAACAACCCAGTAGGTATCCCGCCTAGGGCGGGGTCTGGGGAGGTCCAGATGTACGCAGTTCCCTTACTTTATCTTATTGCAAAATTATCCTTCAAGTACAGTTTTGGGCCTTGGAATTTGCAATCTGGTTTTGGTACTTATCGGAAAGGTTAGAACAGTTATGTTTGAATGTATTGAAAATGTACTCGCAATATGCTATCTAAAACAATCTCAACGGTAACCATGTAATAGATATAACACATCTTCGGCTGTAGTCGTGTAGAAAGAGAAGCTTGGATGTGATGTAACCCTATGATCTGTTATCAATTTCCTTGGAGTGTATATCAGAATCGTTCAGAATATTCTGCTTCTTTGTGGGATAGCGTTGTCTTTATAGACTCTATTTAGTATTGTTTGCTTTTGGAGCTTTTTCAGGTTTGTCTTTGTCAAATGTACTGCATGGTTGCCAGTCTTCTCTATGTTTTCATTCCTTAGTTGCAGTACTTCTGGATCTTACTTATTTTAATGATGCCTTGGGGGATAAGTAAAAGAACCTGCATAATATATTGTGGTCTTGGTATAGACCTGGTGTACTTTGAAACAACATAGAGAAGTTATATGTTGATAGTGTATTGGGTAGGTGAATGTCAAAGAGAAGTTGGGTGGAAATATAAGGCATGATCGTGGTTCATCTGATTATCTGATATTAAGATACGCCCTTGGCAGTGGAGCAATATAGATCAAAGGATACATGGTGATGATGACAAGTTTTGAATTTTTTTTTTTGGGTGGTTTCTTTTTTTTTGTTGGAATATTCTATTTTATTTATGGAGATGGGCTCTATGTTTAGTATTATCGACTCTTGAGGCGTAGGTATCTTATTCTCCTTTCTAAGTTTCAAGGGCTAGCATAGTGTATAGAAGGCTCAGAATTCGCTATTGATAGAAGTGGTTTGTGGTGTATCTTCATTTAACTGCATGTTTCTTGTACCGTAAAAAGCCTGATTCCTCCTTGCCCAGTAAGGGCACTAGCGGCCCATCTTTCATGAAGATTTTATCAAAGTTGGATATCAAGCAATGTGCTGTGTTCCCTCATAACCCTGTAAAAGCAGGTCTTATCAATATCTATTCCTAGCATGTTGAGAGTAGCTAGTGGTTGAACGGCTTTTCTTCCACAAGGGTTTACAAGCAGTATGCCTAAAAATCTAATTCCGGAAGAGGTTTGCCTCAGGGGGAAAGAAATGAGTTGTTTGAATGGTTTGGTTTTTGTCTGTATTGAGCTTTCATGTTTCTTACAAGGATGAATTCTGGAACATTTTATGAGCATGATGATAAGTGTATACTTATTTTGTTTGGCCTGAAGATTTGACACTGAATGGTCAGGTTCAAGAGCATAATCATCCACACATTCTTCTTCTGCAAATTGGGAACACTTTCTGCAAACTTCCTGGGGGTCGTTTGAAGCCTGGTGAAAATGGTATGCACCATCGCCTCCCATCAAGTTCCTTTATCTCTCTTTTGCTCTGTGCCTCATGATAGTATTGTATTTTATTTCTGTTTTGAATGTCTAGAAATGGACGGGCTGAAGAGAAAACTTTCAAGCAAACTTGGTGCCAACAATTCCTCTCTTCAACCTAATTGGCAGGTGTGCTTCTTGTTGCCATTGTGTTATTTTCTTCACTTCTCGAAACTGTAAACCCCACCCCCCAAAAGTTTATTTTTCTTCTTCTGTTGGAGTGACTCTAGAGTCTAGGCTATAAGTTGAAACTATCCTTGCACAAGCAAAATTTGAATGCTGGATTCATAATTTTGCAGATTGGTGAGTGTGTGGCTAACTGGTGGAGGCCAAACTTTGAGACAGTGATGTATCCCTACTGCCCTCCTCACATTACAAAAGCCAAGGTGAAGGAAGAATATAAGATTTCTACTTTTTCCATGAAGTGTTTTGAAATGTACTGACTTTTGAAGATTTTGTGATCCAGGAGTGTAAAAAGCTTTTCATGGTTCACCTGCCAGAGCGTGAGTACTTTGCTGTGCCAAAGAATCTCAAACTACTGGCTGTGCCCCTGTTTGAGCTTTATGACAATGTCCAGGTATGTTGAGATCATAAGCATGCATCATTAATGTGCTTCTGACTTCTGAGGCCCTTCTGTATATGTAAAATACTCTATCCAATTGTAAAATTGCTTTGCGCACAAAAAGGGGTCTTAAATCTGGTCCAATTCATCGAATTCAAAGAACATCAAATAACATTGGATACTTAATCTTTGACCATTATTTTTCTGTGCTTAACTTCCTATGGCTTTAGCTTTGATCTATTCAATCACGTTCATGGATGAAAAGTAAAACGAGTCTGTTTGGTGTTGCAGAGATATGGGCCAGTGATATCAACAATACCTCAGCAATTGTCTAGATTCCACTTCAACATGATTTCTCCATGAGTTTCACCGGTCAGTGGCTTCACGAAATCAAAGGCTTCGATTCGTATTTTTGGATTAGTTTGGATGCTGGTTAGTGTGATATCACAAATGGCCTTGACCATTAGAGATTTTATTGCAGCCTGTCAGTATTGTTACTTGGATACCTGGAGATTGAGACACTTTATGGGAAGTCACATTTTCGCAGCCTGGTTCTATTTCCTTGTGAATCCTATGTTATTTCTGAAACTATGTAATGGTTATATTTGTTAGCTAATCACTAGATGTTCCAGGTACATTGTCTTCGTAGGTTATCTTTGATGTCTTTTTACAAAGAGATGATTCAGATGAACCATCTTTGTCTAACGTCTTTTGTCGAGTTTTTTTTTGGGTTTTCGACACTGGTGTAATGATCCATTTCCTTTTCATCTGTGTTACGAAAACCTAATATTAGATCATTAGGTTGGCCATCTGTATCTTGAATTTCCCTCCTCTGCCAGTGAATACGAAGGGAGGTCTGTTTCACTTTCACCGCATTATTATGCCTGTCATTGGGAAAGTGTATGCTCCCTTTTCTTTTCCCGTTATTTGAAATTTTTCCGCCTTGAAACCTACAGTTGTTTTCAAATGTGGCAGGCGGCTTGCAGTCTAGCATTCCAGTTTAGAAGGGATGGAAAAGAATAGGTCACGGAAGACAATCCTAGCCATTGCTTGAGTTTGTTGCTGTAATTGTTTCGACCTGCTGCATTTCGGAAACAAACAAATGATCTATAGATTCTTGCTGCTTTGCACACAAATAATAGGATCACATCCCCATAATGAATCCCATTTATGCCATTCTATCTTTTGTCAGCATTTTCGTTCAATTAGGTAGCCATAAAATGAAGCTGTGTTGAAGCAGATTCAAAGCAAGAAGCAACCCAGATGATAAAATTAGCATGTCTACATTATTGTTAGTTGCCAAGTATTATGTTATAGAAACAAATAACCACTAGCTGCTGCATACTCACCATATGTAGAGAGAGGCCAGTGCTAATAGTAGTCCAGTTCAACTGTACCGCGGTACGACAAAGAGCTGCAGCTACGTATTTATGGAAACATCAAAAAACCAGTATCGATAAGATCAATATAATGTAAACCATCATCTTGGAGTACAATAATTCTCTTATGAGTGTTTGTGGATTAAGATTAAGTAGTACCTTACTGGTTACGATTCACATGTCAAACAGATCGAGTATGATATAGGAGTACTCTACAATTCTATTATTTTTTGTATTATCTTCTCTTTCAGAAAAAATCAAAATAAAAACTATAAAGCCATATTGGATTGAAATTGGCTTCTAAAATACAAAATGATATAGTCAAAAACTCATATGATGCGGCTTAAACTTGAGGCACCTCACGCCCTCAAACAAGCATAATATCAGGTTGAGACGACCTCATAAGAGACCTGTTAAAATGATAAAACCCATTTACATAACTTGCAAAAACAAGTACTCCAACCTCCAACGGTTCTCCCATAGGTGGGCCCAAGGACAGTTGGAAGAAGTTATCCATATTCTGTGTCAAATGAAAGTCTCACCGGTCATCCTTCTATAGTTTTGCGCGTGCTTCATGTAAATCAATAAATCATACTCTTTGCAACAAAAAAAAAAAATCATACTCCACTATATAACTATGACTGAAACATAACTCACTACATAAAACTGATAAAAGAAAAAAAAAAAAAAATTCATCTGGGAAAAAGACAAGAAGGAAAAGTAGTGAGAATTTTCAGTTCTCCACATTAGGAGAGAGAGAGAGACTACCAGTACAGGTCGGATAAGTGGGAGCAATTGGGTATTTTTCTCTGACTTCTGTTGCTTCAGTTTTCATTTGCCCCTTTTCTGTTACGGTAATTGTTTTCAGATTAATAAAGTATATATCTTGCATTGTATTATTGTTGCCATCATCAAGAATTCTTTGCTACTTTGCTAAATTTTCTCCAATGTTGTCAATTTATTAGAATTGCTTTTCTCATCTTAATCATGTTGAGTTCTTGCAATGATTATATTATTTATGGGTTTTTGGATGTAATTTGTGAGATTTATGGTTTATTTTTCCGTCCATTCCCATCAAAGTTGTCGCTCTTGGGTGGTTTTTCTGCTTTTGATTATGGTAATGGACTGCTAATGAATGGGTCATTAGATTTTTTATGTGCTTGTTCTTTGATGTAATTAAGTAGCTGTCAGTATATGCATTTCAATCTAAGGGTCCAAAAGGCAACAATATAAGCTCGTTGCGAGTATAGGGGGTAAGGTTGTGTACATTTGAATCTCCCTACCCTGCTTTCGGCGTGAGCCCCAACCAAGCGATGGACAAGATTAGGGTATTGATCATGGATGGTTGTTTTCTACTGTATTAGTTAGGTTGTTCGTGTCGGATGTAGCTAGTACCAATTTTTCATTTAGAATCATAATGGACTAAATCAGATGTCATCTTATTGGTTGTGAAGTAGCATGTCACTAGCTTCATTTTCAATTAGTTGTTTACTTGTAAATTAGAAGGCTAATGTAAGCCAAAATTGAGTTTCATGCACTAAGTTATGGCCCCAACCTCACCTGTTTAACTGAACGTTCTTTTCCCGTTGCATGTGTGTGTGTGTTGGGGGGGGGGGGGCGGCGTGTGCGTATCATATGTGTATGAGTGTATTTGAATTCCTCTTCCCTGTTAGGTGGAGGTTGCAAACTTTTTCTCGTCGCCCTGAAATCACCAGTTTAATTTTGAGGGTGGTGAGATGACCACTATATCACTAGCATCAGGCCAGTGCTCTAAAGGAAGAAAAGGTGACAAATTTAGTGTTGCAGCTAAATCATGGTCATACTTAGGTAATGTCAAGGACGATCTTCTTCCCAGTGATTTTGTTGATGGTAAATTTGGGAGGCTGAACATGTGTCAATTAAGGTCCTTGGGAATATCTAGCAATAGAAGCAGCAGCAAGAGACTCAGTGTTATTGTGAAGGTTAAGAAAGGGAAGAAGCATGACTACCCATGGCCAGATGACATCGATTTGAATATCAAGAGTGGACACTTGAAGTACCTCTCTTACTTCAAGCCTTTGGAAGAGAAACAGAAACCTGTGACACTTGCTTTTGAGAAACCACTGGTCGATCTAGAGGAAAAGATCAACGAGGTTAGTTGCTTTCCTGTTCCTGCATGCCATTGTTAGATAACAGCTTATCTGTCACAAGAACTCCTAAGCAATATAGATAACATCTGTTTTGAGTGAATGGGAACTGAATGGATATGATCCTAGATTAGCACATGTATTACCAGGATTGCTGTAGAGTAATAGATTCAACTGAACCCTTGGAGAGTAAATCTAGAGCGTAGTCAAAAACTTTTTTGCATCCTGTTAAACTTGTTGTCTGTTTCCTTCTTGCAGATACGTCGGATGGCTGATGAAACTGGCCTAGATTTCAGCAATCAAATAAATACTTTGGAGATCAAGTATCAGCAGGTGAAACTTTGTTAACCTAGCTTTTTCATCGGTCACTATTGTGAATTGTCACATGGCACATGGCACATCGCTTGAATTATGATTTAACTGATGTATTTTCCTGCTTCACTACCTTATTATTTCAGATTCTGGTATTTATTTTTCACTTAAATACCTTGCCTTCACGAGTCACTGTAAGCAGCATGATGTCATTCAAAAATCAAAACAGTTCATGCTGTCTATTATTTTCACCTCTTTTTGTCGACAATGGAGGGCTTTCTTCACTAGATAAATGAACTAGTAGACTGAGTAGAAGACAGGAACCCCATGTATTCAAAGAAGAATGATAAATGCCATATTGAAATTCATGCACAGAGTATGGTTTATTAATTTGATTTTAGCAAATACATTGTGGCAAAAAATTACAGAAAGACCAAAATCTGGTTTCGTGATTTTGACTTCTTGATGTTGATCAAAGAGCTGGTTGATTGGTGCCTCTCTAAGTAATAGTAAATAATTTCTGTGAAACTCCTAGGTATGGTTTTATAATTCAAGTTGAATCTGGGATCTCTACTATAACCAATCTATTTGTGCATATGTTATGCTGGTAAGACTAAATGTACAGTCACAAGCACTTTACACATCCGCAACTTGTATGATTCTGCACAGTTGTTCAAACAGTAAACGTTCCATTCTATCAAGACATATCTGTTTAGCCATCCATTGTGATCTTTGTATTATCAGTTCATTGAACCTATTCATAGGAACTGAATGGATAAGGAATAGTCCTAACATGTCACTGACAAATTACTTTTCCTTTTAGTAATAGCTGATCCATCCAGGCTGAAATGCTTGAGAGTTCCTGTTTGAGCCTTAATTACTGTCTTTTTATTCTGTCTATTCCCCTGCTCTGAATTTTTTTCTTACTTGGCTGCTTCTGTCCAAGATTAGTTGTTATCTTCACAAATATGTGAACTGTTTATAGCTATAGCCTGTAGGAGAGGATTACTGTTGCCTGTCGATTGCTACTGCAAGCACCTGGGTGTTCAGGGTGTTTTTGGTTGAACAGAAAGTTTTCTAATGAGTAATCATCAACTCAAAACCAAGCATTGTTTGTTGTATC
Organism: Tetragonia tetragonoides; assembly: GCA_038025085.1. NCBI lineage: Eukaryota > Viridiplantae > Streptophyta > Magnoliopsida > Caryophyllales > Aizoaceae > Tetragonia > Tetragonia tetragonoides. The sequence goes on from CM076140.1 coordinate 5,502,656, forward strand.
TTACTTATGACTGATGTGCTTTCTTATCCCTTTAGGCTTTAAAAGATTTGTATACACACTTGTCACCAATTCAGCGTTTGAATATCGCTAGACATCCCAACAGGCCAACTGTCCTTGATCATGTTTTGAATATCACAGAGAAGGTACTTCCACATATTCCTAATGACTTCCTATTATATCCTTGGCCATACATCTAAGACCGATGTTGTTGCCTTCAAATATCTTAAAGTGGGTGGAACTCCATGGAGATCGTGCAGGCTATGATGATCCAGCTATTGTTATTGGCATTGGGAGCATCAATGGTAGAAGCTTCGTGATCATGGGACATCAAAAGGGAAGAAACACAAAAGAGAATATTGCTCGTAATTTTGGAATGCCAACACCTCATGGGTAAATTAATAACCTACTGTTTGATAAAAGTAACATAAATAAATTATTTTGGTCTTTGCTGGAGCTCTTACATTTATCCTATTTATAATAAGTTAATGAACAAAGTTGTCAAAGTTCTACACTCTCTCAAAATACTGCCTTGAAGAGTTTAAGCTCTTTGCTTTCTTTTGCATAGTGCTCAGGTGTTTTTAATACCGATCGATGTATTTCAATTTAAATTGGGGGGATATTAAGGTTCTGTATTGATGTAAAAGTTCAACTTTTAACAGGTACAGGAAAGCTTTGCGCATGATGAAGTATGCTGATCATCATGGTTTTCCCATAATTACGCTAATTGACACACCTGGAGCTTATGCTGATCTGAGATCAGAGGAACTTGGTCAGGTACGTATCCAAAAATTTGTTTCAAGTTGTTAAGAGTTTCAAGCAGCGGCTTCTGTCACAATGGTCATCTAGTTGCCTCTTCTACTGAAGTTCCAAGTTTAAGCCTAGGAAAGGGGGATGGTAGGCAGGGGAACGGGGGCACTCCAAATTACTGGTCTAGCCGTAATAGAAGTTGGGCCAGTAACCTGAAATGGGTGGAGCCAAGTAGAGGCCTCTCTTACCATCAAAAAAGTAAAGTTAAAGAGTTTTCTTTTTCTCCTGCTAGGCTTGTTAAATGGATAAAGTCATTTAGCTTCCTGACATCAGGGTGAAGCAATTGCTCAGAATCTGAGGACTATGTTTGGACTGAAAGTTCCTATCATCTCAATTGTAACTGGTGAAGGTGGTTCAGGAGGAGCTCTGGCCCTCGGCTGTTGCAACAAGCTGTTTATGCTCGAGAATTCTGCTTTCTATTGTGCTAGGTAGTCTTGAATCTGTTCTCTTTGCAATGTTCTTGTCAAAAGAAAATTACTGCATGCAACTAACTCATCTAGAACTTTCAAGATGCCTGTTTAACTTGTGGTGCTTGTTCTTGATTTCAATACTATTTTCTGAGCAGTCCTGAAGCATGTGCTGCTATATTATGGAAGTCTGCCAAGGAAGCCCCCAAGGTATATGAATCTCTTGGTATGTAACATGTTTTATGGGATACAACCTTCTTTGCTCAGTCAGGATCTCTATGAATAATTGAATACAGGCTGCTGAAAAGCTGAGGATAACAGCTCAAGAACACTACCGGCTTAAAATTGCTGATGCAATAATCCCTGTAAGCAGTTTTGATTTCTAATTTCTCTATCTGGAATCTTTTTCATATTGTGTTTGGATACATGGAATATGGTGCTTGGAGTATGTTAACTAGGAAGTTATGCTTTTTACTACCTCTTAAGTTCTGAGTCATTTACAATATGTATGTTCTAATTTCTGATGCCTGTTCAACCATTTCTCAGCGGGATTGTTGTTGTATCTGAGGCTTCTGAGCAGTTGGTTCTTTTTCAACTTTCTGATATATGATATATCTGCAATTTGCCCTTCTTTTTTTTGGAGGGTTCAATCAACAAATCACTTGTTTATTCCCATTTTTGTGCTCTCTTTATGTTATAAGCATCCCTCTTGATTGTGCTTATCTGAGCAGTTGGTTATTTTTCAACTTTCTGACATATCTGCAATTTGCCCTTCTTTTTTTGGAGGGGTCAATTAACAAATCACTTGTTTAGTCCCATTTTGTGCTCTCTTTATGTTATAAGCATCCCTCTTGATTATAGGAACCGGTTGGAGGAGCGCATGCTGATCCTATTTGGACGTCCCAGCAGATAAAGCTTGCCATTTTACAAGCCATGGAGGTAAGCAGCATAATGAACCTTATATGGAGAAGTTTTAGCTCAAAATATCGAGTGCATGACTCTTCCAATTTGTTTGAGCATTTTAAAGACAGCATTGTAAAGGGGATCGATTGTAGCATTCTCCATACTTTTGTATTCTCAACATAGAACTTGGTTCTTTTCATTAAGAGTTGTTCCAAGTTCTAACTATTGGAGAAAGTTGCCTTTAACTTGTGATAGTATGCTAGAAAGTTGCCTTGATTTTTTTTTTCCCTGCTAACCCTGAAATATACTCCAGGAGCTAGGAAATATGGGTAAAGAGGAGTTGCTTCAGCACCGTAGGCTTAAGTTCCGTCATATAGGAGGATTTCAAGAAGGCATCTCAATTGATGCAGAAAAGAAACGGTATATGAAACTTTCTGAGGTTAATGTGGCAACATCTGCTGCTGATATAGAGTCAGAGCTAATGAACCTTAAAATGATGATTCTTGAAGCAAAGGGACCCGAAGACCCAACTACAAGCCGAACTATTGAGAAGCTGGAACAGGAGGTCGATGATGAGATCACAAAAGCCTTCATAGATATGGGCTTAATGGGAGAACTTGAATCGATCGAGTTGGAGTTGGCTAAATCCTCTGACCAGCTTCTAAGCCTTGCACTAAAGGAAAAGGCAAATAGACTGGTACAAGATTTTAAACTCAAGTTTTCCAAGCCTGGTGAATATATGGAATTGAAAGAGAGTTTAGCAAAGCTTGAAACTGTCAACAGGCTTATCGAGCTTAAGGAAAAAGGCGAGAAGCTAAAAGCTGAGATCAATGAGAAAGTACCCCTTAACATAAAAGAGAAGCTAAAGTTTCTCAAAATTGCTCAAGAGAAATCATTACAAGGGAAACAGTTAGATAGTGAAATAGTAGAACAAGTGGAAACTGCAAGAAAAGAGCTGGAGGAGTTTCTGAGGTCCTCTAACTTGGACATTGTGGCTGTTTCTAAGGGATTTGGGAGAACTAGTTCTGATCTGAAGGAAAAGCTTTCAAAGGTGAACAAAGTGATCAATGCCGAAATCAAAATGGCTATAGATGCAGCACGTGTTAGAGGGCAAATTGAGGAATTGAAGAGAGAACTGGCAGAAAACCCAAGCTCAGAAAATGCTGAAAAATTGCAGAAAGAGATTAAGGAAAAGATTGCTGCTGCTATGGATGCTGAATCACTGAAAGAGAAAGTTACTGAGTTGGCTCCTTCTCCAGAAACAGTTTTCCAAGGTAGGCATGGTGCTGATAATGGTAGATCATGAGCTCAATACTGGAAATGATCAGGAGAGTGCAAATGTTCAATAGCACCAAAGAGAGTTATTTTTATTTAGCTATTTAGGGATATGTGTATTGAATTAATTGCATGTGATTTTACTTTTTTTGGGTGCAAATTAATTGCGTGTGATTGTCACCATGTATGTTTGTGTATTATTACTAGGTTTGTGCGAATTTGGTCTTTCCTATATTTTTTACTCATTTTACTCTTGATATTCAATTAAACATTTTTCAAGAAATTGTTATGGGTGTATATATAAGGATCATTCTACTTTACGAAGTTATTCAACCTACCATACAAAAATAATATAAGAAATTCCAAATGCCCGCATAGGAGAGTTTTCTAAATTCGTGTGAATCGCTTGTCCGCATGTGTATTTAAATATTTCTCACTCTTTTGCGTCATTAATGGTTTTGAAAAATGAAATTGATAAGAAGGAAAAGAAACACAAAATTCACATTAAAAAGCTCTATAATCCAGCAAATTCAAATACATGAGATCTCTTATGGGGATTGGAGGGAGGAAGTCAGATACATGACCATATTAATACTCTTTATAATCCAGCACCTGCAAATACATGAGTCCTTCTCTCAAAAGAAATTTGAATTTCAATAATACTCTTTATAATCCAGCACCTCCAAATACATGAGTCATCCTCTCAGAAGAATTTTGAATTCCAATACTTGACCATATTTCCTATATCTTTACTCTTGATATTCAATTAAACATTTTTCAAGAAATTGTTATGGTGTATATTTAAGGATCATTCCACTTTACGAAGTTATTCAACCTACCATACAAATATAATATAAGAATTTTCCAAATGCCCGCATAGGAGAGTTTTCTAAATGCGTGTGAATCGTTTGTGCGCATGTGTATTTAAATATTTCTCACTCTTTTGCTTCATTAATGGTTTTGAAAAATAAAAATGATAAGAAGGAAAAGAAACACAAAATTCACATTAAAAACCTCTATAATCCAACAAATTCAAATACATGAGATCTCTTCTGGGGATTTAGGGATTTTTTTTGGGGGGGGGGGCCGCGGAGAAAATCAGATACATGACCATATTATTAATAATCTTTATAATCTAGCACCTCCAAATATATGAGTCCTCTCAGAAGAAATTTAAATTCCAAATACTTGACCACAAACTAAGAAAAACACACCAGAGAAGATACCATCGAAGCAAATCAAATCTGCATTTACTTTCGACGACTTATGAATTTGACATGAAAAGCCTTAGACTCGACATCCCAATAAATTCCAATCTCATCACCTGCACTAACATGTAGATCACAAACCATATCTGCCCATCCAAGAAAATAAGTATCATTAGGCCCTTTCTCAAAGTATGCATTATTGTATCTTTTGGGACCTAACCAACTTGTATGGTCCCATATCACCACGTTCATTTTATGGCACCCAAACACAACAAAGCTAGCCGTACCCAAGGACCAATACCTAAAGACATGGTCAAATATCTCTTTATGTGTCAATGTAATCTTCCCATCTCTTATGTCCAACCATGTAATTCTCTTCTTAATGCACCATGGATTTTGAGGGTCTATAATGGGTGGGTTCACAAGGTCTATAATTTCCACTAGGTAACGAGTGGGTGGATATGGGACAATGCTTGCATTGCTTAACATTTCATCTGCTTTGGATGGGAGGAAAGTGTAGTAGTATGTCTTGTGGGTTGTTGTCAACATCTTTTCTGAGGACTATGGGAGTGCAAGAATTTGATGGATGTGAGACTTTAGCTAGATATACACACTCAAGTTTGAAATGATGAGAGAGAGGGTCACTATATAAATACTTTTATGGTCCGTTTGATTTATCGGGAAAAAATTGAACTGATTTTTTTTTTTTAACTTGACTGTTAATCATTAAAATTTGTCCAAACATATTTAATATTAGACTCATTTGAAAGTATGTTTTGAGATCTTTCCGATGACATAGTTATCATCATTAATTTAATTCGGAATGAAAAATTATCTAAGTGATAAAGTTACACATAAACTAAGCCTTTATTTTCATTAAAAAGAGTATTTCTATATCTTGCATTTATGGTAAGATTGGTCTCTTTTGATTAATAAGGTTTTGAGTTTAACCTTATCTACCTCTTTTCATATTGTTTCCATTCCTCATTTTGAGCCAGAAAAAAGTAATACTTTAATTTAATTTCCTTCAAATAATTCAACTAGAAGCCATTAAATTCACATAGGAATTAGAATCTACCTATTATAGCTTTTATATGATTTGTTTCCTTTAATATACATCTAAGCTTTATTATTGTTAAGATCCTATTGATTGCCTTAATCATTTATCCGTTACTACAATCAATTTATACTTTACTATAAAAAAAAAATTATAAATTGTTAGATTCATATCGAAATTAAAGTCTTAAATAAAATTGCTTTTTTTTTTGGTGCAAACGAGGGCTGAGCCCTTAATTTTATTCAAGTACTGAAATGATTCTTGGCTTGGCAAAGCCTACATTATCCTCAAAAAGGATGTCAAACATTCCTAAAGGCGGATCATTAAAAGCAACAAAATCATCATTACATAAATAACTAAAATTAGCTAACCAATCCGCAGCACGATTGGCTTCTCTATAGACATGATTCACTCGCACCTCCCACGATGGGCTAACAAGTAGTGCCCTGCATTGAAAGATGATGAAATAATTGGGATTGCACGGTTTGGGATCCTCACGAAGCATTAGAGCAAGGATTTCTGAATCAACTTCCAACGAGAGCTTAGGTATCCCCATATCATTTGCAACTAGCAGCCCACGAATCGCTGCAAGGAGCTCTGCACGAACCGAGCTGCAACGGCCAGCCTTGATGCAAAATGCCTTGACAAACGCACCTGTTTCCGACCTAAGGACGCCTCCACCTCCAACAAGACCCGTGTTACCCTTTGAAGCGCCATCCGTGTTCATCTTCATCCATCCCTCGGGTGGTGCTTCCCAGCTCACCATCACTTCCTCGTGTCTCCGCTTAGTGACAGTAGTGCTGGCCTGCTTGAATTCTGCAGCTTTGATATACTCCTCAACTCTAGCCATAATAAATTGCAGTTTGTCCCTTGAAACTTCATCCGGCTGGCCAAACGAAGTGGCGTTGCGCCATCTCCACACCCACCAGACTCCAATGGCAAACTTCTTAGGCCATGTGCCCCTGGCAGCCAGATTGCTGCTAATACAGTCATCAAAGGAGAGGGAAAAGAACATATTATAGTCAAAATGGGGTTTGAGAAGGTCCTAAACTTCGCGTGCACTTGGACAGTCTTGAAGGAGGTGGGAACAGGACTCTAAAGGATGTCCACAATCAGTGCAGGCAGTCGAGCTAGCTAGGTTCCTTCGAACCCGGTTCTCGTTGCATAGAAAGCTCTCATGCGAGGCTAGCCACGAGAAGGCCCTACATTTTTAAGGTGCTGGGACCTGCCACACTAGCTTCCATTTCGCATGAATCTGATTTGTCACAGGGCCACAAACGATCTCCATGGCGGATTTAATGGTGAATTGACCGAATGTGCTGCCCCGCCAGTTGATCTGTGCCAAGCGTGGGTGAAACATGGTGGGATGCAATTTTCTCTAAGCATGCGGTTGGGAGGAGATGTGTAAAAAGTTCCCATTTTCAACCATTCTCGCTCCACATCTCCGCAACTGTGTAGTCGGAGATGATGTCGTCAAGTGACCCCAAAGTAGCCTCACAAAGTGGCTTATCATCAGCCCAGGCATGGTACCAAAAGAGAGTTTTTGTACCATCCCCAATAGATGTTTTAATTCCTTGACGCAACGTTGGGGCACCATGTAAGATGCCTTTCCAAGTGTGAGAAGACTCTCGTCTAGGCTGGAACATATCAATATCAGCTCGACCACTGCAGTATTTATGCTTAATCGCTCGCGACCAAAGGCTCGGAGCCTCATTGATAACTCTCCAACCCAGTTTCACCATGAAGGTTGCTTTGGACTGCCTTGCAGATCGAATCCCCAACCCGCCCTCCTCTTTAGCACGGCTAACTTTGTCCCATCCCACTAAATGGATTCTCTTTTGTTCCTCCGTACTTCCCCAAATAATACCACGACATTTGCGGTCAATCTCATCGCAAGTAGACCGTGGTAAGAGGGATGTCTGCATAGCGTAAGATGGGAGGAATGAAATCACTGATTGAGTGAGAGTTATCCGACCTGCCGAGGACAAATATTTGGCTTGCCACCCCGACAGTCTCGAGCTGACCTTATCCACAACATAGCGGTACGTGTCCCTGGTAACCCGACCCGAAAGGGTAGGCATTCCCAAGTACCGTCCTAGGTCTATCGTCACTGGGATACGGAGTGTATCACTGATCTCTTGGCCCAACTCCGTGCTAACTTGAGGCGAGAATATTACCCTTGATTTATTGAGGCTTACTTTCTGACCCGAAAGCACACAGAAACTATGTAAACACTCATTAATCACTTGAGCCTGTTGAATTGAAGCTTCACCAAAAAGCACCAGGTCGTCGGCAAAGAAGAGGTGCGTCAACGGAGGGCCATCGGGGTTCAGAAATAAAGGTGCTGTTGAATTAAATAAAATTGCTTTAGGCTATGCTTGGCACAACTAATTAAGGTTCTGTTCTCTTCAACGGAACAGTACAGATCGGTGAGGAACGGAATGAAACGGCACGGTAATGGAATCAAATGTGAGACAAAATGAAGTACAGAATGAGATAGTACTCGAAACGGAACAAAACAGAACAAAAATCGATATGAAGACGACGAAAAGAACAAGGTCTAAGTAATTTTATAGCTGAAAAGTCAATACTTATATGGTAAAAATTCAGTCTAAAATAACTCAAAATTGCATGTAACTATGTGTGTTAATATTAAATAAAATATCTTTATTGGTATAAACTTCCAAGACATCTTTGGCATATGTCATATATGAATACAAAAATACTTTTCTATGAACCTCTCGATCCCTTAATATGCACAAACCTACCAACATTACACCAATTTTAGGGCAAAATACCAAAAATATACAATATCTCATTCGTTGTTAATCATGATATATATAAACCAGCTGGTTTTGTGTAGCCAAATTTGTTTATTATTTTTGTTGCAATTTACTTCTATATCGAGTCCAAAAGACCACCACTACTACTACTTCCATACTACTACTATTTAATTTTGCTGCAGTTTTCTGCTGTATCCAGTCCAAAAAAGGGGATGCCCTAAGTATCAAATGAATGCAGGGAAATTATATTTAATTAATTAGCAATCATGTATGCCATTCATTAAAAGCTAATACATTCTTGTGCGTTGCACAATTTATATAAATACATTTGTGATCATATAATTAATAGTAGTAAAATAAGATACATGCATCTTAAGTATTTGATAACATGTCAATATTTTGCTTACGTGTCGAAGCCTACATGTCAATATAGCAATTCTTTATATTTTCTTATATGACCCATGCGAGACACAAACTTGTAATCATATTATGAAATATGTAATGTAACTAAAAATAAACCATACAAAAAGAAAATGTGTGGAATAACACTGAACTTAGGATGATACAAAATTTTAAGTTATTATAACGCTCTTTTAATCATACAACTACTCAATTGAGCAAATAGATATTTTTTATGATTATTATATGCATGTATTATTACAAAAAATTTAATGAAATGTATTTGTAAGATACATGTACTTGACTTTTGGAGAGAAAATATTATTTAATAAAAGAAAATATGTATTAATGTAGGTTCATGCATGTTAAATAAAGATGACATGAAAAGCTATGTGGATGTGCCTTGTTTATGTGGATGTCCACTTGTCCATCAAGCAATTGTGCACATCCACTTATATATATATATATATATATATATATATAATAGATTTGTAATACCCTGAGGATTTATGGTAACTTAAGAAAATAATTTATTGATTTATGAAATTAAAGGTATTTATTTTTAGAGTGTATTTGATTTCTTTGAATTATTATTGCTAGTGTTTGGGCTTTATAAAAAAAAAAAAAAAAGGGTGGAGACTTCTAGTCTTGACCCATTTTGTTTAGTCGGTTAACCCTTGTTTTTATTGTACTGTCTTAAGTCTTTTCTCTTATGTTTTTTTGTCTCAAAAACCCACCAGTTCCCATCATCTTCTTTCACGCTCAAAACCACGACACATCACCATCACCATCACCATCACCATCGTTCTCCTTCACGTCTCCAGCATCCCCATCTCCATCTTCAGCACTTTCTCTCTCTCTTCCCTCTAAACTTTACTGTTACAGCCTCTAGTTCGCTGTTGAAGGCCGAATTTCGCTGCCCTTTCTCTCTCCTCTGTTTTGTGCGTGTTGGTTCCCGTAGTGGTTGCCATGGATTCCGGCGACCATCAATCGTCCGAGCGCCGCCAGTGATCGCCACCTATGTCGTGAGCCATGCCCAGTTTGTCGTTTTAATTGGTTTGATTTAATCTAAACCCCAAATTGATTTGGATATATAGTGATTTAATTTTTAAATTGAGTTTTGATTATATATTGTTTGATTATTGATTGATTGAAGGATATGGATGCCTAATTAGCTTTGGATGATTCAATTAGAGGTAACTACGTCTATTACGTTAGGTTCATTTTACATTCACTTTGAGCCTAGTTATGTGTATATGTGATTGAATTGGTTTTGGATATGAATTGGGGAACTTATGATATGAACAGTAATAATGTTTTATTTGAATTACAATTTCCACTTTGTTTAGGCTCATGTTAAATGGGTACATGTATGGGCTAATTATACAGGTATGTAATTTGATCTTTTATGATGATTTAGTAAGCCCAATTATGTTATTCCCTCTATGTTATATGTGAAGCCAAGTTGAATTATTTTATGTGTGTAATGTTTAGCAGGGAAAGAATTGAAATTTTGATTAGCTATTAAAGAAACTATATGCTGACTAGAAATTAAGTATGCGAGTAAAGAAGATTTTGAGAGCTTTGTTTTAATGATCGAAAAGGGACTTATATAGTACAAGTAGTATTTAGATGCCAGACCAAAACCTAGACGCATATAAACTAGTACTTGATGTGTTCCAGTGCGTTAAAGGAGTGATTTTTAGATGCTTTGATCAGTTAGTTTTCATGTGTATACATGAGCAGAGATGGTTGTAGTTGTGAGGATGTGTATAGAAGTGCTTTTATGCTAACGTCTATTGGATGAGATTGTATTACCTCTTTTATTATATGAGCTGAATTGAAGTGCTGGAATGTTGTTATCTATGTGATTTTAGTTGCAGCTAGCTAAGTTTAAAGACAAAGAATATAAAGTTATTGTATGATGTATAAATTGATGACTACCCTATCTTATGAGCTTTATGATATGTTAGTAAGTACAGATAAAGAGAATGATACTTAAAGTACTCTTGTGCTACGAGCTTGAGATAAATGATATGAGCCATATGACGTAATGTGAACACGTCATAGAAAGGAAAGAAATGAAGAGCTATTAAGATCTCAAATAAGATATAAAAAGAAAAAAGAATGCTGATATGATTGTAACTACAAACTAGCTGGGAATATGTGGGTAATTATGTGATGTGTTGTGCTAATGTCAAAAGATACAGAAAGAATGATAAGCTACTTAAGCTACTAATAACGTAAAGTGGAAGATGGCTCTGGGTAGTAGGAATCTATGGGTACTCCAGATGTGTTATATGGGAGACGTCCCCAGAGCTTAGCTGCGGTCCCCAGTTGTGACCTAGCCCCCAGTTGTGACCTAGCCCCCAGTTGTGGCTATGACCCCCAGTTGTGGTCAGCGGGTGTAGCACATTTGGCCCCCAGTTGTGGTCAAGGGTTTAAACGCCCCCGAGATGCGGCGGCCCTAGGAACCTCTCCCATATGCCCAGTTCAGTAATGCAAGATTAATAATAAAAGCTATCTTAAGCTATCAAGATAACCTGAAGGTCATATGAAGTGAATATTGCTAAGTACTTATGTTTTGGCTATGATTGACAGTGCTATCCTTAGTGCAAAAGCTTTGGTAAATATAGATGCAGATAAAGTACGTTAAAGTGTTTGTATGATCTAGCTACTTGATTGATCAAACTGAAATATGTTTATACGTTTAGACTTGATTTGAATTTAGAATGAGCTTTACGTGCTAGATGTGAGTTACCAGCATTGCTGACGTTGCAAATTCTCACATTTTTGCAGATTGAAGTTTATTATATACAGATGTCAGTGAGGAACGCTTTCAGATAGACGTACACGAAGAAATAGTAGTTTGTTCTTTTATTAAGATAATTAAGTTGTAATTAAATAGACCACCTAGACTAATATTGAGATTATTGTTATTATTAGTTTTCAGTTGAAGAGCCTTACACTCATTCGTATGAGTGAGTGTGGCGGTAGCGCCCCGGATGTTATTAGAGTCTTCCGCTGGGTTGTTGGATTTTGTTTTATATTTTTGTTAAGCAGGTTTTTATAAGCCTTATTAGGCTGGGTAGTGTGTTTACAAAAGGAACTTTGCTGGATTTTCGACTCGAGTCTATTTATTTTTACTTATTTATTTTAGTAGAAAATTCGGGGTGTTACAAGATTGGTAAAAAGTGTTTTGCTACTTGACGTTAAAAGTTTGCATGGGTCCCTTTTAGTTCTAAGCTGTACTTGGAGCTTAAAATTAAAAAAAGAAAAAAGGTTTTCGAACATCTCTCAATTATTTACAAAATACTTAGAAAGCAAAACCGAGAGCTCAAAATAGTTGGATGAAGATGAATTTTGAAACAAGACATGTAAGGCTGTAATATCACAATTAAAATACTTTCATAAAAGTTTTCTTTCGTATCAATAGGAAGGCAACGTAATTTGGGCCTTACCTTTAGGAATGAAAGTGTTCTTATAATGAGCTTATAATTCCATAATGGGTCTCGTACTTATTGGGCCTTACCTTTAGGAATGCGTCTAAACTCTAAACTACCCCACAATTGTACACAGCATCGTTCAGTTCAACAAAACAATTTGAACTCCCTGCCGGTATTTCTCGCCGTTAAACTTTCTCTCTTTCACATAGTTCCTTTTTCTCTCTCCAGGTCCACTATCACTTTCGGTAGTCTTTTTGTTTTTATTGTGCAAAATTCAATAGGTATAGAAAAAGCTAATCTCTTTAATATCTTCGAATTTCACAATTGAATCATAGACGAACTTGAGGATTGCCTAATTTGTCAAAATTGTTGTTGTATATTGCTTTGAATTACATTTTTTTGTTGATCACATTTTTATGTATAGTCTATAAACTATGGAGTAGTGAAATTTGGATTCAAGAATTGGAAGCCTGTGACAATTGATATTATAGGAAATGCGTATGCACTCGTCTCTTATTTCACACTTATATGTAACAATCCGGCCTTGCTAAGTGATTAATTATGCTTAATTACGATTAGGCCCAAGATTAAAGCAGGATTAATATACTTAATAATATTGCATCATTTATTTATAATTAAGTTGTCCGGGTTGTTACCGCCATATCTACCCGAGGTGTTACCGCCATATCCACCCGAGGTGTTACTGCCATATCCACTCGAAGGTGGATATTAGGCTAAGAGTAAAGTAATTTACATAAACATCCATAAAGAAAATAAAAACTAGATTATTACATATAAACATGTCTTCACAATCAAGCAACCAAAGAAGGAACATAAGGCCTTGATCCTTCCCATGCACACACGTCCACCATCAAACTGCTCCAAATGTTACCATGCATTCAATACAAAACAAGAGAGAAAATTAGCGGAAAGCTAAGTAATTTCACCCCATTTTGTAAAAATAATAATAGGATTTATATTAGATTAAATAATTATTAAAAGTAGATAAATGATAGAAATAACCTTTACAAGCCTCGATTAGGACATAAACATTTATAATAATAAGATTGTTAGTTAAAAAGTATGCATATATATATATATATATATATAAAATGATACATGCAACTTGCAACACATAGACAAAGTTAATTATTGATTTAAGAACATTACTCCAAACTCCATTGACAATGAACAATGATAATTAAACATCTTAGAGAGAATACAAGGGAAGCAAAAAAAAAACGTAGGGGATGGGGGCATAGTATATAGAGTATGAAAGTAGTAAAAAATCATGAGGTCATTTGCATAATCAATAGTAGTTTTGAGTCAATTGTGAGCACATCAATATTGTTTTTATAAAGCAAATTACTGATTTTCTAGTTCAAGTCAAACTCAAACTTGAATGTGTTTTAGATAAGCAAACTCACAGCTACAACCGTACTTAGATAGAACTACATTAATATCTACCGCTCATCATCCGACTTCAGCGACATTATCTCCTTGTTTTTCTTTACTTTTTTCTTTTTGTAAGTTTAACTAAAACACTATTTATTTTTCTCGTGGCATGTCTCAAAATTCTTGAAAAATTTCAACTTTATAAATAGAAATGATTTTTTTATTAGTAAAAAATTATAAAAGGTTTCTATTTTGGCTTCTTTTTATTGAAAAAAGCTTATTATATATATGTTCTAAAAATATTGTAAATGCATCTCGATCTGAAGTATTTTTCGATCCGAATCTGATGGTGTAATTTTTGTTATTTTTTGAGATGTATAGAAAATGTTATATATGATTTTGAATATTTGACAAAGATTTGTTATAATCCTTATAAAATTCTAGTATTTTATCAATATCTAATTTTACACCGATAAGGATGCTAAGACTCCTAAACGCTTTACGCCAATTATTTTTTGTCTTTATCTTCGCTTAGGTGGAGCGCTATTAAAATTATTGCTTGCGTGACACGCCTCATTGCTCCCAAAAAATACCTCTTTTATATATATAAATATTGATGATTGATATATATATTGATGATTATAATTGTATGTACTGGTATTTTGTTTTTCTAATATATTGTACTCGTATTTATATTAGCATTTTGTGCACCGTCTGAACCCCAAAAGAAAATAAAAAATAAAATAAAACGGGCCCCAAGATTGGGCCTTACCTTTAGAAAGACGTTAGACTAGAGTCACCAGACGGTCCAGACCCACCAAAAAAAACAAAAACAAAACAAACCCTCAAGTTCGATAGAAACAATTTTGAACTCCCCGCCGGTAGACCTCGCTGGCCGATTTATTTCATCTCTCTCTCTCAAGTCTATCACACACAGTCCCTCTTTCTCTCTCATCCCCTCAAACAATCGATTCTAAATTTCTAACAAAACCCTAATTCAGAGAATTTCACCCAATCAACCATCCCCGAAGTTCACTCACATCCGGCAACACTTTTCATTATCAGTATAAAATTCAAAGGTATATAAAATGCTAATCTCTCTCTCTCTCTTTTTTTTTTTTTTAGATTTTCGCAAATCCGGCTAAAATGTAGCCGGATCATGGTTGAATTTTAGAATTGCTTAGTTTTCAAATTAATGTAGTTGACAATCACAACCTTGCTTTGAATTCCTTTTTTTTTTTTTTTTTGGAATTAGCTGGTACAATGGCGGCGAAGCAAATGGAAGAGATACAAAAGAAGTTGACGTTATTGAATTATCCTAGAGCTAATGCTCCTGCTCAGTCTTTGCTCTTTGCTGGCATGGAGCGTTATGCCCTTCTTGAGTGGCTCTTCTTCAGGTTTTTCCTCTCCCTCTCTCTCTATCTCTTACATTTCGGTACATTTGTTACATAAATTGATACTTCAGGTCCATATTATGGTGTAATTTGATCTATGATAGAAAACAGAAACCATAGTAAATCAAAATGGGTATGAAACTAGAAACCAAAGTAAATCAAAATGGTTGATTTGTGCAATACATAATATATTGTTTCAAAATGGGTGCACCAAAGTAAACCTGTGATGATCTCTTATTACATCTATCAAAAAAATTTGGGTTGTAGGCTGTTGGGCGACAAGTCACCCTTCTCTCAGCAAAATCTGCAAGGGGATGGTGTTGATCGCGACGAAGAGACTTCTCGGATTCAGTGTATGTTTTGTTCTGTTGGACCCTTATTTTGCTGATTGGCATTAAGGTGATATAGCTGCTGCTCTATCTTGTACTAAAATTACTATATGATTATTTCCCATGATCGTCTTTCCTGTGTAAATAGTACTCAAAAACTTTGTTCGGGCTCTCTTCCAGTTTTTGTTTTCAGTAGCTGAAGCACTTGCTTCACAAATTTTATTTTAGCTATATCATAAAGATATTACTTATGATTTGGGAGAATGCTTACATGCTACTTACACCTTATTTTCATCCAATTGTATTTCAACTTTGTATGTTGTTTATTTTTCGCGTTGTAATGCCCATGCATAGGTACACTGTAGGTTACTTTTGGCGAAGACTATTACATGATTTCTACATTTTCAGTTGATATGACTTGTAGTCAGAAATTTTTTGCTTATCCAATCATGAAGACCAGATCTATTTGTTGGCACAAACATTCTGATATCGTTGCAAGGTATATGATATAGTTTCTTGTCCTGAAGATAAAAATTGAGCCCTGGGAGGAATCATGGATGTATAAATCAGGGGATTCTGTTTTATGGAACCCTCATTGTGTTGCGCGACATTGTTTCTTGTCATGAAATTAAAAGATCAAGCCTCGTAAGAAATGATGAATGTATATTTGAGGGCATTTTCTGTAAGGAACCCTCATTGTCCCCATAAGAACCCAAGTTAATTTATCACCATGGTATAGTCATTTGAATGTAAGACCCTTGTCGGGCATATTTCGAATGGGAAATCTGAAAATTGATTTTTGCATGTGTTCCCTTGTATTCGAATTGCATGGCCATTTTTCAATGGCTTGAAGGATCTGAACTATATCCTCCTTCTCTTCCTTTTTCAATTGTCATGTAACTTCTTCATCAGTACATAGCCCCCCCCCCCCCCCCAAAAAAAAAAAGAAAAGAAAAAATGACATGAATATGCTTTCCAACAGATTTGGCAGAAATTGCTAAGTTTCTGGGTCTGTCCACCATTTTCATTGGGGCCAAAAGCTTTCCTACTTTTTGGCTTTGGAATATATGGACTAAAGCAAAATGGCTCATAAAACTGTCAGCACTTCTTATTTATTGTGAAGTTGCCGATGGTCGTCGCACTTCGGATCTTGGGTCAAACGGAAACAGCCTCTTTGTGAGACTCTCACAGGGGTAAGGCTGCGTACAACCGACCTCCCCTTACCCTGCCTAGGCAGGAGCCTCTTTGGAGGCACTAGGGTAATGTTGTTAATGCTAAGTTTCTGGGTATCACTACAACAGTGGATACAGAGGTCATTCAAGTAAGTTAACTGATTTCATCTAGAACGATGTTCATTATAAAATTCGAGAAGTTTATTATCAATCCATAGGTTACAGGATGAAATCTAGGATCATTTGCCAGAAACCTTTGAATAAGCGTTCTTTTTTGAAACCACCTTTTATAACTTCTTTTAGGAAACCACCTTTTATGAGATTTTCCTTTCCGTCAACCACCTGAAACCTTTTCCCGATGGTAAAAAGACATGGATTGACAGAATACGCTCACATGGGTGTTGTGTACTTTTCTAGTGCAGCTCTCGTGTAGTATAAATTCGTTAATGGTTATGTATGTGACTTTGAATCTCATTTCTGTCTTTGTATTCATCTTTTGGATGTGCTTCTTGTTCTTATATTGTAAATCAGTCTTCGCTGTGGTCGATTTGACTTGGCAAGACTTGAATTAAACCTGTAGGTAATTTTTTGTCATACTTTTGGGGTTTGATCAATGTTCATAGGCTTAGCTGAATTATTTCGGCTATCTTCAGGGACGTGGAAGTTATGAAGATCGCACAGAAATGCTGAGGCTCATAGTAGATCTTGTTGAAGCCAGCATCTATGCTGATAATCCTGATTGGAGGTAAGACCAATCAATCAATCAATATTTATAGGAAAATTAGCTCTAAATAATCCCAAGTTTGGCCTGTGTGCTCAAAATAATCCCAAGTGAGAAAATCTCCCCCATTAATCCCAAGTTGTAACTTATGTACCAATATTACTCTCGGCATTAACAATGTCAAAAGGCCGTTAGTTACAAATGACGTGGCATCTGATTCCATCAATCTCCCTCTCTCCTTTGTCCTCTCTCCTCCCAACTCCATCTGCCTCTCATCACAGTCTCGACACTGACAGCCTGCCCCACGTCGCTGACAGTCCTCCAGCCCGTGGTCGGTCCCGACATCGCAGTCCTCCAGCCCGGGGTTGGCCCCGGCATCCGCCAGCCTCCTCACGGCCTCACTCGTCCTTGTCAGAGTTGTCACCACTAACAACTGCCCTTGACCATCACTTCTCTCTGTCCTACTCTGTCCAGCCTTTCTCTGTCTCGCCTTTCTCTGTCTCGCCTGTATTCCACTCCTAATCCACACACTCAAGCATCAACTCAGTTAACTTTAGGGCTCTTAGATTCGATTCGGGGGAAAAAAGGAGAGAGAAGGGGGAGATCAAATGTCCAACCAGTTGCAATCTCGAAGCTTGCCTTCCGTTTTTGTTAAAATGGCTTGCCACGTCATTAATTACTAACGATGGTTGACTCCGTTAATTTCTGGTTCATTATTGGCACCTAAATTACAACTTGGGATTAATGGGGGAGATTTTCTCACTTGGGATTATTTTGAGCACACGGGCCAAATTTGGGATTAATTACAACTAATTTTCCATATTTAGATATAAAGTAGACATTTTTGGGAGAAATGAGGCATGCCACCTAAGCGAGAAAATTAAGAGCGCGCCACCTAAGCGAAGATAACGACAAAAAGTAGTTGGTGTAAAACGTTTAGTAGTCTTAGTTAATAACAAAAAATAACTGATTAAAACGTTTAGGAGTCTTAGAATCCTCGCGGTTTAGGATTCTTGGGAGGCTAGTTATCGTCAAATATTCAAAATCATATATAATATTTTTCATTCATCTCAAAAATTTACAAAAAGTACACCATCAGATTTGAATCGAAAAATATTTCGCAATGAGATGCATTTACAATATGTTTAGAACATATGACTAAGAGTGTTAAGTTATGCCGCCACATCATCAAAGAGCATACAGTGATGCCACAATTAAAATGAGACATACCACCTAAGAAAAAGGCATAGGACGCGCCACCTAAGCAAACCAAATAACGCCAAAAGTGTATCAAAATTTTCATAGAAGATAATTATATCACCCACGCCTTTGGTGTTCTGGCTCTTACACCAGTGTCCCGTGAGACTCCCTTCCAAGCCTATCAGGGACCGGATAAGCGACCCCGATGGCCTCCCATGTCCTCTACGGGTGTTCTGTGCCATGTGGTGCGAAAATATCCACCTTCTTTCCGGGGCCTCCCGGAGGCTCAAAAGACGTGGATTATATAGCCTCCGTTTTCGGCTTCCCAAGCACCGAGTGTCATTTTTGCCCAAACTTCTCCGGGGGGTCATTCAAGACCATGGTATTAAATATCGGCCGCTATGTAACGGTTTTTGAGGTCGCCGATACGCAATTTCCCGCTACGTAACCCTATTTTTTATATGGCCGATACTCGACCGATACAGCCGATACATGACCGATACGGCCAATATATGACTGATACGGCCATATAGTTGATACAAAATTTTATGCCGCGACAAGCGCAACTTGATAAACATCACCGATATCAGTCCGCTTCTGTGACGTCACGACCGTTTCCGCAATCGTGACCGATACCGCGGAACCATGATCAAGACCCAAGACGACCCTCGATGCCACGGAAGGGAAATCCGAATCACCGATCTCCGATATCACCCATGCCTTTGGTGTTTGGCACTTACACCAGTGTCCCGTGAAACGCCCTTCCAAGCCTATCAGGGACCGGATAGGTGACCACTAGGGCCTCACATGTCCCCTGGGGGTGTTCCGTGCGATGTGGTGTGAAAATATTCACCTTCGTTTCGGGGCTTCCCGTAAGCCCTAAAAACGTGGATTATATCCTTCGTTTTCGGCTTCCGGGGTCTGAGTGTCATTTTTGCCCAAACTTCTCCAGGGGGTCTATCATGACCCTAGAGAACCCTAGGTGCCTCGAGATGGACATCCGGATCCCCGAACTTCGATATCACCCATGATGCCTTTGGTGTTCTGGCTCTTACACATGTACCCATAAAACGCCCTTCCAAGCCTATGAGGGACCGGATAAGCGACCCGAGGGACTCCCATGTCCTTATGGGTGTTCAGTGCCATGTGGTGCAAAATATCCACCTTCGTTCCGGGGCCTCTCGTCAGCTCAAAAACGTGGATTAGAGCCTTCGTTTTCAGCTTCCCGAGCCCCAGGTGTCATTTTTGCCCAATCTTCTCCGGGGGGTCTATCATGACCCTAGAGGATCCTTGGTGCCATATGAGAGACATCCGGATCCACGAACTTCGATATCACCCATGCCTGTGGTGTTCCGATTCTTACACAGTGTCCTGTAAAACGCCCTTCCAAGCCTATCAGGAACCAATTAAGCGACCTGAGCGCCTCGCATGTCCTCAAGGGGTGTTCCTTGCGATGTGCGAAAATATCCACCTTTGTTTTGGGGCCTTTTCGATGCCCAAAAAACGTGGATTATGGCCTTCGTTTTCGGCTTTCAAAGGCCCGGGTGTCATTTTCGCCCAATCTTCTTCGGGGGGTCTATCACGACCCTAGAGGACCCTTGGTGCCCTAGGAGGGACATCTGGATCCCCGAACTTCGATATCACCCATGCCTTTGGTGTTTCGACTCTTACACCAGTGTCCCGTAAAACGCCCTTCCTAGCCTATCAAGAGCCAAATAAGCGACCCCGAGGGCCTCGCATGCCCCTAGGGGTGTTCCGTGCGATGTGGTATGAAAATATCCACCTTCGTTTCGGGGCCTTCCGTAAGCCCAAAAAACGTGGATTGTGACCTTCTTTTTTGGTTTCCCGAGGCCCGTGTGTAATTTTTTTCCAAACTTCTCCGGGGGTCTATCATGACCCTAGAGTACCCTCGGTACTCCGGGAGAAACATCTGGATCCCCGAACTTCGATATCACCTATGCTTTTGGTGTTCTAGCTCTTACATCGGTGTCCGTTAAAACACCATTCGAAGCTTATTCGGGAACGGATAAGTGACCCCGAGGGCCTCCCATGTCCCTATGGGTGTTTCGTGCGAATTGTGCGAAAATATCCACATTCGTTTCGTTTCGGGGCCTCCTGGAAGCACAAAAAGACGTGGATTAGCCTTCGTTTCCTGCTTCCCGGGCCCCGGGTGTCATTTTTGCCCAAAATTTTTCGGGGGGTCTATCATGACCTTAGAGAACCCTCTGTTCCCCGGGAGGGATATCCCGATCCCCAAACTTTGGTATCCCCCATGCCTTTGGTGTTCCGGCTCTTACACACCAGTGTCCCGTAAAACGCCCTTCCAAGCCTATCAGAGACCAGATACGCGACCCCGAGGGTCTCCCGTGTCCCATAGGGGTGTCCTGTGCGATATGGTGTGAAATTATCCGCGTTCGTTCTGGGGCCTCCTGGAAATCCAAAAAACATGGATTAGCCTTCATTTTCGGCTTCCCGGGGCCCGAGTGTCATTTTTGTCCAATCTTCTTCGAGGGGTCTATCATGACCCTAGAGGACCCTCTGTGCCCTAGGAGGGACATCCGGATCCCCGAACTTCGATATCACCCTTGGTTTTGGTGTTCCAACTCTTACACACCAGTGTCCCGTAAAACGTCTTTCCAAGCCTATCGTGAACTAAATAAGCAACCCCGTGGGCCTCAATTGTCCTCAAGGGGTGTTCCGTGCGATGTGGTGCGTAAATATCCACCTTCATTTCGGGGCCTCTTGGAAGCCCAAAAAACGTGGATATAACCTTTGTTTTCGGCTTTTCGGCCCCAGGTGTCATTTTTGTCCGAAATTTTTTGGGGGGTCTATCATGACCTTAGAGAACCCTTGGTGCCACTGAAGGGTTATCCTGATCCCCGAACTATGGTGTCCCCAATGCGTTTGGTGTTCCGGCTCTTACATCAGTGTCCCTTAAAACGCCGTTCCAAGCCTATCAGGGACCGGATACGCGACCTTGAGGGCCTCCCATGCGCCCTAGGGGTGTTCGATGCGATGTGGAGTGAAAATATCCAACTTCGTTCCGGGGCTCCCGGAAGCTTAAAAGATGTGGATTAGCCTTCGTTTTCGACTTTCCGTGACCCGGGTGTAATTTTTGCCCAATCTTCTCCGTGGGGTTTATCATGACCCTAGAGTACCCTCGGTGCCTCGGGAAAGACATCCGGATCCTTGAACTTCGATACCACCTATGCCTTTGGTGTTCCCACTCTTACACCAGTGTCCCGTAAAACCCCTTCCAAGCCTTTTAGGAACCAAATAAACGACCCCGAGGGCCTCACATGTCCTCAAGGGGTGTTCCGTGCGATGTGGTGCGAAAATCTCCAACTTCGTTTCGGGGCTTTCTGAAAGCCCAAAAAAGTGGATTATAGCCTTCATTTTCGGCTTCCCGGGGCCCTAGTGTCATTTTTGCCCAATCTTCTCCGGGGGGAATATCATGACCATAGACGACCCTTGGTGCTCCTGAAGGGACATCCGGAAAAACCGAACTTCGATATCACCCATGCCTTTGGTGTTCAGACTCTTACACCATTGTCCCGTAAAATGTCCTTCCAAGCTTATCAGGAACCAAATAAAATAACCGACCTCGAGGGCCTCGCATGTCCCCTAGGGGTGTTTCGTGCGATGTGGTGTGAAAATATCCACCTTCCTTTAGGGGCCTTCCGGAAGCCCAAAACATGTAGATTATAGCCTTCGTTTTTGGCTTCCCGGGGCCCGTGTGTCATTTTTGTCTAAACTTTTCCGAAGGGTCTATAATGACCCTAGATTACACTCGGTGCCCTGGGAGAAACATCCAGATCCCCGAAATTCGATATCACCCATGCTTTTGGTGTTCCGACTCTTACGCCAGTGTCCCGTAAAACGCCTTTCCAAGCCTATTAAGAACCAAAAAAGCGACCCCGAGGGCCTCATATGTCCCCTAGGGGTATTCCGTGTGATGTGGTGTGAAAATATCCACCTTTGTTTCGGGGCCTTCCGGAAGCCCAAAAAACATGGATTATATATAGCCTTCGGTTTTGGTTTCCCGGGGCCCGTGTGTCATTTTTGTACAAACATCTCTGGTTGGTTTATCATGACCTAGAGGACCCTCAGTGCCCTAGGAGGGACATCCGGATCTCCGAACTTCGATATCACCCATGCCTTTGGTGTTCCGACTCTTACAATAGTGTCCCGTAAAACGCCCTTCCAAGCCTATCAGGAACCAAATAAGCAACCCCGAGGGCCTCATTTGTCCCCTACTGGTGTTCCGTGCGATGTGGTGTGAAAATATCCACCTTCGTTTTGGGGCCTTCCGGAAGCCCAAACAATGTGGGATTATTTCGTTTTTGGCTTCCTGGGGCCCGTGTGTCATTTTAATCCAAACTTTTCCGGGGGATCTATCATGACCCTAGAGTACCCTCGGTGCCCTGGGAGAAACATCCGGATCCCCGAACTTCGAAATCACCCATGCCTTTGGTGTTCCGATTCTTACAACAGTGTCCCGAAAAACGCCCTTCCAAGCCTATCAGGAACCAGATAAGCAATCCCGAGGACCTCGCATGTCCTCAAGGGGTGTTCCGTGCGATGTGGTGCGAAAATATCCACCTTTGTTTCGGGGCCTCCCGGAAGTCCATGAAACGTGGTTTATAGCCTTTGTTTACGGCTTCCCAGGGCCTGGGTGTCATTTTTGCGTAAACTTCTCCAGGGGGTCTATCATGACCTTAGAGAACCCTCGGAGCCCTGTGAGGGACATCCGAATCCCCGAACTTCGATATCACCCATGCTTTTGGTTTTTTGGCTCTTACACCACTGTCCTGGAAAACGCTCTTCCAAGCCTATGAGGGACTGGATAAACGACCCCGAGGGCCTCCAATGTCCCCAAGGGGTGTTCCGTGCGATGTGGTGCGTAAATATCCACCTTCGTTTCGAAGCCTCCCGGAAGGCCAAAAAACATGGATTATAGCCTTCATTTTCGGCTTCCCAGGCCCCGGGTGTCATTTCTGGCCAAGCTTCTCCGAAGGGTCTATCATTACCCTAAGAACCCTCGGTGCATCCGAATCCCCGAACTTCGATATCACACATGCCTTTGGTGTTCCAACTGTTACACCAGTGTCCCGTAAAACGCCCTTCGAAGCCTATCAAAGACCGGATAAGTAATCCCGAGGGGGAGCCTTCATTTTCGGCTTCCGGTGGCACGGGTATTAGTTTTGCCCAAACTTCTTCGGGGGCTCTATCATGGCCCTAGAGGACTCTCGGTGCTTCTGGGAGGGTCATCAGGATTCTCAAAATTCTATATCACTCATGCCTTCGGCGTTCCGGCCCTTACATTTGTGTTCCATAAAAACGCCTTTACAAGCCTATGAGGGACCCGATAATGGACCTCGAGGGCCTCTTCAGTTCCCTAAGCCTAAGGATGTTTTGACCGAGTATGTTCATGAGCATCTCACGAGTACTCTAGTTTGTTAAAACCTATAATAATACTAACAAGCCCAGTAATGGGGTGCTCGTGCTCGACTCGTTTATTAAACGAATATCAAATAAGTGCTCGTTCTTGGTTCGTTTATTATCGAGCGAGCTTTGACCAAGTACGTTCGCGAGCAGCTCACGAGTGCTCTGGCTCGTTTACAGCCCTAACTGTTACTGTGACTTGAGGGCATCCCTCCCCCCAACATTTTAAAATTTTCCGTAAACAAATTAAGAGTCAGGCTGCGAATGAACCTCTCCAAATCCCGCTTTGGTGTTGTTTTGGTTTTTTTAATTACCAGTTAATCACAAAATTAGCACCAAAAAAGAAAAAAAGAAAATTATTACAACAAAGTTAGAAACGAGGCAACCCATCAGAAAACATTAAATAAAAAAACAAACAAACAAAAAGAGCTGAAACATCCCGTTCATCGCACGGGCATACACACTAGTTAAGATAATGATTGGAGGATAATTTGTTGCATTTGTTACTTTTTGAGAAGTATATTTGGTAATGATATCATTTTTATGGTTTATAAAGTCTTAATCAGCTCATTGTACATCGTTATAGCTTTTATCAATGAATGGCTTTCTGTTTTTTCCTCTTAAAGAACAGAAAGAAAAGAAAGAAGGAATTTAATAATTAGATCGTTTTTGGTTTGTATATTCTTTTTCTTTCTGAAATGTGGTCTGTATCTTTGTTTGGTAGTGTTGATGAGCAGGTGACAAAGGACATACAATTAATTGATGCCATTGCAGAAAAGCAAGCACAAATTTTCTCAGAAGAGTGCAAACTGTTTCCTGCAGATGTGCAGATTCAATCCATATATCCCTTGTAAGACAATTTCTGAAAACCCATTCGTTGTCTTGCCCAGTTCTAATTGCAATT